>BMAU01009311.1:1200000-1855000 GCA_019973935.1 Trichonephila clavipes
TTCTAAGTGATATATTTCAAAAATTTCTAGTTGAGCCTCTGTACAGAGGTCTGATATATATACAGGGAAAATATTATTATAATAGAAGCATTTTTTGCAAAAGGAGAATATTTTGAAAATGGACCATTCTATGTTCATTTTTTGTCAAAATATTGTACTTAAATAGTTTTTTATTGTAATACTATTCTTATAAAACAATTTTATTCACATTTTCTAATCTAAGTGACACTAAATATTATAAATATTATCCATTTATACGCTTTTGCAAAATCATGGTTCCGAACGTAGTCGGATACCTTAAATGTGACCTGGTAGCAAAATCAACAGCCAAATCCTAGGCAAACATGTAAGATAACAAATACAGAGCGTCTTCCTGCATGATAAGTACAAAACAAAGAGTCACAAAAACGTACTGGAGTAAGTAAACTGTATTAGAAAGGCAAGTAAATGTTTTTCTGATACAATATGTAAAGCAAACATTTCATACATGAAAAATACCCTGAAGCTGAATGGATTGATGGCTCTATAATACAAAACAACATGAGGCTGTTGTTTACTGTAAACTCTTTTTTAGAATATACTGTGAAGCACTTCATGTGTAATTTTAATACAGATATCCTTGCCTTCTCACTAGTTCTGAAAAACCTCAAGAAAAAGATTGATTGTTTCTCAAAAGCTGTTATTTCGGCCCATTCCCAAGCAGCCATCCAGGATGTAGTTATCAAACATGACACAGACTCAAAGATTATCTCAGAGCTACGACGAGCTTTCTTTAGAAATACAAAAAGACAGTCAAATGAGCCATAAGGCATCCCACAATATAAATACGCTCTCTAGTGAAATATTCTTGTGTAAATTGCACTCATGTCGAAATGCAATTACTTGTGAAATATGTAATTATTTGTGAACCGTTCTATGATTATTGAAATATTCTTCATGATTGAAATATATTCAACAATATCAAATTTAAGTTGGTTGAGTACAGTCGAGTTTCACACTTTCTTTCAACATTTAAATATTGGTTTTGCGCTTTATATTAATCGAATTAAATGTGCAAAATTAATGACTGCTACAGTTGGAAGTCAATGTTAAAGAAGTCAGCTGCTGCATGCATTACGTAATCAATTTCATATATCTACCGCTTGTTCTATACTTAAGAACAAAAACATGTTTAAAGAATTTAATTTAAATTTAAACAAATTTAGGCACAAATGCTGTAAATTGGTTATCTAAATTTAAATAACATTTAACAACACAGATTTCCCTAAAAATCTATATTTAGTTCTAAATATTTTATGTGCATTCTTTAATTTACAAAAATCATCTTCATCATAACATCTTATGTATGCAAAAAAACATCTTATGTTTCTGATCAGTTTTAGTATACACATATATCATAAGTTACTCACGAGGGATGATCTCTTCCAAGTCGCATTGATGAAGTGAGTCAAGTGGTCATGGATGTTGGAAGTGTGAGCCTTAGCGTAGGTTCTAGTGTAATGTTAATAAAAAAAGTCTTATCAGAAAATTCAATGATACAAAATATCCTATTTTGAATTTCTAAAGGTTGTTTTTACCAACTGATGCTCATTATTAATTTCAAAAAAGAAATTCGAAAAACTTAAATTGGGATTACAAAGCGTAGATAATGTTACTCAATAATTTTCTTAAATTACCTTGGTTTATGTCCAGTAACACCTAAATCCATGATTTTTAATCACCTCCAAAAGGAAATACTTCAATCTGAAATTACCATCCTAAATCAGATGGTTTTATAAAGTCTTATACTGGTATATAATTTTAATTAATTAAGCCAACACAAATAATATTAACTGTATTTTTACATTATTAACAAAATAACTACATAATATATATTAAAATTAATAATGAATATCAATTAAAAAGTACTGAAAACTTTCAATATTCCAAAAATTGCGAATTCCTTCAACGAACAAGGAACGATCAAAAAAGCATTTTTAAAAAGTAAAATAAAGTGAAAATGAATGATTCATAGCAATAATTAAAAGTTCTATAATCAATCTTTTAAAAAAATATGTCCTAGTACTCATCTATGTTATAAAAAATATCCGTATTCGAAAACCATACAAAATAAAACTGAAGAATAAAATAATAGATTGAAGAGCAAATGCAATGAAAATGGTTAAATTTTTGAAGAAATCGAATTAAAATCGCATGAAATTAATAGGGTTGTCTCGGGAAAAAACCAATAAAAATTATTTCTAATATATACGTTATTCCCATGGCAACCACATCGTCAGACGATAAAAATATTAAGGTAACCATATTGTAATGTTATCGCCCATTTTAGGAAACATAAACAACAACTTGGTGCTTGTCCCATGATATCAAACTAGCACTCTTGCTTTTTTGTCTTCCATAAATCTGCAAATTTTTAACTAGAACTTAAATCTATCATACGAGATTCCAAATTAATAATTGTTGGAATATGAAATATCAATGACTATAAATATAAAATCAAAGGAGTGCATAAAATAAAAGTCATTCTAAGATATAAAAAACCATAACAAGCGAAAATAATAAGTAATAAAATATAAAGAAGAAAATGAAAAAAATTAGTAAATTAGTTCATGAAAAAAATATGAAGACATACCTCGTCGACGATTGATGGTGAAAAATACTACGATATGGACACGAAATATATATATAAAATTTATAAATTATAATTATTCTAAACAAACTTACAAATTCACACAAACATCGAACCAAACAATCGAATGGCAAATAAGATTTATTTTTATGTGTAGCCAATGTTGCCACTCAATATCCTGAAAAAGTAACTCTTAAATTGCTGTCAGATAGATCAAGTGTATTAAAAAAATATTTTGAGCTGAATAGTACCTTAAAAAATTGTAATAATCACGTGCGCTTTTAATATTTTGTAGAAAAGTGAAAAATAAAATGAAAAAGTAATCGCTTGCTTCAACAAAAATTTTTTAAAAAAGTAAAGACGGAAAACATCGTTATTCTTGCGAGTTTTTTTTCTTTATTAATGTTTAGCTTATTTATTAAAATTACAGGATTTTTCCTTAATAAAAAAATATCTCGTCCTTTTTCTTATTCAGAAATATGTAAAGTAATTATTTTGAAATGGAATAAGTATTCCCGCTAAATGTACTTTCAAAAGACATTGAGAATTTTTTTTTCACTTTTATTGAACATTTATTTGTATACATCACTGATGAAATAAAAGCAGATGTTCTTTTTTTTTTGCCATAAAAGAAGACAAACTGTTTAGTCATAAAACATTAATTTTTTTTTGTTTTGCTTCTAAAAAATGTATTTAAAAGCAAAACTATGTAAGAACATGCAATCTATCTAACACTGGATTTTTCAAAAAGTTGTATTCGCTTAAAACTATTTGCTTATCTTACAAGTACTATTTTGTATTTTTAGCGAACTTTTATTTTTAAACATTTTTATTACTGTTGAAAATGTTTATTTCATCAATAGCAAAATTTATTAACTGGTGATCTTATTCCATTAGGTATGTAAAGGATGCAATTCATACTCTAAACTTTCTTTTAAAAAAAACTGAAAAGTTATTTGAAAGTCCTTTAAAAAATTCAATTTCAACTATTTCAAATTTTTCTCAAGGAGAAGTAAATAAGTATTTTAAAACACTTCGTGTGATGTTTCTCATAAATAAGAAAAACCATTGTCTCTATAAGCATAATTTCTCTTCAAATGCTTAGAATTTTTGAAGAATTAAAAACTTTCTACACAGATAACTGCAAATTTAATGAAAGTAATGTTGTGATATATATATATGAGAATAGTTCTTACGTAGCTCATACGTGTCATAGAAGGCTATTAAAATGGGTATCCAGTGTCCGGGATATAGTCGGCTACCCTACACCTGGGGATTATATTAGGGGTCTCATGCTCTGCTCGGGGGTTGGGCGAAGGGCTAACAGCCCTACTCCGTAAAAAAACTTTTGTTACGAAATCTCAAGATCATAATTGCTAACAGTTTAACTCGGTGATACTCAATCTGCCACCCACCGGCCTTTTCTGAGTGGCCCGGTTCTATCCCATTTCCCTTAGAAATTTAGTTATTTAAGAAAAATGTACTCAAAATTTAGCGGGAAAGTCTACCAATCAAGCAATCAAATCTATCAATTTTGCTATCAACATGCTTTTTTTATAGTAGAATGTAAACATGATAGGCTTGGTCATGGAGGAAAGGAGATCAAAATTGCCCTATAACTCTATAAAAGATGCAGAAAAATTTCATTTTGTGTGTTTGATAGAAATGCAGAATTAAAATATAAGACGAAAATGAGAGTTCATATACTTTGGTCAATTTTCGTTAGTCGAACGTTGTTGTAGTTTTTATAATGTTTTTTCAGCCTATATTATCTGTAAGTTGCGGTCCGCGTGAAGTACTTGTCATATGTTTGTGGCCCAGCGGGAAAAAAGATTGATTATCCCTGGGCTAAGTGAATTAGATCCTATGAAATTCCTCTCAAACTAGGAGATGGAGTATGCTTGTAAGTGTGAGCAGATATATATAGATCAAGATTAGCTTTTAATATATGTTTTCTTTTATTTCTGTTTTGTAGTGTATGTTATGAATCGATTGATTTGAATGTTTGATTATACGGCATCTTGTTACAAATAGGATTTTTAAAGAAACACATAAAACCAGCATTTTTTAAACATAGTACTAAAGCATCATTAAGCTTCTTAAATTTAGAACTTCGCTAGCATTAATAATACTGTAAGAAAATGCAAGTGCTTTTTTTTTCTCAAACAGACTTTGCAATGAAAATCATTTGCTCAAAAGTCAAAAGAAGCTGCAAGATTTTTTCTCTGATAACTTAAAAATACAAGAAACTACCTTTCGATAGAAGTATTACTCCCTAAAAAAAAGAAAAATGGTATTTTTATAAGCGTTGTAAAACCATAGGCAAAAATCACTTCTTTCCTCTATTTTGTTTTTCAAAATTGTAAGGGTATTATTAAATTGAAACTTTTAATCTCCCCAAATGCACATTGAATTTAAACATTATTAGAGATTAACTGTATTAGATATTTTCGTAAAGTAATTTTCACAAAAATCCTTTTTGAGACGTTTTTGCCTAACATCTGTCCACAGTGGGTGCCAGGGGCGCTAATTAAAAAAAATCTTTTTTAATGCTGTATTGTTGGCTCCACTACTAATTTTGCTATCAGAGGAAGGATGTTTGTTAATAGTAGATATTTATGAACAATCTCATCCAACACACTGTGCACTAGCATTCTATATTCCTTAAACTATGCTGTGCTATCAGGAAATCAGGGCTTGATTTTTCAATGACTATTCTAAATTCAGCATATTTATTTGATTTGTTATAAGTTTTATTTCCAGAAATTCGCAACAAATGTTACTTGATTGATAGAACCATATACGGTCTGCGGCCACCCGCGTGCGGTGCACGCTCTGCACACCTGCTAGGATCCGCCCTGACTGTTTACATGAAAGTAGAGTTGAAAAATACAAATCCTAACTATGTCGAAATCAGCTTAGGACCTGTTCATGGAATGTAACTCGTTCACCAGCACGATAGACCCTTGGCTCAAGTTACCATAAATAAGTTATAGCAATATTATAATCGGGGAGTCCCCTATTAATATTATATTAATTAACTTCCCGATTTTCCCATAGGAGTCAATTTCCGTATCGAAGTTCAACAAAAGAAACATGCCTATTAAATTTCAAGTCTGTAGGTTTAACGGTTCAAAAACAGTGATTTTTATCTATAACGTTCTTAACCCCTCGCAACTCTCCTTGGGGTCGGTTTTCGCAAAACAAGTTCTTTGAGGCATTCTACTCTTTGAAAGGAACTGGTATACCGAATTTCAAGTCTGTAAATCTGATGGCTCAAAAAGGCCTATATTTATTTATAACACTCCTTAACCCGTCACAATCTTATTTAGAGTCGATTCACAAAACCTCTTTTGTTGCAGATCTCCACTCCATGAAAGGAATGAATATACTCAATTAGTTACTGGAGCTTAATAGTCCAAAAAAATGGGAATATATTTAAAAGTAACACCTCTTAAGCCCTCGCAATGCCCATTGAAAGTCGATTTATTAAAGTTCCTTTTTGTAGTAGTTTATTTCAATAATGGTAACATACCAAATATCCCGTAGATCTAATAGTTCCGGAGATGTCGTGAGGAGGGAGGAAGTCACTTTTCTTCTTTATATATAAATATAACAAAAAGCTATAATTTTATAAAAGCAAAAAACCTTGTAAAACAGAAATTTGTTCGTTAAAATGGCGAGCAATATTATTTTTCTTCTGCTTCTTCTTTCATTGCATCAAAGCTAAATTAAAATTTAAGGAACTATTGAAAATATCTTGTTTGGTGAATTTGTAAAAATAAATTATGGATTAATAAGAGTTGTTCAACTCTATTTAATGTTTAAACGTTTAGTGAAAATAATTTAATTGAATACATGTTTTTTATGATAAAACTTTAAAAAGAGTTAACAGATACAATTATATGTTTTCTTAGGCTTTTAATAGCTCAAAATAAGCATTTAGATCAAGCACAGTTGTTGGTGTGTGCATCAACCTAAATATTGATAATAACAAAAATCTGCTTACGCAGAAGCTCTACAGTTACTGTTGCGAAATTGCATGAGGGGAAATGGAGAGCCGATGACTCCAATTATTTGAATAATAACATAATTATCAATGTACAAAGGATGAACAAACGACTTTACGAAGACGTACTGACGTATATCTAACATATATCGTATGACAAATAAATATAGGGATGCTTTTTTCTTATTTTCAAACTCATGGTGGGAAGTTATCTTTCCCTGCAAAACTCAATTTTCCGCAAGCAGAGTATCATTGCAGGGAAAACCACATATGTGTTTCAATAGAGAAATAATTAACAAAAATTACTGAAACACATAAATTTAAATCTTATCAATAACTCATTTCATTAAAATCAAACAGTTTAGTCATATTTATTTTGATTGTAGCTAAATAACTTGCCTCTCTCAAAATAATTCTCAAATTTCTCTTCCGATATTAAACTTTTGAGAGGAAGTGCATTCTGGGAGAGAAGCATGGTTAACTTTTCTATTACTATCTGTAAAAAAGTGACGAGTATTTGTGGTCAGAAGATTTTTAAGACTTGCTTTTGTTACAAAATTATATGGCTTGAAGTTAACATTTTCTTTCCAACAATTTTTACCCTAATTTCTTCCATCCTTGGTGCTGATAGGGAAAATCTTGTGAACCTTGCTAATCCAGTACATTTTTTCACAATTCATCAATGCTGATGTGAACGGGAAAAAAACTTCCAGTAGAAAAAAAAAGTTAGAACAAGATTAGGGCTTTATTAACTTCGATTTATTTGTTAAATTATGAAGAAATATTTCTCTACAATACATGTTTTATCAAAAAAGTATTTGTAATGGCATAGTATAATCATTAATATTAAATCATCCTTTCGAATAGACTTATAAATGAACACAAAAGAATGTAATACTTATTTAAGTATTAATATTTACCTGGTTAATACGTAACTTGATGAAGTGAAATTCCGTTTATGTAATATATGAAAATGAACTCAGTCAATGCAAAATATACTCATTGCCACAAAAATTTGCGCACCAAGAAATAATTGTGGGATCGTAACGAAACTTTACATGATGGTACATATCGGGCAGATATGCAAACGATTAGAAATACAACGTTATTGCGCACTGCGTAATGTCACTAGAGGGCGTTGAACTTCGTTCTCCTTCGAGTATAAAACAGGTAAGCAGAGTTTGCTTGAGTATATTTAGTCTTTTTCAAAGGAAACGCTGAGTTAGACCTGTCGTTACGCAACCATCGAAGACAATATGAGCAGCTGTTAAAGATAGAGAGAGGAAGAGTAATCAGGATGATGAAAGCTGGGTGGTCAATTCAGCGAGCAGCTCGTCATGTAGGCCATTCTAATTTGACCGTCAGGAGTTGTTGAGAACAGTATTTAGAAGAGACGTCATTTACACGGTGACCAGGGTCAGGACGCCATCGAAGGACCAGTCGTCCAGAAGATAGTCACACCTGAATATAACGCACGCGTAGAGCCTCATTTACCGCAGACAAGTAGAACCTTCAATACGGACCCCTTTGTTTTCTCAAACCATTGCAAGGTGCCTGGTTGAAGGAGATCTGGTATCGCAGCTCCCATTACGTGTGCTACCAATGACTCCTACCCACCAACGCCTTCATTTGTAAAGGTGTCGCACACTGTGATGTATCTCCCCTTGGAAGTACATCCCTCGAAGTATCAGCATGAGCTAGAGGTGTAGGGTTAGCGAAAGAACTCGAATCATACATTATCTTAATATGACTTTATTAAGATATTCAACTTAAACTTTTAACAAATATAATTATAATAATTAATATGAGAGAATCTACGATGACGCAATACGAAACACACAATATAATTCAGACCAATCCCAATAAGCAAACCGCCTAATCCTCAATTATACTAATAAGTAATCAATCCTACCTTATATTATTCCGTAATGCTACTTGTCTTTATCTGCAATGGTATGCAGCTTGACGACTAACTTCTAGTCGAACACCAATATGTTTATCCACGACACGTAGAACTTAAATATTGAACCACGAACTGCAATAATCATCAACTGCCACAACGCACATCAATTGTCTAACATTCCTTTACATTGCCCTCCAGCTTACTCTAAAATCCTATATTTAAAGTCGGTTTATTTGCTTTTCTTCTTCACTTCTCGTTTCTTGGATTTGGTTGGAAAAGAGTTGCCATTAATTCTGGCTCAAAGAACCCAAAGGACTTGTTAAAGAAAAGACGCGTAAGACGTCACAATCCCTCCAAGAAACAAAACGTGATTTATTCAAGGGTCTTAATGGCTCTTAAGAAATTACGTGCCAAAATTTTATTCTAACCGTTAATTTCTAATGCTTCACTTAAATTTTATGTTTCATTATTCATCTTAAGTTTAATTTTTAATATTTCTCCTTAATTTGAATTTTCCACAGCTTCAATAAATTTTACTTAATTAACTAGACTAACATTCATAGTCATGCATTTTAATCATGATAGATTCTCACATGTACAGAATAAATAGACGTGTCCCATCTGGGTAACAGAGCCGGGGAAAAACCATATATGACTTAAATGGTAGAAAAAATGAGGCCCACACGTCTCTTAACTAACTTAATTCTACCTAAATGTTTACTTAATTTTTAACAATTTTTCTTCTTTACGGCTTCTCATATCCGTCATGAAACATTACCTCTGTTCTTTGTAGAAAGATAGACTTCAGGATCAGTCACCCTGAAACAAAAATCTCTTAAGTGATTTGAAAAAAAACAAAGTTTTACACATTATGATTACATTTCACAATTTTTATATAGTACATATCACTTTTAATTTGTAACTAAATTCTATAAATATTTTTATCATCTGGTTATTTCAAAAACTTCCCTTCAAATCGCGCAGGGCTGGTTAAATGTTATGTTAGTATGCTATCTACGTTGCGTTTCTCAAAACCAGATGTTCCTTAATATGAAACAATATAACAACACATATACACTGGTGTGCAAAAATTAAGGAAGAAGTCGAAAATTAGCATATCAGCTGAACGAAGAGGCAGACCGGACAGAAAGACCAATCAGGAGATTAAGTAAGGTGATGTACGGTAGCACATGCGCAGATATGCAGGTAGACGTAATGGGGGAGTGTCTGAGTAGTATAAAGCATGTTGTCGGTGTAAGAACAGTATTTCTGGCAAAGAGATTGCACGCCGTATAGCAGTTAAAATCACACCGAGTTGCTGCCTCAGCGAGAAATGGCGAATAATCAATCTGTTAGACGACATCTGGATGCTTTTACCCGAGGTCGAATCATTGGGAAGTTGGAGGAAGGCCGCAGTGTGACAAGTGTGGCTGCAGAGTTCGGAATTGCTCACAGCATCGTTTCACGACTTTGGAGACAATTTCAAACTATAAGAACAGCTATCCGGGGGTTCAGTAGTGGTCGTCCACGAGGAACCACACCCACAGATGACCGGTACATTGTCTTACAGGCCAGAAGAAACAGGCGGCAGACAGCGGGAGAAATCGCTAGACACACGACACAGGCGACTGGACGACCGATATCGCGTTTTACCGTGGGCAGAAGACTGCACGGTGGTGGTCTGTTTGCACGACGCCCTGTACGGTGTCTTTAACGCCTGCCCATCGGAGAAGGCGTTCTCTGTGGTGACGGGAACACCGGAATTGGAGAGACAATGAATGGGGACGAGTACTCTTTACAGATGAGAGCAGATTCAGTTTGAGTAGCGATTCTCATCGCATACTCATCTGGAGAGAGCGGGGAAGCCGCAATCATCCCTCGAACATCATTGAAAGGGACAGATATGGAGGTCGCGGTGTTCTCGTTTGGGGAGGCATCATGCCTGGTAGTCGTACAGACCTTCACATCTTCGACGCAGGTTCAGTCAACGGGACCCGTTATTGTAACGAGATTCTTCTTCCATATGTGCGTCTTTTTAGAGGCGATATGGGTCTGCAGTTCCTTTTCATGGACGACAATACACCATGTCATCGCACAGTAGCTGCCGAACAGCTCTTAGAGATTGAAGATATTGAACGTATGGATTGGCCGGGACGATCTCCGGATCTCAATCCCATCGAGCATGTATGGGATTTTCTAGGCAGACGTTTGGCAGCTCGTACCTTACCACCAGTAACGATTCGGGAGCTTCGATTGGCGCTGCAAGACGGATGGGCAGCAATGCCTCAACAACTCATTCACACCCTCATTCTCAGCATGGGCAGACGCTGTGAAACCTGCCTAGTAGTCAGGGGAGATCATATCCCCTACTAAAGACTGGATGTTTCTTGCTGGACACCCATCACAGGGATGTTTCGGCCTTCAGTCGCATTGCGCTCCATGCTACTTTTTAAATCAAGCTTCTTTTTATCCCTCTGATTTCTCTTTTAGTAAGTGCTGCTTACATATTACACATGTCCTTACGTATTGGGGATCTTACGGTATTAAATGTGTTGATTTGGAAAGCTTTTGTACAAAGTTATATTGAAAAATCCGTCTCGTCCTTAATTTTTGCACACCAGTGTATATACACTATACAATTACAAACATTTTTCAATAAACAAAACAAACAACCAAAGGAATTGTCGCATCTTAGCGAAGTCATAACAGAAGTAAACAAATGCATTTTTACAGTTGTTTTCTCCAGAATTATACAAAAATTTTACAAGACAAAAGCTTTTTTCTTTTCTAGAAAAACACACTCATTTTAGTGTCCACTTTTGCTTGGCTTCTAAAATTTTAATTATCCGACCGTGACTTGGCTTTATTGCAAAAATTCTTCCGACCACTTGTTCGAAAGAATATAAAAAGAAACGAACAACCTGGTTCTTATGACTTGTAGTTGGCGTTTCCTACCAAGACCTCCAGTGACAAGGATTTCTTTGTACATGTTCCTCTTCTTTCCTGGTCTTGCCATTGTTGATCACCTTCTCGTCTGGCATTCTTGTGGCTTGATCTTGTTTTCACTCTTCGATGTATGGACTATCATTCCTTTCTCTGCCTTTTCTGGATTGAACTGGTCCTCCTTGTTGTGTCTTCCTCTCTATGGTCGGTCGGAACTCTTCTCTTTTTCCAATTCGTGGTCTAAGGTTGTAGCCTCTTGTGGTGGGCGCTACTGTCTCTTCCCTTCGGCTTTTCTTTCAGTTTTTTGGCAAAACACTATTAGTATTATTTGACGACAAATTTCTTTTAGGAACTCTATGTTCTGAACCCTTCTGAACTTTCCTTTCTTGTCCTCCCAACCTAGATTCATGGGATCTTTTATAGCCTAACTTTTCCTTTTTTTAATCATTCTACCTTTCTCAGACCAAGAACTAGGTACTGATTTGATAAGTGGCCCGCGCTTATTGGTCTTATTTGTGTGTTTCTCATCTTGATCATTTCTAAAACTTAACCCTTTTTCCTCCAACTCACGCTTTACTTCTGACCCTTTCTTTTTACCATCTCGCGACTCATTTGATCTCCGTTGTACTCTGTCAAACCCACTCTCGATTCATCGCGCAAACTACCGTTATCCGAACTACCAGTTCCTATCTCTGTCTCGTCACATTTCCTATGACGATATATTCGAACCTGATCTACATTAATCGTTAACCTTTTTCCCGCTTTCCATATCTCTACGTTGTTATTTTCTTAACATCTAATACTCTATACGGACCTTCAAATTTTGGTTTAAATTTAGCTACCACTTTTCTTGTTGCCGAAGTTAAAGGATGTGTTGATACCAAAACCAATCATTCACCTTAATTTGCACATCACGCCTACGTCTATTATTATATTTCTCCCATTTTTCATGTTTAGTTTTTGTGTTTCGTCTAGCCTCCTCAAACATTCTTTCAATATCTTCTACTGCAAATTCCGTTTCGTCTGATACCATCACTAATTTCTGAAAAGACGTAAACAACTTTCTACCTAAAAATATTCCGCAGGGGTTTTCCCCGTTGTTTCGTTTACAGCCCTACGAATAGCATAAGCAAACTCACGTAAGAATTGGTCCCATGCGTCATGTTGCTCATTGACATAATTTGCAATCATTTGCACCAGATCGCGATTTACGCGTTCTGTTCCACTTGCTTGAGGTCTATAAACAACAGTCTTCACATGCCTTATGCCTAATCTTTCACTTAAATTCTGATAAATATCGGAAATAAATTGGGGACCGTTATCACTAATTAATTTTATTGGAGCTCCAAAACGCGATATATAATTATCAAAAAAACTATCTGCTATAACTCGAGCAGAGGCTTTTTTAAGGGGTATGATTTCAACCCACTAGCTGAAATAATCTGTAATTACTAATACATATCGGTTGCGTCTTACACTCGGCACGGGATACGGACCTAACAAATCTAAGGTAACTATTTAAAATGGATAATTTGATACAATTGGTATTAACCTTCCAGCTGGTAACGCGTTTTTGTAATTATTAATTTGGCACATATGTCATGTAGAGACATATTGATCAATAAATTTTCTCATATACGGGAAATAACAAACATCCCTTATTTTATGATAAGTTTTAAAACGAACGAAATGACCTGCTAATGGCTTGTCATGAAATTCTCTCATAATTTCATTCCTTAAAGATTTTGGGGAGGGGAATGTATACTCGCATTTCTCCTAATGACGTTGCATATTTCGCATAAAATAACAAGCATTCTTTTAGCCTAAAATCGCGGGACCAATTCTCACAAATTGCCGCATTAACCGAGCTATCTTCTGGGTTTTCTAGATATCTATAGATATGACCTAATTCTGGGTCTGTTTTTTGTTCTTCTATTAACTGATCTCGTGACGAAAGCACCAAATCTCTGATTATTGCACAATTAACTTTCTCTCCTATTATACTTTCAATTGGGTTTCTCTACAAAACATCAGCTATTGTATTCTGAGTTCCAGAACTATGATCCCATTCTATATTAAATTCTGCTAATTTTAATGCCCATCTGATTATTCTATTTGTCAAATTTTTACCAGTCGTTAAATGTGTTAACGCAGCGTGATCTATAATAACCTTAATCGGCAAAGAACCTAAATATGTTCTGAATTTATTCAGAGCCCAAACCACAGCTAAACATTCTCTCTCTGTTACCGTGTAATTCCTCTCCGCAGCACTAAGCGTACGAGAAGCAAATACTACTGGTCTCTGTTCTTGGTTTAGAACCGCTCCTACCCCTATTGAGCTTGCATCCGTAAATAATTCAAAAGGTTTTTTGAAATATGGGAATTTTAAAACTGGCGCTTTTGTTATATTCGCCTTGACCGCGTCAAATGCTTTCTGGGCCCTAATCGACCAAATAAATCTCTTTAATTTTCGCTTAAGATTATAAAGAGGTTCGCAAATATCGACATAAGTTTTAATAAATTTTGCGTACCATTGGGACATTCCTAAAAATTTTGACACCTCCTTGGAGTTATGCGGAGGTTTCATTTCAACTATAGCTTGAACTTTTGTTCCATCAGTTTTAATTCCCTCCTTATTAATAATTAAACCCAAATATTTTAACTCTTCACAACCAAATTTACACTTATCTTTATTTAACGTTAACCCCGCCTCATGTAATAATCGAAAAACATCTTTCAAATGCTTAACATGTTGAGTGAATGATGGAGATGATATAATTACATCGTCCATATAGACATTCACAAACTTGCCTGTCACGGATTTGAGAATTATATCTATTGCTTTCTGAAAATTAGGAGCGCCCCTGACAAGCCAAATGGCATTCTGCAGAAGGCGTATGTACCATTTTTCGTGACAAATGCGGTTTTAACTATATCACTAGGGTTCACAGCCGTCTGAAAATATCCCGACCGAAGGTCCAGGCAGACATTATGCCTGTGTGGGGTATATTCATTATTAAATCGTCTATTAAGGATAAAGGATTCCTAGGGTACTTCGTGATCGCAGTTAGTTTCCGATAATCAACAGCAAATCTATATGCTTCCGGATTATCCGGCGGTAACCCATTATTCTTTCTACATAATACAACTGGTGACGCGTACGGGGATTGAATGGGAATTATAGTTCTCTCTTTCAACATTTTGTCAACGTGATAATCGAGAATCTCTTGTTTAACCCTATCATATTTGTACGGCAAGGAAACAACCGGTGGGTTATCTCCCGTGTTAATCTCATGATATAAAACATGCGTAAGCCCTGGTTTATCTGAAAACAATCCTTGAAATCTATTAAACAAATCTTGTAATTCCCGTTTCTGTTTTTCTTCTAATTTTGTCTTAGAAAGATCTACTTCTACTTTTTCTATTTCGACCGTTTTAACCACTTTATTAATCTGTGAATCTGGAATCGCCAAAGATTTTCGATCTAAGTCTAAAATGATCTATGATCCACCTATGAAATATATCCCAAGAATACATGGGTATTCCAAATCTGCTAACATATGGAATAACCAAGGCTTTTCGAAATCCCGTATTCGAATATTTAATTCCACAACTCCCATATTTCGACATTTAGCTCCTTGCACCGTGATCACCGGAGTACTCGATTTCTTTACTTATTTATAAAAAAAATATTTTTGGTATGTCTCTTTCGATATAAATGACTTCTCCGCTCCAGTGTCCCATAACGCTTTCGTAAACGTTTCGTCTAATAAAATAGGAACATACGGAAATTCTACCGGAGACATACATATTGCTGGAAGTTTAATCGGTGACTGATTTATCGGCTTCGTCTGATGACCTTTAATATCACTCACTTTCAGAACATTTAATTGTCTCATTTGCTTTCTACTGCCTCGACTAAAATTTTCACTCGAACCCCTATTTCTTTGGTCCCTTCTACTAAAATCGTCATTTTGACCTCGATTTCTAAATTAATATCCCCTATCGTTAAATCTGAGATCATGTTTTGAAACCTATTCCTGCTCTCGAACCACTGATTTCCTTGACGTTTGTTCTGATAGTTACCCCTATAATCATTTCTACCATTATTCGGTCTATGTACCACTTCAGAATTCAATTTCCTCGATTATTACCAACATTAGATATCCTACGCTCATTCCAACCTCGTCCTTCCACGTTATTACTATTTCTCGAACACAATGTTGCCTTGCACGAATATCTTTCCTCAAACTTAGCTAAAACTTCTAATAATTGGATCGCGGTTTGTGGATTACGCACATCCACGTAATCTTGTACTTGCGGCACAAGTCTAATAAAAATATGATCTACAAGGTCTTTCTCAGACATCCCCGGTTCTAATTTCTTGTTTAACTTAAGCAAATCGTAAACAAAATCTGTCGGCTCCTGGTTCTGTCTTTGTTGAGACAGGTAAAAACGTGTCTCTAAATCTTTCCTATTTTGGATGACAGTGAATGCTTTCGACAATGCTGCTTTCAGCTGTGCGAAGTCCGTGGCGGTATTTTGCACTAACGTCGATCCGAATATTTGGTACCAATCCAGGGCTCTACCCAGGAGATGACCTTTTAAATAAGCACACGACAAGTCACTGGGTATTTCAAGTAATTTAATTTGGTTATCTATACCCTCTAAAAATTCGCTGACGTTCTCCGACCCAGAAAAATATACTTCTGGCCAAACATTAAATCCTCTCGCGTTTCTCATCTCGGGGTCATATAGATTAAACCTAGTTGGGCGCCATTGTGATGTACCTCCCCTTGGATGTACATCCCTCGAAGTATCAGCGTGAGCGAGAGGTTTAGGGTTAGCGAAAGAACTCGAATCATACATTATCTTAATATGACTTTATTAAGATATTTAACTTAACTTTTAACAAATATAATTATAATAATTAATATGAGAGAATCTACGATGACGCAATACGCAACACACAATATAATTCGGACCAATCTCAATAAGCGAACCGCCTAATCCTCAATTATACTAATAAGTAATCAATCCTACCTTATATTATTCCGTAATGCTACTTGTCTTTATCTGCAATGGTATGCAGCTTGACGACTAACTTCTAGTCGAACACCAATATGTTTATCCACGACACGTAGAACTTAAATATTGAACCACGAACTGCAATAATCATCAACTGCCACAACGCACATCAATTGTCTAACATTCCTTTACATTGCCTTCCCGCTTACTCTAAGATCCTATATTTAAAGTCGGTTTATTTGCATTTCTTCTTCACATCTCGTTTCTTGGATTTGGTTGGAAAAGAGTTACCATTAATTCTGGCCCCAAGGACTTGTTAAAGAAAAGACGCGTAAGACGTCACAACACGACGGGATTTTACTGCAACTGAATGGAACCAGTTTGTCTTCAGCGACGAATCTAGATTCAGTTTCAGCAGTGATGACAATCATGTTGGTGTGTGAAGGCCCCGTGGTGAACGTCTCAATCCTGTCATCCTTTTAAAGCGACGCACCGCTCGCACAGCTGGTGTTCTGGTATGGAGAGACACTGCTTACGCTACAGGATCTCACCCCTAAAATCAATCCATGGTACAATGGTACGGTCATGGTACGTCCATGACTTCCTTCAGCCACTTGTATTACCACTCATCGCAGGGCTCCCAGGAGCTTTTTTTCAACAAGATAATGCTTGGTAACTCACAGTAAGGATGTCACATGACTGCCTCCACCTCATTACCACCTTTCCCTGGCCTACTCAATCCCCAGATTTGTCACCAATTGAGGACATCGGGTGAGTGAGTGAGTGAGTTAATATTAACGTCGCACTGTTCAGCTACACGAGGGCATTTGGCGACGGACCACGTAATTTTGAACCATGGTCAAGTGACGTGGACGACACCTGAGCTGGCACCCCCTCTCCTAACTACCACACCACTCCAACGGGAGGACGTTTCAGCTCTCGACAGATTTAACGTGTATCGTTGCCCTACACGGCGGGTCTTTAGTGGTACTGGGATCGAACTCATGACAAGCCTGCCATGGTTGGATACCTTAACCACTGGGCTACCGCAGCCCCCTGAGGACATTGGGAATTATTTAGAAAAACAAGTTGGATAGCCTACGAGTTTGGTCGAACTAAAGCCGCATTTACAGCATCTGTGGAATGAGATGTCAATGGACATCATACGAAACTTGTATGCATCAATACCTGCTCGTACCGCATCAGAGTACTCAAATTTCCGTTCTTTTGTACTTTTCTCTGCAATAAATGATGCTTTATTTATTTTCTAATCACTTACTTATATCAAAGTAGTTGTAACGTATGTGAAATTTCGTTTCATTTTGATGACATTCTCTTGGTGCGCAAGGGGGACGTAAGTTTTTAAAATGCAAATAAATTTTATACATCTGTTTCTTTCGAATGTATTATATATTTACTTAATGAAGAAACGTTTAAAGAAAATTTACACAGCACATAATTACTATTTATTAAGATTAATGCGCAAAGAAGAAATTTTTTACACAATTTTTTTCTACCCGCTGTCTGACATTTAAACTATTTAAAATAATTCGGGAGAACAATTCTCGAATATTGCTCCAATCTATTAGACAAATTTATCAAATATATCAAGTTCCACAGCTCATGCAAAATTCACATAAATCCTATGAACTATAGAACAAGTTTATGCATGCAAAAAATATATTTCACTTGACATTAATTACTAAGCAAGATTTCTAGTTAAGGTACCTGTCCACGTTTCTGAATCAATGCTTGATTAACATTCAATTTTTTTTATCTTTTCATTTTGCGTAGGGAAAAAATCGAGCAGTGAAAAAGAAAAAAATTAATAAAATAAAGAAAGAGAAAGGTCTAAGCTATAAAAGTGGTGAATTTTAAATATCTGATATTAAGCATTATTTCAGGAGATGAGAGAATCAAAAGTCTCTCTCTCTTTTATGATGATGGTATTTTTTGTCAAAGTAATGCTACTTAAAGCCTTATATGCCAAAAGCTTATGAATGTATTTCTTTCATAATTGGTATGCATATTATGTAAAGTATGACAGAGACAATGAACTAAGGATTTAGTTCTAACGTCAATAGTTTTTATTTATTTTTCTTCTTTTTACTTTTAACAATTTATTGTTACGATCACCGTGCATTTCATAAAACTTTCTATAAGAAAATGCGTAATGAGCCCTAACATTTTTGGTAAATTATTCATTGTTCATAACTGTGCTAAATGTGTTGTGTAAATAAGTAATTTAAATATATAGCTTTAAAATCTATGTAGAGTATTTTGAAATTCAGTATAATTTTCATCAAATGTTACCTAAAATACCTCATTTATAATAAATTTAAACTGTCATATAATCTCCCCTTTGGTTTCTTTTCATTAATTTAAGTCATAAGTACCAATAAAATAATATAAAATTACTAATAACGCGGCATTTTAGAAAACTTGTCTCCAAAAGTAGGCAGATATCTTAACAAAAAAATAAGTAAATAAACGTTATATTTAAATTCTAACCATTGCTGTATCGAATTCATAACTGGCTCATATTTATTTATTGTAAGAAAAATGTTCTGTTTTTATTAAACTTCTGGAGTTTGATTTTGCTTCAGTTTTGAAGAAAAGAACTTGGGTTGACAGTGAAAGTATATAGTAAATAATGTATAGAAGATTTGAGTTTCGAAATCAACTCCATTGACATGAATTTTATAAAATTATCTACAAGTATCACGGACGTAAAAAAAAAAAAAAAAACATTCCATATTGGAAAAATAGGCAAATTTAAAAAAAGTTCAAATTTTAAAATTCTGCTTAATTTGAAATAGAAAGTGAAAATGCTTATTGGGCGTAAGGAACAGTTCTGCCATTTTTTTTAAAGAAGAAAGAAAGCTTTTTTTTACTTTTTATTTAAAATAAAACCTAAAATATATAACGTCTTATGTTAGTTTACAACTGTCTTTCAGCGTTCTAGCAGCTTATTTAACCCTCTGGAAAAGAAGTTCTCTGCTACGGACGCAAAGTATTCATTCACCACCATTGGGACACTCTTATAGTTATCTACATAGTCTCATCTACATAAAGAAAGTTTTACAACGAGACTTGTGTGTGTGTGTGTGTGTGTGTGTGTGTGTGTGTGTGTGTGTGTGTGTGTGTGTGTGTGTGTGTGTGTGTGTGTGTGTGAACAGATAATAGTCAGATGGTGCAATATGAGGAGTATATTCTGGCTGGGTTAGAGATTCCAAACTCAGCCTTTCAGTCGTTTATGCAGTATCCCTAGCTACGTGTAGTCTAGAGTTGTTGTGATGAAGAATCACACCTTTTCTGTTGGCCAAAGATGGACGTTTATATTGAATTATTTATTCAAAACATCAAGTTGTGAACAGGAAAGACCATTTCATTTTCTTTCAACAGCTTATAATGCTCTACATCCTTGCTGTCTCACCAGCAACATAACATAAGCTTCTTCCGATACACGCCAGCTTTGGATATGGTCGATAGTGTCTGCTCTTTATAAACGCATGCTTTGTTTCTAATCACGTGTTTATATTTCACCTACTTTTCATCTCCAGTCACTAAGTGGTCCAAAAACAGTTAGATTTAAATAACATATCTAAATTCTGTCCATTAAAATCTTCTCGCGTAATTTGTGTGGCACCCAAACACAGAGTTTGGGCACGGAAATAAGTCGTTTAAGGTGTCCGACTACCCTAAAGTCATGGTTTTTTTCTAAAATTGACAATTTATTTTATGATTTTATTTTATAAGCCATCTTATTAGCTTAATAAAAATACCAAATTTTTTAATGTCCATTCACTATAACAAAAACTACAGGTGTTTTAGTAAAAGAAGATGCCATAATTTTACACAAGATGTCAAACTTTAAAATGCGTTTTACTCGAAATGGGTTTTTTTTTAAAAAAATTCAAACGGGGACAGCGATTGCTCAAAAATTTTTGAAAATAATTTGCAGAAATTTTTGTGAATGTTTCATATAACAGTAGAAGTGTTTTGATCTTCAAATTTATCAATAACTGTTTTATTTCAAAATTTACAGTCCTTTATGTGAATATAATTACTGTTTTTTTAAGCAATTTCATATAGTCACTAAGATAGAGTGCTCTAGTTTTTGTAAACATTAAACTATCTATTATCCTGAAGGTCATTTCAAACATGAATAACGAAGTAGCACATTAAAACTGAAAAATTGAAAGTTTGTTCAAAACATTTTTGTACAGAGCTGGTCCCGTTTATGTAATTAATTTTTTGTACATTTTCACCTGTTTTTTCCCATTTTAATTATTGTAATTTTTTTCTAATTTCAATTTTACGATTTTTTCCTTAATATATACTAATTAAACCTAAAAATCACAAAAAAATCTAAATACCTCAATTTTTTTCAAAAAAAAGTTGTCGCAAGTAGTCGGATACCTTAATATAATTCAAAGCAGCAGTCTAATGAATTACAAGCTTAAAGCCCATTTATGTGAAATTTAACGTGGGATTTGTCCTGATCATTTTGCTTAGCACTTCCTCACTAACATCTGATGGTCTTTCTGATCTGGGTTCATCTTTAAAAGAAAAATTGCCCAAGCGAAATTTCACTAGCCATCTTTGACATGTTCGAGCTGTTACTGCTTCCTTTCCGAACCCGTCACCCAAGTTTCTTTTTGCCTTCATCGCGTTGTTCACTTTTTGGAACTCAAACAACGTCTTAAATGTACTTTTTATTCATTCGTGTTGACAGTTTTACAAGTTTAATAGAAAAAACTAAACCGCATAACAATGTGTACAAATCATCAATAATATACTAATCTTTTTGTTTAAACCAGTTTAAGTTGGATCAAAATTCTTGCTAAGGATCGACAACAGATAAAATGTGCACATGTTCAAAAACGATAAAACTTCCCCTTATTCCCAATAGTATTAAAAGGGCAGTATGCTATGTGATTAGCTTATACCTATCTGAAACGCATATTTTGTGATTCTAACAATTTATGTTCTTTCAAAAATTAATACGATAAATCAATTTTAATTTTAAAAGAACATTATCAAAGGGGAAAATCAATCCGGAGAATGTCCAGCTCAGTTGTAAGTACTCTAATTATTAGGCAGGTGTATATGATGCGTTTATCTGTTTTCGTTATGCTTTTGTTTGTAGCATGACCTCACTTACAGTCGTATTGTCCATTACCAGAGTCCCATTTCAAATAGTATTTCCTCAAAAGTGCTCCATTTTGTTGTTTGTTTTGAATTTCATTCCGATATTCAATCGATATTCGTGTAGTTTTTTACATACTTTGGTAATCATGCTAAAAATGTGACACGTGACATAAACCAGATATTTGGGGAGAATGCTTTTAACGATTGAAAAGTGCAGTGTTAATTTACAAAGTTTTGGTCTGGTGATTTTTCCTTACAAAACGAACCATGTGTAAGGCCCATAACATCTGTAAAAAATGATACTCTGAAAGTATTGGTGGAAACTAATCAAACTACAGTGTGGGGCACGGGAACTACCTGTTTTGAACATGTTGCAGTGATGTTCGTAGGGAGGGGAGGGGTTAGGTGGAAGGGGTTTTGTGGGATATTTGTGTTTCACCCACCTCAGTCTGAAACATGTTGTAGTGGAGGCAGCAGCGCACTTTCACCGTGGATCCGTGTTTCTCAAACAATCAATTCATGATTGCAATGCAACGTGCCTTCTTCGTCACTTCGATATTTCTCCACGAGATCATATTCCTTATCGGAAATGTGTTTTAATGTAGATGGATGCCTTCCAAATAATTTGGAATATCTCCAAAGAAAGAAATGACCTCCAAAAACTGGCCTGCGTGCTCACCTGATTTATTCCTTCCTGATTACTTCTTGTGAGCTTATCTCCTAGCTTACAAAGATCTTTCCAAGTCCCTGGAAGATCTAAGGAACAATATCGGAGCCAAAATTGGCAATATCCCGGTCGATATGTTTGAAAAGGTGGTTCAAAGTTTTTGAAATCGACTGCACCAGTGTATTGATAATGGAGAGTGACATTTTTCAGGCATTGGGTTTAAAACTATAAATTCAAAATTCCAGATGTGTGTGGTAGGCGTAAAATTACAAAAATAGTTTAATGAAACGTGTAGTGTGTTTATTGCATATCCAAAACAGAAAATTCCCATGCCCCATCCTGTATATTTACTATACTGCCAGTACATTGCTGAATGCATGGCCATATAAACCCGTCATTTGTTAATTGCCATGATTTAATACTTCTCCACGATAGCACTTGACCACATACGTCATACAAAACTATATCGAAATTAAAAGAATTAAAATTTGAAATTTCGCATTACCAAGCTTATTCACTGTATCTTTCGCCAACCACGCGTGCGCAAGCTCAATATACATTATTTCAAACAATTAAAACGGTTTTTATTGGCTAAACAATATAAAAACGAAAAAAGTGAAAAGCTCCATGTTTGAGTTGATTCATTCTAAAGATCAGAATGTTTTTGAGACTAGCATCTACATATTAGAATCTCGTTGGGAAAGATGTATTGAATCCAATAGAGCATATTTTAATTAAATAAACAGATTTTGAAAAAAAATATGCAGTTTTATGTATTCACTTAAAAATTTGACATTTCATACGTACTAACCTAATACCACGTATTTCTATCTTCATATGCGCTCTATTTTTAATTGCACCGGTAAGTTCTACATTCTTTAATTTTTCATTTAAGATCAAGTAAGACTCTATTATCTTCATTAATGTTCAATTCGCTTACAGAATTTCAATTAAAAAGAAATAAGTAGTTCAAGTTTCTAAAACTAATTATTTCCAAGAATAGAATTAATTAAAAATCAAAGATTTTCCACTTCTTAATGAAAGGATTTGAAGATGAGATTGAATGACTTCTATAAATAGGAACTGAACTTTCATTTTCAATTTCTGTGTTTGCATTGCTGTGCCAGAACTTAATAAAAAGCTTATTTTCTGGGGACTAGACAGTATTAAAAGTGAAGCTAATTATATAAAATTAAAAAAATTCCAACTAATTCTGCTCAGAAATCTTTAAATTCGCAATAACTTTAATTCCAATAACTTGATAACTATTCCTTTATACTTAAAGCTGTTTATTAATTGTCATCCGATGAAATTTTTGATTCTTTTATTGAATCATTTCAAATGGAGATTTTCAAATTTGTTTATTATTTGGGTATTAAAACCTTTGATTTTTCCCATTACTGAAAATCTACAAGATCCTTATAGTTTACACAATACTCTTTTTCAAAAAAAATTTTTTGAAGACAGTAACTGTAAAAAATAATGCATGTTTTATATTGATATTATATTATTCAGTTGATTCTGAAAGAAAGAAGTCAGTCTGACCAGTCACTATTTTACAATTTTAAAAAATGAAGAAGTTTTGAAGTTTTTTCAAACTTTTATAAAAGGCTCAATTTTTTTTTATTTATTTTTTTTGGTCATTTTAAGTAATTTATGTTTCTTAAATTATTACAAAAAAAAGTTAGTATGGATTTGTGAAAATCTGTTCCCTTGTTGATTTTTAACAATTCTTCTTCTAGCTAAAACTGGAAAAAACACAAATTTTTTAAAATATTAACTTCAGCGTTTTTTTTAAAAAAATAACTAGAGATCTCAGCCCTAAATCCATTCTAACTTCTATAGAACGTACAATTGAGAGTATATACAAAAGATTTCAAGACTAACCTTGAACAAAAAAAAAAGGTTTGGGGGATTAGAAAACACCTACATCTTCAAAATTAGATGTCTGAGAAAATAAAGGCAAAAAACAAAAACCTACAATGCCTGTAAAGCTCTAATTTTTAAAATGTTATTTTCAACTTATGCTCTGTGTTCTGTATAATATTTCAATTAATTATGAATGAAAACATTTTTTTAATCAAAACATATTTATGCATAATTTTGATACTGTTTGTTAGGACGAATTATAATTCAGGCAGTTATGTACAACATAATAATGATACTATCTTAAACTAATAATCACCAGGTGTGAGCATAAAATTTAATTTTTTTAGTTTAAAATTATGGAAGTTTTGCAATTAATTGTCGACCTACAAGAGCTCAGGTACCATAATATAGTACTACTACATGTTTACAGTAAAGCAGTGCTTCTCAAAATTTCAGCATTTGCGACCCTATATTCAATATTAATTTCCCCATCGCGCCCCCTTCATACAATATAACTATGTATTAAATTCAATAATACTATACCTTGACGCTAAGCTAAAATGCGACTTTGTGACGAATCTGTACGGAACCTTTCCACTAATATTCTTAGGCGCCTTTTTGGGGATTATAAATTCGCGTATATTTCCATCAACTCCAAAAAGTGAACGGGATATGCAAAGTAGATAGGGTATTTAAGTAGAGCGTTGTAAGCTAGCAAGTATGAAGGCTATTGAGCCAGCAGCAGTAGCCTCAAATTTAGAGGATTCTATTGGATTACGTTAGTGAAGCCTTATTGCTGTTATTCTACGAAAGAACTAGATAGCTGATATACCAGGCGGTAACTATAATTTATCTACGCTTAAATTAAGCATTAGTTTAGTAAAATTACTTAAAGTTAATGAAAGCTAATAATTCGAGTACGTGTATTTCTCGGACCTCCTATTTCGGTAGACCTTATTTGATCTTGCGCATAATTATTGATTAATTTCATAATTCGTAATTTAATTTAATATTAAAGGTAAATCCCTTTTGTTTGACGTAACATAGAAATATTATATGTTATTAGAGTTAGAGATTTGAATTGATATAATAAATACAAGTTATTATTCTACAAAATGGCTCTTAGGGATTCTTTGCCTCAAATTAATCCTGGTGTCCAGCGTGGAATCCAGGGGCGTCCACCCAACTTTAACCTCTTACGGGCCACCGGCGTATATAAACGTCTCACCAGAGTGTTAATTGCCCCGTACGTATAAACACGCCTTTCCAAAGTACCATCTTTTCTGTGCACTGCTATCCATAAAATAGTTCCGAAGGCTTTCGAATATAAAAAAGGACCTAAACAGTGCTTGCGAAGGACTTACTTATTTCAGAGAACGTTTTAATTAATTATTCTCCCCCCCCCCAATACATCACATACGGGCACCTGCGTGGAAAGCGGTGACATTGGGGGAACGAATCGCGTAACTTTTAATCAGAAGTTAAAGGATTAATTAAAAACCTTACAAATGATCAAGACAAGTGTTAATTTTTGTATATAATTTTATATATGACAAGCCCATGGGGTCACTGGTCATTATTAAGCTTGTTCTTAACTTAGTATTGTTAAATTAGTTATAGAATACTTTGTGCGGTATTGATACATTTATAAGTGTATTAAATGAGTACAAATGTGCATTTTATTTTTTATTATGTCAGAATGAATTTTATTTGTTTACTTTCAGTTGATTAATAATTTTTTTCAAAGTAATCTTCTGTTTTCGAATTTTCAATATGCTTGCGCCCCCCCTTGCAGAGTTATCACGCCCCCCTAGTGGTCTGTGCCTCACAGTTTGAGAAACGCTGCTGTAATGTAGTTTGGAACATCATGGAAATATTCAGTTTTATCTGCAACACTTGTAATCAGAATACTTGTATTCGGAAGTGTTATTGCAGTTTCAGTGGAAAGCTGGTTTGGGGATGTATCCTATGCAATAGTATCCATCCTTTCCAAATATTGTTCCTCATAACAACCTGAGATAGTTTCGGCTATGGCATTTCCCTAACAGGGAAAAATTAATGAAAAAACTTCTAATTTATATAAACTATTTTTTAAAACAAAAATTGGCCTTGAAATCAATATTAATTAAATAATTATGAGAACTATAAAGATAATCGAGCAGAAATAATTTTAGTAATGAAAATTGAATTTAATAGCCGTTTCACACTGAAAGAGTTGATTGTGTGTGTTCAAAAATATTTTTAACTCATTCAATTTGATATTGAAAAAATGCTTTAAAATGATTCCGAAAACAAAACTTAAGCTCAGAAAACTTCTAATATCTTAAGAACTAGTTTATTAGCAGATCTGAAATTTTGTGACAAGCTTCTTAATGATATGTGCCACAAGAAATCGCCAAAAAAAAATATTCATAATATATTCTGCATTTAAATCTATAACTGCAATTAAAACTAGCCAAAGTAGAGTCCAGATGAATATTGTGTATTTGTATTGTATTGAATATTGTATATTGTAATTGCTGCAACGAAGGAATCTTAGGTTAATATAAAGGGTGTTTTTTAGAGGTATAGAACTTTAAATTGCAATAAAACAACGATGTATTATTCGATTGACATGAATTTTTTTTTATTCGAAAGATAATCTTGTGGCATTACATTTTAAATACGATTTCTGGCATACGACTGCCACGGTTGGCTCGGATGTAGTCCAATTTTCAATGACACTTTCCAACAATTGTGGCCGTATATCGGCAATAACACGGCGAATGTTGCCTTCCAAATGGTCAAGCGTTTGTGGCTTATCCGCATAGACCAATGACTTTACATAGCCCCACAGAAAATAGTCTAGTGGTGTTAAATCACAAGATCTTGGAGGCCAATTCACAGGTCCAAAACGAGAAATTAGGCGGTCACCAAACGTGTCTTTCAATAAATCGATTGTTGCACGAGCTGTGTGACATGTTGCGCCGTCTTGTTGGAACCACAGCTCCTGGACATCATGATTGTTCAATTCAGGAATGAAAAAGTTAGTAATCATGGCTCTATACGAATCACCATAGACTGTAACGCTGTGGCCTTCATCGTTTTTGAAGAAGGATTCCACCAGCCCATAAAGCGCACCAAACAGTCAGTTTTTCTGGATGTAACGGTGTTTCGACATACACTTGTGGATTAGCTTCACTCCAAATGCGGAAGTTTTGTTTGTTGACGTAGCCATTCAACCAGAAGTGCGCTTCATCGCTAAATAAAATTCGCTTATGAAAATCGGGAACAACGCCAATCCCGTTTTGGACTCATTTGACGAATCTACGCCTTGCTTGATGATCGTTTTGATGAATTGCCAAACCAAACTGAGAATAAATCACTTGACAGCTGTTAAATCGGTCGCCATCTTGGAAAGTAATGCCAACTTAAACTTCTATACCTGAAAAAAAAACACTCTTTACATACCTGTGAAGATATCAAAGTACTACCAGGTGATATACACTGGCCTCAAAAAGTTAAGGTACAACCGGGTTTTTGTGTCTAATTTGCAAATGAATGAATGTAGAAACAAAATATTTGGAGGATATGTGCATTAAA
The DNA here is from genome assembly GCA_019973935.1 of Trichonephila clavipes. Classification (NCBI taxonomy): domain Eukaryota; kingdom Metazoa; phylum Arthropoda; class Arachnida; order Araneae; family Nephilidae; genus Trichonephila; species Trichonephila clavipes. The sequence goes on from BMAU01009311.1 coordinate 1,227,785, forward strand.
TAGTTTTTTATTGAATTAGTCATAAAAATTTGTATAAGTGTATTGCAAAAACGATTTATAACAAAAAAAGCAATCTCTGCGGAAAAGTCCATTCTTGGAGAAAACAGCACATCACAGTGTTATGTGGTAAAATGGCATAAAAACAATGCAAAAATGGGTTCTAATAAGGAATGTGTCCACCCCTAACTTGAATGCATTGGCGGCATCGATTTCCCATGCTGTTTATTAAGTTGTCGGACACCGGAATAGGAAGCGAAGACCAGACACAGAGTAAGCCTTGTTTCAGCTCATGTAACGACCTTGGAGGAGGATTTAAAGCAGCAACTTCTCTGCCAAGATAGTCCCAAAGATGTTCTATCGGATTCAGGTCTGGAGATCGAGCTGGCCATTCCATTCGTTCCAAACCGTGATCCTCCAGATACTCCTCAACAATCCGAGCTCGGTGAGGTCGTGCATTATCATCCATCAGAATGAAGTCGTTACCAATAGCAGCAGCATATGGGCGGACATATGGATCAAGGGTCTCATCCCGATATCTAAGACCAGTTACGGTTCCTCCATGGAACACATGCAGGTCAGTGTGGCCACCGAGCGAGATCCCTGCCCAAACCAGGATTCCACCACCTCTATAAGTGTGTCTTTCAACAGTGTTGGATTGATGGTATCTAGTGCGCTGTTCCCTCCAGATCAGTAGACGCCCTGAATCACTCTCCATTGTAAATCTGGATTCGTCTGTGAAGAGCACAGAAGCCCATTGTTTCTGCGTCCAAGAAACATGTTCTCTTGCCCAGCATAAGCGGTTCCTTCGCTGTCGTCCGTTGAGGGGAACGCACACAACTGGTCTTCTTGCATACAGACCTGCATTGTGAAGACGATTTCGCACCGTAGTAGCGGAGATTCTTCTTCCTGATGCTTGAAAGTGGTCTGCAACGAGCTGCGGCACAGTAGTGGTTCTTCTCCTTCGTGCCGAAAGAGCTAGAAAACGGTCTTCTGCAGGTGTTGTACAACGTGGTCGGCCTATAACAAATCTTCTAGACACAGAATCTTCGGATTGGTATTGATCCCAAAGTCGCTGAACAACACTACGAGACACATTGAGACGTCTAGCAGCATCAGCCTGCGACAATCCCATTTCCATTCATCCAACTGCCCGCCACCTTAACGAATTGGGTAAACGACGTCTCTGAGACATTTTCTAAACTCTATTGACTATTGTCACCGAAACTGCCAACAACTGTTGAAAATCAACACAACTTACACACAAAAGTACGAAAGCTTGATATTTGCATATTTTTCTCTCACTCATAAATATACGTTCTTTTCTATAAAATAAAAGTTGTAGCAATCGTTTTTGCATTAATGTTTTTAAAGTTCGTTATTATCATTCATGTAAACTATGCATTTTATTGTTACTGCCATTTTTTTATGGTGAGCTTCAAAAAACATGTTGTACCTTAACTTTTTGAGGCCAGTGTACTATAGTTTAATATCACTTAAAACAAACGTTAGTTTAATAAAATTAGTTTAAGTTAATGAAAGCTAATAATTCGAGTTGCGTGTATTTCTCAGACCTCTCCTATTTCGGTAGACCTTATTGATCTTACGTGTAGTTATTGATTAATTTCATATTTCATAATTTAACTTAATATTAAAGGTAAATCCCTTTTGTTTGATGTATATATATATATATATATATATATATATATATATATATATATATATATATATATATTATAGGTCATTAGAGTTTCTAATATTTGAAACAAGTGAATAAATATAAGTTATTTTTATACAAATGTATTCTTGTCATTCTTTGCCTCAATTTAATCTTACTGCCCATGGTGGAACCCAGGGGGGTTCCCACAAATGAAAACTATGCAATGGAAGTTGCATTCTACGAACATTCATGGCCAAGTACCTTTTCCCAAACCGTTTGTTCCGGCGTGGAAAGCTGTGAAGAGACTACAGTGATGCCAAGACCACCTTAACTGGGCACAACTTCAAGAGAAACAGACATCTGGTCTGAGGAATCCTCCTTTACATTATTCCGAACCACCGGATATGTGTTCGTCTGGAAAACACAGGTAGAAGCATTTCATGTTGACTGGCTGGTTCCAACCGTGAGACATCGAGGGGTTATGTGGTGGTGTAGGGTGCAGTATCTTCCCTTGAATCGAGGACTCTCGTTGTCTTAAAGGGGGATGATCCCAGGTGGCAACTATCAAGGTCAACTTTACCCTATGCTTCAAACTCATTCTGGTAGTACATCCTGTTTTTCAAGATGACAACGTCCCTGTTTACAAATCTCGCTCTGTTCAAATATTGTTACATGAGCATGATGGTGAAGTGAAACATCTAGCATGTTGTCTGTAGTAACTTTATACGGACACCATTCAGTGTTCGTGGGTTTTTTAGAAAACAAAGTCCATACTCGGTTTCCTCCTCCAATCACGCTGTTTGAACTCGAGATGGAAGACCTGCACGAGGAATGAGGGAGAATTCTGATGAACTTTGTTCAAAACCTTTATTTTTCAATCTCACGTCGAATCCGAGCTGTCATTCAGACCAAAGGTAGCCCGACCCCTTACTAATAAAAATTTTCCATCTTTTCACAGGTGTCCCTATTATTTTGTTCTATACCTGTATAAGAGTCGGTATTTTTTAAACTTAAGGTATCCGACTACGTTCGGAACCGTGATTTTAAAAAAGTGAATAAATAGATACTTTTCATGATATTTAGTGTCACTCAGATTAGAATACATACATAAAGTTGTTTTAAGGACATTTTGGCAAAAAAATTTATTTAAATATAATATTTTGGCAAAAAATTAATTTAGAATAATCTTTTTTCCAAATCTTCTCCTTTTGTGAAAAATGGTTCTATTGTAATAATACTTTGTCTGTATATAGCTCAGACCGCTTTACAGAGGCTCATCTAGAAGTTTTGCTCCCCTCTGTTGTCGTAAAATATAAATAATTCCACTTCTAAGTTGTATGTTTCAAAAATTCTAGTTGGGCCTCTGAACAGAGGTCTGAGCTATACACAGGTAAAATATTATTATAATAAAACCATTTTTCACAAAAGGAGAACATTTGGAAAAAGATTATTCTAAGTTAATTTTTTGCCAAAATATTGTATTTAAATAAAATGTTTTTGTCAAAATGTCCTTAAAATAATTTTATGCATATATTCTAATCTAAGTGACACTAAATATCATGAAAATTATCCATTTATGCGCTTTTGAAAATAACGATTCCGAACGTAGTCGGATACCTTAAGCCATTGATGTCGATATACTGGGATCCCCCATTAAGGTTAAATTTATATTCATCAAAATTCCATAGACATTATACGTACACGAATACTAAAAAATCTTAACTTTTCTAGAAATAAAGAATTCATGTGTATGAAATCGAATAGTTTTGAAAATAGTTTGTTCACATTTTTCAATGTTGTTAGATTTATAAAAAAAATCTTTCCCTAAGAAGATTTGTGAATGTTCCTGGTATTTCAAAGCCAATAAGCACATGTTTATTGTCAATTTTAAAGTGTTGAAATGCTGCTGAGTTATTTAGTACATACCAATAAAATAAATTCCTTATTTCTCAGAGAACCTGGAATTATCATAACTAAAGATTTAAGATATCTGACTACACAAAATTCGCAGTTTTGGTGAAAAGTTTCGAAATTTATTTTATGTTTTTATTTAATAGCCCATAAAATTAAGATTCCAAACGCGCTCTATTTTTGTTTCTACGATATCTAGAAGCAAAGTTATAGCATAGTTAGTAAACCAAAAATGGAGTTTACAAAACCGGAAATAGATCCCTGCACAAAATATTTTTCAGTTATTGAATTAAAATTTTCAAAACAATTTTTATTTAGTTCTATCTGTGTTATGAATCAAAATCTAATCTATGTGTTTATATTTACGTAGTTTATTGATCTTTATGAAAAAAAAGTCATTAATATTTTTAAAAAATCATGTTTTTGCATAAAATTGGGCGTATTTAAAAAACTTTCAAAAGTATTACAATTCTTTTAATTTCTAACACATATAAAGATACTATACACGTACTGTATTAGTATTATTTGAATACATATGTTAGAATTTTGTGTAACTGCAATTTTTCATCAAAATTTCCCTAAAAACCACAATTGTTACAGTCTATAAAACTCTCCAGAAAACATCAAAAGGTTTAAAAAAAGTCAAAATTAGTTAAGCATAAATCTAAAAAAGATCTTGACCTAAAAAATATGGTGAATTTAAAAAATGCACAATTAGTAGAATATTTTTTATACTGTATTAAAATCTTTAAATGCATTTTCTAAGAAACTATGTTTTTCAATTTCTTGTTTCACGGTAAAGTTCACAATAAAATTTCCTTTTAAGATATTGAGTTAAAATTTTCCGAAAATGTTTTATTTAGTTTTATCTTCTGTCTAGACTGTAATTTAATCTCTGTGTATATATTTATGTATTTTATTGCACTTTTTGTGAGAAAATAGCAATAGATTTTTGTAAAAAAACTGAGTTCTTGCATAAAAAATGACATATTTCAAAAACTTTCAAAGTATTACAAATCTGATAGCTCTAAACACAGATATGATGATATTTATGTACTGTATAGATATCATTCAAATATATTAATTAGAATTTTCAATACAAGCCTTACCATAACTGCAATTTTTCACTAAAATTTCACTCAAAATTCTCAATATATCCAAAATTAGTTTTAATTTTGCGGAAATTGTACTTGAATTCCAAGTTTTAAGCCTTATTTCAAATAAAAAAAGTGTTTATTTGGTTGAAAATTTATATATTTCAAAAAAGTGCTCCGAAGGTAGTCACATACCTTAATAATCGGTTACCAATTGGGATTGATTTTTTCATGTTTTTGCTTAAAAGTCAACTAAACATATTTTTTCTTTGCTTTGGCTGAACAAAATTATCTTAGATAATGATGCTAAAATGTTAAGTTCAAAATCTAAGAGAAAAAATGCAATTACTCTCTTTTCAGATGTTATTTACTAACATTTCAAATGAAACTCTTGGATTTCTTAGTTACAAAAAAGAAAGAAATAACATTCAATAGCAATATTAAATAATCAAGTGTATCATTAAAAATAATAATAAATCAATAAATTTGTTAAAGTAAAAAACAGAATCGCACTGAAGAAATAGGTTTTTATAATCCTTTATTGAATGCATATGATCCTAAGAAAGGTGTTGTAAAAAAGTAATATACTAAAGTATTTTTTTTATTTATCATAGTTGGAAAAATGTTTCTTCATCCTTACCTTTATTCTTCTACATTATATTCAAAGAAAAAATATCTCTTGAGAATGAAAAAAGAGCGTAATTATGTTTTATTTTAATGAACGTGAAAAGATTTACTCTAAGAAAGAATTTCCTCTTTTGTTTCCTGAGGCGTAATTTAGTTGAAAAAGAACAAAGAAAGTATTGTTATACCAAAATGTATTCAAAAATATTTCATACGGGAAATATATAAAAGAGATTTCTGTATTGTACTCAATAATAATTACATAATAAGGGTTTTTGGATTGTATAAGCTATTCAGTATTCTTTTTCTTGAGCCTTACGTAAAGAAAAGCTTGGAAGATTTCTACATAAAAAAAGAATTCTGTTTTGAAGCTTTACCTCTGAATTTTTGTGAAGAATATTAGCTAAGATTATTTTAATTACATTACAAAAAAAATTTATGCCCTTACATTCTTTGCTTATAAAAATAAATGCAATTCAACAAATGAAACGCCCCCAATTTATATATATTCACATAAATAGTTATTGAGAGCTTCTTAGTGTTATTATTGAACTGCATATTTTTAAAGGAATTCAGGTGCAAATAATTATATGCTAGGGTTTTGTTTTAAAAAAAATCCGAGAGTATTTACTTTTTTCACCTTGTTTCAATTCTTTTTTAAATGATTTATGCAATTTTTTGCTTAAATTTCTGCGTAGTTAAATTGGAATGTCTTTGGATCACGTTCCTCAACTATTTATATTATTGTCCCTCAAAACCCTTGAACTTATTTCCTACTGAATAATAAAGTAAAAATGCCGTTGTGTAGAAACTAGATGATGCAAGAAGTAATTTTCAACACGCTAACAAGGTATAGAATGTTACAATGGCTATAAGTAAGTTTTTTGAAATGAAAAAAATGTTATATATATATATATATATTAGCCGTTACGCACCCGCTTCACTGGGTATTTCACGATGTTGTATAAAAGTATACTGTTTACATACATATGAATTAATTGTTGTTGTTGTTCTCGTGTCCATGAATAAATGCAGTAGATATCACTAAATTCCGTCGAAAGTCTTGATCACTGCCTCTACTATTCTGGGAGCATCAGGGCTGTACAGGAGCTCCCGCAAAGAGTCCCTCAGAGGGACCATTTTTATTTTTAGTAACTTTGTTGTGACGGTTGGGCATTCCAAGATGTGATTGGGCGTCAGTTGAAGATCTGGGCAGTGTTTGCATTGAACATATGATCTTGTCTTGTCTGGGTGAATCTGCATGCCTTAAGGTGTTCAGTTCTCAATCTGGCAATTGTGGATGTTATAATTCGGGGACAGTCAAATTCCGTAACTAGGGGTTTTTTAAAAGTGTAATTCATAATTCTATGTTTGGCTACTGCGTTAGCATCATCAAGTGTGATGGTGGTGCCCTTATGTTCGATGTCTCTAGCTTCTTTGGTGAGGCTATATATCTGCCCATTCATTACCCTCAATGTTGACATGTGTGGGTACCCATTGTAGGATACAGGATTTTCTTTTGTTGTGCAGCTGTTCTAGAAGGGTAATAGTATCACAGGAGATGTTGATCTCTCCGTTTCTTATGGCTTCTATAGCTGATTTAGAATCTGAGAAGATTACTAATCCTTCTGTAGAATCAATAACATGTGGGTCTTGTTGGTATAATATAAGGGCCTCTCTAATTGTCATGAGTTCACTTGTGAAGTTTGAGGCGATTATGCCCGTGTTAATTTTGTGTTTGTAGTTATTACCATCTGGGAGGAGGAGGAGGATTACGGGACCTCCATTGCTGAGAGATCTGTCTAAATAACCATCGCTGTAGGCGATTGCAAAGTTATCTTGAGAGAGTATTGCTATCATTTCAAGTCCTTTTTGTCTGAGAGTTACAGGGTCTTCTTTTTTGGAACATGGCTGCAACAATTCCAATTTGAAACAGGTGTTCTTTGGCGGGTTTTTTTGAATGAGGGGCTCCTGAAGGAAATCCAAGGAGGAATGTTCCAAAAAATGAGTTCTTTTCTGATTTCACTATCAAGTTGGAAAGTCGAAGATCTTTTGAGCCTTGTAGAATGCTTCCATTTATCAAAAATTCTTCTAGAGATATGGTCCAAATCATATGAGCGTAGTTTATTTGTGAACTTGATAGTGGCAAGGTTGCGCCTGTTTCTAGAGGAGGCAGGCCGCATTCTTGTTCGGCCTTTTCATTATTGGTTGATGACTCTGCTCCAATAATAATTTTGGCAGCTCTGTGTTGTACAGAATCAAGTTTCCGCTTTACAGAAATATAGGCGGGAGTCCAAATTGGAGTCGCATACTTTAAAACCGGTCTGATAACAGTGCAGAAAGTGCTTTTTAGGGTTTGAGGTCTTGAGCCCCAAGAAGTTCCGCTTAGCTAACGAAGAATATTCAGTTTTCCAAGAGCTTTGTTGGCAGATTGTTCGATGTGCTTTGAAAAGCGGAGTTCGGGATCTAAGGTTCCTCCAAGATAGGTAGGTAGGTCGACTTTTTGGATTTGAGAGTTCTGTATTTTGATATTAGCTTTAAAACTGCTTCTGTGTCGTCTATCGGTAGAGAAGATGCAGTGGTTTGTTTTGTATGCGTTGGTGGTTAATTTAAGATTCTCTGCCCATTCATTAATACTTTTCAGTGTTGTGTTTAGAGCCTTTCCCGATTCTGTAATGTCATTGTGTGAGTGCCATACAGCAATATCGTCAGCGTAGCAGGCGATATTTGTGTCTGGGTGGATATGATGCGTGGATGGTGTTCTTAAAGATGAGAAAGAGCAAGGGGCTTAAGACAGAGCCTTGAGGAACTCCAGCCCACATTCTGAGAGATTCTGAAAGTGCCCCGTTAAATCTAACAGAAAATTTTCTTCCTCTGAGAAAATCATTTATCCACAATAACGCTTTGCCATTAATTCCGGTGCCTTGGATAGTATGGACCATTTTTTGACGCCAAACTCCTCTATCAAATGCTGCTGAGATGTCCAAAAATACTGCTAAAAATTTCTTGTGAGGCTTTTCTTGAAAACCATCAATTATCGACTGGCTCAGGTAAAAGAGCTGGTCGGTTGTACTATGATGGGTTTGGAAAGCTGTTTGATAGAAGTGAAGTTTTTTGTTTTCGATCAGCCAGTTCATAAGTCTACGGTGGATAACCCGTTCCATGAGCTTGCAGAGGGTGCTGGTGAGGGAAATTGGCCTATAGTTTTTGCACTCTGAAGCATTCTTGTTTGGTTTCAGAATTGGAATGACGGTGGAAAGTTTCCAGATTTTGGGCAATTTGCCAGTAGCCCAAGAAAGGTTAAAAATTTCCAATAGTTCTTTTTTTGCAAGATTTCCAAAGTATTGGACTATGCGGCCAAAAATAACATCCAGACCAGGGGCTTTGCCGGGATTCATTTTAGCAATGGCAGCTTCTAGCTCTTCCATTAAGAATGGTATTGTGAAGATATTTTTATGGTTATATCTTTTTGAGTCTTGGAAGGTTTTCCTGTAGGTACGCAGCAGTTTCCTGTCATTTGCGTTGAAGGTTAGCTTGATTTTGTTTTCATAGTGCTTTGCTAGCAGGGAAGCAGTTTCCTTATTTGTGGCTGCATCTCTTCCAGAGGATGATATGATGTTAGTAAGAAGGTCTGCTTTTGGTGTGTTGAGTGATTATTAAGAGTTTTTTAATGACTTTCCAATGCTGAGATATTTTTTGGGGATCTACAGTTTCGCAGAATTCAGTCCATTTTTTACGCTTTCAGGAGGAAACCACCTCTTCAACTTCGTGACAAAGGTTCGTGAATCTTATTCTGTTTGTTTCAGTATTATTCTTCTGAAGATCTGTACTTAGTTTGTCACGTTCGTTAATTAAGTTCTCTATCTTGTTGTCTTTCCAAAACGGGACCCAGTCATCTCTTCTTTTGACCTTCGGGATAGAACGTTTTGCAGCTGCATTAATATGCGAAGCAAAGGACTATAGTCTCTCGTCGAGGGTGTGTGGCGAAGAAAGGGAGCAGAGCGTTTCAAGTTCAGAGGTGAATTTTCCCCAGTTTGCTTTCCGAAAGTTCAAGGATCTTTTGCTTTGGATGGTGCCATCAACTCTTTGGTTTATCGAAGTTATAATAGGGAAATGATTGCTAATAGAACTTTTTAGAATCTTCCATGTCGCTTGACTTTCTGTTTGGTGGTTAATGGCCGAGATGTAAAGGGCTGATGTTGTGCCGTTGGTTTTGGAGAGGTAGGTACTCCTTTGTCATTTAGTATGGAGAGATAGTTGTCATAGAGCAGGTCTTCAATCTATGAGCCTTTCAAGTCTAGGGTCCTGGACCTCCAAGATGGGCTCTTGGCATTTAGGTCTCCTAAAATACTTTTTGTGTCCGATTTTGTGTCCAAAAGCGTGTTAAGGAGATCTAAGTTGATGTCAGAGTTGTCTGGATGGTAGGCATTAATGATTGTTATTTCCTGCTCCGGCAGGAGTACAGTGATTGCTTATACTTCCGTGCTGTTCTCATCGTAATCTGTAGTTGGTGGCAGTGTGATTTCTATAAATTTTATGTCTGCTGATTTAACAAGGAAAGCAAGGCCGCCACCTGCCCTGTCTTTTCTGTCTTTTCGCAGAGTAGTAAAGCCTTTGATTTTTAGCTTCAGATTTGGGTTAAGCTTGGTTTCTTGTAGACACGCAATTAGTACCTTATTTACGTTGAGGATCTCAGTGAGCTCCTCAATCTTTCTCTGGGTACCATTAATATTTAACTGCAAAATGTTTAGGGTACTCGCAGCATACTTCTCGCCATGGGCCCGGACTTCAACCCGTGGCGCGTCGGCTACCCCGAACGCGGTAACATTATCTGAATCCCTCAATATTGCACTATTCATGGAAAGGAAGAAGGTTGGACTTCTACCTGTTGGTCCACGGAAGGTATTTTATATTTCCCTTCTACCACCCATTGGAAACCAATGGAGGCGTTCCCCTATCCGCCACCTGGGGACGCGCCCTCTAGGGGTGACAGGCTCCCCCGAGGGATGAATTAATTATATCTAGCATTAATAATTCGATTGCATTGAAAAATATATTTACAGCTGTAACTCTTGCCTTTTGATATAAAAAGGACATAAATTATATCTAATTTCTATTTATATCTAAAGTAGAAGTAGAAAGATTTTTTGCGCTCACTTAACCTAATAATCAAGTGGATTTACACCAAAGCAACTTTCAGTGGATCTCTACTCAATAAAATAAGCATGCGTGCTAAATTTCAAGTCTAAGTCTAACAGAGCAAAATCGAAATTTTTATCATCAATACCTCGTTGAGAGCATTCTAAGTGGATTCCAATTCAACAAAAGAAGCATGCAAACCAAGTTTTATTATTATAGTCTTAGCAGTTTGAAAACGGGGATTTTGTCTATCGATACGCCTCAATAACTCTCCTCGCTTCCTCCTGGAGTTGATTTCAGTGAAATCCATTCTTAGTGGAACTCTTTTCAACTAAAGAAGCGTGCTCAACAAATTTCAGGTAAATGGGTTAAATTCAAAAACAGGAATTTTTCTATAACACGCCTTAATGCGTCACAACCCCACTCCTTTGGGGTTCCGTTTTCGCAAATTTCTTTGGTATAAGAACTCTATTCCATTAACGGAACATACCTTATAATTTTCAAGCAGGTGGGTCGATTAGTTGAAAAGCGGAAATATTTATCTATTACACCCCTTAATCCCCCTCAGTGACCCTTGTGAATCAATTTTCCCTAAAATTATTTTGTAGCGGATCTCTAAACTATGAAAGGAAATACGCTTACCAAATTTTAATAGTTAATTTCCAATAGTTTAAAAATGGAAATAATTCTCTACAACGCCACTTGGGGTTCAATCTTTGCAAAATCCGTTCTTAGCTGATGTCTACTTCATGATGGGAACCTACCAACCAAATAACAAATCTGTAGGTTTAATAATTCAGGAGATATCGTGATTAGTCAGTCAGTGAGTGAGTGAGTAAATCACTTTTCTCCTTTATATGTACAGATATCAGTAGCGCAAGCAGGAAATTTTCAAGGGAAGGGGTTCAGGATCGAAAGTCCACCATTCTCGTATCATGCTCCAATACGCCACCCAACATATTCTTTTGATTTTGTCGATTTTCGGGAACAAAAAACAGTAAAAAATTAACTATCGAATAAATAATTAGCATTAATTAATAAAATTAATGATTAATAACAAGTACTCAATTAAATTTTATGTACTATAGGCATTGGATTATAACCGTTCGGTCAAAAAATTAATGGATAGGGGGTGCGGACCCGGAGACCGCCCCCTTCTGTGTGCCCCTATATATATATATATATATATATATATATATATATATATATATATATATATATATATATATATATAAACACTGTCGTGCAAAATTAGAGACGAAGTCGAAAAATTAGCATATCAGCTGAACGAAGAGGGAGAGCGGACAGAAAGACCAATCAGGAGATTAAGTAAGGTGATGGACGGTAGCACATGCGCAGATATGCAGGTAGACGTAATGGGGGAGTGTCTGAGTAGTATAAAGCATGTTGTCGGTGTAAGATCAGTATTTCTGGCAAAGAGATTGCACGCCATGTAGCAGTTAAAATCACATCGAGTTGCTGCCTCAGCGAGAAATGGCGAATAATCAATCTGTTAGACGACATCTGGATGCTTTTACCCGAGGTCGAATCATTGGGAAGTTGGAGGAAGGCCGCAGTGTGACAAGTGTGGCTGCAGAGTTCGGAATTGCTCACAGCATCGTTTCACGACTTTGGAGACAATTTCAAACTACAGGAACAGCTATCCGGGGGTTTAGTAGTGGTCTTCCACGAGAAACCACACCCGCAGATGACCGGTACATTATCTTACAGGCCAGAAGAAACAGGCGGCAGACAGCGGGAAAAATCTCTAGACACACGACACAGGCAACTGGACGACCGATATCGCGTTTTACCGTGGCCAGAAGACTGCACGGTGGTGGTCTGTTTGCACGATGCCCTGTACGGTGTGTACCTTTAACAACTGTCCATCGGAGAAGGCGTTCTCTGTGGTGACGGGAACACCGGAATTGGAGAGACAATGAATGGGGACGAGTACTCTTTACAGATGAGAGCAGATTCAGTTTGAGTAGCGATTCTCATCGCATACTCATCTGGAGAGAGCGGGGAAGCCACAATCATCCCTCGAACATCATTGAAAGGGACAGATATGGAGGTCGCGGTGTTCTCGTTTGGGGAGGCATCATGCTTGGTAGTCGTACAGACTTTCACATCTTCGACGCAGGTTCAGTAAATGGGACCCGTTATTGTAACGAGATTCTTCTTCCATATGTGCGTCTTTTTAGAGGCGCTATAGGTCTGCAGTTCCTTTTCATGGACGACAATGCACCATGTCATCGCACAGTAGCTGCCGAATAGCTCTTAGAGAGTGAGGATATTGAACGTATGGATTGGCCGGAACGATCTCCGGATCTCAATCCCATCGAGCATGTATGGGATTTTCTAGGCAGACGCTTAGCAGCTCGTACCTTACCACCAGTAACGATTCGGGAGCTTCGATTGGTGCTGCAAGACGAATGGGCAGCAATGCCTCAACAACTCATTGACACCCTCATTCTCAGCATGGTCAGACGCTGTGAAACCTGCCTAGCAGTCAGGGGAGATCATATCCCCTACTAAAGACCGGATGTTTCTTGCTGGACACCCATCACAGGGATGTTTCGGCCTTCAGTCGCATTGCGCTCCATGCTACTTTTTCATTTCAATCAAGCTTCTTTTTATCCCACTGATTTCTCTTTTAATAAGTGTTGCTTACATTACTCATGTCCTTACGTATTGGGATCTTACGGTATTAAATGTGTTGATTTGGAAAGCTTTTGTACAAAGTTATATTGAAAAAAACCTTCTCGTCCTTAATTTTTGCACACCAGTGTATATATATATGGGGGGTAGGTGTAATTGAAATTCCAATTTAGGAACTTCTATTTTGGGAATTTCTCTGTTTCACGAACTTTTCCCTGAATCAAAAAAAATTAAATCAAAAGATGATTTAACGAAATATCCTCATAACGAACTTTATGGTAGATTTAGTGCCTTCTTAAATATAGGTTCGACCATATATATATATATGAATATTTTAAGACTACACGGTACCCTTTTTCAAAAAAATTTTGGAGAGAGTTACAGTAAAAATAATTAATGTTTTATATTTATATTATATTATTAAGCTGATTATATAAGCAAAAAGTCAGTTTGACCAGTCATTGTTTTACAATTATAAAAAATTAGGAATTTGTGAAGTTTTTTCAAACTGTTATAAAATAATCAATTTTTAAAATTTGTTAGTCATTTTAAGTTATTTATGTTTCTTAGGTTATTGGAAACAAAAGTTAGTATAGATTTGTGTGTAAATCTATTCATTTGTTGATTTCTAATAATTATTCTTCTAGAAAAACCTGGAAAAAACACGAAGGTTTTAAAGTATCAACTTAAGCATTTTTTAGAAAAATAACTAGAGATCTCAGTCCTAAATCCATGCTAAATTTTATAGAACATACGTTTGAGTGTATATACAAAAAAATTCAAGGCTCTATCTTGAACAGGAAAAAAGCCTTAGGGATAAGAAAACACTTATACCTTCAAAATTAAAAGTCTGAGAAAAACGCATTTAAAGTTTGTAAAGTCCAAAAACAAAAACTTATAATGCCCGTAAAACTCTAATTTTTAATATGTTATTTTCCAATGTATGTTCTACATTGAAACACTACCTTAATTAAATATGACTGAAAATAATATTTTTAATTCAAAATATATTTTTGCATAATATTGATATCATTTGTTAAGACGTCAGTTTATTCAGCTTTATCTTAACCTAATATTTTCACAAAAGTTATGAAACACAAAGCATTTATGTTCAAAATAATAATGATACTAACTTAAGCTAAAAATAGTCAGGTTTGCTCATAAAATTTAATTTTTTTTCAGTTTTAAAGTGGAACAGTTTATGAAGTTTTAGCTTTTGTCGTACGACTTTAAAATACTGTTGCGTTTTCGGGGGTTCGAAATGATTGAAGCCGAAGAGCGGGATCCAAAACAATTTTATTCTTGGCCAAAACAGTCCTCCACAAATTGTAGAACAGTTCGAGAAAGTCACGTACAATCGATGAAAATACTGATAACACAGATGTAATACACTAACAAAAGCAATAGTAAACACTCAGCACAAAAATAATAACTCAATAATAGCAATAACACACGCACTATGCAATCGTCTCTCTCTGTCTCAGAGAGGTATCACTTGCATGAAAGCTGAGATCTGACTAACTGACTAGCCGGCCCGGGCGCTTTTATACCTTTCGGTCAGAAACCTCTTGCACTTGCCAGAATAATCGAGAAATAGAAAGGTCTAGCAAAATCCGGAACGTACGGGAAAAGCTCAATACAGTAATACATTCAATACAATAGTGTTACAATACCGCGATAGGGTTGCCAGACAGGGTTATTAGGAGCAGGGTTGCCATGGTCGCCAAGCTTATCGCACACATTTGGCGATATATCGCCAAATTTGGCGCCAAAAATTAAGTCGCCAAATCCGTCGCCAACTTGGCGCTAGCTGCAATATTTGGCGAGTTTACCATTTAAACCAATGTTAAAGCATGGGGGCCGTGCAATGCAGTGGAAATGATATTACAGGTAAACAGGGTTGAAATCACATTAGATACGACAAATTAAACTGTAAAAATGAACACAAATGAGTAGAAACAATTAGAATAAGACTAAATTCGTAACATTGCCCCCCCTCTCAAGAACTGCACGTCCCGGGCAGTACAACCCTTCATCAGACGTTAACATAATAATAAAGCAATTGATTAAAAACAACTAAATGAATATGCAATAATAAACATGTAATACATGGTACAAAATAAACACCTAATGCATAGTACAAAATAAACACTTACAAAACAATAAACAAAATTATTTACAAGATTATTTACACACTGACTTATTTATACAAGACCATGGTCAAAATAAATTACACGATAATTGACACACTAAGAATTATGGCCATAATATGGAGCGAGCCTGTCGTAATGAACGACTCTAGGCTTCGAATTCGTTGACTTACGGATCCGGATTACGACGTCGTTTATTATCTTTAAAATTGTATAAGGGCCGTCCCAATGCGATTGTAGCTTAGGAGAAAGTCCTTTGCGTCGAGTCGGGTTGTAGAACTACACCTTGTCACCTTCCTTGAATTGATGTCCTGTGGCTTTTGTGTCGTACCGAGTCTTCATCTTCTCCGTCCTCAGGTCGATCCTTTCTCGAGCCAAATTGTGTACATCTTCAAAACGTGCCTGGAGATTCTGCACGTACTCCTCAGGCGATGAAGGTGTATCCGGAGGGCGACCAAACAGCAGGTCACAAGGGAGACGAAGATCTCGGCCAAAAGCATCTGGGATGGTGAATATCCGGTAGTCTCGTGAACGGCGCTGCGGTACGCTAGCAGAAAAAGAGAGGAACTTTCTGGTCCCAGTCTTGTTGGTTCTTGGAGACCATCAGTGAGAGGTTATTCAGGATGGTACGATTAAACCTCTCCACCATGCCATCTGACTGTGGGTGCAAAGGTGTGGTCTTGGTCTTGTCAATTCCGAGTAGTTCACAGACCCCCTTCAATACCGCAGAGACGAAATTTCTTCCCTGATCGGAATGAAGTTGAAGAGGTACCCCATATCTCGATATCCAGTGCTGCACTACAGCCTCCGCTACGGTGGGGGCTTCCTGATCCGGAATGGGGTACACTTCGGGCCATTTCGTGAAGTAGTCAATGACAACAAGTAGGTACTTATTGCCAGACGCAGTCCTTGGCAGAGGTCCCAGGATATCGAAAGCGATACGTTCGAAGGGTGCTCCAACATTGTAGCGATGCAGCTTCCCTCGGCTACGTATCTTTGGCCCCTTCCGAGCTGAACAGGCATCACAGGACTTGCACCACTGTTCCACGTCAGCTCTCACTTTACCCCAGAAGAATCGCTCTCGAACTCGGTGCAAAGTTTTCATGACGCCGAAATGACCTCCTGTTGGGCTGCCATGCAATTCTTTGAGTACCTCTGGGATACGAGATCGAGGAAGTACTAATTGCCACCTGAATGTCTTTCCATCCTCTGATTCGAATTTTAGGTATAGAACACCATTCCTGAGATGTAGAGAATTCCAGAGGGCCCAATACTGCTTAGTTGTAGGACTATAAGCCGAGATGTCCTGCCAACTTGGTTTATTGCTGGAAGACTCCATAAACTCTATAAGGGGTTTAATATCAGGATCCGCCATCTGGTCTTCTCGAACTTTCTCGTCACTCCAGGGATCGGGTGGCGTCGCTGTTGAAGTTGTTATCTGGCGTATAGCATAGTCATATTTGGTCTCTACTCTGGAACAATGACGACAATTTTCTGGGCATGGTCTTCTTGAAAGGGCATCCGCATTTCCATGCGAGGAGCCTTTACGATGGCTGATGTCAAAGTAATACTCGTTGAGCCGTTGTATCCATCTGGCTACCTGGCCTTCAGTATTTCTAAAATTCATTAGCCAGGTTAAAGAGGCATGATCGGTACGTAGAAGAAATTTTTGGCCATAGAGATAGTGATGGAAATGCTCGATGGCTTTCACAATAGCCAGTAGCTCTTTTCGAGTGACACAATAATTTCTTTCCGGTTTCGATAAACACTTACTCCAATAAGCTACGACTCGTTCCTGGCCATCTATTTCCTGAGATAATACTGCTCCGACACTCTCATTACTGGCATCAGTGTCCAAGATAAATGGCTTGTCCGGTTGTGGATATATTAAGATCGGTGAAGACGTCAAAGCTTCTTTAAGCTGGAGGAAGGAATCTTCACATTCTTTTGTCCACTGAAACTTTTGTTTACTTTCTGTTAGCTTGTGCAAGGGTCTTGCGATGTTAGAGAACCCTTTCACAAACTTTCGGTAATAAGTACATAGTCCCAGGAAGCTTCGCAGCTCACGGAGGTTTTCAGGGCGTTTCCAATTCTTTACGGCGGACACTTTTTCGGGGTCCGTACGAACACCTTCTGCAGAGATGATGTGTCCCAGATAATTGACTTCTTTCTGGAAGAACTTGCATTTCGAAGGGTTTAGCTTCAAGTTAGCGTCGCTTAATTTTGATAACACCTTCCGGATATTTTGAAGATGTTCTTCAAACGTACGCCCTCCTATTATGACGTCATCCAGGTAAATAAGGCAAGCTTCAAAAGTCAGACCCTTCAGCACGGTCTCCATCAGGCGCTCGAAAGTAGCTGGCGCATTGCAGAGCCCGAACGGCATGACTTTGAACTGCCATAGTCCTTGGCCGGAAGTGAATGCTGTTTTTCTCTATCTTCGGGATGGATCTCCACTTGCCAGTATCCGCTCTTTAAATCTAAAGTCGAGAACCATTTATGACCGGAAAGGGTATCCAGGGTGTCATCTATCCTTGGAAGAGGGTAGCTGTCCTTCTTGGTGACGTCGTTAAGTTTTCGATAGTCCACGCAAAATCTTGTGGAGCCATCTTTCTTACGAACCAAGACGATTGGAGATGCCCACGGACTCGAAGACGGTTCTATGATGTCATTTTCCTGCATCTCTCGTAGTAGTGTTCCGACCTCTTCCTGTTTAGCAAACGGCAAGCTTCTTGGGTGCTGTTTAATCGGCGGATGGTCTGCTGTATCAATTCTGTGTTGTGTCACTGTAGTATGGCCAATATCGCTACTGTTTCTAGAAAACACGTCTTCAAATTCTTGGAACAGTCTTTCTGCGGAGCTTTTCTGTTCGGGGGACAATTCAGCATTTTCTAGAAGGTCGGGAGTCAACTGTTGAGGCGAGTTGGATAGGAGCAAGCTCGAACTTTTGCAGACACACGTTACTGGACTGCAGGTTGCCAACACTTCACCTTTCTGGAACACTCTAGGTTTTCAGTTACGTTGCAAATTCTTACCGGGATAGTTTTTCTGGAAAGGTCCACTAGCGTCGAGGCTATTAGCAATCCATTCGCTTTATTTTCCGCAGATCCAATTAGGCCAGAGTTGAAACTCACTTCGTTACCGATGTATCCAGGTACTATGATTTCAGTCCTTGGGGGAATGGTAATATTCTCGTTAGCGGTTACCTGTCGAATAGATTCTGTCCTGTGTTCAATTTTGAATATAGTGACTTCTTCGTGTATGGAACGTAATTCGTTCTTGTTGAAGTCTAGAGTGAAACCATGCTCCTTTAGAAAGTCCAGTCCAAGAATGAAAGGGTCTGCAATATCTGCGACATACACAACATGTTGGTAGGTAGTGTCTCCAAACCTGATCCTGACTTTTAATTTTCCGTGAATATCAATCTTTTCCCCGTCACGGTCTGTAGCACCACGCGGGGCGGGTCCAGAGGAGTTTCTCTTTTAATTTTTGAGCCAGATCGTTCCGAATGATAGACACATTGGCTCCTGTATCGATG
This sequence comes from Trichonephila clavipes, assembly GCA_019973935.1. Taxonomy (NCBI): domain Eukaryota; kingdom Metazoa; phylum Arthropoda; class Arachnida; order Araneae; family Nephilidae; genus Trichonephila; species Trichonephila clavipes. The sequence continues at coordinate 1,246,559 of BMAU01009311.1, forward strand.
ATCATGTTGCAGGGAAGCTCGTTAACATGTCCCATTATAAAAATTCCATTCTCACCGGTACTCTTTGTCGAAATTTGACACACTTGAAAGTGGGGCTTTCCAAAATCTGGCAACCTCCGCCCCACGAGATGGCCATTAATTAGTTTTCCGACACCTCCTTCTGGGAGGCGCTATTAGTTTCAGCGCCTTGGCGTGCCCGGCAGCTTCTCTGCAGATGCCCTTCTCGACCGCAGGTCCAGCATTTAAGGGTCTTCTTCCCGTCTGCTTTCCGGGACATCAAAGACTCAACTCTATTCAAGAAGCTTCTCATCTGTCGCTCTAACCGCTCCACACCTGAGTTCGACGTGTCCGATTCGTTGACGGCTCGTATGGGGTGTCTGTCCTTTCGTGTTGCTTGCTGGGCTGCCTCGAATTTCATAGCAAACACTAGGGCCCCCTTTAAGTCCTTGAGATCCGCCATTCGGAGAGCTTTCTGGATTTCCGGATCACGCACCCCGTCGATGAAGTGTTGCAGCGCCAGGACTTCTCTTACTTCAGTCGGACAGTCAGAAAACGCCAAGTGAGAAAGCCTCTCGACGTCCGTCGCCAGTTCTTGGAGCGTTTCGGACACTTTCTGCTGCCGTGACTTCAGCTGGAGTCTGCTGTAATCCTTCACACATTTCTCTCCGAAGCGTAACTCCAGAGCATTAACGAGAGCGTCGAAATCCATCCGCTGTGTTTCCGGCAAAGTTTGCAAAATGTCAGCAGCGTCGGCTCGAAGAGAAGCAGCTAACTGGCAGGCCTTGGTCTGGGAGTCCCACTGGTTTGCATCCGCCACTATGGAGAATTGGGTCTTATACACCTGCCAAGAGGACTTTCCGTCATATGTAGAAAGCTTGATGGAAGGCTTGGAATAAGGAGCTTGAAACTTAAATTCATCCCCTTGACCAGTCATGACTTTCTGCTTCAATTTCTCTAGGTCACTCCTGAACGAGATGGAAACATCTTCTACCTTTTCGAAAATTTTCGCCTCTAGTTTGCTCTCCATATCTTCGAATTTATTTTCAAATTTGTTCTCTATATCCACAAATTTGTTTTCAAATTTATTTTCCACCGACTCGATTCTTCCTTCCATTTCTTCAAATTTCTTGTCCATAGTCGTCAATTTGTCGCCAATGCCCTTCAGATCACTTTTCAACTCTTCCTTGTTGGCGCTGATCTGCTCGTTTACGTTAGTAAGCTTGGTATTCACTTCTGCGATATTGGTGGTCAACTCCGATTTCATTTCAGTCATATTGGCATTCATGCTGGCGGTCAACTCCGATTTCATTTCAGACAATTTTTCTAGAAGAGTCTGGAACTGGGCCTCCATCGCTCTTGTTGTTGGCATTCAACCCCACTTCTGACACCAATTGTTGCGTTTTCGGGGGTTCGAAATGATTGAAGCCGAAGAGCGGGATCCAAAACAATTTTATTCTTGGCCAAAACAGTCCTCCACAAATTGTAGAACAGTTCGAGAAAGTCACGTACAATCGATGAAAATACTGATAACACAGATGTAATACACTAACAAAAGCAATAGTAAACACTCAGCACAAAAATAATAACTCAATAATAGCAATAACACACGCACTATGCAATCGTCTCTCTCTGTCTCAGAGGTATCACTTGCATGAAAGCTGAGATCTGACTAACTGACTAGCCGGCCCGGGCGCTTTTATACCTTTCGGTCAGAAACCTCTTGCACTTGCCAGAATAATCGAGAAATAGAAAGGTCTAGCAAAATCCGGAACGTACGGGAAAAGCTCAATACAGTAATACATTCAATACAATAGTGTTACAATACCGCGATAGGGTTGCCAGACAGGGTTATTAGGAGCAGGGGTTGCCATGGTCGCCAAGCTTATCGCACACATTTGGCGATATATCGCCAAATTTGGCGCTAAAAATTAAGTCGCCAAATCCGTCGCCAACTTGGCGCTAGCTGCAATATTTGGCGAGTTTACCATTTAAACCAATGTTAAAGCATGGGGGCCGTGCAATGCAGTGGAAATGATATTACAGGTAAACAGGGTTGAAATCACATTAGATACGACAAATTAAACTGTAAAAATGAACACAAATGAGTAGAAACAATTAGAATAAGACTAAATTCGTAACATTGCCCCCTCTCAAGAACTGCACGTCCCGGGCAGTACAACCCTTCATCAGACGTTAACATAATAATAAAGCAATTGATTAAAAACAACTAAATGAATATGCAATAATAAACATGTAATACATGGTACAAAATAAACACCTAATGCATAGTACAAAATAAACACTTACAAAACAATAAACAAAATTATTTACAAGATTATTTACACACTGACTTATTTATACAAGACCATGGTCAAAATAAATTACACGATAATTGACACACTAAGAATTATGGCCATAATATGGAGCGAGCCTGTCGTAATGAACGACTCTAGGCTTCGAATTCGTTGACTTACGGATCCGGATTACGACGTCGTTTATTATCTTTAAAATTTTATAAGGACCGTCCCAATGCGATTGTAGCTTAGGAGAAAGTCCTTTGCGTCGAGTCGGGTTGTAGAACTACACCTTGTCACCTTCCTTGAATTGATGTCCTGTGGCTTTTGTGTCGTACCGAGTCTTCATCTTCTCCGTCCTCAGGTCGATCCTTTCTCGAGCCAAATTGTGTACATCTTCAAAACGTGCCTGGAGATTCTGCACGTACTCCTCAGGCGATGAAGGTGTATCCGGAGGGCGACCAAACAGCAGGTCACAAGGGAGACGAAGATCTCGGCCAAAAAGCATCTGGGATGGTGAATATCCGGTAGTCTCGTGAACGGCGCTGCGGTACGCTAGCAGAAAGAGAGGAACTTTCTGGTCCCAGTCTTGTTGGTTCTTGGAGACCATCAGTGAGAGGTTATTCAGGATGGTACGATTAAACCTCTCCACCATGCCATCTGACTGTGGGTGCAAAGGTGTGGTCTTGGTCTTGTCAATTCCGAGTAGTTCACAGACCCCTTCAATACCGCAGAGACGAAATTTCTTCCCTGATCGGAATGAAGTTGAAGAGGTACCCCATATCTCGATATCCAGTGCTGCACTACAGCCTCCGCTACGGTGGGGGCTTCCTGATCCGGAATGGGGTACACTTCGGGCCATTTCGTGAAGTAGTCAATGACAACAAGTAGGTACTTATTGCCAGACGCAGTCCTTGGCAGAGGTCCCAGGATATCGAAAGCGATACGTTCGAAGGGTGCTCCAACATTGTAGCGATGCAGCTTCCCTCGGCTACGTATCTTTGGCCCCTTCCGAGCTGAACAGGCATCACAGGACTTGCACCACTGTTCCACGTCAGCTCTCACTTTACCCCAGAAGAATCGCTCTCGAACTCGGTGCAAAGTTTTCATGACGCCGAAATGACCTCCTGTTGGGCTGCCATGCAATTCTTTGAGTACCTCTGGGATACGAGATCGAGGAAGTACTAATTGCCACCTGAATGTCTTTCCATCCTCTGATTCGAATTTTAGGTATAGAACACCATTCCTGAGATGTAGAGAATTCCAGAGGGCCCAATACTGCTTAGTTGTAGGACTATAAGCCGAGATGTCCTGCCAACTTGGTTTATTGCTGGAAGACTCCATAAACTCTATAAGGGGTTTAATATCAGGATCCGCCATCTGGTCTTCTCGAACTTTCTCGTCACTCCAGGGATCGGGTGGCGTCGCTGTTGAAGTTGTTATCTGGCGTATAGCATAGTCATATTTGGTCTCTACTCTGGAACAATGACGACAATTTTCTGGGCATGGTCTTCTTGAAAGGGCATCCGCATTTCCATGCGAGGAGCCTTTACGATGGCTGATGTCAAAGTAATACTCGTTGAGCCGTTGTATCCATCTGGCTACCTGGCCTTCAGTATTTCTAAAATTCATTAGCCAGGTTAAAGAGGCATGATCGGTACGTAGAAGAAATTTTTGGCCATAGAGATAGTGATGGAAATGCTCGATGGCTTTCACAATAGCCAGTAGCTCTTTTCGAGTGACACAATAATTTCTTTCCGGTTTCGATAAACACTTACTCCAATAAGCTACGACTCGTTCCTGGCCATCTATTTCCTGAGATAATACTGCTCCGACACTCTCATTACTGGCATCAGTGTCCAAGATAAATGGCTTGTCCGGTTGTGGATATATTAAGATCGGTGAAGACGTCAAAGCTTCTTTAAGCTGGAGGAAGGAATCTTCACATTCTTTTGTCCACTGAAACTTTTGTTTACTTTCTGTTAGCTTGTGCAAGGGTCTTGCGATGTTAGAGAACCCTTTCACAAACTTTCGGTAATAAGTACATAGTCCCAGGAAGCTTCGCAGCTCACGGAGGTTTTCAGGGCGTTTCCAATTCTTTACGGCGGACACTTTTTCGGGGTCCGTACGAACACCTTCTGCAGAGATGATGTGTCCCAGATAATTGACTTCTTTCTGGAAGAACTTGCATTTCGAAGGGTTTAGCTTCAAGTTAGCGTCGCTTAATTTTGATAACACCTTCCGGATATTTTGAAGATGTTCTTCAAACGTACGCCCTCCTATTATGACGTCATCCAGGTAAATAAGGCAAGCTTCAAAAGTCAGACCCTTCAGCACGGTCTCCATCAGGCGCTCGAAAGTAGCTGGCGCATTGCAGAGCCCGAACGGCATGACTTTGAACTGCCATAGTCCTTGGCCGGAAGTGAATGCTGTTTTTCTCTATCTTCGGGATGGATCTCCACTTGCCAGTATCCGCTCTTTAAATCTAAAGTCGAGAACCATTTATGACCGGAAAGGGTATCCAGGGTGTCATCTATCCTTGGAAGAGGGTAGCTGTCCTTCTTGGTGACGTCGTTAAGTTTTCGATAGTCCACGCAAAATCTTGTGGAGCCATCTTTCTTACGAACCAAGACGATTGGAGATGCCCACGGACTCGAAGACGGTTCTATGATGTCATTTTCCTGCATCTCTCGTAGTAGTGTTCCGACCTCTTCCTGTTTAGCAAACGGCAAGCTTCTTGGGTGCTGTTTAATCGGCGGATGGTCTGCTGTATCAATTCTGTGTTGTGTCACTGTAGTATGGCCAATATCGCTACTGTTTCTAGAAAACACGTCTTCAAATTCTTGGAACAGTCTTTCTGCGGAGCTTTTCTGTTCGGGGACAATTCAGCATTTTCTAGAAGGTCGGGAGTCAACTGTTGAGGCGAGTTGGATAGGAGCAAGCTCGAACTTTTGCAGACACACGTTACTGGACTGCAGGTTGCCAACACTTCACCTTTCTGGAACACTCTAGGTTTTTCAGTTACGTTGCAAATTCTTACCGGGATAGTTTTTCTGGAAAGGTCCACTAGCGTCGAGGCTATTAGCAATCCATTCGCTTTATTTTCCGCAGATCCAATTAGGCCAGAGTTGAAACTCACTTCGTTACCGATGTATCCAGGTACTATGATTTCAGTCCTTGGGGGAATGGTAATATTCTCGTTAGCGGTTACCTGTCGAATAGATTCTGTCCTGTGTTCAATTTTGAATATAGTGACTTCTTCGTGTATGGAACGTAATTCGTTCTTGTTGAAGTCTAGAGTGAAACCATGCTCCTTTAGAAAGTCCAGTCCAAGAATGAAAGGGTCTGCAATATCTGCGACATACACAACATGTTGGTAGGTAGTGTCTCCAAACCTGATCCTGACTTTTAATTTTCCGTGAATATCAATCTTTTCCCCCGTCACGGTCTGTAGCACCACGCGGGGCGGGGTCCAGAGGAGTTTCTCTTTTAATTTTTGAGCCAGATCGTTCCGAATGATAGACACATTGGCTCCTGTATCGATGATCATGTTGCAGGAAGCTCGTTAACATGTCCCATTATAAAAATTCCATTCTCACCGGTACTCTTTGTCGAAATTTGACACACTTGAAAGTGGGGCTTTCCAAAATCTGGCAACCTCCGCCCCACGAGATGGCCATTAATTAGTTTTCCGACACCTCCTTCTGGGAGGCGCTATTAGTTTCAGCGCCTTGGCGTGCCCGGCAGCTTCTCTGCAGATGCCCTTCTCGACCGCAGGTCCAGCATTTAAGGGTCTTCTTCCCGTCTGCTTTCCGGGACATCAAAGACTCAACTCTATTCAAGAAGCTTCTCATCTGTCGCTCTAACCGCTCCACACCTGAGTTCGACGTGTCCGATTCGTTGACGGCTCGTATGGGGTGTCTGTCCTTTCGTGTTGCTTGCTGGGCTGCCTCGAATTTCATAGCAAACACTAGGGCCCCCTTTAAGTCCTTGAGATCCGCCATTCGGAGAGCTTTCTGGATTTCCGGATCACGCACCCCGTCGATGAAGTGTTGCAGCGCCAGGACTTCTCTTACTTCAGTCGGACAGTCAGAAAACGCCAAGTGAGAAAGCCTCTCGACGTCCGTCGCCAGTTCTTGGAGCGTTTCGGACACTTTCTGCTGCCGTGACTTCAGCTGGAGTCTGCTGTAATCCTTCACACATTTCTCTCCGAAGCGTAACTCCAGAGCATTAACGAGAGCGTCGAAATCCATCCGCTGTGTTTCCGGCAAAGTTTGCAAAATGTCAGCAGCGTCGGCTCGAAGAGAAGCAGCTAACTGGCAGGCCTTGGTCTGGGAGTCCCACTGGTTTGCATCCGCCACTATGGAGAATTGGGTCTTATACACCTGCCAAGAGGACTTTCCGTCATATGTAGAAAGCTTGATGGAAGGCTTGGAATAAGGAGCTTGAAACTTAAATTCATCCCCTTGACCAGTCATGACTTTCTGCTTCAATTTCTCTAGGTCACTCCTGAACGAGATGGAAACATCTTCTACCTTTTCGAAAATTTTCGCCTCTAGTTTGCTCTCCATATCTTCGAATTTATTTTCAAATTTGTTCTCTATATCCACAAATTTGTTTTCAAATTTATTTTCCACCGACTCGATTCTTCCTCCCATTTCTTCAAATTTCTTGTCCATAGTCGTCAATTTGTCGCCAATGCCCTTCAGATCACTTTTCAACTCTTCCTTGTTGGCGCTGATCTGCTCGTTTACGTTAGTATTCACTTCTGCGTATTCACTTCTGCGATATTGGCATTCATGTGGTCAACGATTTCATTTCGATTTCATTTCAGTCATATTGGCATTCATGCTGGCGGTCAACTCCGATTTCATTTCAGACAATTTTTCTAGAAGAGTCTGGAACTGGGCCTCCATCGCTCTTGTTGTTGGCATTCAACCCCACTTCTGACACCAATTGTTGCGTTTTCGGGGGTTCGAAATGATTGAAGCCGAAGAGCGGGATCCAAAACAATTTTATTCTTGGCCAAAACAGTCCTCCACAAATTGTAGAACAGTTCGAGAAAGTCACGTACAATCGATGAAAATACTGATAACACAGATGTAATACACTAACAAAAGCAATAGTAAACACTCAGCACAAAAATAATAACTCAATAATAGCAATAACACACGCACTATGCAATCGTCTCTCTCTGTCTCAGAGAGGTATCACTTGCATGAAAGCTGAGATCTGACTAACTGACTAGCCGGCCCGGGCGCTTTTATACCTTTCGGTCAGAAACCTCTTGCACTTGCCAGAATAATCGAGAAATAGAAAGGTCTAGCAAAATCCGGAACGTACGGGAAAAGCTCAATACAGTAATACATTCAATACAATAGTGTTACAATACCGCGATAGGGTTGCCAGACAGGGTTATTAGGAGCAGGGTTGCCATGGTCGCCAAGCTTATCGCACACATTTGGCGATATATCGCCAAATTTGGCGCCAAAAATTAAGTCGCCAAATCCGTCGCCAACTTGGCGCTAGCTGCAATATTTGGCGAGTTTACCATTTAAACCAATGTTAAAGCATGGGGGCCGTGCAATGCAGGGGAAATGATATTACAGGTAAACAGGGTTGAAATCACATTAGATACGACAAATTAAACTGTAAAAATGAACACAAATGAGTAGAAACAATTAGAATAAGACTAAATTCGTAACAATACTATAATATAGTACTACAATATGTTTAGTATAATGTAATCTTGTACATCAAGGAAATATTCAGTTATACCTGCAACATTTGAGTTCAGAATACTTGTATTCGGAAGTCTAATTGCAGAATCGGCAGAGGACTGATTTTAGATACATCATTTTCAGTAGTTTTCTATCTCTTCAAAATATTGTTTCTCACAGCAACCTGAGAACGCATTAGTCATGGCATTTTCTCTGCAGGAAAAATTAATGATAAAGCTTTTAAGTAATATAAACTATTTTTAAAAGCAAAAATAGGCCATGAAATTAATCTTAATTTTATTATGAGAACTCAAGAAACTCAAAACATAATCAAGCAGAAATTATTTTAGTAATAAAAATTGAAATTAATAACCTTTTCAAACTAAAAACTCACAAATATTTTTAATTAATTCAGTTTAAGAGTGGAAAAATGCTTTAAAATGAAACCAAAACCATAGCTCATAAAATTTCAAATATCTTAAAAACTAATTTGCTAACATATATGAAATTTCATGGCAAGCTTCTCAATGATAAGGGCCACTAGAAAATCAAAAAAAAAAAAAAAAAAAAAAAAACTTGGGTAAAAATGAAATTTTTAGGGTACTGTGTAGCCTTAAAAGAAATTTAAATTTACTCGTTATTTTTATTAATCAAGTTAGCACTTCAAATATATACTATTAAATATTGTTGAAACTGCATTCAAATGCTTAGATAATGATAAATAAATCTTCAAAAATAAAAAGATATAACTTTCTAAAAATTGAACAGAGAAATAAAAAAGTAATTAATTCAGCTCAACTTTTTCAAATGAAAAAAAGTATTATTAATGATAGTGAATTTAAAAATTGTGCCTTTTTTTTTACTTTCTCCGGTAAACAAAATGAAGAAAATTACTTTGGTGAATAGTCGTGCTCTTGAAATAAGCGAAGAATATTGTGTATGTTACGAATTTTGTGTGAATAATACTTAAAATAGTGTTGATATTTTATATCTGGATGTGTAATACGTTAACGTTACAGTCTGTTGTATTTTATTTTAAAATTGTAATATTCACAAGCAACGCAGTTCTTTACATTATCCCTTTAAGACATGAATTATTTTTCTTTTTAATTATTAAAATCTTCTAGTTATTAATACTATATGGACCCCAATGACACTAGGAAAAATACTAAAACAAATCACCCCCCCCTAGAACGTAGACGGTACCCGCACGACCGTGCGGGTTAGGCGTTATTTGTGAAACAGGTTACTAATACATTTTTAGCTCGAAATTGATAAAAGAAACAATCTTAATTTAACTAAAATTTTTACAAATAAGGATATTATTGATGTATAATTAATCCTTTTATTAACTCATTATTTATTTATTTATTGGTAAAACCTTTAAAACATGCTTTGTTTTTGATAAGTATAAATAAACGTTGCATTTTTCACAACATATTTTCGAACTGCTTTCGTAGTTTTCAAATCTGCACTTATGAGGCCTTGAAATAGTATCAACGCATCGAAAATAGCTATACATGTCAAGCCTTTTATCCTGGAATAGCCAGGATAAAAGACATGACATACATAAAAGGCGGATTATAACACTTCGATCTTTTTGAGAGTGGAATTTCAACACTTTTATCTTCATCACCAATTAAAATGATTTTGTTAGTAGATGGAGAGGCTACTAACACTCCAAGTATCTCTAACTTAAATTTTAAATGATCCATTTTTTAATTGTTGGAGGAATTTTGTTTGACATTGCATCTTGTTTGCACAGAAACATAGCAGCCTTAATAGAGCATAATTAATATTTTTTCTATTTTACGATTATTTGAACATTAATACAAAAATTTGTATCCAAACTATTAGTAATATACTGATGATTATCTTTTTACGTCAGGTAAAAAGAAGACGCGTTTTCGTTGTATTTGAAACCTAAGCTAGAGTTGCCAGCCGAAAGTAATACAAGGACCACAACCAACGTGTGTTGATAAAAAGTGATACTTTACACTTTCTACAAACCGCTCAATCGTTAGATTCGAGATTTTTAACATACGACTATTCCAGAAACAAAAACGCATAAGAATATCTAACCCGCATGATCGTGTGGGTTGGGTCTTTAAGAGTTATAATGGCAATTCAACGGAAACTTGGCGACCATTTTTGACGATTTCGCGACTCCTTGAATTCTTCTGGAAATAAGAGGAGAAATCTAGTGATATCGCTTTCCATTACGCAAGCGGATTTTTCGAGAAAAATCTGGGAGGCTTATAAATAGGGAGTCGCTCACCGAAACTGAATTAGTCTTGTTATGACCATTGAAGAGTGAGTATATTGATTTAACCGTAATGAGTCGACCAGTGATTAGTGATTACTTCTGTTGTTGAGTAGGACGACTGAGAACTTCTGAATAATCTTTAACATACTTGTATTTTAAACACTGATAGTTGTGTCTGAACGCCGTAGGGAGTGTGAAGGTTTCCTGCTATTAATTCGGTGAATATTGTCTTTGTATCTTGTATTCCAAGGATTGTATTGACAATAAATTTCTATCACTTCAGAAGAGTTATCTTGCTCTTTATGACTGGTAGAATAAAATCCTTGAATCCCGATCTACCGAACAATTTATTAACAAATGTGTTACTTATGTGCCTCCAACGCCGCACAATTACATTATTTTTTATCAAGACGCTTTGTTTCTAAATTGTACAATTCTGTTAAACCTCATAGCCGTACAAGTTCTTACGTATTAGACTGTAACTTTTGGAAATATCCCACTGATTTCGCTACCGTAGAAAATAAGCTCTAAATTTTAATCATTTTTCACAGAAAAATAAGAAACAAACAAGGCAGAAAAATTTACAAATTATAAGCAACGCTATTATTTTCGAGCATGCGCAATAAAGGCTATTGTGTCTGTGCATGCACCAAAACGGTGAACCTATAAAAAATAAAGATCATTTTCGAGCATGCGCTAACAAAATTATAGCGTTTGCACTGAGGCGCTGATACCATTATCGGCTGTATATCGCAGCATTTGGCAACTTTTTTCGAATTGACGATATTGATTGACTGTACAATACACGTTATGCAGCCGAAGTTACAGTTGATTGGGTTTTAAATGACAATTTCCTCAAAAGATTTTAGAAAAGTTAATTACATGCATACATGAATGATTTGAATAAAATATTGAAGGTTTTTATTTTAAACTAGGAATTTATTTAAAAAAAGAAAGCTATTTTTATAAATATAATAATTTTTGTAACATTTTTTTAATTAAATGCATAAGCAAAATTACTCAAAACTTGAAATTAATACTCAAGCTTAAAATTTTATTCGATAAATAAAATACTTATATTTCTCAAGGTGACAGATTCAGCTGGTCTAAGATGCAATATATTTCTTTTGTCTTCTTAACTGATAGTGTACGCGCGCGCGAATAAAAATCTAATTCCATTTAGTTTCTAGTTTTCTTCGAATAATTGCACGCCCAATATGTAGTATTACCTTTTTTTGAAAAAAAATATATTATTGAGAAAACCTGAGATTTACTGAACTTCAATCACTTTGATTTTTATTTTGGAACCATAAAATGGCTTGCTAAAAATAGTTAGATCAATTTAAAATACATTAATGAAAAGATTTTTTCCCTTAAAGAAATGAAAAAAATGAAAATTCGCGTAAGGAATAAACTTATATTAACAATATTGTTATTTTTTTTAATCTTTAATTTTAAATTTATTTTATTTTATTTATTTATTTATAAGCTTTGAAAGCGAACAGAATAATAACAAATGGTCCAGTTTTGATAAGTTCATGTTAATGAAGTCCAATGGTTATAAAAAGTTTACAGGGTTTCAATGGGTCTACTCATAAATTTAACAACTTTGTGTTCTCAATAGAATAAAAATTTTTTTTTAAATTTTATTTTATAAATTTCTTTGACATATTTTGTATTAAATGACATGATTTTTTTTCCTAAGCAAATCCATTTTATAAAAAGTAGAAAGGAAGGAAGCTATATTTAAATGGGTACTTCTTAGAGATAAAATATACAACACAGTTAAAAGCATAAACTTAGCATTACAATAATATTTTTCAGCAGTAAAGTCATAAATCGTATGCTAAACAGCACAAATTCAAAAACAAAAGAAAAAAATGAAGCTAAAGTCTTAATACCTTACCAATAATATAATTGAACATTAACCGTGATTTTAAGAAAGTGCATAAATGGATAATTTTCATAAAATTTAGTGTCACTTCGATTAGAACACATGTATAAACTTGTTTTAAGGACATTTTGATAAAAAAATTATTTAAATACAATATTTCGGCGAAAAATTAACTTAGAATAACCTATCTTCAAAATGTTCCCCTTTTGTGAAAAATGCTTCTATTATAATAATATTTTGCCTGTATATAGCTGAGACCTCTGTACAGAGGCTCAACTACGATTTTTGAAAAATTCACATTATTTTCAGAGTTACAACCATTTGAAATAATTATCGGTGTTTTTTTCTTAAAATTTCTTCCCTTGGTTGTCGTAAAACGCGGATAAACCCACTTCTAAGTTATATATTTCAAAAAATTCTAGTTGAGCCTCTGTACAGAGATCTGAACTATATCCAGGCAAAATATTTTTATAATAGAAGCATTTTTCACAAAAGGAGAATATTTTGAAAACGGGTCTTTCTATGTTCATTTTTTGTCAAAATAGTGTACTTAAATAATTTTTTTCTAATATTATTCTTAAAATAATTTTATATACATTTTTTAATCTAAGTGACACTAAATATCATAAATATTATCCATTTTTCAAAATCACGGTTCCGAACGTATTCGGGGGGATACCTTAATAAATTTCGAATAAACTAAAAATAAATTACTTCTAAATGAATAAATAAAGTTAAAAGATTTTTTATTCAACGTTTTGAATCAAGTGATATGCATTCAGTGACGTACACAAGGGTGGAACTTGGGAGTTAACTCCTCATAGGCTAATAGATTATTCTATTTTGTCATAGAAGTTACCCTTTGGCGTTGTGTCATCTACGTCATTTTAGAATGTAAACTCCACCACCCATAAGAGAGGCATGTACACGCTACTGTATACATTTTTGGTTAGTTAAGAGAATAAATTATTCTCAAAAGGTTCTCCTCTTTCTATTGCAAAATCATTCAAATTTACGAATAGCTATCAAGCATTTTTATTTGACAAATTTTATACTCTAATAGTGGTTATATATATAATATAATTTTTGCATAAGATTGTGTAAATAATTTTTATTTGGATGTGTGTAATGCATTCATCTTACTCTAAATTAGATATAAATTACTTTAAAATTGTAATATACTTAAGCAACGCCGTCCCTTACGTTGCAATGGTGATTCAATGAGCGAAATCTTGGTGATAGAGCTAAGCTGGCGTCATTTTTGTGACCATTTTTAGCGAATTCAGAACCCTCTGGATTCTTCTAGAAATTAGTAGAGAAATACACTAATTTCAAGATATATGACGCAAGCGGGTCTTTCTCAAATTATCCTCGAGGGATATAAATAGAGAGTGATGCTCGCCGAAAGTCAGTCAGTCTGGTATTGACTATAGATCAGTTAGTATTGCTTTGACTGTTGAAGCGATTAGTGATTACTTCGGCTGTTGAACGAGCGATTTTTTGTGTATATTTTATATACTTATATTTTAGACAACAAGAATTGTGTCTGAGTACTGTTGAAGCTGTGAAGACCTTCTGAGATTTATTCTGCGAATATTGTTGACGAATCCTGTATTTCAAGGATTGAATTCTCGACAATAAATTCTTTATCGCTCTTAAAAAATTGTCTTGTTCTTTGCGACTGATTGGCATAAAATCCCTTAACTCCGGATCTACGTAACAATGTACATAATTAAATCACTATATGTTGAGATTTCAAAACCGAAGCCCTTATATCCACAACAATAAAGTTTCCTCGGTACATATAGAGCATTAATAAAATAACCATATAACAACGAGACGGAAATGTTGCTAACAACGAAATTTCCAATTAACATTTCGTCACATATCTCTAGAGAGTAGAGAGCGAAATAATCTCCAGTGTCCTTCACTTCCTGACGAAGGAAATTACATAAATCGTCTGCTAAGGAACATCATCTCATTAAGTCCATCAAAAGATCAATCGAATGTGCTAGCATTCCATTACCACCCGCTCGATCCCTTAGGCCATAAAACACTTTTTTACGAGAGGTGGTGAGACAAGGCACCTATTACAGAGCTTTGATCAATAGGCTGTATTCCGATATGGAGGAACGAAGCGCCGTCCTGTCGAAAGAAAAATGGTGGATTTCAAAAATCTAGAAATAAACTGCTCCCCGCCTCCACAAAGACAGAAGATGGGGGAGGGAGACAATAATGTCAGTAATGTAGTCCGAGATGGTAGCATTGCTTATAATAATTCCCTCGCTAAGTGATTCAATTACTATGTCATTTAATAAAAAATTTTGTAGACTTTAGTGAAATTTGAATAATGCAGTAGGATCAATTTTCTAATATTGTTACGTTCATCCGCAGTTCGAGGATTTTATGCAGATCAGTGGCAAAGAACAAAACAGTTATTTAAGAGCGATGAGAATTTATTGTCGAAAATTCAATTCTTGAAGTACATGATTCAGCAGCAATATTAACAAAATGAATCTCAGGTCTTCACACCTTCAACAGCACTCAGACACAATTATCAGTGTCTTAAATACACGAACATAAAATATTATTCATAAGCCTTCACTCGTTCAACAGCCCAAATTAAATCTAATTTAAAGTAAGATAAAGGTATTGCACATCCACAAATATAAATTATTTACACTATTTTCACAAAATTCGTAACAATATGATATGATGAGGGTAAGGAGTACCTGGGGCTCTCTAGAATTCTAATCTCTTTATCTTTAACATTTAGAAAAGGGATGGCCAACCCGCAAACCACCTTGAATAATTTTGCACAGCCCGCGAGTTTCCTTACAATTTAACAAAATACGATTATTTTGTGCAATATTTTTGTTCTTAATATAGTGTTTTATAACAAATAAATCCCATAACTGTTTCTATTTTACCATGTTCTTCTGTTTTTAAAGATAGTAAGAAATGGACAGAATTTCACTCCAGCGATACCCCGTATCACACGCTTGATTCCAATAATTTTCTTACAATTTACACCTACGAATCGTTCTTTTCGAAAACGAAATTTATGAAACATAAATCGCGTTCAAACTTATCGGACGTAAACCTGTAACATCAATTGCTATGTGTAACTACATGCACTGGGATCAATTTTCAAAAACTAAGAGAAAGAATGAGAAACAATTGCCTCATTATTTAAATAAACTAAACATTATTTGATCATTACACTATAATTATTGCCACCTCACCTAGAATAGTTATGACACTCGGCTTGTAATCAAATAGGGCTTGGGTTTGAATCCCGAATAAGGCATGGAAGAAGGTATCTTCGGGAAAAGTTGGATTTTCGCCTGACATGGATTCCCATCTGGAATGTTAAGTATTGCACCCCTTCTGTTCTATGCTGGGATCATCGTTTGTAAT
The DNA here is from genome assembly GCA_019973935.1 of Trichonephila clavipes. NCBI lineage: Eukaryota > Metazoa > Arthropoda > Arachnida > Araneae > Nephilidae > Trichonephila > Trichonephila clavipes. Next base: position 1,262,153 of record BMAU01009311.1, read on the forward strand.
AAAAGTCTAAATTCTTCTGTGTTATTAATGTATGTTTCTCGGTTCATCAACCTCTTGCGACTTTCATATGTATCCCAGTATTAAACACATGACAACAGCTATAATTATTATATTTTCTGTGTCTGTATACATGAAAAGTGATAAAAACTATAATAATATATAGTTCATTATGTTTTAAATTTCCACTTCAAATCTAATATAAAAAGATATATATTTTTATATGCACCCGCGGGATTATAATGTTTTTCTCAAGTGGCCCGCAAGATCCTTTGGGTTGGCTTCCTCTCATTTAGAGTGTCTATCGATTCCTTTGAATTTTCCCATTGTTATGAGAAATAATTGATAGTGAAAATTTTTCTGCTGTTGCTAACGATAAATTTAAAATTACTCTATTAAAAATAAATGAAATATTAACCGATGATGAAAAAATTTGGAGTCGAAAGAAGCTTTTGTGATTGGCTGATCGGAACGGTCAACTATTTTACCTAAATTAGTTGAGTGACACTTAACCAATTATTGGATAGATAGCAAATCAAACGGTCAAACAGCATATATCGGGAAATTATAGTCAGTTTAAATAAAATTCGTTGATTTATATAAACCGTGAGCGGTTAACACTAGGCTCCCGATATCGTTAATACTGAGAATTTTTTTCAATGACCTTGATAGTACCCTCCTATATGACAGTCTTCATGGAAACTAAAATGTATTTATCATATTCCTCTTTTTGGGGAGTGGCAAAGGTTTTTCTCCCCCACAATCTTAAAGTATCTGTTTTGACTGACTTCCTCTGCGACCTCTTTTGTTCCAAAATATTTTTTATGAACAGGCTACATTTTTCCCCGTGAATAACTTAGTGATTTTGATTGCTGCGTTGATTTATAAGTGTAAATGAGCAGAATATAAAAAAAGAAATAGGCATATGTGATCTCTATTGAAACAGATCAATCAAGGGAAGAACCTGCTGAAATGATGCATAGTAATCATGATAAGTGAAAGTAAATTTGAGAACGGTGATGAACATGAAACATTTGAGTTGAAAAAATTTTCAAATGCTGCCTAAAGAACTCCATCAAGTAATTGTCCATAAGTGTACCAGAAGACCCGCTTTGCCCTGTCAAAACACAAAAGCAAGAAAGAGTTCATCATGCTGTTTGTCGATCAGGAAAGGACAGTAAAACTACAATAACTTGAGCAAAATAGAACAGTTTTGCCTGTAAATAAAATTTCTGTAATGTTAGGGAAATTGTTTCTGATTTGTGTCCTTCATTAAAGCAGCGCACAAACTGATCTTGGTGCAGTTTGATTGATATTTTTTTCTCAAATTATCGAAGAAAATTGAAAAGTCCTTAAAAGTAGGGAAGTATGTATAATTTTTCTTAAATAAATTATTCACTGGAATTAAAAATTTTTCGTGTACAGTATAAATAATTATATAAAAAAAAAGGATTGGTGTGACTCAGTCACTCCACGTAACCATTAATTCTAGGATCTAGGGCACACCTGTTTCTGGGTTAAAAGAGATTTAGATAAAGATTTAAATAAAAAATTTTAAAATCAAAAGTAGGGTCTATTAAAATTGATTCAAGTATATGGAAGCTTAAATCAGGAGAATAGTTTTCAATTTTCCTGTTCGATATGTCGTTAATTATATAAATTTTATCAAAAGAATTTTACTGTGTTTGCCCTGATAATTATTGTATAATTATAAGGATTCTTACTCTCTCTGATCTGAGATCACAATTTCTCACGAACCAGCGAACCAGGTTTTAGGATCAGTGTGAATGATAAACATTTAAACTTAATTTAGATTTTCGATAGAAAAGGGACAAACCTTATGTCTGATGTCAGTTAATTTATTTTTCTTGTATATAACATGTTGAAAAATGAGTGATTAATCCAGAATAACACCGAGATATATTTGTCGTGATATGATCAGGGAAATGTGTTATCACTAATGGAGATTACATTAAACATCTAATGGTGTTAAAGGGTTTTTTGAAGTTAAATGAGATTTTTAAAGTTTCAATATATTATTCTTGCCAATAGCTAACAATAACTGGAAATTTGTTTTTATTCTATTTCACCTAATTCTAATACTGCACGAACTCACATATTTGTGATTTATCTTATACGCGAGCAGCTATTCTTAGAAAAAGTCCGAAAAATACCATATCAAAAGATATGATGTAGAACTGTGTTTCTCCGTTCGTTTCTAAAAAAATTGGGAAATTTAAAGCAAAAGAAAAACATCCTATGAGTATCAAGGATGTGCTCAATTTTTAAATACATTAAACAAGTATAGAATGCTTTATTGGGCACTTACGTATTATACCATCGACCAATTTTACTAAATAAAAAAAACATCGCCATCGTCATCGTTTTTATTATTGTGAGCGAAACGGGAAGGGTTTCCACTATTGGCAGCATATCGTGTCATTTGGCGAAGTCTTTTGATTCGACGAAATTGGTCGACTGTGTAATACGTAAATTCCTGTAAATACCTGTTGATATATTTCCGTCATATTCGATCAGAAATCAAAATTGTTTGTTGAAATAATTCTAAAAAAATTTTGATATGCATTTCACTTAAGTTATTGACTTTTAGGAAATAAAAGGTTCCTGTTGAAAAGTATAAAATCATCGAAACAAACTAAAATGCAACAAAATGAAATGCAGTAATACTCCAAGCTTATGCAATAGGTGAGAGTGATAATCGCGTAAGTACAGTTCGTCTAAATAGGCGTGTAATTTCACTTATATAAATACAAATAAAATATTTTTATTTGTGGATGGAGTCGAAAGAAAAAGTAATAATTTAACAGAAAAAAATATTTAGTAAAATCTTGAATAACACACACACACAAATACAAAATCGCAAAATAAAATTATTTTGATGTAGAAGGTTTCACAAAATCTAGCAAAGTGTTTACCAGTCTCAAAGATTTTTTTCTTCTCAAAATTTCCTTGTAGCATACTAATAATCGTTTTATTCCTTATTTTGTAGAAAAAACACCGTCTTCGTTGACTATACATTTTACTAAATTTGTAACTCTCTTTCAATTAAACAGAGGCATTTTGTCAAATCCCCAAATGTCTTTCAATCTTCGGATTGAACTGGGTCTTATGACTCAAATTCTTCTATGTTTTTCTCTTGCTCATGCATTTCTCTGAGCTCATCAGTTGTCAGCTCTTGATTGAGGGAATCCAGCAGTTATTGAATGCCATCACTATCAACCTCTAAATTTATTAGCATGGAAAGATCGACAACTTCTTTAATCCCTAAATTCCCTAAGCAGGAAGTGAGGAGTGAGTAATCGAGTTTTGTGTAGCGCTCAAACAAAAGATGAATCTACAATACTTGAAAATCACGTAACTCCAGGCTCACGTGAGTCGGGATAGCGTAATTCGAGGGTTTTTCTGTATTGAAATCAGCTGCCAGATTTACAATGGTTAAAAAAATGTATTAAAATATTACTTAAATTAAGTAGACAGCTTTAAATTCTCGTTTCATTTTGTGATATCCCCCCTTGGGAAAATATCTCTCGGAGTATCAGCGTGAGATAGAAGGGTAGGATTAACGGAAGAAGTAGAGGCATACATAATCCTAATATATCTTTATTAAGATTTTCAACTTAAACTTCGTACAAGTTAAATTATAATAATTAATGTGAGAGAATCTACAATGGCAAAATACGCAACACACAATATATATATAGATAATAACGACTTAACCTAACTCGGACCACTATCAATAACTGAATCACCTAAACTCAATTCTAATACAATCGCTGATTCTAATACTAAATATTCAAACCTACCTTGTTGCAGTCTGGAGAATTAATCACTTACATCCTAAAGGCAATCTTGTATTTATTTGCATGCACTGGTATGCACCTTGCTTCTCTATATCTTTATCATTTAAAACTTCTAATCGCCTCCACGTAATCTTATCCAAACTTGAACCACGAACTATATTAACATTCCTCTACTTGCCATCAACTGCCACAAATTGCCATCTCGCTTACTCCAAGTTCCGATATTTAAAAGTTTGTTAATTTGCATCTTTCATTCACACTTCACTTCTTGGATTTGGTTGGAAAATAGTTGCCATTAATTCTGGCCCAAAGAACCCAAAGGACATGTTAAAGAAAAGACGCGTGAGCCCGTCACAATTTGGCTTATAAAATAAAAAGGGGAAATTTTAAAAAGTTACTTTAGATTTTTAAAAATAAGCTAGTTTTATTATATATACATATTTAGACTAGTAGTATATCCTCAATTTCTAGTCACTGAATACTTTTCCAATGTCCTTATACTCATCAAATAAATTCAACTTCCAATAATATTGCTGGTAAGTGACACAAAAAAATACTCCGAAGATTGCAGTTATGTGCTATGCACTTAGATTTTCCCCAATATTTTATGTCAAATGAAACTCCATAATTTAGCCACATTAAGGGCAATCTTACGAATTGTAGGGTTTCAGGAAATTATTATAATGACTCTTTCCGGGCTCTTACCCAAATTGTTTGTTGTATGCGTTACCTGAATTGCATTTGTAATATAGTCTGTCTCGGTATGAGTTCATTTAGAAATTTTGCGCCAGAAATAATATAAAAATGGAATGTTGAATGCTTACAAAGAGAGTTATTTTAAATAACTATTCAAATTAAAATGTTTTGATAACATCCATTGCGAATAATAGCTTTTACATATTTCACGTTCAAAAAATTAACTTTTATTTTATCTCCACATGAAATTTAATAATTAATCAAATACAAAGAACTCAATTCATGTGGCGTCATACTACATGATAAAGATAACTACGGGTTTTTAGCAAATCAGTTAAAAATCTAATGTGACGTCATAATCACACGATGAAATCAATTCTGTGTTTCCACCTAATCAGTTCTTGCGCTTCGTTGTTGCCAACTTTTGATCCTTTCAGAAACTTTCTCTTAAAAAATACAAATTTGTCAACAACAATAATGCGCATAAGTAAAAAAAATGCATTTTGTTTAAAAGTACAAGCAAAAATAAGATATTTTTTTATAATTTTAAAATCTTGTGAAGAAACTTATATTTTATAACATTTAAACATTTTTTACCTAATTATAAATTTAAAATTTTATTCAAGTTTTACAAAAAGAACAATGAGTTTGATGTGTGTTATGAATTCAATGGAGAACACGTGTTTGTCTTTATCAAATGGCAGTCATGAATTGAATCCATTATAAAATAGACCTAATTAACGCAATTATAAGCACAGAGTAACTAAGAAGTTTAAGATCGTTGTACAAGAATCTTAAACCGAAAATCAACAAAAGATATTTATTTTTCAATGGTAATAATATACATATTCCATTAAAATCATAATGTATAGTATAGTTAATACAAACTAGAATATTTTGAAAATATAATTATTACGGATACTTAGGTTTAGTTTTTTAAAAGTTTTACAGGGAAATATAACAAGAGCTTCAATGTTTATGAATTGTTAACTGAGTTTCAGAAAAATAATCTCTGAATAGAGTTCTTTTTAATACAAAATGCTGCTATAAAATTAACATCCACTTCTGTCGCATTATATTTTCATCATTATAATGATCCAAAACATTTTTGGTGTATTTTTCGTGAATTAAGAAACTTTTAAGCTTAGTACAATGCCCTGTTCTTCCTTTTTCAGAGATATAAAACGACTTCTGAGACATGGATTTGATCCAGCGAATCACGAAAGTTTCAAAAACCACCGATTACTGAAATCAAACTTCAATTTCTACTCCCCTTGAACTAGCATCCATAAATCCTCTTAAAATATCCCTTTCGAAACTCTTTCAAAGTTTCTCTAACTCTCAAGATCATTTTATCGAAACTTGCAATCGTAAAACTCTTTATACCAATCCGATAACAACTTTACTTCGCAATCTGCTCAAGCCAAACCTTAAAAGGGAATTAGTTTGTTATGCTCCTTATCAAATTCCCGGACTTTGAATTCAGGCATACTCACAGCTTCCAAATACTGATTCAATTACTCTGCTGAGCTGTTCTGTTAGTTCGTTGTTCCATTAGGGTTGGTATGATGAAAATTGAATTAACGGGGGTAATGTATTCCCGCTAGTGATTGTCCGTGTTTGTTAACTGAATGAGTACACAAATTATTTCTAAGCGTAATTCAATTTTGTACAACGTAATCGAAGATATCATCTAGCACGATTATAGTTCTGTCTACTTATTGATACTGTCTAACCTTTCTTGTTTTCATTTCCTATTGATGCGCGCGTGTATCAATCCGATTAAATTACTTCTGTATTACCTATTTTTGAAGTATAATGGGCAAAATTACTTAACATATTGTATTTACTTATAATTACTGCTCAGTGAGAAAAATTTGAAACTAAAATCTGTTTGACTAAATAATATTCAGACTTTTATCAAATCAGGCACAAATAGAAGGGTTTTTTTTATATTTACTAGATGGGCGGGGCTAATGGCGTATGGGCTCTATCTTTATGGCTTGTATAAACACAGATTGCACTTTTAATCTTGGTTTTTCAATTCCTTCTGTTAGAGTTCACTCTTCTCTCTCTCTCTCTCTACGTATATATACATATATATACTAGAGGACCCGACAGACGTTGTCCTCTACACACATCTTAAATTCAAAAGATATTAATTAAAAACGCTAAAAAACGTGAATCGCGTCTGCATTTTCGTAACAATAAAGACCGGGTGTAGCCAGCTTGGCTGAAAATCAATTTTCGACGCCAACTTACGTCTTTTTCAATTCCTACTATTAGCTCACGATCTCTATACATATTTTATTTGTTTGTTTATTTATTTATCTTGGTGGAATTTTCAATCGTTAATAAAATACATTTTAAAGCGCTCAATTGAACTGAAATGTAATGTACATGATTATTTTGGATGATAATACAATAATTTAGTTATAATTAAAAAACATTAATAGATTAAAACTAATTATTTAAAAAATTACAAATACAGCCACGTTGGCGACTTAGTGACCCTTTTGACGACTTATGTCAAAATTTGAAAAGTTCTTTTTTTCTCACGTGTTAAAGCATTCAGTTGAAAGGAAATTTTATATACACGATTGTTTTGGATGACAATACGATACTTTATTGATAATTGATAAAAATGAATTGCCACTTAATGTTGTGATTCTTTCGTATGTATATACATATTTATATATTAATTGCAACTACTTAATAAAAAGTAGCTAAAATAAATTTTTTCTTGATTGATCTAAGTAGGAATTGATTTAAAAAATTTTTTATATTACTTGTTTATAACAATAGCGTTGTTACGACATTGCAGGTGAATGTTGAGTTGCATTTTTTGAATGTTTTTAATTAATATCTTTTTAACTAATTGCGATATCGGACCGAATTGTGAATCTAAACCATTCTCGAAATTACTTGAACCCACACAAAAAATTTCATCGAAATCGGTCCAGCCGTTTAGGAGGTGTTTAGTGACATACACACGCACAGAAGATTTTTATACATAAAGATATTGTGTTCAAATTTTCAATCGTTAATAAAATACTTTCAATTCATCCATTAAAGTTCAAATACATTTTTTAAGCTTGTAGTGGATGACATGTGATGTTAACACAGTGTTTCAAGTATTGATTAATTAATTAAATTAGAAAATGAATAAATAGTAACAAACAAAATAATAGTCCGACACCCTATATAGAAAAGAAAATGAAAAAAATTGTAAGGAAAATCGCTTTTTATTATGTCGCTTAGTATTGTAATTCTATCATAAGTTTATACATATTTATATAATTGTAACCGTTTAATGAAAAGTAATTAAAATAAAATATTTCTTTGTTGACCTAAGTAGGAAAATTGACTTAACTTTTTTTATATTACTTGTTATTCTTAATTTCATGCAAAGTTCAATATTTTTCGGCACGTGAATTTGTATTCATTATTGTCTGTTAAACTTGGAATACGTCATCACGTTTATCTATTTTGCACGTTCATGTAAAGCCTCATCATCATCCTAAATGTAAATTTTTCCAAACTGTGGTTTTGCTTCATTCTGTTGTAAAGATGCAGTTGCTTTTATTTGTGCCTACACTATAATACGCATTGAGTAAGGGCCCTTTCATTTCAAATTCACCTTTTGAGCGTTAAATGAAGGGAATGCAAATGCATAATTATAAACTCTAATATTCTCCCTAAAATGTTTTCTCATCTCTATTATACCAAATAACAAATTTTTAATTTCAGTCAGATATATATTTATCTGGAGGTGGTTGTATGATTTTACATTGAGGAGAGCAATTATTTTTCGATTTCGGCATTTCTTTTTCAAATATCAATGCACCATTTAATTTACATTCTTTACTTAAATCCCCGTTGTCGAAATATTGCACTTGTTGTCCGTCTTCATATAAGCCTATTAATTTGCGTCTTTTAGTCCTAATATTTTATGTCGTGTGTGTGTGTGTGTGTGCTTCCTTTTCTTTACTAACTGTTCAGTATTTAAGGGAACAAGAACATCATTCGCATTCGAAAAATCGATTTTTCAATTTTTAATATTAAAAATTAGTACATATTTTTTCTGAATCTAAAAATGTGTAACACTTATATGTTCGTTGATAAAATAATCTTAAAATATCAAAATCAATATTGATAAAAATGTAAACAAACGACTACACCTCCTTTTACACATTTAAAAAAAGTAGTTCCTCTTGTATTAAATGTATGTAAACCATTCATTTGTTTTTACAATAAAGAATGAATAATATTTTTCTCTTTTTTATGTCTAATTTTTCCCCTTGAAAAACTAGTTTTGCATGAGAAGAAAAAAAAAAAAGATTCGAGATTTTCAAAAATTCAAAGTTTTACGGTTTTTTCAGCAAATTATACAATAGTTTTATCAATAAACTTTATGACTGTATTTTGCTCATTGATTTATATACGTAAAATATTTTGTATATGCGAGAAATATTTTTTTTAAAAAGTGGCTCTTAAATGAAAATATGTTTGATAAAATTATGTTTATGTTAAACTAACAAAGGAGAGAAAAAACTTTTAAATTTCAAATTTTTTGTAATTCTAAAGTATATTTAAAGTATAACTATGAGGTATATAAAAATAAGAGCAAGAAAATATTAATTAATAGTGTAATATGCAACCTTTTGCACTATATGTTTTCAAATTTTTTATACTTCTATACAAGATACCTGTGCATATAATGAACATAATTTTTTTTTGTCAAAGTAGTACATAGTTTTTCAAAAAATACTTTTATGCATAAAAAAAGGGGGAAAATAAAAAATTTCATAATTTTAAAGTTTTATAATATTTTTTTAAAGAAAGTATCTAGATATTTTACAAAATAATAGATTCACTCTATTTTGTGTATTGTTCTCTATCAGTGCAAAATTACATAGTTAAGAGATACTTTTTTAAAAAATGATACCTAAACTTAAGTACCGGGTGTCCATAATTAAACGATACTACTTTAAAATTGTGTACAGACGAAACCATTGTTCAGAAAGTTGTAAAATTCTGTGTACGACATAAAGTATAGACGGGAATTTGTTTGAGCGATTAAAAAAAATTAGTTCAAAATTTCGCCACTAGAGGACGTTTTCAATGGAGATCATATTTAGCATACATTAAAACTTAGTATACATTTATAACAGATTACAAATTTTGTTACAACAATAAAGGCTCAACATGATGACCATCATTTTCAGCTACTATTTGAAATCGTAAGATAGCATGTTCCACCGTTGACCGCAGTGTGTTCTGGGACATGTTAAGAACATGTCGTGAAATACTGTCTTTCAGATTAGGTAAAGTTCTTGGTTGATCACAACTTACCAGCTGTCTGAAATGGCCCCAAAGCCAAAAATCACATAGATTGAGGTCAGGTGATCGGGGAGGTCTCAGATGAAGAAATTGGCGGCAGATCACACGTTCTTCTGTGAACGTTCTTCTGTGAAGTGATGTTTAAGAACGTCCTTAACACAGAATGTAATGTGTGGAGGAGCTCCATTTTGCATAAAAATTGTGCGTGAAAGGCATTGACGTGCTTGCAGATCCGGAATAATTTTATACCGCATTAACGATGTATATCGCTGTCCAGTGATAGAACATGTTACTGGAACCCCAGCACCTAATTCCTCGAAAAAATACGGGCCAAGAATAAAAGACGCGGAAAACCCACACCACGCCGTGACTTTTGGTGAGTGTAGCGGGACTTGTAAGGTGCAATGCGGATTGTTTGATTCCCAAATTCGACAGTTGTGAGTATTCACTGAACCGTCCAAATGAAAGTGTGTTTCGTCTGTCCAGAGGATATACCAAGGCCATTCTGGATCAACTTCCAAACGAGCAAGACACTGCAGTGAGAACAGATGTCGAGTCTCGAAATCATGTGGAAGCAATTCCTGCACAAGTTGAAGCTTTTATGGATAGTAACGGAGAAGATTTCGCATGATCTTCTGGACAGTTGAACGAGGCAGATCCAATGCTTCTGCTACAAGGCGAACACTTGTACTAGCCTTCACGTTGGACGCTTTGTTCTTTTCCACCTGAAGTGCAACTTTCTCTATTGCTTCCGCAGAAAAGGATTTTCTTCCTCTTCCAGAACGAACATTCAACGATCCAGTTTCTTCAAATTTGGTTACCATTAATTGAAGATTTATAGCTGTCAATGAACCTTTTCGCATCCCCTTTAAAGTCCGAAATTTCCGTAGAGCAACTATTGCGGAATTATCTTTTTGATAGAATAACTACTAACAACGCTCGATCTGGTAAACGTAATGACATTCTGATTAACAATACCGAGCACACTGAAAATAAACTAATCTCCCGTGAAAGTTTATTGCTTTTATAAGCAGCTGCTGTGTGACGTCGAAAACAAAGTTTGCAGTTCATTTTAGAGATTGTGTTTTTTAATGAGTATCAGTTATTGTGTTACCGTGTCCTGTGGATAAAAAAAGCGATAAAATACCATTAGAAAACCGGTAATAAATGTGGCTTTCATTCAAAAGCGACCTCTAGTGGCGAAATTTTGAACTATTTTTTTTTTTTATTCCCTCAAATAAATTCCCATCCCTACTTTATGTTGTACACAGAATTTTACAACTTTCTGAACAATAGTTTCGCCTGTACACAATTTTTAAGTAGTATCGTTTAATTATGGACACCCGGTATGTATAATGAGATATCGCAAACATAAATTAATGAGGAAAAAAAATTTTGAACTAAAAATTATTTTTGTATTTTTACAGAATGAATAAAATAGCTTTATTATAAGAAAACAAAAGAATCTAAGCTCTATCGGAAATTTTTAAAGTAATATAAGCAAATAATTTTGGCATTTTACTTTTTCGAACAAGTCCTGGTACCCTTAAGTTTTAAATTCGCCGTCTGGTTCGAAGTTTTCTAACTGTTTAGGATGTAAAAAAAATCAACTAGCCTCTTCTTTAAAAATTTCTGTTTTTCGTACACATTTTTCCTTTCTTTTTAAAATTCGTTCTTGGCTCTCTTTAGTGAAATTCTCCTGTTTACGACTCATTTTCACTAGCATTATTTTGTGCATAAATAAACTTATTACAGCATCACGAAAACCTTTTTTTTACTCAGAGAGCATATTTTCTGTATAATTAATGTTTTATCTTCTTGAAAAATAATTGTTTCATCTTAAAATAGTGTAAAAACGTGTGTGTGTGCGTGCGCGGGAGGGCGGGCGTGTGTGTTTACTACTTTAATATTATTTTCTATTGTATTTATTTTGTGGTAAAAATTGTAAAATTCGCAAGCAATACCATCCCTTACATTATAATGGCGTTTCAATGAAAACTTGACGAATTATTGATGATACTGCCAAGTTGGCATCAATTTGGCTACTTTGCGACCGCATTGGCAACTTGGCGACCATATGGATGTTTCTGAAATTTACTGGAGAAACCTATCACATGACCAATCAATGACGCGAGCAGATTTTTTGAAAAAGCGTTTGAAGGTAGGGGAGACCCACTTGACAAATCGTTCTTGTGTGTGTGTGTATGTGGCATGCCTCTTCAGATAAATTCAACTTTTTACGACTCATTTTTACTAACTATATCATGTATAAACAAATTTATTATAACATCATGAAAAACTTTATATAGTGAGAGATTTTATTTGTTTACTACGTCAGTGTTTCTCAAACAGAGGGACGCTCCCCTAGGGGGCTCAAGCAAATCAAAAAGTCAAAATAAAAAAATATTTTTAAGAAATTATTAATTTATTAAAATGAAACAAAACAAAATACATTCTGACGTCTTTATATTGATATAATACACCGAAAAATCCCGCGTATAAAGCGCAATAAACAACAAAAATTAAGATCGAAATTTACGGGTGAGCGTTATACGTCGTGTATAAAAATGTTTGCCTTAACAGTAAAACAAATTTATATAGATTTCTACATACACTGGTGTGCAAAAATTAAGGACGAGATGGTTTTTTCAATATAACTTTGTACAAAAGCTTTCCAAATCAACACATTTAATACCGTAAGATCCCAATACGTAAGGACATGTGTAATGTAAGCAACACTTATTAAAAGAGAAATCAGTGGGATAAAAAGAAGCTTGATTGAAATGAAAAAGTAGCATGGAGCGCAATGCGACTGAAGGTGAAAACATCCCTGTGATGGGTGTCCAGCAAGAAAACATCCGGTCTTTAGTAGGGGATATGATCTCCCCTGACTGCTAGGCAGGTTTCACAGCGTCTGCCCATGCTGAGAATGAGGGTGTCAATGAGTTGTTGAGGCATTGCTGCCTATTCGTCTTGCAGCGCCAATCGAAGCTCCCGAATCGTTACTGGTGGTAAGGTACGAGCTGCCCAGCGTCTGCCTAGAAAATCCCATACATGCTCGATGGGATTGAGATCCGGAGATCGTGCCGGCAATCCATACGTTCAATATCCTCACTCTCTAAGAGCTGTTCGGCAGCTACTGTGCGATGACATGGTGCATTGTCGTCCATGAAAAGGAACTGCAGACCCATAACGCCTCTAAAAAGACGCACATATGGAAGAAGAATCTCGTTACAATAACGGGTCCCGTTGACTGAACCTGCGTTGAAGATGTGAAGGTCTGTACGACTACCAGGCATGATGCCTCCCCAAACGAGAACACCGCGACCTCCATACCTGTCCCTTTCAATGATGTTCGAGGGATGATTGCGGCTTCCCCACTCTCTCCAGATGAGTATGCGATGAGAATCGCTACTCAAACTGAATCTGCTCTCATCTGTAAAGAGTACTCGTCTCCATTCATTGTCTCTCCAATTCCGGTGTTCCCGGCACCACAGAGAACGCCTTCTCCGATGGTCAGGCGTTAAAGACACCGTACAGGGCGTCGTGCAAACAGACCACCACCGTGCAGTCTTCTGGCCACGGTAAAACGCGATATCGGTCGTCCAGTCGCCTGTGTCGTGTGTCTAGCGATTTCTCCCGCTGTCTGCCGCCTGTTTCTTCTGGCCTGTAAGACAATGTAACGGTCATCTGCGGGTGTGGTTCCTCGTGGACGACCACTACTGAACCCCCGGATAGCTGTTCCTGTAGTTTGAAATTGTCTCCAAAGTCGTGAAACGATGCTGTGAGCAATTCCGAACTCTGCCGCCCCACTTGTCACACTGCGGCCTTCCTCCAATTTCCCAATGAATCGACCTCGGGTAAAAGCATCCAGATGTCGTCTAACAGATTGATTATTCGCCATTCCTCGCTGAGGCAGCAACTCGGTGTGATTTTAACTGCTATACGGCGTGCAATCTCTTTGCCAGAAATACTGATCTTACACCGACAACATGCTTTATACTACTCAGACACTTCCCCATTACGTCTACCTGCATATCTGCGCATGTGCTACCGTACATCACCTTACTTAATCTCCTGGTTGGTCTTTCTGTCCGCTCTGCCTCCTCGTTCAGCTGATGTGCTAATTTTTCGACTTCGTCCTTAATTTTTTCACACCAGTGTATATCGAATTAAAAGGAATTACATAACTTATGAACTTAAAGAGTTGTAGTTCTATAAGCATACTAGTAATTTTTTTTCGAAAGATTGGGGTGAAACTTCTAATAAATGACTTCAAAACATTAGAAAATTGCATTTGTACATTTCAGGGTTTTTCCTGAAAAAGGGGATTCGCGTTATACAACAAAGATACTTAAAAATTAAAAAATTGCAGCTTGAAAGTATAGGTGCTCGTAACACGCTGGTTTGCTCTATACGGCGGATTTTACGGTACCTATAAATGTATCAGTACTATTCAATGTATTTAATAATTAATTTATCAATTGTAAGTTCAGAGCAGGTTTAATAATTACTAGTATCTTTCATGTGTGTGGACTTGTCATATACAAAACTATATAAAAGTTTTAATACTTATATTGATAATTTGTATGGTTTATAATTTAAGTCGTATTGTTACTTTAGCGTCATTATTATTGTATTCAATGCACTGTTATGTATAAGAGGGGGGGGTCGCGAGAAAAATTGGGTCACAAACATTGAAAGTTTAAGAAGCACTAAACTACGCACATAAATTTTAACATAGCATTAAGGTTGGTATCAAAATAAAAGAATTCTAGGAATATAACTTTCAAAAGATAAGAAAAACAATTTGAGGTTTCGGATTAGATACAATTGAGACGTTCACTCGACAACAGCTGAAATAAAATTTGTGAAAAGGTCCCCACTGAGAAATAAACAAAAGAATAACTTAAAACAGCCTGCAACCAGTTTACTGTTCAGAATTACCTTCATATGTGTAAAGTCTTTGAAGAAATATCTAAGTATTCTCAAACAAAACATAAAAGAACACCCGATCCCGGTTGTTACGATGCATCCAAAAAAATGTTGCTTTGCATCCGTCCCCGTTGAACGCCCCAGGTGGTCATGTTTCATGAGTTATGGAGGATCGTGATCAGTTTTCTGCTTCTGTGAAAAGGCAAGGCGGAAGAGCTATTCCCCCCCCATTTCTATAGGGAAAAAATCACAATGAAAGGTCAGTCAGACGATGCTATTTCTTCTGATATGCCAGCTTATTTCGCAAGCATAAGGCTATTTTTACCTAATATTAAAGAATAGGATACAAACTCAAAATTACCATTAGTTAAAAAAATATTTCTGAATCAAAATGTAGGTTGGCATGCTTGTGACGTATATATCTTTTTAGTGCAGTGTTTCTTAAACTGAGGGGCGCACGTCCCTAGGGGGCGTGATAACCCTACAAGGGGGGGCGAGTATATCGGGAAGTCGAAAATAAAAGATTAAAAAAAATTATCAGTTTACTAAAAGAAAACAAAGCCAAATGTATTCGGACATAATAAAAAATACACATTTTACTCTGATATAGTATACGTGGCCACGGTAGCCGAGTGGTATAGGTATCAGACCTTGGCTTGCCTTGTCACGAGTTCGAGCCCAGTACCACTAAAGACCCGCCGTGTAGGGCAGCGATGCACGTTAAATCTGTCGAGAGCTGAAACGTCCTCCCATTGGTGTGGTGTGGTAGTTAGGAGAGGGGGTGCCAGCTCAGGTGTCGTCAACGTCACTTGACCATGGTTCAAAATTACGTGGTCCGTCGCCAAAAGCCCTCGTGTAGCTGAACAGTGAAACGTTAATATTCAATCAATCACTCATTCTGATATAGTATACTTATAAATGTATCAGCACTGTATCAGTACGGCACAATATATTTGATACAAAGTACCAATACTAAGTTAAAAATAAGTTTAATTAATACTACTGATTTTTCAATGGGCTTATCATACACAAAATTTAATACTTATCTTGATACTTTTGTACGGTTTAAAATTAGGGTTGTATTGTAGCTTTAGCGTCTCTCTCTCTCTCAAAGTATTATACATTATTACTACATTCAACACATTGTTATTGCATGGGGAAGAGGAACGCGATGCAAATTCTGATTGAAAATTGGGTCACGAATATAGAAAGTTTGAGAAGCACTGTTTTAGTGTATTATGTTCTTAAAATTTAAGAGCATTTAACAAAATTTTTGCCACGATCGGCAAAGCTAAAAAATCTTACTTAACATTGCAGTATAGGAGAACGAACAAAGAATATATTTTATACAAAAAAAATTTATTGATCTAAACTATGCAATAAATTAGTATAAGGGAATAGTTGAAATTGAACACACAGTTGTCTAAAAAAAGGCTTCCACAATAGCTTTTGTTATTCTCATATCATACTTAGGTAATATTATCAATATTAATGGTCCATAAAATTAATAAAATAGTTGAATTTTTTAATTTTTTCCATTTTTTTATGGAATTCGGTGATAAATGGTATAAATAGTTATATATTATGTTCTAAAAATATTCCATCTGAATCTGATAATTATTTCCGAAGATATTCGGGAAAAACATTACGAGCCTTATATTCTATACGCACTAGCAATTCACATGCTGCTTCTTCCCTTATATTAACACCTTCATAAAGGGGAAATCGATATTATGTATCATTATACTGTTTCTTACATCTCTACAATCACTTGCAATAATGTGAATATTTTACGAAATATTGGTGGACATAGAATTTAAATTTTGAATTAAAAAGTCTGATGGCATAAGAAATCGAAATTTTCAAAAATGTTAGTATCACACTATCCAGATTTTTTGTAATTGTATTTAGTACCTCATATTATTTTTCACTATAACATTTTTTTTTATTTTCGTTTAACTTTTTAGAATAGGAAAAAAAATCGTGTAATGCAAAAACTCAAACTAAGTGGCGCAACAGCCCATGACGGCCGGGACCTACTTTGCCCATCCCAGTTTATGTGACCATTAGGCACTGAGATGCATGAGCAGGTGTAACGATCAGGTTGTCAGTCTGAAGCGAGACCCCCAGTGTTTAAGTCTTCAAACAAACTTGGTACTCATTTATTGAGCCACTGTAGTAGGGATGAAAAGCTGACTCGACCTTGCTCAGCCCGGGAATAGAACCCGGACCTGTAGTGTGGAAGCGCGATATGGTACCACTCGACCCCTGTGCCTTAATGCAAAAAAAGCTTCGAATAATGAGGGTTAGAATTTTTCTTCTTTTTTTTTTACTGTCAAATGTTTTTGAAATTCATTTAACCTTGTTGAAACCATTTAGTAAAAAAAGCCGCATGTTTTTAACCAATCAGTTCAAAATCTCATCTGGCGCACATAGGTTGACAAAATGTATTTCACTTAAAAGTACATGCATAAAATAAGATTTTTCTAACCTTTGAAATCTTTTGAAGAAACTTATTTTTTATATCATTTGAGGAAATGAAATTATGAAATTTGAAATTTTCTCAGAGTTTTACAAATAGAACAAAAAGAACAATTAATTTGATGTCTGTTTGAATTCAATAGGGAACACGTGTTTGTTTTTATCATGTGACCGTCATGAATCGAGCCCATTTGAACTGTAAAATGTCAACAAAGAGGATATATCATAGATTAACATACATTGCAAAAAAGGTAAGTGTTGAAGTAATGACGAATAGGCAGACAATAAAAAATGCTGATAGAAACAATACCAAATCTTGTAATATAAGATACCTCAAAACCATATAAATGTTATAATAAGTTCTATATTTGTTTTAACAAATCAGATAGCACGAGATATAATTTATAAAAATATTAGGTTGGGGAACAAGAAATTCATTATTTTTGCATGAAGTTCAATTATTTTAAGAGAATTGTTTTGGATTATCCGATTTGGGTCAAACATGTATCGTTTTGTAGTATGATTTGTTCCCATTTTAAAGGTAGCTTTTTATTGCCTCTCTCATAGAAGTCTTGGCCTTTATTGATGAAAAACTCTACTAATCGATTTTCTAAATCTTCTTTTGATCCCAATTTATTATCACCTTGGAAGCTTTGCAATGCGAGAAAAAGGTGGTAATCATTTGCTGTCAGAACCGGACTACATGGTGGATGCATTAAAACTTTCCAACCAAGCTCCCGGAGTTTCTGCAGACATGTGTGGCAAGGCGTTGTCTTAATGGAACACAACATCTCTTCTGTTGGCCAATTCTAGCCGTTTCTGGTTATTCACCAGCTTCAAACATCCAGTTGTTGACAGTAGATACTATCTGAATTTAGCGTTTGGCCCTACGGAAGCAACTCATAATAAATGATTCTCTTCCAGTCCTACCAAATACACAGTAGAACCTTCCTGGATATTAGTCCTGATTTGGCCACCGTTTGAGCTGTTTCACCGCGCTTTGATCACGATTGTTTTCGCACAGTATTGTCTTATGTGACCCATTATTCATCCCCAGCCCCCACCCGTTTAATAAATGGGTCGATTTCATTCCGTTTGGTCAGGGCTTCGCATATGGAAATTCGATCTATCATGTGTTTTGGTGTTAATTGGTGTGGCACCCAAACATCGAGCTTCTTGAATCCAACTTTGCTCAAATGGCTTAAAACTGTTTTATGGTCGATCTTAAGCTTCTGGGCGTTGCACGACTACTAACATGTCGTCCAACTTCTATTTCTGTGGTTTTATAGATATTTTCAATGACGGGCGTGGGTCAACTTTAACATCAAAACTGCCTGAACAGAATCGACGAAACCAAAATTGCACGTAATTAGCTGTCACAGCATCTCATCACCATAAACACCATTTACAATTTCAGCCACCTGGCTTGCCTTTTCGCCTTTATCAAAGAAAATCTGTAAAATGGACCGAATTTTCTCTTTGTTGACTTCCATTTTTAACACCCTGTAACTCACAACTGAATGGACCAAACAAAAAAAAGCAAATTAATTTTTTAGTGTGAAATGTCGCCTTGAAAATGAGAATAAATTTGAAATTGCTTGATCGATACTTCACGAGATATTGACACTACAGCAGTGTTTCTCAAACTGTGGGGCGTTCCCTCCTAGGGGGAGGGATAATCCTACCAGGGGGGCGCGAACATATCGAAAAACCGAGAATAAAAGATTTTAAAAAAAGTATTAATTTACTAAAATGAGTCAAAACAAAATACATTCTGAAATAATAAAAAAAATACACATTTATAATGATATAATATACTTATAAATGTATCCGTACTTATGACTAAAAGTGTACTGCACATTAAATGTACTTATAATGTACTGCCCAATGCATTTGATCATTAATTCATCAATACTAAGTTAAGAACAAATTTAATAATTACTAGTGACCCCCCATGGACTTATGGTAAACAAAATTATGTACAAAACTTAATACTTATCTTGACAATTTGCACAGTTTATAATAAAAAACGTATTGTAGCTTTAGTGTCAAAGCACATTGTTATTGAATTCAATGTAGTATACATTATTACTATATGGAGGGGAGGGAGCAGCATGAAAATTATGATTGGAAATTGGGTCGCAAACGTTGAAAGTTTGAGATAATGGATTTCTTTTTCCCCAACCTAATATTTTAAATATTCACACCGACCACCAAATGCGTGACGTGTGAAGATTCACCTCACGAAAGTGGTTAGGGAAAGAAAGGGAGTGACAGTAGGTTTTTATGGCATCTATGTCTATGTCTATACTTCCTTGAAGATTTGTTTCAAGTATAGTAAAATTTTAAAAGCAAATTTAGAATAATGGATGAAAAACAGTGGGACAAGTCTGGTACTTTAAAGGTAAAACTCATCAAAAATCACCGTCTAAGAAGAGAATTGAAATAAATTTTCCAAGATAATATCTATAGAAAAGGACAGAATACTTTCAGCATGGAATCCTCCACATAATCTATATCAGGGGTGCCCGACCTTTTTGGGAAGACTGCCACTATTTGATAAAAAATAATTCAACGTACCACTTCCAACTTTTCCAACAAACAAATGTGGAAAGGGGGAAATGTTACTTATAAGCTTGTTATGTGATTTTTAAGCAAATAGCACATTTTTTAATTCAAGTATATGTAGTCGAAATTTAAAAATAATATAATGAGTAAGACAAAAGTACAAACTTATGTCTTTATTTTAATTAACTTTTAACAAGTTCAATCAATTAGTTTAAGAATAAAATAAAAATAAGTAACTTGTGTGAATAATGTAATTTATAAAATAATTATTAAGTGCTTAGTATTTACTTAATGTGGCTTTTTAAGTACTACTTTTTGTACTGAGTCACTATATTAGGATTAGCTATTGCAAGTGCCTACAAAATTGGGTTGATATTGGTGCAGATCAGCTAGTTTTGAGTGATATTTATTTTATTATGTTCATAGCAGAAAACATTTATTCTGTTACACTTATTGGTAAACTAATTTAAATTTTGTAAAGCTAGCAGTGAAATTTATGTGTCGAGGAGGCATGAAGACGAAAAACAGTTTCTTAAAATTGGCCTTTAATAATCAATCATAAAGTCACTCTGCTCGATACTGGAGCGATAAAAACAATAAGTTCAAAAAGCAACATTACCAGTGACATCCGATTCGAACCGTCTTCTAATATTGTAAAATTAATTTCTAATCTAAAATGGTGATTCAATCTGCAGTTGCATTGCCAACCAGTTGTTCTCTCCCTCTTAGAGTTAAACCACTCAAGTTTCTCCTTCCTTTTTCTAAAACTAACATGGCCGAGTTTAAATACTAGCTCGATTTGCATGGCAGTTGCTGCCAACCTCAAATCACGAAACTCAAAAGATCGGGTTCGAATCGGTGTGCTTACTTTCATTGAGATCATGGAACGGATTGGAAAAACAACACAAGGAGATCATAAAAATTTGGATCCGATTTTTTTTTTAAATGTCTAACAATCGGCCCCCTTTTTCCAATCTCTCGTACCATTATCTCTTACAAATCAGTGAATTAATTTTAATCTATAATCACATGTTATACAATTTAACACAAAAAAATACATTTTATTCACAATCTTTACTGTAATAAACAAACTAATATTTTAATCTTAAAGAAACAAAGTCTTATTCTCTAAAAAGAAATAATTTTCTACAAAATTCTAACAATTTTTCCTTTACCATGGGTTTGGTAAAAATGTCCGCCAAATTATTTTTGGTACCTATATATTTAATTTGGAAAACCTTGTCGTATATCAAATTCCTTAGAAAATGATAACGAACATCGATATGTTTTGTTCTATAATTTTCTACTGGTGACTTTGAAAACTTATAGCAGCTTGATTATCACAAAACATTACATTTTCACTTAATTCCAAATTTAAACTTTTATTATCAATTACATTCTTTAGCCAAATGAATTCCTTTAGCTGCTTCTGTTAAACTAACATACTCAGCTTCCATGGTCGACAGACTAACGGATTTTTGCTTGAAGGTTCGCCATGAAATTGGAGTTTCGTCTATAAAAGTTATGAACCCTCCCATCGACACTCGATCATCCCTATTTGTAGCAAAATCCGAGTCTGAATAACATCTTAGTTTTAATGATTTAACTTTTGAAAGTTCCAATTGGTATTCTTGAAATACCTCGTCAAATGACTCACCTCGTAATTGTGTGTTACCTCGCGCAACTAAGCGGGCCTTGTATCTAACAATTTTATTATTTTCATCATATTTAATGGTATAAACCCAACGGTTTTCTAAAATTTTTATATTATCCGGATGATCAACTAAATCCCAAACTTTACGTTCCATCATTACGTTAATTTCTTTATCCATTGCATCATGCCATTTAGATGCGTCTCTGGATCTTATCGCCTGTTTGTAACAGTTAGGAATAGTTACTTCAACCATAAGAGCTTCTTGTTGCTCTGACAAATCTGAAAATCCCTGGGATTCGGTATTATCTTTTCTAAAATTAAATAAACTAGGATCATACTTAATATTATGCCTCTTACAGTATCTCTCTATTTCGTTAAAAGATTTCTATCGGGTTGCTTCCCCTTCTATACTGTAATATACGTTAGATCCAGTTACTTTCCTACCTATATTTCGAATCCACTTAACCTCTGTACATGGGATCAAGAAGCCATGATTATCGGAAGATACATCTGGTTTTTCAGATGTTGAGGGCGTTTCCGTACTTGTCTTTGAAACAAACGACTCGTTAATGAATCTTTTACTCTATCAGAATCATCCTCATCATCATAATAATCAGGAAGGTTTAAATTATATCCAAGGTTACTATTAACTTTTGTCTAAAATTAATTCCCCTCTTATTTTCATCGAATCTTACATTAATAGTCTCGACTGATTTATTTTCATCTATCAACCATATTTATTTAGTACGTTGTGCGTATCCCATCATAATTCCTATTTTCGCACGCATATCGAATTTTTTCTAATTTGTTTTGGCACACCAGCATATGCCAAACATCCAAAAGGTTTTAGATGCAATACCGATGGTTTTCTACCTGAATATTTTTCGAAAAAGGCGTTTTGTTACTGTCTTTGTGACAAATTCGATTCCACGCATAAGTGAAACAAAGTAATGCTTCTCCCCAAAACTTATGGGGAACTTCACTAGACTTAAGCAATGTTTTGATGCCATCTAGAGCGGTTAAATTGAATCTCTCCGCGATCCCATTCATTTCTGGAGTATATGAATTTGTTACCTCATGCTTTATACCCAGTTCTGTCAAGAAATTATCCATATCCTTATTACAAAAATTCTAGTCCGCCATCAGTTCTAACTGCTATTACCTTTTTACTTAGAAAACGTTCTGCTCGTTTCTGAAATCTTATAAACGTATGAAATACGTCAGATTTAATGGGAAATACAGTCACCTTCTTGAATAATCGTCAATTATACTCAAAAGAAATATTTATTACCGCCTTGGCTTTCAGTTGGCATTGGACCACAGAGGTCCATATGCAACAATTCCAATGGACGTTTTGATCTTACGGCCCCCGTCTTTTTGAATGAAACTCTCTTGACTTTTAATTTACACGGTATACAATGAGTCTTACCATTATCAGTTAAGCGTGGGAGACCTTTTACACTATCATTTTTACTAGTTTTTACCAAATAATCGTTATTAACATGACAAAAGCGTTGATGCCATATTTCTATTGATCCGTTTTTGTTTTAGCGGTTACATCACTAAAAACTAATTTCTTTACTCTTTGGTATAATATAATGATCCGGCTTAAAAATACAAATGTTCATGGCGTGTCGCCGAGAACAATTTTATCCAGTCTTTATTAAAAACATTAATTTTACCTTTAGTACCCACAAAATGCGCACCTTTACTTTCTAATCTGGAACCGGATAATAAATTTCTCCTCAACTTAGGATTAAATAATACATCAGTCAAAGTTATTTCATGAAAACTCCCCTTATATTTTACCCGAAATCTAAGTGTACCGATTCCTTCTACGGGACAACTTTTATCCTCCGTTGCTAACGACATTTTCATGTTAGTTATCGGCTTAAGATCTAAAAATAAACTCTTGTCATTACAAAAATGACTCGTGGCAGCAGTATCTAACCCAAAGACCTTTATCAAACTCTGTGTTAAAAGTTTCATTTACAGTTGAAGGAGATTTTGGTAGAGACTTTTCTCTTTTACAGTTTACTTTAAGATGCCCGTACTTATTACATACATAACACGGACCTATAGTCTTAATAGATTGTTTAACATTTTTAATAGTTTTACAGTTAAATACCTTACCACCTTTCTTTTTTGGTAATCATTCTTGCCATTTGGATCTCCATGAGCTGCAGCCGTAGAGGTAACGTCTTCGAAGAAGTGAAACTGCTCAAGTAAGCATTCTCCGCTTTCTCCAAATCTTGTTTCATCAACTGAAGACGATTGGCTTCTAATATCAGCTCTGCTTCAATTTTGACAACTCTGAAGTCCTCTTCTTTCCATCTGTAGATTTGTTGCACGGTAGACTGAATTCCTGAGGAAGCCACCTTATTAATTGAAAGCCTATGTACAGGTCGTCCAATTTATGACCCGCTTCTTGTAGTCTGGTTGCCGCTGTCTTTACACGAGATATGAAGATTCCAACATCTTCCCCTGGTTGGTATTTTTGTTCCAAAAATTGATCTAATAG
This sequence comes from Trichonephila clavipes, assembly GCA_019973935.1. Taxonomy (NCBI): domain Eukaryota; kingdom Metazoa; phylum Arthropoda; class Arachnida; order Araneae; family Nephilidae; genus Trichonephila; species Trichonephila clavipes. The sequence goes on from BMAU01009311.1 coordinate 1,286,169, forward strand.
TTGAATTACTCTTGCTCTTGTGACTGGTTCGAAGTTATCTTTTAATATCTTCCATGCCGCTACTCCGTCAGTAGTTTCCGTTATCAGATTTTCAAATCTGAACTGATGTTAGTATAGATCAACGTATAACATCTATCCTTACGAAGTTGTAGATCTAATTTTTCCTTGTATGTTGCTTCTTCATCAGTTTGCTCTGGCTTGGTCTGTATTATAAACTGCCAGCAACCATAATGCATTAAGAGTACTTGCATATCATGCTTCCACGTGTTCCAGTTATTTGGAGTCAACACTGATATCTGGTTGTTAAACTCCATACCTGTTACTCGATTTAGCGTACTAGCAACAGAGTTCATAAAAATAGTTCTAGACTGGAACAGTATTTAAATAGACAAAGTTCATGGCCTGGTTCAACTGCTTAGCCTGCCTCGACACAGTACATGGCCTGGGCCCATAACCAAATTTGTTACACTTATTGGTAAACTAATTTAAATTTTGTAAAGCTAGCAGTGAAATTTATGTGTCGAGGAGGCATGAAGACGAAAAACAGTTTCTTAAAATTGGCCTTTAATAATCAATCATAAAGTCACTCTGCTCGATACTGGAGCGATAAAAACAATAAGTTCAAAAAGCAACATTACCAGTGACATCCGATTCGAACCGTCTTCTAATATTGTAAAATTAATTTCTAATCTAAAATGGTGATTCAATCTGCAGTTGCATTGCCAACCAGTTGTTCTCTCCCTCTTAGAGTTAAACCACTCACTTCTTATATTTCCGTTTCTCCTTCCTTTTTCTAAAACTAACATGAGCCGAGTTTAAATACTAGCTCGATTTGCATGGCAGTTGCTGCCAACCTCAAATCACGAAACTCAAAAAGATCGGGTTCGAATCGGTGTGCTTACTTTCATTGAGATCATGGAACGGGATTGGAAAAACAACACAAGGAGATCATAAAAATTTGGATCCGATTTTTTTAAATGTCTAACATATTCACAAACAAATTTTGATATAAATTTTGAGGAGGGGGAGTTCTGTCTGAGATAACCTCACTTCAATAAAATTGTGGCACGAGTGCCACGGGCTGTCCCCCCCCCTGATCTACGCTCATGTCCCCAGAGTATTGCAAGAATCTTTTATAAGACATCAGTAAAAATTATACCTTTAGAATCTCTACTCAAAACGAAACATAATGTGTAATGGTCTCGCGATCTAATAAATTATATTATATTTTTTATTCGATATATATAGTATACCGACATGGAGAACGATCATTTTAGTTAATAACAGATCAATATCACCCTAATCACTTAAAAAGTGTAAAGAAAACAGCTTAACTAAGCATAGGAAACATTACTGCTTCTGCTATTTTTTAAGAAAAAAATCGAGAAAAAAAAAGAGCTATTTCCGCAAACAAGACACATCTACGAAAAATAAGTTCTTTTGCACAGAATCTCATAGAAATGGACGCCCCAGGTGGTCATTATTAAGGATCGTGGTCAGATTTCAGCATCTGCAAAAACGAATAACTGACCAAGAAAACTTCCTACGGAAATATTATACAGTTCTCTTCCAATTTTTCTTTTTCTTTCTTTCTTTTATTGAAAAGGAAACGTATGTATGGAGGTAACTAAGACATTTTTCCCGGATTTACAGTGATAATACCATTTATCATTTCAGCCTCAAAAGTCTTTCAATCAGAAGCTTTTCTTTATCTTCATAGAATGCCAAAAGAATGTATCTTTCTGAAAGGAAAAACACGTTATGAGATCGGATTTATGAATTATTGATTATGCTAAAACGTTATTTGTATTAATACTCAATTTCAGAATAGATCTAATATATGACATCTTTGGTTTAATAATTTCTTCTTGTTAAGCTGATTCCTTATAATTACTTGCAAATTTTCATTGTTAGAAATTTAATTCAATGCATGTACTAAATTTTCCACTGGTTTTTATTTATTCCCGTAATAAATCGGCCGCTGAAACCTAAAGGTTATGATCGTGAGCTCGGTAGTTCAATCCCTAGTGCCATATATTAAAAACCCTCATGTAGAGCAAAAAGCTGCATTAAGTCGATCGCGATCGATCGGTGGACTTCCAAGACATTTTTGAGTGACCGCCTTTACTAAGACCTGAGACGTGCATACTGGAGACACAGTACGATTCGATTGACAAAAATCAGTCAAAAAATCAAATCTAATTATTTTAGCCTAAATAATTCTTTATATATTTTTTTGAACCTCGCAAAATTTGAAAGCTCTAAGCTTAGAATACGCAGAATTATGATAGCTTTTACGTTCGTTTTTATTCACATTCCTATGGCAAATCAAAACTTTAAACTGACTTATCTCAGAAAGATAAAATAACTAGTTTGTCTTTATTTAAAATGCTAAGGCTTTTTTTCTATTGGGTCTAATGCTTTGACTTTTTTTACCTACTGCTAATAGTACATGTAATAAAGGTTGGTATTTATTTTTGAATCAAAACAATATTTATAGTAAAGGGTGTTTTTTTAGAGGTATAGAACTTTAAATTGCAATACAACAACGATGTATTATTCGATTGACATGAATTTTTTTTATTCTAAAGATAATCTTGTGGCATTACATTTTAAATATGATTTCTGGCATATGACTGCCACGGCTGGCTCGGATGTAGTCCAATTTTCAATGACTTTTTCCAATATTTGTGGCCGTATATCGGCAATAACACGGCGAATGCTGTCTTCCAAATGGTCAAGCGTTTGTGGCTTATCCGCATAGACCAATGACTTTACATAGCCCCACAGAAAATAGTCTAACGGTGTTAAATCACAAGATCTTGGAGGCCAATTCATAGGTCCAAAACGAGAAATTAGGCGGTCACCAAACGTGTCTTTCAATAAATCGATCGTGGCACCAGATGTGTGACATGTTGCGCCGTCTTGTTGGAACCACAGCTCCTGTACATCATGATTGTTCAATTCAGGAATGAAAAAGTTAGTAATCATGGCTCTATACCGATCACCATTGAGTGTAACGTTGTGGCCTTCATCGTTTTTGAAGAAGGATTCCACCAGCCCGTAAAGCGCACCAAACAGTCAGTTTTTCTGGATGTAACGGTGTTTCGACATACACTTGTGGATTAGCTTCACTCCAAATGCGGCAGTTTTGTTTGTTGACGTAGCCATTCAACCAGAAGTGCGCTTCATCGCTAAACAAAATTCGCTTTTGAAAATCGGGAACAACGGCAATCTCGTTTTGGGACCATTCGACGAATCTACGCCTTGCTTGATGGTCGTTTTGATGAATTGCCAAACCAAACTGAGAATAAATCACTTGACAGCTGTTAAATCGGTCACCATCTTGGAAAGTAATGCCAACTTGAACTTCTATACCTGGAAAAAAACACTATTTATAAGAAATAATTGAACTCAGAATTTATACATTTTTTAAGGAATTTTCAAAAAGTATTTATAAAAAGAAGTATTGTACGAATATACCAATCGTATTATCGCAAAACCTATACCAACTTTTGTTGTATATAGTTTGATATACTTGTAAATCAGATTTCATTCGTGTACGTAAATTTTTGTAGAGAGAGTAGCATTTTAAGTTCACTTCACAAATTTTAAGTTTTTGCCTTAAAAAATTAAATGGTTACCTTTTTATGAAATTTCGAGCACAAATCCTGTTTTACATCGTATACGCAACCAAAGGAGACAACCATAGGAAGCAACCAAAGGAGACAACCATAGGAAGCAACCAAAAAAATTTTGAAAATCCTTAAATTAAAAATTTTTTGTGTAAATCGTAGCATGTCCCCTTAAAGAAACATATTGATAGAACATGGAAGCCAACTAGGCTGGCAAATTGGCTTTTAGCTATCAATGCAACCATGTTTTCACAAGAAAATGATTCAATAAATGTATAGACGACGCATGTACCTTCATTGGAAGCGCACCATGACGCTTAACATGTTCACTACCTCTGTAGGGAAAACAAAGCGATTACTGCGATGTCAGCGGTATAAATGAATTTTTCCCACACGTCGACTGAAAGACAGAATAAATGTTGATGAATAACTCTTCCCGCGCCATTGCACGAACTTGGCTATTGCGACATCACCCCACAGTAAATGAGTGAGTGATTTTAAATTTTAATTGCGACATCATCCCATAACCCAGGCTTTTACGGGATTGGGTTCATATGTTGATATCATGTCCCGCGATGGCACGGGAGTAGGCAGCGAAAAAATAATGTGCATAAGTCGCTTTCAGATTCATCGGTTTACGTATGTTCTCTGATCTCTGCATTCGATTCATCCACGCTCTATTGTTTCGCAGTCGATCATAGTCGTTCGAGAATTCAACTAGAACTTTTTTCTGCTACTTGTGTTTTTGTTGTGGGAAGCTCGGACCTCTCTCTCGGGCCCCTAGATGTGGAGGGGGAAGGGAAGAAACACTCGACATGATCCAATTAATCTATTTATTTACCACACCAAGAACAGACACAATTTCAACTAAAAATGCAAAGAGAATGCCTCAATGCTAACCACGAAAGGGGAACAACGGCGGTAAAACGCGAACGATTAGGAGACTATCAAATTTGATCCTTACCTTAATAAAGGATCCAACCAATCATCCGATTTACTCTAATATCAATTCAATCTGAGTGACAATCATGACTTTAAAGTTCCCTCCTAATAAGTCTCAAATCAAAATAATTCTAATATTATACCTTCAGTAGCAATCTCACCTAACTCGAGTATATCTTCTCTTCTATTCTCTCTTAAGGTATCCGACTACTTGCGACAACTTTTTTTTTGAAAAAAAAGGAGATATGTAGATCTTTTTGAGATTTTTATATTTATTTAGTATATTTTAAGAAAAAAATCCTAAAATTGGTAAAAGAAAAAAATTTATTATTATTAAAATGGGAAAAAACTAGTAAAAATGTACAAAAAATTATATAAACGGGGCCCGCTCTCTACAAAGATTTTATGAACAAATTCTCAATTTTTCAATTTTGATGTGTTACGTTGTTATTCCTGTTTGAAGTGATCTTCACGATAACAGATATTTTAATTTTTACAAAAACTAGAGCACTTTATCTAAGTCATTATACGAAATTGCTTTAAAAAACATTGACTTTATTCACATAAAGAACTGCAAATTTTGAAATAAAACAGTTATTGATAAATCTGAAGATCAAAACACTTCTACTGTTATGCAGAACATAAGCAAAAAATTCAGCTAATTATTTTCAAAACTTTTTTGAGCAATCACTGCCCCCGTTTGAGTTTTTCGAAAAAAACACATTTCGAGTAAAACGCATTTTAAAGATTGACATCTTGTGTAAAGTTATGGCGTTTGCTTTTACTAAAACACTTGTAGTTTTGTTCTAGTGGAGGGAAAATGAAGTACTTGGTATTGTTATTAAGTTAATAAAATGGTCTATAACATAAAGTCATAAAAAAATTTGCCAATTTTTGAAAAAAATCATGGTTTTAGGGTAATCGGATACCTTAAGCTAGAAAACCTCAACTATATACAGTCGGATCTCTAAATCCCGAAAAAAAGTACGTTTTATGGAAAATTCGTTATATAGAAGTTTATCTTTCAATTTTCTCCATAAATAACATTAAAAAAATTTAACTCATAAACATTACATATAAAAAAAGTAATTATTCACACCTTTTTGTAAATTAATATATATATTTATTTTATATTTCTCACCTATAAAAAAAGAAAGAAAAACTGCAGGAAAAGTTTCTTGACGCCTTTATATCCTTCCTGAAGAATTATTTTTTTATCTTTGATGTTCAAGCACTTACGTTTTCGAGCTACAAGAAACGAAGTTACCAACGACGGATCAATACTATAAATGAAAGGAGACTAGTTCAAGGACACGAAACTCCACTGAGGGTAAAAGGGGATATCGAAGATGTTTCCAGTGAACAGGACAATGGGAATTAAATGCTATATTCTTGGATGAAATGTACAGAATTCTATTACTCTCGGCGTGTTAAAACCTTTTTAAAATTTATGACCGCAATAAAATGTGCTAAAAACGAGAATAACTCGAAGTGTCTAGAAATACTTCAAAAATAGGGAGGTAAAAAAATTAAGTCACAAGAGAAAAAGTTCGTTATATAGAAAATATACTTCGCTATAGGAGATTATTTTACGAAGAAAATCGTGAAATGTTCTTGGTTACAGGAAAAAGTTCGCTACATAGAGGTTCGTTATATGGAGGTTCCACTGTATATAGTGTTAATTTAAAAAATTCATCGAAGTTTAAATTTCTCTCGTTGGCGTGATATGGTTGTTCGAAGAGGGAGACTAGTCCTTTGACCTAGGCTAAAATTACGAGGTCTGTCACCAATAGACCTAGTATTCTTAAAATTCCAGTGATTATAAACACTCATCCGTTGTTAAAAAAACCCCTGAAATATTGTGAATTAATTTTTTTTCCTGAAAGAAATCATTTTGACTTACAAGCAGAAGAAAAAAGCTGGTATAAGCAGAAGAAAAAATTTTTTTTACTTCAGTATCACTTTTCCCGAGTTTCATTAAATCTTTAAATTATGACAAACACATGTTTATAGCTAATTAGTTTACAAACTCTCTCTCTCTCATACAACGTCAAAATCATACAACACATACAGCTGATCTGTTCGTGCTCTTCAATGTTGTCAACTTTTGCTGTTTGCAGAAGTTTTTTTTAAGAAGCAGATATTTGTCAATAATAATAACACAGTGCTTCTCAAACTTCGAATATTTGCGACCCAATATTCATTCCCCTCCATGCAATAACAATGAATTGAATAAAATACCACTATATTTTGACGCTAAACCTACAACACGACTTTAACCTCTTATGGGTCACCAACGTATATAAACGTCTCATTCAGCCAAAGCATTAGTTTTCTGGTCGTATATATATACCACTTTTTGAAATACGATCTTTTCTGTGCAGTGCTATCCATAAAATTATTCCGAAGGCTTTGGAATGCAATAAAAGGACCTTGACAGTGTTTGCGAAGGATTGACTTATTTCAGAGGATTTGTTTATTTATTCCTTTTCTACCCCACCCCCTCTAATACGTCATACGTGGAAAATGGTGTCGTTGGGGAGCGAACCACGTAACTTTTAATCGACAGTTAAGGGATTAATTATAAACTGCACAAATTATCGGGATAAGTGTTAAGAACGAGTTGTCCTACAGAAACAAAAATTGGTGGGCAGATACAAGATAAAAAATAATTAAAATTTCAGAAAAATTAAATGATTTTTTTCAGAGTTACACAATAACAAAGTAACGAGCTCATTAAGGAGTTCACCCACACCTAGCCTAGATGCAAGCTACCACGCGGCGTGACAGAGTGATAAGACACCCTGGCGGTCTCCTGCGGTATTTCTCTCCAAATTTGCACCAATTGTCGACCAGGTCATCAACATTCCCTGGTAGAAACAGTCACCTTCCCATCATATCCCAGACATGCACGATTGAAGAGGGATGTGGCAATCTGGCAGGCCAAGGAAGTATTTGATCTGATGTAAGACAGTTCATAGCAACACGTGCGTTATGTGATTTGGCATTATCTTGCTGAAAAGTGAAAGCAGGATCCAGACACGTCTTCGATTATCGTCAGGACACAGATCGAAGCGGGGTTCGTCGCTAAATACTATACGTCCCCAGTCAGCATGATTCCAACCTGATCGATTCAAGCACCACTATAACCTAGCTCAACAGTGTGCAGGCATGAATGGTAGGTGGCATAGCGGTCGGTACGAGAGTAAATTTCACTTTATCAGCAGCATTGTGGGTGGACACTCGTGTACGGGTCGTACGTCTGATGGTTGATAACGATGAATCAAGCGCTGTGACAACTGATCTAACAATAAATCTGTCCTCCTGATTTGCTGTGGCCCTAGGTCAACCGCTACCGTCGTGACTCTGTAATCTGCTGCTGTCTACCCATTCTTGCAAGCATCTTCTAATATCCGCATCGCATCGACTCATATGACGAGTGATATGTCCAATGATACGATCTCTTTAAAACTCTGGCAGTTGCTCGTAATGAGCATTTTTTCAGTCGTTTAAAGGTATCCTAAATCGCAATGCATCAGAATTTTGACCATCAGATTGAGAATCACTTCTTAAAGACACCTGCTGAGTGCACAGTTCCGATGCGCTGCAGCTTCCGCTATTCAATCATTGGACACTAAATTTTAATCATTTGCATGTTCGAATGAAATGTCTTTGCATACGAAATTTCATTACAATCGGGCAAATCCTTCTTGTTGATTCGGTTTTTTTGTTGTTGTTACACGACTCTCATCTACAAGTTAGTCTAATGTCAGTTTTGAATTAAGTGGCGAACACGTGATTTTCTTTGATTGGCATGACTGTCATGAACTGAGATTATTGTTCTTTGATTAAGAAAGTTATTTATCCTCACGATTAATAATAAATAGCTCAAGAGCTATATTTTCTTTTCAGAAGTCTATGCCTTTTAGTTGACATCATTTCACAATTTCGGAACAAAATTAAAAATTTTTGAACATGTTTGCTTCGAGCATGTTTGGGAAACAAAACAAAGAAATTCAATTCGAGAGGAAAATAACTAAGAGAGAAATGCTAGCCTCCTAAATTAAATTTCTAAGCGAACTTTCAGACATGGAATGTTTTTCGAAAACAAAAACCATTACAGTTGCAATAATATGTAGACGGAAAAATAAAATGTTTAAAAATTCAAAAGTAATTTGAGTTTCTACTAAGATTCAAGTCCAAAAATTTCAGTTTTCCATTTAAGAACTGTGTCTATCAACTCCATACTTAATCAAAAAAACCAGTCTTATAGGTTGATGGGAATGTTTCATATTTATGTGTTTATATTTAAATTGTAAATTCAATATGCTTTGAGCTAGATTGTAGTACAAAATACTAAAAGCAGTCTTTGACTAGCAAATTTTTTGGAAAAAACAGAGAGAGCTGTCGTCAAAAACTTTAAATTAAAAGATATGATTCGTATTTATATACATAAATATTCCAATTTCTCTTATATATTACATTTTATACCCACATATGCATTTTGTTGCAGCATATACTAACGTATATTTTCGTGCGTAAGCCGAGGATTTTTGCTACTTTCTTAAGGTTTAAGTAAGGAGTCGGCTTAAATACGGATCCGTTAATTTCAGAAAAAAACGTAGTTTAAGAAAACTTTTTTTAAGTTAGCCATCCACAACTGATATTACTACCTTTTTTAGAGTTTTTTTAATCAAATTTTTATTCTGAAAGAAAAATAAAGACACATAAATCTTTCAGAGTCAGTGTGTGACAAATCTATACGGAACTTTATTACTAACCTTCTGAGACGTCTTTTTTAGGGAAATTTGATTCCCCTACCTATTTCCAATCAGTTCCAAAAAGAGGACAGGGATTCCTTATTATATGCAGATTAGATAAAGTATTTAAGTCAAACGGAATAGTAAAGTGAGAAGCAGTAGGAGAGAGAAATTGAAGCAGGAAGATATAATAGTGAAGTTAGAGATTTATTATTGAAGATTTCTAGGTGGATAAATTAATCTCAGGAAGAGTTGAGATTCAGTGTGGTAAATATTGATTTATAATTAAAGTCTCATAAAAGCTTTATATTAGGAGTGAGATTAAAGATAAATGTTCAATAGGAATATTATTGAATATAATTCTGGGATCTCTTTTATTGCGGTAATCTCTGCGTGATCAATATTCTAATTGTTAATTAATTGGATCATTAAATATTTAAGTTAATATAAAGGAAAGCCCCTTTTAAACCTCATATATCTATTTTAAATTATTTGTTATTAAAAGTCTTTGATTCTATTTTGGAAAGATAACCAAATAAAAAAAAGAGTTATTCATTAAAATGGCTACTGGTTCTTCTTTGACTCAAAATCATTCTCATTCTCAAAGTGGGGATCTTCACAAGTGTAGGGTTTGAATCCGAGCTTTCAACTGTTTCGTAAAATTAGCATTTATTCATAGGGATGTCTGAGTGCAATGACCGAGTATTTCCTCCAGTACATGAAGCATAGATCGACGATCCCAAGCTTTACTCGAATTTATCTTTCTATTCATTTCCCAAACGAATAATAACTACCCAGAAAGCCAGACTACTACAAATTATGTACAAGATAAACAAATGAAAGGAAAACAATGTGTTAGATAAGACAGTTCTACGAGAAATAGAACTATTGGTTGGCATCTAGCGTTTTGCTGTTCAGCAGCTTTATTTCGGCCATTGGACAGCCTTTTTACCGTAATGGCGACATGTTTGAAAATTATAGGAATTCTTTTTTCTATTTGTCTTATATACTGTAATGTCTTTGAGGATGTTAGTGTTCAAGGATTCTAGAAAAAATCAGTCATAGTAATTTAAACACTATTTTTTATCATTACTTTTACTTAATCCCACTACACAATTAAAGGGATAGAATTCACTAAAACATTAAACTCGGGAGAGCAATCACTTAGGATTAATTCAACTATCATATAAAAACTCACTTATCGTATAACTGGAGTGCTCTTGACTCCCTTACTTGTATTCGTTTTCGAAAATTTGCTTAACTATATGACCTCCGGTCGTAATCTTATTCACACTTCAATCTCAGCTTTCAACCATCAACCATCATTTGTCTACTCTGATGCAAACGCTTAAATAGAAGTTCTAATTTGCATAAATCATGTCTTCTTCACCGAGAAAGGTTTTCAATTGAACTCACAGTTAAAAAGATTAATTTTACCCAAGAATATTAATGGAAAAATCGCAGATGCACACGTTACAATACGTGTTTTGAATTTTGGGTAAATTTTCGAAGGAAAAAAAGAGCTATCTCGGCGTATACACAGATCAGCTTATATTCAGACATATAACCTCGACCTCAGTGGCGCAACAGCCCATGAGGGCCAGGGTCTACTGTGCCCATCCCAATATACGTGACCATTGGGCTCTGAGGTGCATGAGCAAATGTCCCGATCAGGTGGTCAGTTTGAAGCGAGATCCCCAGTCTTTAATTCCCCAAGCAAGCTTGGTACTCATTTATTGACCAAAGCAGGAGGGATAAAAGGCTAAGTCAACCTTGCCCAACCCGGGAATAGAACCCGGTACTGTGGTGGGGAAGAGCGATACACTACCACTCGACCACTGGGCCTTATTCGGAAGTATACCACAATTAAATCGATTATGTCAGTATTTACGTACCATCGCAACAATGCCAATGTTCAAGATAACTCGCCAAGGTGGCAACCCTGATTTCCCATGTGTCGTACTTAGTGAATTAATAACCATGTGCCTCGTTTCATATCATATCGCCCATACCAGGGATGACGAACCAAAAAATGGCACGAGACACAATATTTCGGGCACGCCACCGATCAAAACGGTTTGCATTTTAGTTCGAATTAACGTAGTTCACATTTAAATATTACGATCAAACGCGAGTGATTGGTCGCGGTGTGGCAGAAAGCACACTCGTTTGTTGCTTTGACTTATTTATGTCTTGGACTGCAATTGCTAATGTTGCGAAGTTTGTCAACGCATAGCATAGTCAATTTCATTGACACTTCTGTATGTGTCCCTTAGAAACCGTTTGGCAGATGATTCCAATTCAGCATGAATTCTGCTCTAAAAGTAATAGCTTACAACCCTACTCTGTGATATTTATCATCTAATTTGCAATAAGAGATATCACACTAGTGTTATTTTTTAATTTGAATTACCCATGTAACTAAAACATTTACTACTATACAGTGCAAAAAGGAATTTTTTCGTAGTGAAGTGAGATAGAGAGTGAGTTGTTAGTGTTTAGTTTTATTATTTTTCCAATAGTCACAAGTCAAAATTATTTGATGCCACGTCCATGCCTCACTAAATACTTCTTTAGAAAAAATGGCACGTAGTTCTCTAAGGGCTCACCACCCCTGACCTATACGGTTGTAAAGGTAAGTACCGTTATATCTTTCATGAAAAAAAGTTATGAAGTCATTTATCATACTATTTACTTAGTACGTATGTAAAAAATCATTAATTTTGCACTTAATAACTTTTTAATTCATTAAATGCCTTATTAACTTTTAATAAATGTTTTTAATTAATATTTGAGGCACATGACCATAGTAAATCCTTCCATACTGAAAGAAAAAATAATAATTAAAAACAGAATACCTTAGTTTTGTATTTTCCTTTATATTGTCAATTCTATAAATTCAGGGACAAATCAGTTACTACGTACACATATTTTTGCGTAGATCAAGGTTCGAAGATTCTTAGCTGTCGGTCTGAAAAAGCAAGACAGTTCTTCAGGAACCATGTAAATTTATTGTAGAAAAACGATCCTTGAAGTTCTGGATACAGCCGCAAAACTCGCAGAAGACCTTTACACTTTCTATCGCACTGATATACAACTATCAGTGTCTAAAATACAAGTGTGTAAAAGATTATTCACAAGCATTCACTCATCCTACTCAACAGCCGAAGTAATCACCAATTGCTAGTCCACTCTTCAAAGGGAAAGATAATATTCACTCAGTTTCGACGACCGACTCTTTATTTATAATATGCATGGATTTTTCTCAAAAATTCCGCTTACTTTCTATATCGGGAGATTAGTATACTTCTGTAATTTCCAGAAGCATACATATGATCGCCAAAAATGGTTGCCAAGTCACCCACATGGTCACCAAAAAATATGCCAACTTGGCTCTTTTGCCAACATTTCGTCAAGTTTCCATTTAATTGCCCTTATAATGTAAGGAATGGTGTTGCTTGTGGATATTACGTTTAGCCTAAAATAAATGCAACTATATTAACGCATTACACATTGAGATATATCTTCAAGCATAAAGAAGAAGCTGGATGACTGCCAGTCTAAACCATGTACGTCAATATATAAGAAGATCGCTAGAGAATTATAGCAGACAAGTGATGTTGTATCCATGTGGATAATGTTTCCTTTAAACATATTTAAACATCAATTTCTCACAAGAAAAACGTAATTTTTTTTGCGATATGGAAAGTTTTTATTCAAGATATCAATAAAAAAAATATTTCATGATTCAAATCAGAAGAAGGCTTTTGTCACGATAGGCTCCGTGAAAAATACGTTTCCTATAATACCACTCATTTCGAATGAAACTGTGAACAACAATAGCCGTGGTCACCTTTTATTTTTATAAGCTCTTAAATGATCGAAAAGACCTCCAGATGAATGATAATATCTCGAAAATAATCAAAAATTAATTTCATGTGATGTTCAATTAACGTCGGTTATGCAATCTAATTTTTTTTCCAGCTGAAAAAAACATATTTAGAATAATTACAAAAGATGCCAAATTTAGAAACATAATTTAACAACAGACAATTCTATATCAGCAAATAAGTAATCAGATAAATTGGAGTTACATGAATTATATATTGAATTAAAGGAGACGATAATAATACAGAGAGAATTTTTAACCTGAGCAATATCTATAACCATTGTTTAGTTTAAACATTCAGTTAAAAATTAGTTCAAAATAAAGAAAATAAATTTAAATAAAACTAAAAATGTGTGTGTTTTATAATTGGAAACAGAAGAGATGTGTAACACGCTATCTTCAAGAAGATCTGTAATTTCTTTTATAATTCTTGTTCGTTATACTTGACAAAATTATTAACTTACAAATTATATATTTTCTGAGAAATCAAATGTAGAAATGTCATCAGACATACAACAATAAAAATAAAAGTATATTTAAGTATTTCTTAGGTAGAAAAAAACATCGTAACCCTTTTATTTCCGTGAATACGATACTTCGAATAAATGTACGCCTACTCGGAATCTGATCTTAATGGACGACTCAGGTGGTGAGAGGGTCATAATTTATGAGTCATAGAAGTTAGTGGTCAGCTTTTCGCTTTTATAAGGAATGAGGGTTTCTCCGGAAAACCTATACCCTAACATTTTCTCCTTTTCTTTTTCTCAGTATCAAGCGATAACTGAGCTGTGAAAGGTCAGTGGTATAACATGGTGGTATGCGTTGATAAGACCATTTAATTCCAGAATGTTCCTTCAGTTTTGCGAAAGCATGCTTTTTTTTTTTTTTTTTTTTTTGAGTTTTACTACAACAAAATAGACTGACTCGTAATCCTAAGTAAAACCATTTTTTTTGAATACTGATTACTACACATAAACAGATGTTAACTATTTTTTTAAAAAAAATCCACTAATTATCCATTTGTTTTTCATCAAAATTTCGAATTTTTAATTTAACTTCATTTCTGAAACCTCTAAATGTGGAATTCGAATTTATGTATTTGTTGTTTCTCAGTTCTCATTTAGTTTTTTTTTTATTTCAAAAAATTTATTTGATTAGTAAGTCAATCTGTTTTCATAGGGCATAAGATATTAAAATGATGAAATATTAACCCGTGAGAAGTCGCGCACTCGATTCTAACGTTAGTAGTCACCCCAATCCATTTGTTAGAATTATTTATATTGTACATAATAAAAATCGGAATTCCAATGAATAGTTTACTTAAGAGAAAGTATACTTACCTACTTTTCAGGACTTTTACATTTTTCTTCGATAATTTGATAAAAAAATCCCATCGAATTGAGCTAAAATGTTTCAAATATGTGTGACTTCAATAAAGGATCCAAATCACAAACACTTTACGCTAACCTTACGGGAATGATATTTGTTCGTATTTTGTTCGCTATTGTAGATTTTTTTTTATCCTTTGATGATCGACAAATAACATGTTGAGCATTTTCTTGTTTGTGTATTTTTGACAGGACACAGTATCTTGTGGTACACTTGTGGCTTTATATCTTTTTTGATGGAGTTGTTTACGTAGCATTTGAAAATCTTCCTTTTGACTCCACCGTTTCATGTTCATCGCTTTTCTCCAATTTACTTTCACTGTCATGATGAATATCCACTACTTCTTTGAGTTCTCCCCTTGCTTGATCAATTTATTTTTCCTAAGTTTTCATTTACCGAAGTTTTCAATAAAGATTGAAGAGATGCCCATTTCTTTTTTTTTCTTTTTATATATGTTGGTTCACAAGTAAAAAACTCAAGAAAGTCTCTTTCAGTTAAGTGGACTGTTATTTATTTACTTTGTTGCTCAGTTCGCTCGATTTGACTCCTTTCTCAATAGAGTCCGAAGTTACACAGAATAGTAAGACACTCTGAGCGCTAGAGGGCGCTCTACATTTACATACGTACACTGAACATGCCACCCGGCCTTGCAATGTTTTTCAACATGCAAGATTTACACAGAACATAATCATAAAGATAACACACAGAAATACAATACTTCAAAATACAAACAAAACAACATACAAATGAAGACAATGTATAAAGCAATTGATAAATCACAGAGAATTTAAAAAAATACTATTCTACACACAAACATTACTATCTGAAGGGTTATTTATGCTACTTCACACACACACTGTTTCAATTGGTTGAATGCACAGTTTCGAAATGGGTCTCTTAAATATACCTCTAGTGGTTTTGACTTCCACTACTCTTACCTTAGAATCCTTTCCTGGATAAATATTGTTGATTCTATCTAATGACCATTGACTTGAAGGTAAATTATCCTCTTTTATTATAACCATATCTCCAATTTTAGCGTTCTTTTTCTCGAAATGCCACTTATTTCTCTGCTGCAAACTATTTAGATAGTCTACACTCCATCTTTTCCAAATTAATTGAACTATTTTTGTAATTTTCTGCCAATTATCCAACCTATATATATTTTCATTTAAATTAGTTAAATCAGGCTCAACAATTGATGTAATTGATCTACCTATCAAAAAATGAAAAGGAGTCAATACATTTAAATCATCTAAGTCAGAAGATAATGGGACAAGAGGACGAGAATTTAACATCCCCTCTATTTGGATAATCACGGTCAGAAACTCTTCATATGTTAATCTAATGTTACCTACTACTCTCTTTAAATAGAACTTAAAAGATTTAACGCCTGCCTCCCAGAGACCTCCAGAATTTGGGACTCTAGGGGGGAGGAATTTCCAATCTATTCCTTCAGAGGCCATATAACTTGCAAGTGCCTCATCAGGTTTACACACCAAATTAAACATTTTTTTGTTCTATATTTGCACCCACAAAATTTGTTGCATTATCAGAATACAACTTAGCACATTTACCTCTTCTAAATATAAAACGCTTAAGTGTAGCAATAAATGCATTAGAGGTTAAATCAGTCACAATATCTAAGTGCACAGCTTTAGAAACAAAACATATATAAATATACAAACATAGATTTTGTTATATACTCCTTTTCTATGCCCTTTATACTTAATGTAAAAGGGGCCACAGAAGTCCACACCTGACACATTGAATGGATAATTTTTGATAACTTTATCCTTTGGCAAGTCAGCCATTATTTGATCAGTGCAAGTAGGATTGGCCTTACAACAAATTACACAATTATGAACAACTTTTCTACAAATATTACGGCCATTCAATATCCAAAAATTTTGCCTGATCTGATATAACAAAGATTGTGGACCACTATGTAAAAACTTTTTATGAAAATACTCAACAATTAAATAAGTCAATTTATGTTTCGAAGGCAAAAGAATTGGAAATTTCTGGTTATAATTAATATCACTATTTCTCAATCGACCTCCAACTCTCAAAATCCCTTCACTATCAATAAATGGATTGAGTGTTTTTACTCGACTGTCGGAAGGTACCATGGCAGAATTTTGAATACCATTCATCTCTACTTTAAACTCTTCCTTTTGCACTAATTTCAATAAAAGCTGTTCAGCCTTTTTTAATTCTCCTAAATCTAGAGGCCCAATTCCTTTGCTTTCTTTGCTCTTACAATTATAAACAAATCTACAAATAAAACTTAAGACACGAATAATCTTAAAATAGTCATCACTAAGGTTAAGTAAATTATTTACAAAGAGTTAGTAGCAGAATCAAGAAAAAAGTTAGAAAAGTCACTACAGTTTTTAAGTTCACCTGGATCCTTGATCACTGCAACAGGAATTTGTCGTTGTGGGTACTGGTTGCTCATCAGAAATTTATGACCATTCCACCACAACTCACAGGTTTTAAGTTTTAGAGAATCCATTCCTCTGGAAGCAAAGTCGGCAGGATTGTCCTCTGTTGCCACATAACGCCATTGTTCACTGGAAGTCATCTCCTGGATTGTAGCAATCCTGTTAGCCACAAAGGTTTTTAGTTGATATGACTCCTTCCTCATCCATGACAAAACTATCATGGAGTCACTCCAAAGAAAAGTATTAGTCACATTTAATTTTAAAGCTTGCTTGACACGATGCACTAATTTTGCTAACAGCACAGCGGCACATAGCTCAAGTGTGGGAATCGTTGTTTGCTTGGTAGGCGCAACTCTGGATTTACTGGCAATAAGATGTACAAGCATCTTTCTATCTGATGTTATGGATTTGCAGTAGACGACAGCTCCATATGCTGACCGGGACGCGTCGGAGAATCCATGCAGCTCGATCACTTCCGGTTGCTCTACCACAATGCATCGATTTATGTTGATGTCATTTACTACCTGAAGTGATTCGACAAATTGTCGCCATTCTCTATTGATTGTATCTGGAAGCAAATCTGTCCAATCAATCTTTAGCATCCATAATTTTTGAAGGAAGATTTTCACCTTCGCCACCACAGGATCTAAAAGACCTAGAGGATCATATATCCTGGCGATGGTTGACAAAACATCCCGTTTGGTATTTAATTCGTGCAAGTCTATTTTTACTCTGAAGGAGAAGCAATCATGCTTGGGGTTCCAATAAACACCCAACACTTTTATCTCTGATGAATCTGAAAAATCATAATTTTCGGAAACCTCAATCAATTCCGTATTATTTCCGCACCACTTATGGAAAACCATACCTCCTTTAGCGAAGATATTGATCAGTTGATTTTTCAGTTCTTTTGCTTCTAATAAGGTCTCTGCTCCGGTAAGTACATCATCAATGTACATGTCACTTATCACAACTGAAGACCCTAATGGAAAATTCTCTGCTTCATCTAGTTCTAATTGTTTTAGCGTACGTGTCGCTAAAAATGGTGCACTCGTTGTTCCATAGGTCACAGTTGACAACTCAAACGTTTTTATTAGTTCGTCCATGTTCTCTCTCCACAGAATGCGCTGAAGTTTACGCTGATCTGGATTAATCCAAATCATTCGATACATTTTTTGCACATCCGCAATGAATGCAAATATGTGCTTTCTAAAGCGAACCATTATTGAAAAAGGTCATTTTGAGCAACTCCCCCATTGTATTGTAGAGAGTTTAAAGAATAACCATTTGTAGTTGCACTCGACGCATTAAAAACTACTCTCAATTTACTTGTTTTTTTATCAGAGCGATAAACACCAAGATGTGGTATGAAATACATTCCACACTCCTCTTTCTCATCTACCTCTTGCATATGGCCTAGCTCTTTATACTCTTTTAAAAAATCTCTATATAATTTTAAATAGTTAGGCTCACGTTTTAATCTATTCCATAAAGAATTTAATTTTTTAAGGGCAATATCTTTTGACTGGCCTAAACAATTTGGATCCTTTTTAAATGGAATAGATACTATGTATCTTCCCGTACTATCTCTAGTATGATTTTTTTGAAAATGTTCCTCACAAATTATCGTTTCCTTATTTTTTATTGTCTCAGGTTCAACATTTTCGATTTCCCAAAATCTCTTCATTGTCTTTTCTAAATCGACATTATCTTTGATTAACCCAACGTGAGGTTTATTTTCACTAGAAACTGGAATACTCCCACTAGAAATATAGCCGAAGACTGTATTCTGAAAAATTAATTTTGTATTTAAAAGATTTGTTTGTCCTGGTAAAAGAATTTCACAAAAGATTTCTGCTCCCAACAATAAATCAATATTTCCCGGAATGTTGAAATTTTCATCCGCTAATTTTTCTCTACTGAAATTACCCAAACTAACGTTAAATGGTTGGGAAGGAATCATATCCGTAAT
Source organism: Trichonephila clavipes (assembly GCA_019973935.1). Taxonomy (NCBI): domain Eukaryota; kingdom Metazoa; phylum Arthropoda; class Arachnida; order Araneae; family Nephilidae; genus Trichonephila; species Trichonephila clavipes. The sequence goes on from BMAU01009311.1 coordinate 1,305,203, forward strand.
TCGCGGCACTACAAAAAAGTCTGCATTAGTTTCATAACTATTTCCTCTATTTGCAATTGTTGCATTAACGCGCGATTTAATCGTTAACTCTGAATTATTTAATCCTGAAACTAAAATGTTTATTTTCTCTCTTTTTAAATTGAGTCTATTCATACACTGTTGCGAAATAAAATTGCTTGTTGAACCACCGTCCAACAGCGCTCTGACCTCCTGCATTTTTCCAAAGGAATCTCTAATGAAACAAATCGCGGTTGAAAGTAAAACGGATTTCGATTTTACGTAACTCGTTGCAGTAAACAGATCTCCTACACCCTGAGAAGAAGACTCCTCTTTCGAAATCTCCCCTATGTAATTTATGGGTTTGAACACAGACGCCTTCGCTGAAAGTTGACTCATCGAGGATTCCTCTGTTTCCCGCTCTTTCTGCACCCCCAATGAAGAAGGTTGAATGACCCTTTCACTCGTAAAATTTGGGTCTCCAGAGAAACACAAAGAAGAATGATGCTTTTTTTGGCAGCATTTACAAAGAACTTTAGATTTACAAAACTTGACTCTATGCAAATTTAAACAATTAAAACACAAGGAATTATTTTTAACAAGTTCTACCCGTTTATTTACTGATAATTGCTTATATTGAGGACATTTATTTAAAAAATGACTATCAGATTGACACAAAACACATTTTTTGCCCTTGACATCTGAGAAAAAGACTCTAGACATATTTTTAGAATTTTGATTTTTGCGACAATAATTAATACTCTCACTCAGTGTTTTTCCTCGCGATGAATAAAATAAATCAATTTCTTTTCCCTACGTTAAAGGATCAAACCATTTATCTGCTTGTCTGACACTAATATGCGAAGCGGTTTCTTTATCTAAAGTACTAAATATTTTGTCTGAAACTATTAATTGTTTTAATACATCGAAATTTGAATCATCTCTCAATTTTAAATAGTATTCCCAATTTGTTGTTAATCTACTCGCAAACTGGACATGGGATTCACAATTTTGCCGTGTTGCTTTCTTAAAATTCTCTAAACACGATTGAGGAGTTGGCTCAAGTTCTTGGAGTATTATGGACTTTATTTTATCATAATTTTTAAGATCCTCATCTTTCAGATATATAATGATATTTGCAGCTTTTTCTCCTAATAAATTTAACAAAATCTCAGGCTTAAATTTATCAGTAACACTTTTGGCTGCAAATGCACGTTCTAATGATAAGAAAAAAGAAACTAAATCCCTCAGGTTTGTCGGGAATTTTCACTGTAAGTGTGCGTATACTTTTAATTAAAGAATCTAAAGAAGAGGAATCATTACAATTAACTTCAGTATTATTGTCTTTACCATTTGCTCGTATTCTCGCTATCTCTAAATCAAGCTTAGACATTTTCTCTCATTTTTTCTAACTCTAATTGCTGACTTTCGTCATACTTCCTTACTTCGATAATTAAATTTGCTAACTCATGCACGGAATCAGGATCGTTTTTGTATCGATCACAGTTTTTTATAAGATCCATGAAGTCTAAAAGAGTTAATTTATCACTCACACACAACTCTAATTCAGAAGCGATTCGCCTCAAGTCTACTTATTTTGCTCCTTTAAACATTGTTAAAGTTTAAAGTTTGATTTTTCAACGAAAAGTCAAAAAACAACAGCACATACTTCGTATTTTCAATGCATAGGTCGCTCCGGCTGAGACTGGACCAGAATGTTGGGTCACAAGTAAAAAATTCAAGAAAGTCTCTTTCAGTTAAGTGGACTGTTATTTATTTACTTTGTTGCTCAGCTCGCTCGATTTGACTCCTTTCTCAATGGAGTCCGAGGTTACACAGAATAGTAAGACACTCTGAGCGCTAGAGGGCGCTCTACATTTACATACGTACACTGAACAATATATTTTGTTCATTGACATTTAAAAATCATAATGAGTCGTGCAACACAGCAATCAAAACCAATAAGTGTAGCCTGCAAACAATACCTGTAAGAAAAATGTAGCCTGTTCATAAAAAAATATTTTAGAATAAAAGTGAGGACAGGGGGTACTCAGTCAAAACAAGTACCGTAAGATTGTAAAACATCGTTTGCACCCCCGAAAAGAGGGAGATATGTGACAAATATATTTTAGCTCCTGTCATATAGGACTGTCATATAGGAAGATATGACAAGGTCATTGGTAACAGATAAACAATTTTCTCAGAATTAAAAATATCGTAAGCCTGGGGTGACTCCGTGTGACATCTTTTGGATTAACCTTTGTAGGACGGATAGTCAATTTTCTTAACCAATCCTGTAAGGAACCAGTCTGGTTCAAAAGTTTACCAAAGGTCTCTTCCTTACATAACTTCTTTCTGTATACAAATGATATTCGTCATAAGCTTATAAAGGCATTGGTAACAAGATATCATGCTCGGTGCGTCATCTTATTATAATTATTTGAGGATAGATGGAAATGTCAATCATGTAAGGCAATACAGCAAAAAGATGCATCTTGAAGAGCAGTTTCTTCTCAAAACTAGCCGGCTTCAAAAAATTAATATCGTTCTAAAATCTAATCACTTTGACAATTAAGTTACTAAAAGTATTCACAAACAAAATGAGTATACAGAACACAAAGGAATAAATCATTTATCCATAAATGGGAGTTAAAAACCCAATAACAGAATTTTTTTTTCCGCGCGTCTCATAACATAGATTTAATGAGGAGTGCCATTTATAAGGTATTGCGCGCTCCGTTCGAATCACTGATGTGAAAGTTGAGTGTTAGGACGACACAATGCTCGTTATGCTTGCTACAGCAATATTTCTTAACTTTTTTTTCTGCGGTACACTTTTTACAATTTCAAAATTTGGTGGCACACCGACAGTAAAATAAGTAAAAAAATACTTATCTGTAAATTAGTTTATGATAATAATTTTCAATGTTAAGTGGAATAATATGTACAACAAAGACTACAAAATGATTATTGAGTAATTAATTACAAATAATTACAAAGTGGATATTTGGAGAATTTCAGTTGTGTGGTTTGGTAAACATCTGCGCAGAGAATATTAGGTCTTATTTGTTTCCAAGCGAGGGGGTGTATACTTGCACTTTTGTTGTGCTATGAACTGTTCTGTATAGATTGTTACTTCCGTGCAAGAAGAATCCGACCCTGTCGACGATGAAACGGATAAAGACGAGAACAACAACCACGAAATAGTAAGAATAGTGCATCTGCGTTTGAGACAGCTATGGAGTGGTACGAACAACAATCAGAGTGCTGTCCTACTCAATTATTGCTGCTGAAAAGAATCCGAGACCTTTCAGCAAAAAAAACCCGAAGATGTGCAATGGTACAGCAAAAAATAAGCGATTATTTTCCACAATAAAAGTAAAATTGCGACATTTTGCACCTATTTTGCTTTTCCTTCACGCTCGTTTCCCGCATATGATGATTTTCAATATTCGTATAGTGTCTGGTTTCATATACTACATGGATCGCATTCGGTTTTCGGTTATCCGAACGGTGCTCGATCTCAATTGATTCGGGTAAACGACGTTCTACTGTAATTGGAAATTTGAGCTTGATGATTTGTGATAATTTCGCTTATATTGTCCCGAAAAAACGATAATGCCACTTATTTTGTCATTTACATTTAACCCCTTCACTGCCGATTAAAAGTTACGCAATTCTCTCCCCAGTGCCGCCGTATTTCACATAGGCACGCGTATGCAGTGCATTGGGAGGGGGCGGGGGAAGGAAAGCCACAATTAAGCAAATTTTTCTCTGATAAAAGTAAATTCGCTGCAAATACTATCAATGTCATTTAATTTGTATTCCAGAGCCGTCAGACAAGTTTCAAACAGAGCAACACAATGCAAAGAATCGTACTTTGGAATGGAAGGAAAGATATATACGTCCGAGATAATTAACGCACGGTTCAGCGAGACGGATATACACAACAGTTAAGGAATTTAATGCCATGATCTGTCTCTCTCTCTTTCATTTTTATATTAGTTAGTGCTGAAAATCCAAACTCACACATATAAAATGTAGAAAATCGTAACAATATACTTTTTTGGATATGATGAGATAATCGCTGCTAATTTTAATCCAAAATAAATTAATCGTCCTTTCCGAGTGTTTTGAAATCAAATGTCGATTATTACAGAGCGAAATTAGTTATTCTTTTTCATTCAAAGTTGATTCACACACAAATGTATCCATTATCACAAATACATTACGAACCCAATCAGTTTTTTTTTATCAATCTATCCACGATTGATTGATTGATTGATTGATTGAATATTAACGTCGCACTGTTCAGCTGCACGAGGGCTTTTGGCGACGGACCACGTAATTTTGAACCATGGTCAAGTGACGTGGACGACACCTGAGATGGCACCCCCCTCTCCTAACTACCACACCACACCAACGGTCAATCTATCCACGAAAAGTTAAGTTAAATATACCATATATACCCCAAGTTTGTTACAGTAAAATGGCTGAATGATTTAGTTCCGAGTTTTATTTTTTATCTCAGAATATAATTAATTACTTTTTAAAAATTTGGCGGTACAGTGGTTGAGAATCACTGGTTAGTTTGAGAGAGTCCAAGTAAATCTGATCCGTCGGAGGGTGTTGGAACGTCTTAGAGCGTGTGTGTGTTTTCCCTTTTCATCTCTCTTTACGGCTACATAGTGTCCTTTATCAAACAAAAATATTCTTTTTTGGAGACAGCAATAGTAAAAATAATTTATGTTTTATATGCAGTTATATTATTAAGTTGATTTTATGGAAGAAAAAATCAGTCTGACAAATCATTAATCTTACAATTTCAAAAAATTAAGAATTTTTGTAATTTTTTTCAAAATTTTAGACATTTTAAGTGATTCATGCTTTTTAAATTATTTCGAATAAAAGTTAGTATGGATTTGAAAATTGATTGTTGATTTTAAATAATTGTTTTTCAGGTTAAATTTCGACATTTTGTAAAATATTAACTTTAGCATTTAAAAACAATATAACTGACGATATCTCTCAGAGAGAACATAAATCATTAATAAATTTATAAAACATATATTTGGGAGTATCTACAAAAAATCTTAAACAAGTCTTTAAATATTGAAAAGAAAAAAACCCTGTGGTTTAAACCACCAACATATTCAAATTTGAGGTTTGAGAAAAGCCCATTTAAAGTATGTAAAGTCATAAAGAAAAATCTAATAATGCCCGTAAAGCTCTAATTTCTTAATATGTTATTTTCCAACTTAAATTCCACGTTAAAATACTACTTTGTTTAAATATTACTGATAATTTTTTTTATTCAAAATATATTTTTGTATAATATTGATAGAAGTTGTTACAACGACAAATTACTCAGCCTAATCTTAATAAAATATTTTAGCAAAATTTTTAAGCATAAAGCATTTATATACAAAATATAATACGGATACTAATATAAACTAAAAATCACCAGGTTTGTACATAAGAAATTGAGCCAGTTTAGCAAGTTTGAGTTTTTGATGCGCAACTTTTGATAACTAAAACAGTATTACAATACGTTTACTATAATGCAGTTTGGTACATCATGGAAATATTGTTTTATCTGTAATACTTGAATTCAGAATACTTGTATTCGGAAGTATAATTGGAGTATGAGCTGAGGGTTAATTTTCAGATACATCATTTTCAGTAGCATTCTCCATCCCCTTGAAATATCGCTTCTCATAGCAGCCTGAGAATTGGCCATGTTCTCAGGAAAAAAAAAATTTATGATAAATTTTGTTATAAAACTGCTTTTTAAAACAAAAATTGGCCTGAAATAAGTCTTAATAAAGTAACTATGAAAACTCAAAACCTCAAAACATAATCAAGCAGAAATGATTTTGGTAATAAAAATTGAAATTAATAACTGCCTCATACTTTTTTACTCAAAAATTTTTAATTAATGCAATTTGAGAGTGCAAAAATAGTTTGAATTGCAGCTTCTTAAAAACTTATTTGTTCTCAGTTTTGAAATTTGGTAGCAAGCTTTGCAATGACATAAACCACAAGAAAATGCAAACAAAAATTAGTTTTTTTAAAAATGGTAGGATATTGTGCAGTCTTAAATAAAGCTCATGATTCACAGTACCATCAAAAATAGCAAAACGTAATACACACCCCCTCACAAAAATACCTTCAACAACCTTCCTTCACTTTTCCAACTAAATTCTTGGGATTAAGCTCCTCATTTCTTCTCTTCCCAGAAGTATTATAATCCTGCCTGAACCCAAAATGGTGAATTTTCTGTCATTCCAATCAATTTTCCGTCAATGTTGAATTTTTCTGAAACTTAATTCCGGTGTCCTAATTTTTAATTGTCGAAAATATTAAAATTTTTAAAAAATTCCAAATGTAGCAACATTTTTGAGAGCCAAAGTATATATATTTTTATTTTAACGAACTTTAAAAATAAAAAAATAGGTTCTATTATTTAGATTTAAATGTGGTTTATAGAGAAAAAAAAATGCTGTTTTTTTTCCCCTTTAGGTTTTTTCTTACAAATTTCTGAAATATCCGATGAATTCTTGGAGCCACCATATGAGTACAATTTCAAGCATTCTGTTTAAAGATTTTTTTTTTTCATTTTATCATTCAGTTTTTAAACTGGCTCTTGTTTTTGATATTGATACTAAACATAAACAATCTTTGATGTACAAAAATATCCGATATTAAATTCAAGTAATTAAATTTTCAAATTATAGTTAATCAGTTCAAAAACTGAATAATAATGTTTTTCTATCAAATTATTTGAAAAAGTCGAAAATGAAGAAATGTTTAGTGGGGTTAATAACATGTCTGTTTTTAGAAATATTAAAACCACTTTTAAAATTTAAGAGAAAAAATTTACTTTTAAAATTTTAATCCAGAAATTTCTTAAAAATAACATTTTAGCGAGAGATATATTTATTATAAAAAAGGAAATTTATACTTTATTGGTGAATTATTTTTTGAAACTCATTAAATTTTTTTTAAAAAAAGTGGAAAATTAAAAGATATTAAAAGTAAGATCTTGTTATCAAACATAGTTACTGAAAGATTCGAGCATATTTTTTATTAATAAAATGAGCACAAAATATTTCTACAATTCATTCGCAAACGATATCTGAAGAAGTAAAGAGATGTCGATGCATTAAAAACGTTAGTTTTCTGAATGAAGACGATGTCTGTAGACAAGGTAAAGCTATGCGTCAGCATCCTAAGCAAGAAAGGTTTCCAAAGACAGGGTAAAGATAAGCGTCAGCATCCTAAGTACGGACGGTTTCCATAGACAGGGTAAAGATATGCGTCAACATCCTAAGCAAGGACGGTTTCCAAAGACAGGGTAAAGATATGCGTCAGCATCCTAAGCTAGGACGTTTTCCAAAGACAGGGTAAAGCTACGCGTCAGCATCCTAAGCAAGGACGGATTCCAAAGACAGGGTAAAGCTATGCGTCAGCATCCTAAGAAAGGACGGTTTCCAAAGACAGGGTAAAGCTATGCGTCAGCATCCTAAGCAAGGACGGTTTCCAAAGACAGTGTAATGCTGTGTGTCAACATCCTAAGTAAAAATGGTGCCAAAGACAGGGTAAAGGTATATGTATGCAATAAAAAGTCTGCATCCCAAGCGAGGACGGATCCAAGACGGGTAAAGCTATCCGTCAGCATCCTAAAAGAGAACGGTCTCCAAAGACAAGATGAAGTTATATGGATACAATAAAAACGTGAGCTGACCGAACGAAGATAAAGCTATGTCAATACAATAAAACGTCAGATACCACCGTTTTTAATCGAAAAAGATTTAATTATATAATTGGTACGCAATCGTACAGTACTAGTGAGCTTGAACTTGTTTTTTAGTTATTCTAGATAGTTATTTTACGTATCTCAATAGTGATACATTTTATGATTTAATATCAACATGTTTTTAGGTAAAAGTGGTTGAAATATAGAGAAGATTGTATATGCTGTTAACTTTCTTTATCTAATAGAAATATTTAAGTCCATACAATCAGATGTCATTTCAAATCTTCACGCTTTTAAGGCTTCCAGGGTATACTCGAAATAGTAATATATCAAAATTTAGACTTCATTTTTAGGATATATATTTTTAATATGATGCTTTAGTTACTCTCCTGAACTACACAACAAAAGCCTTTTTTGCACATAAAATGTTTTCTTTTCTTTTTTAATTGCACATGGATATAAATTTTAGTATATTGTATTACATATTTTCATTTAGATACCATTTTTTTAGTAAGATTACTTAAATATTTAAAATATTTTACACACATGTATATGATGCACAAAATGAATTATTTTATGAAAATCTCTGGATAATTTCTTCGGAAAAATTACAAAACCACTTTCAAAATTTTAAATTTTTTCCTTCAAATGTAAAATTATTTCTAAAATATTGGGTACTATTTAGAGAAAAAAAAGTTTTGGTTCATTATATGCACAGGCATCTTGTACATAAGCATAACAAATTTGTAAGAATATAGTGCAATTCAATTGTGTACATATAAGGTAATAATTTAATACATATATTAACGACCTAATACCCTCCAAATTGTTTCTAACTTTCGCCAAAAAGCGGGATAACATTACAATATGGTTATGTTAATTTTTATCGTTTGCTAATGTGTTTGCTACAGTATTTAGGTATGTGATCCTTTATAGTTTATTTTTATTATGGTAACACTATTTATTTAAAGTGATTCGATTTTTTAAAAATATTTAGCCATTTTTATGTTGGGTGCTATTTTGTTGCAATATTCTGTTTATGTAATTTCCGTTGTATAAAGGATATCTCAGAAATTACTGGTGAGTACCAGAATTTTTTTTTTAAAAAAAGTGCGTGATTTCCAGGTTAAATTGTTCTGAATTAACAGGTTACCTAATTCGCTCTTTTGGTTAAATTAATTCTTTAAAGGTATTGAATTTCTTTTTTCAGCCTTAGTTAAAATTTTACTGATTCCGCCTGATAGGAAATGTGATAAATCTGTAAAGACATAACAACTTTTTCTCAAAAAAGTAATAAATTGGTGTTCGAATTCCTTATTGTGGATATATTTCTGCGTGGATTCCAACTGACATGACGATAAATCTGTCAAACTATTTTAATGGTAGTAAATTGCGAAATATTTCTGCTGTTTTATTTTTAATAAATAATTTCCTAATTTTTTTCATATCCCATAATAAAGTATCTTTTTTAGTATTTATAATTCATCTTTCGGTCTCAAATTACTGATTTATTTATTTTTAATTTTTTGCTGCTTTCGTTTCTTTTAATTTCTTTTTATTTCGTCATTTTGAAATTCCTCACATACAGTTTCTTTATAATGGTGCATATACTCTTCAGCGCTGTTTTACAGGGAAAATGTAAGTAAACTTTTTTTATATTCCACTTTTTAATCATTTTAAATTGTTGTTATTTTACAGTTCTCTTGCTTCATCAAGTTTCAGTAATATTTTTTTATTCTTCACAGCTCGTATTTTTTTACTGCGAGGTGGGCCCTCTTGAATAAAACTTACATTCCATCTAAAGCCCATTTGGCGTGATTTAAATCGCGCCTAATAGGCCTATAGTGTAACACAAATAAATTGGCGTAGATTTAGAAGAATTAGATATTGCATTTTAAAAAATACATGTACACTTGAAATAAACAAAAGATCTGATAACTACAATATTTAGATGGCCTAAACGCAGTAGCTGCGTTCAAAATCGCGACAAATGAGTTTTACTTATGTCGACGCTGCTACATGAATTCGAATAAGTACGAATTTGCATGTTGCCGTGCAGTTAATTCCGTTAGGTTTCTTATTTTGCTAAACTCTGTACTCTTTCGGGTACCAAGTATTAGACCATATTTTTGTAAATACTTCACTGCTTTCCCTTGCGTAGAAAATAGGTTCCCAATTTTAATCTTTTTTTGCAACAAAATAAGAGAAGTATATTATAAGAGAATTAACCAATTAAAAACAATATTATCTTCGAGCAATATTATTGTGCTTGAACATGTGCGAGAATAATACAAAATATAAAAAAAAAATAATTTTCGAGCATGTGTGTGTGTGTGTGTGCGCTAGCGAAATTATTGCGTTTGAACAAACATAGGAACAGTTTGCCTTTATTGGTGGCAGATTGAGGCATTTGGCGACATTTTTAGATTGTACTATCCGTATGTGATATATATCGCAATCATTACTACAGATATTTATCATTGCATTAATACATATGTTGGTTCTTTGGATTACAAACACAAAATTACAATTATTTTTGAGGAACACTATTTTTTTAAAGAAGTATTGTTTAAAAAAATTAATTTTTTTGCTGACATGGTTTATGTTATTTTTTTTCCAGTTCTGCATAATAGTTTAATTCAACATAGGCCCTTTTATACCTGTTTTAGATATTTTGCTGCTTCTGTTCGTAATAATTTAGTTTCTTCTGCTGTTGAAGGATGCCTAATATATGCTTTTTATGGTAGCGTATTGTTAAAGGCTCTCTCTCTCTATATATATGATATTTGAGTTAATTTTTCTCTATTTATTTACTTGTTTCATGTTGCTCCACAACCTGAAAGAGCACAAAATTTACTACAGCTATTATTTTTTTCAGATTTTATGTAATTTGTATTCAAATTTTCATACATTTATTCTTATTTATCTTTCTATTATCAAAGATAGCTATTTTTCTCTTCTAGCTTCAAATCTGTGGGGTTTTTTAATCATTCATTACTGTGTGTGAGGCTAAATTGAAGTTCTTTTAAATTATGTGTGAGCACTCATTAAAAAAATATTTAAAATTTTGGAAACACTTTGCATGAATTGAATCCTCCTTAAGAAATACTTCGCTTTCTGTTATATTTATTAAGCTATTCTATGATTTTCTATATATTAATAATTTGTACGAATAACAGTTACTTCAGCGATTCAAATTAAAAATGAGAAATGGGATCAGTTCATGTGACTATAATGTCACGTCATAATGATAACCAAGTGTTTTTAGCCAATCAGCTCAAAAACTCACGTGACGTCAAAGTCACACGATAAAAGCAATCACGGGTTTCTAGCTAATCAGTTCGTGCCTTTCGTTGATGCCAATTTTTGATATATTTTCAGAAACTTTCATTTAAAAAGTACAAATTTTTCAAAAATAATAACGCATATAGGTAAGCAAAATGCATTTTATTTAAAAGTACATGCATAAAATAAGATTTTTTTTAATTTTAAAATATTTTAATCAATTTTTTTTTTCATAACATTTGATGAAATGAAATTTTTGAAATTATGAAATTTGAAATTTTACCTAAGTGTTACAAATAGAACAACAAGTACAGTTTGTTAGATGTCTGTTTTGAATTCAATGGAGAACACGTGTTTGTCTTTATCATGTGACCGTCATGAATTGAGCATTGATCCTCATCTGCAAACAACATAGGGTTGTGATAAAATATTAAGCTTATTTATCATTGACATGGAAATCTATATATAAGTCTCAATTTTCTATTTCTTAGGTTCCCACAAAATTATTTCTCGCAGAATGACCTTTCAAATTAGCTGATCTGAGTAAATGAAATTTAATTCGTGTTTTTTTTTTTTTCATATAGTTTCATATAGTTTTCATATAGTCTCAAGTATTTTTTTCAGTAGTTCTTTCTAGAAGAAATTTGGGTGCTTACGTATATATATATATATATATATATATATATATATATATATATATATATATATATATATATATATATATATATATTACGGCAAATGTATTGGCGATATTATATTAAACGAAGCGCATGATTGCTAATTCAGCGTATTGGACACATGCGAAGTCAGTGTTGCCAACTTGGCAAGTTATCTTGAACGTTGGCATTGATGCGATTGTGCGTAGATACTGAGATTTGCATAACAATTTTTTTTGAACATTAGGAGTCGACTAAGACAATCAAAATGGCTATACAAGCAACACATGTTGATTATTTGAATTGCATCATAAATTTATATCATTAATTTTAAAAGGAATATAAATTCTTCTTCACAAAATATACGAATATCTCAATTAATTACACGATGTTTGTATTAGAAAATGATCTGACCACTTTCTTTGATCTTTATCATAAAATTTTTATGATATTACGTCTTTAATATACAGCTTCATTATCTTTACACCTATTGCAATTTATTCAATTCTATACCAATTCGATAATTGGAATGAGAAGGGGAACCTTAGAAAAGTTAACACACCTTTCGAAAACACAAAAGAACACAGTTCAAAATCCACTGCGCTACTGAATATATATTCTTGTGTGTTTAAAAGTTACGTTACTGGAAGTATATTATATTGCTAAATGTTACCAATAAAGAGAGAGTTCAAGTAGAATAATAAATGCACATTCAACTGGAACTCTTTTTAATTTGTATGATATGTGTGTGTGTGTGTGTGTGTGTGTTTAAACGTAACTATCGATTCAATGGCCGCTTTTAACTTAAAGACTATTCAAAGCAAGTAGGTTTTTATTCCCAAAGGAAATATGTAACTATGTTGTAACTTTATTTACACACAAACTATGAAAAATAGTAATAACTAGAACTGAAACACAATTGTATCTTTTGCAAGCACACTTAGTAAGAAACATTATCAAATATTGAGAAGATTTCGGAACTAACAAAAAAACATAGAAAAGGCTGTCCAAAACCCATTTCCTTTATTAAGCAATATTTATTCTGATCTTCGATATCCTTCGTCGACAGAAAGCGTCGCAAATGGAATTTTCGCTATAAATCATTTAATCCATCTATCTCTGTCAGTTCTTAGCTGACTCCAAGTATCATCAGTGGACACATTAATCATTCATCGTGTTGTTCACTTTGTGGAAATGAACATTTGAGGCGTCTTTCCGGAGCTTCGATTCACTGCAACGTCGAACTCGAAGTTTTATTTGGATTTCTACTACTAGTTTACATTTGAATCGTTAATATCGTCTTTATTTAAAAACAGAGAGTATTTGCATGCTTTTAGATGTATTTTGCTTTTGTTTGTCTCAAAGAAAGATTAAATGAATATTAAACTATATTTCTGAAGACATGAAGGAGAGTATTTGAACCGTGTTTGTGCTTTTTGTAGTTCTTTTGTATACAGCATTGTTTATATTTTATACTGCAATTGTTGTTAAAAAGTTTAAAGGAGCATAAAACGTATTTTAGAACATGTTTTGAATATTAATAAACTTAGCGAATTTAATATTCAAAACATGTCGTTTATGTCATGTATTTTATGCTGCATTTTTGTCTGTAGGGCGTAAAATCAGCATAAAAACAAGCAATATAAAAAAATTAAGTTAATTCCCATTTTGAATGGATGAATAGAAAGTATTTTATTAAAGATAGAAAATTTGAACAAGATATATATATATATATATATATATATATATATATATATATATGTATGTAAGTATATATTATATACATATATATATGTATGTATGTATATATATATATATATATGTATACATTTAAGGAGAGAGTGAACTAATAGTAGGAATTGAAGAAAGGATTTATCTGCATTGTTGTAACAATGCACACAAGTTTCGGCTAGTTTGGCTGAAAGACCGGTTTTCGACGCCACCTTTTGTCATTGTTTTAACAGTTACATTGTTACAACAATGGAGACGAAACTAAGTTGGCGTCAAAAACCGGTAATTAATTAAATTTAATTTAATTAATGAATTAATATTTGAAAAAAACTGTATTAACATCAAGTGTTATCCCCTACAAGTTTCAAAAAATGTATTTGAACTTGACTGGACAAATAGAAAGTATTTTATTAACGAATGAAAATTTGACTAAGATAAATATATGTATAAATAAATAAATATGTAGAGAGAGTGAGCTAATAGTAGGAATTGAATGAATAAAAAAGTAAAACTTATTAAACTTTTGATTCAATTATATTATACTAATCCAGTACATCTAATGTGTTTCTTGTGTATAATAATAAACGAATAAAATTATAAATAGAATAGTAATTTTAATAAATAAAACCTACTGAACGAGAAAAAGAGTTACGAATATTTATTTGAGTGCTACGCAGCGTAACAAAACAAACACCGTATGTGACATAATAATAACTCAACAAGTTTAAACATCGGCAATTCTGCTGAGAAAAAGTTCTTTACTAACAGTTATTGAGACTCAAACCACTAAGTAACTTTTATAATTCAAAACTTTCGTTCATATCTTAATAAAAACCTAAGACAGTATTTACCTATTCTACGTTCGACCAATTTCGCCAGAGTTAAAGACATCGACAAATGTCTTTTCGTTATCACATCGTTATTATTACTGTGTTTGAAAATCGTGGGGACGACTTTTACTACTTGTTGCATATCGTAGCATTTGGCGATGTCTTTTGATTTGACCAAATTGGTAGACGATATAAGTAAGTATTCTTAAAAAAATTGTTTTATATCTAATGGGCTGCGGATGGGTGCTTTACCATTACAGACCTAGTACATTCCAGGAAGCTGGTATCTCTTTTGAGTGCGGCACCAAATAGGTGGATACCAATCACAGCAGATAATTTTGACACCCAGTTTTCCCCATAGAGGGCGGCACCTAAGCTCTGACGACGTGAACCTGTACTATGAATTTAATTTTGATGAGAGCACCCAAGCCAAACAGACACTCTATGGATCTTTTATATGTCGTATAATCATACGACATGGCCGCTGTCGATTTTCTGCATCATAAAAATCCACCGAATAGGGCCGGCGTTGAACACAACCTTAAGTGCAGATGGCCAGCGACAAACCAACCACATTACCCAGCTGGGTATAATTATATAAAATATTGTTAGTACCATTTTCAGAGTATCCTTAGTTCAGGTAAAAAAAATTATTTACTTGTTACAGTGTAACTGTTAGAGTAAAATCAAACTAAAGAACATATCATAATTCTCTTATTTTATGAAATGGGGTAAGAAAAAAAGTATTAGAACATGTAATAACTATAATAAATCTTACTAATGAGTTTAAAATGAATGCCATATATTTTTTCATATTTTTCTAGTCAATTTGAATGCATGTTGAACATTTTAATATTTAAATAATGCTCAATTTCTTTAATAATTTACACGCTAATAGAATTATTTCATTAATATTGTTTTTCTTTAAAATCCTGATAAAAATATACTAATATTATATTTTTTTTTAATTTTTAGTTGCTTCATTTTGTAAATATGATTTTATTCAGCTGCATCTTTCATCGATCGATCTTACATTTATTGTTTGTAGATTTGCACGCACACAAACATACGAAGGGCGCATGGGAATTGTATTTTTTAGTTTAATATATATAACGGCATTTTTGGATACAATCAAAAGGAAAATTTGTGTTGTAAACTGTGAATATTTATCGAAGAAGAATACCCAAACATCATTATTACTGTTTCTAATACACTAATGTAAGAAATTAAGAGAATCTGTAGACTTGGTCGATTATCTCTGGAACTACTGGAGCGATTTTAAGACGATTAGGAAACCTCTATACCAGGGGTACTCAAACTTTTTTCTGCTGGGCCGCATACATATGTTAGCTATTTCACGCGGGCCACAATATGAGGATAAAGGTGGGGAGAAATGCTTTAAAACCAAGATAACATTGGAAATTTGACCAAAGTATCCTCTCTGTTTTGTTTTTTTAAATTAATATTTTTTATATTTGTTATTTTTGTTCCTAACACTAAATTATAAGCATTTAAGAAACACTCTTTCGTAATTTCTGCATCAGTAAACGGTTGTAAATTATTACCAATAATATAAAAAACTTCACAGGACATGTCTTTGTTAACACTGTGATATTACCACTGATAAAAGGCTTTGTTGTTGTTGCAAAGATTATGCAAGAAAACCTATTCATCACCTCTTGAAAGATATCTTCGAGGAAAAGTGCATTTGAATGATTCCTGTTTATTGATATTTTTTTTAATACAGCACACTTTCGTGACAAATCAAACAATTACTGATCCATGTTTGTTCTTCACTACAAAATATAGTCTTGAAACTATATATTTTCTTCGAATATTTTTCGCTTACGAGATATGAAAGACAGTTCAAAATTAGTTCTACTCGTAAAATTGTCGCTACTGCACTATTGCATATTATCACTAACCGTAACCGTTCCAATTAGAAAAAGAATTTCAATTCGTATCCGTACGACACCGACAGCAAAGAGCAAAATTGATGTTTGGAGAAAATTCCCTTCCCCAAGGGGCAATGAGGGGGATTAAAGGGCGTAATAGATAAATATTTCCGTTTTTCAACTATTAGACCCACCTACTTGAAAATCAGAAAGTATGTTCCTTTCATGGAATAGAGTTCTTCTAACAAAGTTTTGTGAAAACCGACAACCAGAGGAGTGGGGTTGCGAGGGATTAAGGAGAGTGATAGAAAAATTCCTGTTTTTGAATTTAACCCATTTACTTGAAATTTGTTGAGCACGTTTCTTTAGTTGAATAGAGTTCCACTAAGAATGCATTTTACGGAAATCAACTCCAGGGAGAAGCGGGGGGAGTTATTGGGGCGTATATTAGACAAATTCCCGTTTTCGAACTACTAAGTCTATAATAATAAAATTTGGTTTGCATGTTTCTTTTGTTGATTTGGAATCCACTAAGAATGCTCACAACGGAGTTACGGGGTGTATTGATGATAAAAATTCCGATTGAAAACAGACTCTGAATTTAGCACACAAGTTTATTTTATGGAGTAGAGATCCACTTGATTATTGGGTTAAGTGAGCGCACAAAAAAATCTTTCTACTTCTATATTTTAGATATTAATAGAAATTAAAAATTATAATTTATGTCCTTTTTATATCAAGAGGTGAGAGTTACAGCCATAAATATATTTTTCAATATAATCTAATTCTTAATGCTAGATATAAGTAATTTATATATATGTAAACAGTATATTTTTATACAACATCGTGAAATACCCAGTGAAGCGGGTGGGTAACGGTTGGTATGTCATATTATAAGTGCGAAACCAGCGCTCTTTTCGATGTGGTTGGTCTACATTTTTCTCTGTAATAATAATTTAGCACATATTTCTGATGATTTAAAAGGGTTTAATTTTTAAGCCAATTACAAAATACCGGAAAAAACTGGAATCTAAGCCACCATCGATTCTAAGCCGCATCCCCAATTATCTACACTTTTTTGAGAAAAAAATAAAAAATTATGTAAAGGTTCATCAATGTCTGATAATAAATTTTTTAAAAAAATTTTAATAAGAAATAATTAGAAGTTAATAATTTATTTATTTTAACTCAGTGGCGCAACAGCTCATGATGGCCAAGGCCTACTGTGCCAAAAACAGTAAACGCGACCATGAGCCCTCAGGTGCTGTGCAGATGTTCCGGTCAGGTGGTCCGTCTGACGCGAAACCCCTCAGTGTTAAGTTCCCAAACAAGCTTGGTATTCATTTCATCGATCCACTGAAGGGATGAAAGGCTGAGTCAACCTTGCCCAGTCCGGGTTTGAACCTTGGACCTGTGGTGTGGAAGCGCAATGCACTAACCACTTAGCCACTGGGCTTCAATTAATTTATTTTAACCAGTATTACAAACTTTCAGATCCATACATGAACCTATAAATATTCGAACAGTCAGTATTATATTTCGAAAATGATTCGTCAACTCCCATTGTCACAGCTGACATCGGAATTGGTAGCGGCGTCGCCGTTTTCCCCTCTCACTCCCCTTCCGTGCCATCCAATCCATTTGTGACGCGACATTTTTTTAAAGGATGCATTATAGAAGAATGGAAAAGAACTATTTAAGACTGCCGAACATTTGCAAGCAAAAATTATATCATTTTGCTTACGCCTGTGACGTATATTTGTTTCATCCATGTCAAATTTTCAGTGGCCGCTGCTCTGTTTCCGTTTTGCTCTGCAGCTAAAATTGCCTCCCTTTTCATACTAGTTTTACAGTGAAATCACCTGGATGCTATTACCTATGTGTTTGATATTGAGGTCAGTGCTTCTCAAACTCTTTCAATATTTGCGACCCAATATTCAATCATAATTTCATCGTACTCCCCGCCCCCCCTCCATACACAATAACAATGCATTGAATTCAATAGTAATATACTTTGTAGCGAGAGCTACAATATGACTTAAACCTCAAAAGAGTCATCGGCGTATATAAACTTCTCGATAAGCCATTGCGCTAATGCGTCAGACGCAGTGGCGCACACAAGGGGGTCCTGGGGGTCCGGACCCTCCCCCCGAAAGCCCTTGATTTTTTTCCGATTGATTATAATTCTAAGTATATAGTACGTAAAATTTAATTAAGTATTTGTAATTAATGATTAGTTATATTAATAATGCTAATTATTTATTCAATAATTTTTTATTGTGTTTTGTTCCCGAAAATCGACAAAATTAAAAGGAGCATGATACAAGAATGGTGAACTTCCGACCCCGGACATCCCCTTGAAAAATTCCTGTGTGTGCTACTGGTCAGACGTATATATACGTCTTTCCGAAATTAGGAATGCAATAAAAGGACCTTGACAGTGTTTATGAAGGATTTACTTATTTCGAAGGATTTGCTCATTCATTCGTTTTCTTCCTTCCCCCTCCAATACACGACATATGCTCGCCTACTTGTTAAACGATGGCATTTGGGAGCCAATCGCGTAATTTTTAATCGACAGTTAAGGGAAATTAATCATAAATGGTACAAATTATCAAGATAAGTGTTCACTTTTGCATATAGTGTTATGTATGTTAAGCCCATGGAGTCACTAATAATTATTAAACTTGTTTAATTATTAAGGTATCCGACTACGTTCGGAACCGTGATTTTAAAAAAGCGAATAAATGGGCAATTTTCATGATATTTAGTGTCACTCAGATTAGAATACAAGCATAAAATTGTTTTAAGGACATTTTGACAAAAAAAAATTATTTAAATATAATATTTTCGCAAAATATTAACTTAGAATAATCTTTTTTCCAAATGTTCTCCTTTTGTGAAAAATGGTTCTATTATAATATTTTGCCTGTTTATAGCTCAGACCTCTCTACAGAGGCTCAACTAGAATTTTTGAAAAATTCACATTATTTTCAGAGTTACTTCCAATCGAAATAATTATTCGCGTTTTTTTTCTTAAAATTGCTCCCCTTTGTTGTCGTAAAATATGTATAAACCCACTTCTAAGTTATATATTTCAAAAATCCTAGTTGAGCCTCTGCAGAGTGGTCTGAGCTATAGACAGGCAAAATATTATTCTAATAGAAGCATTTTTCACAAAAAGAGAACATTTGGATAAAAGATTATTCCAAGTTAATTTTTTGCCAAAATATTGTATTTAAATAAAGTTTTTTTTATCAAAATGTCCTTAAAACAATTTTATGCATGTATTCTAATCTAAGTGACACTAAATATCATGAAAATTATCCATTAATGCGCTTTTGAAAATCACGGTTCTGAACGCAGTCGGATACCTTAAACCTTAGTATTGTTAAATTAATTATAAAATGCATTGGGCAGTACTTATACATTTGTGAGTGTATTAAATCAGCGTAAATTTTCATTTTTTTATGGTAGGATGTATTTTGTTTGTTTACTTTCTAGTAATTTAATAATTTTTTGTAAACAATCTTTTGTTTTTGATTTTTTCAATATGCTCGCACCCGCCCCCTCGTTGGGTTATCACGCCCCCCTAGGGGGCGCACCCCACAGTTTGAAAAACGCTGGTTTAGGTGATTAAGAAAAAAAATAATTTCCTAATTATAAGCAGACAACGATGTTCAGGATAGACTGAATACTGAATACAGACTACGGAATGGGATAATTACCACCCATGCAAGTGACCAGAATGGACGGTTACATTTTTCTTTTTGAAAGGGGTGGAAACTCAATTTCCCACTCCTACACATAACGCTTTACTTTCGATTCTAAGCAGTATTCGATGTCCTCTATCATTAATACTGGAAAAATAGCGCGGCTTAGGTTCTGGTGAAAACGGTAGCTGTAGACTTATTACGATATTAGTCAGGCAAGCATTTTGACAGACAGAACTAAATGGGACAACGAGTAAAATAACAGAAAACTTATTACGTTTGTTATTATTGTGTAACGATAAACACCAATGTATTTGCACGATTTGGGAAGTCATAGAAATAGTTATTGTTCTGCTCCTTTAATGAAAGGAATCTTTCACTTGTGCAGACTTATTTCTAACTGCGCAAAGAATGGTAAAAGTAGGACAACATTATTTACTGCGTTCCTATCCATGTGATATGTGATACAGGTTGTCTCGATTATTACTGAAATTACGTAATTTGCTAGAAAGAAATACAGCGCTTTATGAAGATGATCATGATACAGATTATTTGGGAAAGAAAATGAATTAAATGTAGGTTATTGGAAGAAGAATCTATCTATGATTTGTTCACAACGCATTTTAATTTAAATCGTGTATGCAAAGGTTTTTATTTAAATGTTTTCCTTTAGTTAATATGATGTAATGAAGATGATTATGATCACCTAGTATGATGCTTGCAATATGATTTCCAAAGCTGCATTTTATTTACTAAGGAGTATAAAAAGTAAAAATTTATCAATTTTTTCTCTTTTCATGTTCCTTGAGAGCCGAAGTGGTTATGGCACGATCACGAGCTCTATGTTTTTTTCTGTTGAGTTCCGGTGCCTCTGAAGCAGGGTCTTGAACCGGAACTGGATATAAAACCGTTATTTTGGTCGGAACGAAAACTGGAACTGAACGGGAAAAAATCGGTTTATTTTGGTTCGATATATCTTCAGTCATTTTGTTACGTAAGCAACATATCAATATTTTCTAATTTAACGTCAACCATATGACTATCATCATTACTCTTACACTTCTTCTCGATTTCTTGTTTCGATCGCAAAATAGTTTTTTAGTAATTTTTATTCTACGGTTAATGTATAAAACTCAAATATTTAGATTTTTATCGAACCTAACAAGTTTCTCCTAGCAATTAAATAAATACAAATAAATATAAGTCTCTACAAATCCCCTTGGGGATCGATTTCCACAAAACTCGTTCTTAGTGGATGGAAACGTGTTTAGAAAATATCAAGTCTGTAGGTATAATAGTTCAAAAACAGGAAGGTTCATTTATAATGCCCCATTAACCCCCTCACAACTATCCTTGGGAGCCAATTTGTGGAAAACACATTCTTAGCTGATGTCTACTAAACAAAAGACACATGCTTACCAAATTTCAAGTCTCTAAGTTTAACAGCTTCGAACATATCGTGATGAGTGAGTCGCTTTTGTCCTGTACAGGATATCCCCGAATGCCATGTACCAACTTTGCAAAGAACATCCTGAGAAGCCTTAGCATGGCGGAAACATAACTCAAAGAGATAAAAAGACAGAAAGACAGTAAGGCCATAACACAGAATGCAGTGTAAGACGCTTTATTGCACACAGAAAAACAAACAATAATAAATACAAAGTATGACATAAAAGCACTACAGGAGGTGTTCGAAATTGCGCAAATTGGCATGTATGCACGCACACAATGGGCAGGTACTCAAGATCTTTCGGTTGCAACGACAAGCTACCGCACAATGGTACCGGGGTTTCAGTCTACAGCACGTAGCACACTCGCTTTGAATATGGGTGTTCGTGCTGTTCGTGGCCACTCAGTATCTTCCATCTTGACTCTGAAAGATCCATGTTCCGCCAGGTTCTGATGCACCTGATCGAACGTTTGATGATTCGTTTGCTACCTTGTTAGATATATTTCCCCTTACAACTAAACAGCAGCCTGTCTGCCTCGCTGGCTAGACCGTCAAAGAGGTGGATAACCGCGAACTCAGCTTTCATATAACGATTCATGTTCATCGCAAGCCTGCGTGTTTGAAGTGAGAAAGCCACACGTGTGGACCTTGCGAGTTAGCATAGAGCGCCACCTATCGCTTTCTGAGTGAATATAGTTCATCTTGATGTATTCTACCTCCGCTCCAAGTTTATACACAACATTCGGGAACACCCTGTATATATATATAGAGAGAGAGAGAGAGAGAGAGAAAGAGAGAGATTTTAGAAATGAAAAAAATTAGATTCCATTAAAAACAAAATTTTCGTTCTTTCATTCGATGCACAAAGATATGGGGAAAATTCTATTACAAGCAATACATTGCTTTCTATTGAAAAATTCACTTATTTTAACTTAAAATTTGGTCAATTCCAAGTTGTCAAGAAGCAAAACGTATGTAACAGTTACACCCATCGTCGCAATGACAAAACTTTTCTTGATGGGCGCAATCTTCCAAGCCGTGAAATGCATTTCTTTCTCAGATATCATGATGAAAGTCTGCTGAGCAAGCAACGAATGGGCATCTTTATCAATTTTAGCCCTAACCTGGGATAAACCACCAATTTCTTCAGAAGCTTGGGCAACAAGTGAAGCTGATGCAGTAGCAGCAATATAAGATCCGAGAGTTCTGGATAAATTACACCAAAAAAAGACGACGTCGAAATCATTCCTCAAAATTTTTGAAAGGTCGATGGACAAAATAAAGTGTATCATACCAGAAGTGTAAATGATATTACCAAACATATAGCATGAAAGTTCATCATCAAGTTCATCAACCAAAGACTTGATGGACACATATAAGCGCAAAAGCTTATCGTAGTCCAATTTTTTCCTTGATGACAACTGCTTTGGAAAGGTCTTGAGTTTACATCTTATCTGATAAGTGACCATGACGTAGAATACATTGAATGTATTTAATGGTAAGATCATAAAGATTTCATGATACCAGCTGTATAGAATTTTCAATATAAAACGGAGCTCAGAATTATTGATGGGCGTTTCAAATACATGTTCAAAACGAATTAATTCGTCCCTAGATGTATTAATAACAAAGACAGCGGATAAAATACATAAAACAGAACTTATAACTGCCCAAGCATAGATACTGTATACATTAAATGTACTTGTATTTTGAGCAGAAAAACTACAGGAACACATAATGCGTCGTATTCTGTTAAGATGAGTCCATCTGTATGACATATTCCACCGATACGAAATAAAAATCAAGCGTACTGTTACAATAGAGACAGAGAGAAAACGAAAGTCATCCCATGATACAATCATAATTATCAAATCTATTACCATAAAAATTTGAATCAAAATATTAATCATTCTCAAGATATGCTTCCACATTTCCCAGACGATATTTTTCCCTTTCGAAATGGTGAATGGACAAATGGCGCAAAATTGAAGCAAGAAGAAAACAAAGTCGTAAAAGGCTTTTATGACGCTTATTTTTTGTTTCGAGGAATTTTTCCGGAATGGAACAAAGTGAGCTAGAGATTTTTTCATGGTTATTCCGAAAAGTCCACCTGCTTCGAAAAATTTAGTTTTGTTTCTTACATTCGTCTCTACGCAACCATAAAAAATTCTTGCCATTGGTCACCTAGAAAAATCTTACAAATTTTTCGGATGGGAATATTAAATGTTCTGTAAAGTCAATAAGTCCAACACTTCTCTTAAATGAAAGTTCTAATTTACATGTCTCGAAAAAATAAGTTCCGAACTTTTTACCTCTTCATTCTTTTCTTCCGTACTGAAAAATTAGATTCATTCATTTCATTTCGTAGTGCGTGCAAATACACTTTTTTTTCTGGTTGAATATGCAAATATAAAATTCTTCTTGCAGACAAAGTCAATTTGAATAACCAATTGAAAATTTTCAGTATCTTTCACAAATCATTCACCAAAATTATATGTCATTAGTTTATGAATATTTTTATCAAAAGAGTAAAAGAGTCTCAATAAAATATTCATTATTACCTTTATCACACTCTTCCGAGTGCTATATTTAATAAATTTTTTTAATCTGGAGTTACAAGCGAAATTTATAAATAAAATATGTTTTTTTTTCAAATAGCTAATAAAGCAAAGGAAGTATCATATTAAATATATCAAAACATTGACGAGTTTTATGTCTTTTTACTTTTTCATTTTAACTAACCATTCATTACTTTTTGACATTTTTCGTTATTATTCATTGATTTATTTCCCAAATAATTTAATGAAAGAATAAAATATTTATTATATATATATATATATATATATATATATATATATATATATATATATATATATATATATATAACATAAAAGGTATCAACTTACACCGAAATTACATCTCGCATTCAAAAAGAAAACATTTACGCCTTAATATGTCCCACAATTGTCGATTATACATATTTAAAATAAAACGTTTGATGAAATGTAAGTTTGTATACATGTTTACAAATAAAATAATCCTTTTTTTTTAATATCAACAGTGGACATTAAATTATTTTTTGTCATGTTAAGATCATAAATGTTTAAAGAACCGAAAAATGTCGAACTAACAATCGAATTAGTTTCTCTAGAATAGAGAAGAATAAAAATTAATTTATAGGTTATTTCACAGCATAGCAAATGTCAGCTTAATGTATAATTTTACAAATTCATTGTAAATAAAGTAAAACAGAAATTTAACATTTCTTAATGTTGTTAAAAAGTACACACCCAACTCTTTTTTCTTTACATGATTTTTCTTTTTTACGCGAATTGATTGTTCTAGCGCGAATTTTTAAGAAATTGAGCGATTCGCACCCTCTAGATGAAGACAATTTGATCGAATTTATGAAAGTTTATTATAATAAAAAAGTCGATGATGATAAGGTCAAAGGTGTTCAGATATTAACAGATGGTTTAATTCGCGAGAGCTTGAAATTTGCTACAGGTATATAGAACAACATTTTCTTACTCATGATCCTGACATAAAGCTTACGATAAAGCTTTAACGTAATCTTAAAGTTTATGTAGCAAAATACCAAGCATCAGGGAAGTCTTAGACTCTTTGAGGCCCTGAGGTCTGTTTTTTGATTTTTTGAGGCCCTGGGCACTTATGTAAAAGTAGACCCTACCTGAGATCTTTAAAAGTAGACAGTATACAGCATGCATTGTCAAAAACTCGTTCAAATGTTAATTTGAAACAAATAAATGTGCGTGACTCACTATCTCAAAAACCTAGGCCAGCATTTCTCAAACTGTGGGGGGTATGATAACTCTACAAGGGGGGCGTGAGCATATTGAAAAGTCGAAAACAAAAGGTTATTTTAAAAATTATTAATTTACTCTAAGTAAACAAACAAAATACTCTCTGATATAATAAAATATATAATACACATTTACACTAACATAATACACTTAAAAATGTATCAGTACTGTGTACAATGTATATTTTATTAATAAATTTAACAATACAGATAAGTTAAGAACAAGTTTGATGACCCCATGGGCTTGTATTAACACTTACCTTGATAATTTATACGGTTTATAATTAATTCTTTAACTGCCGATTAAAAGTTACGCGGTTCGCTCCCCAGTGTTTAGCACCGAGACGAGCGTATTTGGATGTTATTTGAGGGGAAGGAGAAAAGAAATAAATATAAGCAAATCTTCTGAAATAACAAAATCCTTCGCAAACACTGTCAAGGTCATTTTATTGCATTCCAAAGCCTTCGAAATAATTTTATGGATAGCTCTGAACAGAAAGAGATCGCACTTCGTAAAGACGTATGCATACGTCCAGAAAAGTAATGCTTTGGCTGAGAGAAACGTTTATATACGTCGGTGACACATAAGAGGTTAAAGACGTATTGTAGCTTTAGTGTCAAAGTATAGTATTATTGAATTAAATACATTGTTATTGTATAGAAGGAGGCACGCTTAAAATGCTGATTGAATATTGGGTCGCCAATATTGAAAGTTTGAGAAACACTGACATAGGCACATCAGCTCGATCGATGGCCACATTTCGACTAAATGAGTTGATAGTTGTGTAGGGTATTAGACCTAGGCCTAGACATGGACAACGGGGTCCTCAGATAATAATAATCTTATCACATTTGCCCGTCGATATGTAGTTTGAAATTCTTAGTTTTTTAGAGGATATATACGGGAATAACGTTTGACCTCGTTAAAATTATCTTGATCAAGATCTTATTCAGTCTCGAAAACGAAAGGAGACCCTAAACACAGTTGACCTATGCCTTACAATATCCCTTCCAAGGGACATCTTAAGGTATCCGACTACGAGGCGCATAAAAGGTGCATAAATGGATAATTTTCATGATATTTAGTGGCACTTAGATTAGAATACATGTATAAACTTGTTTTAAGAATATTTTGGCAAAAAAAAGTATTTAAATACAATATTTCGGCAAAAAATTAACTTAGAATAACCTTTTTTCAGAATGTTCTCCTTTTGTGAAAACTGCTTCTATTATAATAATATTTTTTCTGTATATAGCTCAAACCACTGCACAGAGGCTCAATGATGATTTTTGAAAAATTCACATTATTTTTAGAATTACATCCATTTGAAATAATTATCGGCGGTTTTTTTTTCTTAAAATTTCTCCCCTCCATTGTCGTAAAATATGGATAAACTCACTTCTAAGTTATATATTTCAAAAATTCGACTTTAGTCTCTGTACAGAGGTCTGAGCTATATGCAGGCAAAATATTATTATAATACATGCATTTTTCACAAAAGGAGAATATTTTGAAAATGGGTCATTCTTTCATTTTTTGTCAAAATATTGTACTTAAATAATTTTTTATTGTAATACTATTTTTAAAACAATTTTATATACATTTTCTCAGATAAGTGACACTAAATATCACTCAAATATTATCCATTTATACGCTTTTTCAAAATCATGGTTCCGATAGTAGTCGGGTACCTTAAGGAAGATCTTCAAGCAACTGAAGAAACCAAAAATCTGCCGACTAATAACAAAATTTGTAACAACAAAATAATAATAATAATAACCAACAGAGGCCGTTAATAACAAACGAAATTCTTCATTTGAATCAAAGTCGACATTTGTGCTAGACATATCTGATACATCCACAGATCCTAGCATGTTTGGCCCAGTTTGTAAGAAACGTGCACGCTTGTTATCAAGTAGCGAGGAATAGTTGTTAGTTAGTAGTTTTAGTCCGAATTTCAATTTGAATTTTTATATGTTTTAAATACTTATAAGGAATGGACTTTCAATAAAAACTAATTTCAATTTTTTTCGTAACAAAAAAAATGAATTCCTTTTGTTTTATAAATATCTAACATATATTTCATTAGTACATTTTTTGCACGGTTTTTTAGGAAAATATTTAGTGATTTTTTTCAACTTACACGATTTTTTAAAATTATGGAACATATCCCCAAATTTATCATATGTCGCTTGTATTTTTTTACACACTTTTTTAAATTATTTTGCACGGTTTTCTGAGTAACGTATATACAGTTTAATAAAAGGGTTGGGGGTGTAAGTTATAAATTAATTATTTCTCAAAAATATAGAGTGTAAGTAATAAAACACACAACAGTATATTTCGTATGCCAAATGATCGAATTTATTTTTCTGGCTTTGATTATGATTGGGAAACAACTACGATTCTTATACTTCCATTATAAGTTTACCATATTTACCATAAGGTTATAGACTTCAGAAAATAGCATTCATTCAGTCCATCGTTTTATTCAAAACATTGAAGTGGCAAAACAGTTTAACCGAAAAATATGCCACAAAGTAACTCAAGTTATAAAAAAACAGTCCTCGATTTTAACATGGCACCCACACTATCATTGTGAATTTTAAAAAATTCAATTGTATTTCAATTTTTTTCTTGAATTTTTGTTTAATATAAATTATAAAAATACATCAATCGATTGATAGCATATTGCTATGTTTTTGTGTTGATAGTACTTTAATCCAACACAAGCTAAATGAAAAGTTTATTTCTCTCGCTTTTCTAACATATTTTTGAAAATTAATTCATTATTGGTGAAAGCAGGCATTTGAAATATGATCAGATACAATTTATTGATTGCTATCTCTTGGTTAGTAAAAGAAGTCTACATTTGAAATTAATACATTTGAATGTGTTCCTTGTTTTAATAGAAATATGGAACGCGCATTTTTCATCCAGATAGTAACAGAAAAGGCGTTTTTCAGTTTGATATCAGGCACATGGAATTTATTGGACGCCTAAATGTTAAAACTATTGAATGTATTATTTACCTTTATTACAGATTTATTTTTAACATCGTACTGCACATTTCACAAAAAGCAAGTGAATAAACTTCTCATATTTCAGAAATTTTTTAAAAAAATTTTTGGATGCTGAATTTAGGAGTATCTCATTTACTTATTAATTCCATATTTGGGGAAAATGAAGTTGGCTACATTCTTTTTTTTTCAGTATTTTTATATAAATGAATATTTTACACTACATATTGAGGAAACAGTGCTGGATTTGAGAATTTGTAAACTTGAGCTATTATTTTATCATGACAATCAGACTAATTGTAGGTCCTCTACATAAATTTTCAATATATATCTTACGAAATGCAAAAAAAGGTATGGTTTTGAACATAACCTATGAAACGCGGTACAATTTTCAATGGTGCTTTGTACTACTCTACACATTTGTCAATTTTTGAGTGGGTGGAAGTTGGTAAATTTGTAATAGACCTTATTTGACAAGCATCTTCAGAATGATGGACATTTACGGAATTACTAAAAAGTCTGGAAGATAACTCTAACGCAGTGCTTCTCAAACGTTTAGTATTTGTGACCCAACACTCAATCATAATTTTAAACATGCCCCCTTCATACAATAACAACGTATTGAATTTAGTACTATACTTTGACGCTAAAGCTACAATACGACTTTAACCTCTTATGTCCCACCTGCGTATATAAGCACCTCGCTCAGCCAAAGCATTAATTGTCCCGGACGTATTGTGACGGGCTCATCGCGCTTTCTATTAACTTTCCTCTTGTGTTCTTTGGGGCCGAAAAAGGCAAATTATTTCCAACCAAATCCAGAAGCGAAGCATGATTATGCAAATTAGGAACCTTTTAAATAGCAGAAGTTTAGCATAAGCGGTGTGGCCTTTTGGAAAGTGGTTATGCTAGTCTGAGTTTAAACGCGTAAGCTGAAGCAAGCCTATATTCCAAAGTTCAAGTCAAGGTGGATACCATTCCACGCGAGATAAAGAAAAGACATTACGGATTCGAGAGTGTTGCTGCTACCTAGGATATAGAGGTAGGACTGGTCTACTAAATATTAAGAACTGTGTATAAAACAGAGGTTAGGAGTAAGCGGTAAAGTAATTATAGTGGTCAGGATCGCGCTTATTTGTTAATACGTGTTGTGTGTTTCTTCACCTCAGATCCGCTAAGTTTAAATATAAATATTATCATTGTATAGTGTTTAAGTTAAAATCTTAATAAGGAGATATTAAGATTATGACAACGCCTGGCTCTTTATTCACTCCCACACCCCTTGGTCACGAAGATAACTTAGAAGTAAGGCATCACCCTCGGGCGAATGCCATACATTATGCAAACGTCTTTCCGAAGTACTATCTTTTCTATGCACTCATTGGCGTAAGGGAGAACATTTGGGCCCCCCTGCAAAGTCAGGTTTGGGCCCCCACGTTGAATTTTACAAAGGGTAGGCACTTGCGTCAGTCAGGCTTTGGGCCCCTTAGAACCCTGCCCCCCTCGATGCGGAGGTGTACGTTACGCCACTGTATGCACTGCTACGCATAAAATTATTTCGAAGGCTTTGGAATGCAATAAAAAGGATCTTCACAGTGTTTGCGAAGGAAATACTTATTTCAGAGGATTGTCTCATGTATTCCTTTTCTCTCCCCCTCCCCCTCCAATACATTCCATACGCTCGCTTAAGAGGAAAATGGTGGAATTAGGTAACACAAATATCGCGTAACTTTTAATCGGCAGTTAAGGGATTAATTACAAATTGTACAAATAGTCAAGATAAGTGTTATTTTTCGTATATGATTTTATGCATGATAAGCCCAAAGGGATGCTTGTTTTTAACTTAGTGTTGTTAAATTAATTATAAAATACATTGCGCAGTAGTAATGCGTATTATGTCAGAATACATTTTGTGTGCTTATTTTCAGTAAATTAATAATTTCTTAAACTAATATTTTGTTTTCGACTTTTCAATAGGCTCGCGCCCCTCTCGTAGAGTTATGACGCCTCCTTGGGGCGTGGGTGCTCCCCACAGTCTGAGAAAAGCTGCTCTAAAGATAAATTTACAGCTATTTTGTAAATTATTGAATGTCATTGCTGGAGAGATTTAATTGTTTGAGGAGAGAACATTGCATGTGTACTCTGCTGCTTTCCGCTTTTGGTTCTACGTATCAAGATAAAAAAAATGTGTGTGTGTGTGTGTATTATCGTACACGCGTAAGAAGTGAAACTTGTGTATGACATTTTTCGAAAAAAGATCTACTATTTACAACTTTTCAGAAATTGTTTAAATAAAGCTTAATTAGATATAGTTTAAACAAACGGCTTTTATTATCATAAACATGGATACAAATAATACAATGGACTAAATTCATGACGGTCACGTGATAAAGGCAATCACGTGTTCTCCATTGATTAAAAATGACATACTACATGTAAAGTTTAGATATCTTTAACTAATCATCAAATTTTAAATGTTATGTCCACACACACACGTGTTAAAATTCTTCAAATAATTTTTAAAAGTAAAAAAAAAAAAAAACTTGCATTATACGTGTATTTTTAAAATAAGCTCATTTTGCTTAACTATGTGCATTATTAACGTTGACAGATGTGAATTTTTTAAAAGAAAGTTTCTGCAAAAAGCAAAAGTTGGCAACAGTGAATAACATGACCTAATTGGCTAAAAACGTGTGGTTACATTTATAATATAACTGACGTCACATGAATTTAAGAACTGATTGGCTGAAAACACGAGGCTGGAGTTATCATGTGACTATGACGTCACATGAATTTAGTCCATTATTTCGCCTTATGGCTACTAAGATTACTATAGCATTTCATTAATTGTAATAGAATTATTACTATCATATTGTTATCGTTATTATATGTTTTTGTAATTAATAGCTTATGGTAACTGAAATATGAAATATATGGCTTACATTCCACGGAATTTAGTGACCGAGTAAAAACTCCGTCAATTGTAGTGCCGGATCTTGTTGATGTTTGTTTGAGGACTTTGAGGTAGATAAATTCAATTTATCTTTTAAAAATTCACAACTAGCTTCAAAGACTTATCTGATGCAAAATTGACATTAAAATCTCCACTTAAAATCATCGGTATTTCATCATTATTGTTAGGGAGTAAAGAGTCACCTCCTCTTGTGTACGGCAACAATGAATGGTGAAGAAAATTAAAATAATATCATCCAACTTCTGATTAGGAGATATGTATAATGCAACAATCAAAATTTTCATCCCATTTTCCATTTGGCATTGAGCCATACATAAATCACCAACTGCTGATGCTAGTGACCCATGAAAGTCAAGAGAAAAAACAGAAAAATCTATAGATGAAGTTAAAATGTTAACAACATCATTAGAATTATGACATATTTCTACACCTGCTGCTCTCGTGTTCGGCCGTTTAAATTTTGCGATGCATTTGTAGTTAGTGATGTTCATTTCACTTTCATTGTTCAGCCATGCTTCAGATAGAACTAAAACATTTGAATTTTTCACAATTGAATCATCCAGGTCATCTATATGAGCTCTTAGGCTTTGACAATTGAAAGTAGAAAGTGACAAACCTCTTCTGTTGTTCATGAACTCAATCAAATGCTCATTTATAGTTGCTAATTTATTCAGAGACAGTCGTTTAAATTCTGCTTGTAAATCGATGGTGGACGTTGACGTTCTTCGACCATGATAAAATCTTTTATCATTATTTGGAGTTGTTATATACAATCCTTCAATACTAGTTACACGGGATAAAGCAACATATAACAACGATTGGCTGTGATGTTTTTCATATTCATAAACAATTTTCGGTAATGTGCTGCCTAGTGATTTATGAATGGTAGTAGTACAAGCACAAACCAACGGTATATGAGACCGCTTAACAACTATAGTTTTGTTATTATTGAGTGGAGTTGTAGATCTTTGTACACAATTGGTACAGCCATTCGACTGATATTATTTTATGCTGCGTAACCTGCTGCTTTACGTCTCAATTTTTCACCAATTCGAGGTAATTCTGGAAACTCAAGCCATGCTATTGTAACTACTCCATTGTTATCGGTTTCTGCATGAACTAACTTTCCAACAGCACCATTTGCTAATCCGTCAGATACATCAATGTTAGTAGTAATCATGTAATAAATATTTACTACAAATGTTGTTTGGTAAGGCAATCCATTTGTATCAATTAAGGATATTTTATGTAGTTTTTGGTGCACAAAAGTCTCTTGTTCCTCGGAAGTACATCTACTATAAACATCTTTTGCAGTTGAAATTATTTTTTCTGTATAAGAGTTCAATAGTGGCCGCAGTAGCAGAGTGGTATAGGTATCGGACCGTGGTTTGCTTTGTCACGAGTTCGAGCCCAGTACCACTAAAGACCCGCCGTGTAGGGCAGCGATGCACGTTAAATCTGTCGAGAGCTGAAACGTCCTCCCATTGGTGTGGTGTGGTAGTTAGGAGAGGGGGTGCCAGCTCAGGTGTCGTCCACGTCACTTGACCATGGTTCAAAATTACGTGGTCCGTCGCCAAAAGCCCTCGTGTAGCTAAACAGTGCGGCGTTAATATTCAATCAATCAATCAATCAAAAGAGTTCAATATTTGATTATTATACTGAGTGACTGCGTGATTTGTATTAAATAATCGATCACTTTAGTATTGAAATATTATTTATCACGTCACTACTGAGTTTTAGAAATAAACAAGGCGAGCAACAGAAACATGTGACTTGACCCTCTCACGGTTATGGGTAAAACAATTTTGCATTTCAAGGTTTTTAATTAATATATTTTTAACTAAACACAATATCTTTATTAATTATAGCCTATGTATTATTATGATGTATAAGCTACATTATTGTAAAGTTTCATTAAAATCCATTCAGTTGCTTAAATAGTATGTATGGAACGGCAGTTTTAAAAATGCAAAAAAAAAAAAACCTTGGTTCTTCAAAGTGTAATGGGAAAACAATATTGAAAATTAAATAATTAAAAAGTACTCACACATTTCAGTCGAACTGCCTTTTAACAATTTAATATGCAGAGCATTTCATGTTGTAATATAAGCAGATGTACAAATTCGAAAATGAAGCCAAAAACTCAGTCGAATGAAACACGTTGCTGTTTATTTATTCTATTGTCATGTGATTAAGACGTCAAGTGTATCGAGTCCATTCTATTTCGTTTCTGAGAAAGTCGTCACTAATGAGCATGCGCGAAAAATCCTCTTGGGAACTTCAAAAAAAAAATGCGTTAAAAAATAGGAAATTATCGCACATGTAAAATCGCGTTTTTTTATTAAAGTTTTTATTTTTTAAAGGCTTAATTTTTTAGTTAATGCTTTCAAACTGCACACACACACACATCAATTACAAACAAGAATAATTTTTAAACAAAAAATATAACAAAAATACTAATACTGTTTTATTAGATTATCGTTAAAAAATTTGAAAAACGAAAAACACAAAAAGTTTTTGAAAATCTATAATTTTTAATCAATTTTTTCAATTTTTGTACAGGATAAGGATAATAAAATTCTACACTCGAATAAAAAGTTTCGTGAGATTATTTTAGGAAACATTCACGTTATTAAATATTTAATTAAAATTTTGCGTAGTGTTTGAAAAATTGTGAAAAAAAAGTTTTAAACATTTTATTTTTTAAATTACTGATTATAAAAGAGAAAGGCATGAATTTTTTTAGTGTAGAATATCAATTTATTAACACGAAAATCACTTCTTGCGCAACGATTTAGAAATCATTGTCATAAAAATGCATCAATTTTGACACCTTTTTAAAAAAAATCATAAAAAATAGAAAATGGCATTATTTTGTAAAAATCATTATACAGAATCATGGCGAAATGAATGGTCTTTCCGATTCTGCAATTATATTTTGTCTGAAATGAAAGGGAAGGATAGGATGCAATTTTTAAAAATGGGGAAAACGTACTACCTCGTACGGATCGACCGTAAGAGTATCAAGGTAAATATGGCGCATCACAGAAAAACGTGACGGATAATTTTTCCCATACGCCGAGAGAGAGAGAGAGAGATAAAGAAGTTTCACTTCAAAAATCTTTCGACATATGAGCAATATTTCGAATTCACAAAGAAATTGTTTATCAACTGAATGCTCAAAATCGTGTCAAATTGAGTAGATTTTCGTAAATTTTGAAGTCGTGTAAATTTTCGCATTAAAATTTGTTTAACTATGCTGAAGGTAAATATTTGTATTTTACGTTATCTATTTCTTATTCTTAGTAAACGTACTTAAAAATACATGATATATGTGCAACTTTAATTTTTTTCATTTTTGTTGAAGAGATAGCTATATTTTATGCTGTTTATTTTTATTAAGAAACAGTTTTAAATGGGGCAGCATTAATATATATTGCTGACCTCTATTCTCTAACTTTGCATGCATTATCGCGAGAATCGAATTGTTTCAAATATGTCCTACTGTGTTGTAAGATGAATCACATTGGGAGATGCACGCTACAGCTAAAAGCTTGCCGACCCCTGGTTTGGAAATTAAATTGAAGCAATAGATTAATGTTGCATCAAATGAAAAAACTCTCAATATTAAAAATAATAATAATTCATTCAATGTCTGGGGAATGTAATTGGGATCTTATAAGAATGACCGACCTTTCTTTTTTCAAAAATTCTATTCCCTGAATAAAAATTAGCCAAGATTCTACATTACACGATTATAATGCCTTTTTTTATAAAGTATTAATGAGACATTAAAAAAATTGGGTATTTACGTATTATACCGTCGTCCGTTTTCGTCAGAGTTAAAGATGCTACCAAATGCCATGATATTTAGACTATAATAAAAACCATTTCTGCGCATGTTTTATCTCAATAATAATAAAGATGACAGCATTTGGCGACATTTTTTTGAACTGGCGACGCTTTTTGATTTTGCGAAAATGGTCGACGGTATAGTGCTTAAGTACTAAAAATAACATCACTTATTTTTCGTTCAGATAAGAGTTTAATTTATGTCTCTCTTAGTTAATATAAAATAAGTTAATATAATATGTCGCCTTACAAAAAATATGGTTAAAAAATCAAAGTAATATCTGTTTTGTTAAACCTAAGTGATATTTTTAATTAAGAACCATTTAAAATCTACGAGTGACTTACTATTTTGATGAAATAATTAATGTAAACAGATTTTATTTACAAATTAGTAACGTTTAAGCAGTTGTACGTAAGAAATTAAAAAACTTAAACTACGAAATTGAAAAATTTAATGTACTTATCTTAAAACATTCATAAAACTCTTCTTGGCACATATCCATGATTGCCATACTGTACATTCAATACGAAAGGCAAATTAATAAGCTACATTGGCAGTTCACATCTACTCGTCTTCTCTCCGTTATAAGCATTAATTTCCTCTGACTAAGCATTCATCATCGTCGAGATAATATTTGCACTCTGAAATAATGTTTGCAATAACTCAGTTGCAAAATTTTAATATCCGCTGTGAGTAATTTAGATATTGATGTCTTGATTACAGGAAAAGCAATTGAAGTACTATAGCCTTAAGCTCTGTGACGTTTGAGAAAAAGGTAGCGTGATGAGAAAGGTAGCGATTAATTACAATATGTACATTGAAGTTATCAAAAATATTGTTTAGGCTCTAAGAGTCCAAATGGACTAAATTCATGTGACGTCATAGTCACATGATAATTGAGGCACTTTTTTTCACAGCCAATCAGTTTATAAATTAATGTGACGTCATAATTATGTTATAAATATCACGCGTTTCCAGCCAATTAGTTCATGTGCTTCACTGTTGCCAACTTCTGCTTTTTGCTGAAACTTTCTTTTAGAAAGTACATATTTTTGAACGATATAATAATGCACTTAGTTAAACAAAATGCATTTAATTTAAAATATTCGTATAATGTAAGTTTTTTTTTTAATTTTGAAAACTGTTTGAAGAATTTTAACACGTTAACTCTTTACCCAATCATCAAATTTCAAATGCTATCTAAACTTTATATGGACAACTAGTATGTTCATTTTTAATCAATGGGAAACACGTGATTGCCTTTATCATGTGACCATCATGAATTTTGTCTATTCAGTTGTTTGTGTGAGAGGAGATCAAGTCTTGTCTCTACGAAAGTTTTCAACCGTCTCTCTCTTTGCCCTCTCTAGGGTTTTTTTAAATGGTAGCGGTCCGCACCTTTATCCTCGAGTTACATCCGGGTCGTGGCAGCAGTAGGGGTTCCTCGTGGTGTCAAAGGTTGCCGGGGCGATGTCCAAGATAAGACCGCGCAATATTTTAAGGGTGCTGGTGTCCATTGCACGTGGTGATCATATCCACAAAATAAGCCGATCCACGGTTGTGTTGCGGGAAACGTTACAGCTCACAAAACTAATAATTTTGCAGAAAACAAATTTTGTTCGTAATATTTGTACGAGTGTTATAACAGACACAGTACTTCTTTCACAAAAATTAGTTTACGCACTTTTATGCGGCTAAAGTAATTAATAATTGATATGTGTACATAACTGTTAATACAAAATAGTTGTATATATATATATATATATTAAGTAAAATCACTTTTGACAACAAAAAAAAATTCAATTCTAAAATAATTTTATTCGAATTACTGCATTCTTAGAATTAATTTCACTAAACAAAAATATTCTCGAATAATCTTTTAGCAAATCAAGTGCAAAGACTCGCAAAAGTAGCCACGTTTGATTAAAAAAAAGTTCGTGATTTTTATTTTTTACTTTTATAAGTTAATTGTTTTTCCTGGTTTGAATATCAAATCATAAAAAAATATTAGTTTCCTTATTTGTAATACATATTTGGGAACTAATATGTAATTAGTACGTTACGGCCTAAGCGGCTTTTTGGCGCGATTCTGAAATCGCGCCATATACGATTTTGGCATCCATTAGTTTTCAATCCAATATGGCGGCCTAGCAACATGAACTCGACATGAAAATGATCATAAAGAAAGTCTGATTACTGACGAAAAAGGAAACACATAAATTTTAAAATAAGCAAAGATATACTAATTTTTTTTTTTGCGGAAAACCAATTTGAAAAATACGAGTACCAGGATTTAAAGAAATAAAATACGAGGTATGTTTAAAAATACCGAAGAAAAAAAAGAAAAAATATATGGAAAAGGGAATGCGGGAAAAATGAAAAAATGATAACTTAAAAAATTAAAAATTTTAAGCCGAAAATAGAAATCACTAATAGGATGTAGAAAGATTGATTTGTGGAATGTTATGAAAAGTTATGAATTTGATTCCTCAAATGTATTTTTTATATACTCAAGGAATTCAAATATATATTGAAAATAACTCGAATAATCTCCAATATATCCAAATATTCTGAGTTTCGTTAAGGGGAGTTGGAAACCTCTCTCTCTCTCTATACTGACAATGTTAAATTGGCTGTTTTCGATGTACCTTTTCTCAAAATCTGTTTTATGTACATGCTTGATATTTTTCATACTATTAAAGTACATCTCTCTCATTATACTAAAATAAGCTTTTAGCTAATTTTGAATTTTTTAAAAAATTATGAAATATTTTATCAAACATTGCGAAATTTGACCCATTTTTTACTTAAAAATATTGTAAAAATTAAAAATTTTTGAGTTTTTTACAAAAAGCTCATTTTAGTATATATTAGACATCATTATAAATCATTCATAAAAAATTTACATACCTGTGAACAGTAGTTTCTCAGAAAAGGTACATCGCACATTAAAATTTACATTTTGAGATAAATTGATTTTAATGTATACAGTAAGACTTCTAATCGGCCAGGAAATAAAAAAAAGGCTCAATTTAAAATAAAAGATACATGTTTTGGTTTATATCAGTCTTTACAGTTTTAAGCAAAAACAAAGTAATTTGTTTACAATTTTCGCCATTAAAATGGGCGTGGCCCAAATTCAACGATTATATAAAAATACGTTTTAAGGACTTCTAAATACCCTAGAGGTTAAAGTAAGGTATTTTTAGAAAGGTTAAAATCTATACAATTTGAAAATGTAAAAATCTCAAATTGTCAAAAAAAAAAATAAGATTTTAGCTTTCCAACACCCCTTAATGAATTTCATCGAACAAGAAACATTTAAAAAGGCATTAATTAAAAATAAAATTGAACCAAAAAATAAAGTAGGAAATCGCAATTTGCTGCTAATGACAAAAAAAAATTATTTTCGATGGATTTACTACAGTGGCTGCGCAAAATCATTTTTACCGTAATATCCGCTATAAAACATATAGCCGTCAAATTTCTTATCCTGTCTGCAAACCAGAGCCGGTTTTCGACTTTGGCACACTAGGCATGTGCCTAGGGCGCAAAAATTTGGAGGACGAAAAACAAGAAAATTTAAAATTACAGTGAACGTACCGCCGTCTAACGAGTCATGAGAGAAGCATTTCTGCCCTTTAGAGAGTAAAGGCTGAAATTAGATCTACTATAGAAAATGAAAAGCTTAACAGTTTGATGTTACTATGTGCTCAAAATGATATTACTATGGAAATTGATTATAATGAAAATTATGAAGGGTTTTCCGATGGTCAAATCTGAAAGAAAACCCCTTTGTACCAATACAATGACAGGGACAGAACAAAGAATAAGGACGTCTAAAAGCAAGAGACAGTAATGCGATAAGCGATAAAGAAGATGATAATCAACAAGTTGAAAACAATTCATACAATAATGTATACCAGTGGCGTAAATTACAACCCAGAATCGCGAGGGGGCAGCATTCTAGGGGGCCGAAAGGTTATGGTTTTGCCATCCTTTGTAACATCATGCTTGGGACCCAAATCCTGATTTTGCAGTGGGGCCCTAATGTTCTCCGTTACGCCCCTGATGTATACTCTATACTGTAATTCGGCGTTTCTCAAACCGGGGGGCATGACGACTCTACGAGGGAGGCGTGACTAACAAATAAAACACATTCTGACATAATAAAATATAAATTACCCATTTACACTAATATATTATACTTATAAATGAATCAGTGCTACACAACGTATTTTATAATTAATTTAACAATACGAAGCTAAAAACCAGTTTAATAATTACCAGTGTCCCCATGGGATTGTCATATATAAAACTATATACAAAAATTAACACTTAACTTCATAATTGGTATGGTTTAAAATTAATCCCTTAACTACCTATTAAAAGTTACGTGATTCGCTTCCCAATG
Organism: Trichonephila clavipes; assembly: GCA_019973935.1. Lineage (NCBI taxonomy): Eukaryota > Metazoa > Arthropoda > Arachnida > Araneae > Nephilidae > Trichonephila > Trichonephila clavipes. Next base: position 1,344,604 of record BMAU01009311.1, read on the forward strand.
GCAACCATTTACCACGTAGGTGTGCGTATGTGATGTATTGGGTTGGGGAGAAATAAAGAAGCAAAAATATTCTGAAATAAGTAAATTCTTCGCAAACATTATCAAGGTCCTCTTATTGCATTCCAAAGCCTTCGGAATAATTTTGTGGATAGCAATGCAGGGAAAAGATGGAACTTCAGAAAGACGTATATATACGTCCTGGTAAATTAATACTTTGACTGAGCGAGACGTTTATATACACCGGTGGCACTTAAGAGGTTAAGGTCGTATCGTAGTTTTAGCGTCGAAGTATAGTATTGTTGAATTCAATACATTGTTCTTGTATGAGGGGGGCGCGATGAAAATCATGATTGAATATTGGGTCACGAATATTGAAACTTGCTGTAATTGCAAACGATTTCATTAACTTACTGTACTAATTCGCAAAAGAGCGGAGGGTCCATGATGCTATAAGGTAAGAAATGGACAAAAGGGGCCAAAATATGCCACCATCCTTTCCTTACAGTTGACAATTCTGGACACGGTGGATCTATAGGTGGGGGATAATGGAAAGACCCCAAACAGTAAAAACAAAGAAAGGGGAAAAGAGTAAGAGAGTCAAGGGAAAATCCCTCCCGAACCAAAACTGGCAAGGTAAGAAATAAAAGAGGGGGAGGGGTGCTCCGGAAATAGTGTGGGGGGGCATAACAGTTTGAAGTGTCTACGGCACCGGGGATGTTGAAAATGGCCCCGGGCTGAGTAAAGACTTCATCACAAAATGAGCAGCTTAAGTTGGTGCTTACGTATTATCGAAACAATTGCAAACGTTCAAGATAATTCGCCAAGGTGGCAACCTCAATTTTGTTTGTGATGTATGCGTTAAATTGGCAATCATGTGTTTTGTTTCAGAAATTGTCGCCAATAGGTTGTGATAATATGTAAGCACCTTTAAGTCAATGCTAACCACATTCCTTTGAACATATATTTAAGAAAACAATTTTCATAAAGAAAAGGATCGTTGAGGGGATTACAAAATTTTTTTAAAAAATTAACTAACTAAAATAAAAAAAAGAAGATAATAAAAACTATTTACAAAAAATAAAGCAACAAAAAATAACAAGGAACCAAAAGTAAAAATTATCCTAAATGTAAATAAAATGTGAAAAGCAAAAATCGATCGAGTAATAGAGGAATAAGTAATTATCAGGCTATGCGATCATTTTAGTTTCCATATTGCATAAAAATCTACGTCAAAAACTTTGGGGCATTTGCGCTGTCCTGAATCAATGATTATTTCGGCTCTGATAATAAAACCAAGATCGAACTCTGCAACATAATAGGAGACCTGGTTTTTTGATGCTTTTACAAAAGTATCGACAAACATTTTTTTTCTTTTTAAGCTTCCATCGCCATTTTAAATTGGATCATCACATTGGAGAAAAATTTATTAATGACATTAAAAGTTGTTTCGAAATGTATGTCCTAAAAATGTCATTGTCGAAATTGCATTCTCATTGAATACTTTAATATTCCTTCAATTCGCTATATTCAAAGATACACTTTAATAATAAATGTCCTTTTCATTCACTTCCTAGACATGTTCAGACGACAAAATCAACACTTTAGTTGGCTCCTCCATTTCTTAATCCAGAATTCTTGCACCAAACAACTTCAGGATATTTCACGATGGCTACATTACATGAGCCATCATCACAACACACGAGCGTCTCTGTTATAATCTAGGGTGGCCAAGAAGTGTTTCCACTTCATCCAATATTCAATATATATATATATATATATATACATATAAAATCAGATCTTTCAAAAAAAAATTCTTCAGACCTATAAATGCGTTGTTTTCTTGTTTTGAAACATAAATACAGAAATGACTGATAACTTAATACTCGCTTCTTGAATATATTACCTGTTCCTGAATATGTTAATCGGTTTAAAATCACACGCATTATGCAGGATTGGTATGATGTAAATAGTTTGGGACAAATCAAATAATATAACGCATGAAAACTTTACCTATGCCCTTTATTAAAGCTCAAGATAATGAGATATTAATTCTGATAAATAAAAATTTATCGATTTGAATGTGAAATCAAACGGGTTGCTTGAAATTTTCTTTTGAAAAAATCAGTTACATTTCAGTTATTAAAACTAATATAAAATTCGTTGTGGTCTGCGCTAAAACGACGGTAACAAGCTAATCATTTAAAATAATTCGACATTAAATTTTAAGCACTTCAACTTTCACTGCTGAGTGCTTCATCCTGATTGGTTGAAATTCATTGAATTGGATAATTTGAAGGAAATTATTTCTTTTACTGTGAGATTTCACTGCGACTGAACGTGCTATAAAACTGATCTGTGCTAATTCACAAAAAGAGACTTTGTTTTCTATATTTGGTGACTTGAAATCTATTGTATTTCAAAGTTTCTTTCTTGTTTCTTCCTTTTATATATTAATCTTATTGAATAACTTAGTTTTTGTGTCTAGTTTTTTAACTTGTCTGTACGTTAGGCTTAAGTCTTAACATTTTCTTTTGGCTATTTTCTTCCTTTTCATTTGGCAAAACAATGCCAGATTTTAATACTTTTTATGAGTCTTTCTTTTCAGATTGCCGCCAAGAAGAGGAGCCCATGGACTGGGAGGATGTCTCTTTCCTCCCTGTGGTAAGTGCACTTTCTGTTTCTTCCCGTCCCCCACGGAAGATGAGGTCCCTCATCTCCGTAAAGGTAAATGAACCCCCTTCTATTTCAGCCAACCGCTTCCCGACCATGAGGGCTCTTGTTCCGAAGGTAAGGACACCTCAGGCACCCAAAGTGTCTGTGATGTCTATTGTTTTTAATGTTGTTTCTCCTATTACTTCCTATTTAGATTCCTTCTTCTTTTAATGCTTTTTAATTCTATTTAAGTTGTTATTCTATAGACTTCGAGATAGTTGCTTCAGTGGGGATGTACTTCTGGCAACGAATTCTAAAGTTAACCACACACACACACACATTTGATTTTGAAATTTCATTTAAAAATATACTTTAATAACTTTTCCTTTTCGTTTAGACTGAAAAATGATTTATGTGGTTATATTTTATTATTATGACTATTATGGGCCGTGGGTAGCCTAGTGGTTAGAGCATCGGACTCCAGACCGGAAGGCCTGGGTTCGATGCTCGATGTCACCAAATACCCTCCGAGTGCACACGGAGTACGTGCTCGTTAAATCAGTGAGTCCGTAGTCTTGTGGGCTTATTCACTAGCGCAGGAACTGGAGAATATTTCCCTCCCCTTCAGTTCACTTGCAGAAATTGTGGAGGTGGAGATAGAGGTCGTGTCGCCATCTATCGTCCCTTCGGGGAAGTTTCTCTGAGCTTAAATCGCACTGTCACCTGTATGGTGCTCAAGGCCAACGACAGGCGTACCTCTTGCCCATGCCACGATGAATTTCGTGGGCCTCGTTCTGACTACGTCAGACAGGTGGCATTAGCCACAACAACAACATATTTTATTATGACTATATTTAAAATATTCTTCTTGGAATATTTCTAGTGATATGTGTTTCGATTTACTTTTGACATACATTTTGACAAATATTTTTTTAAAAAAAACTTTCTTTTTTAGTTTTCCTTAGTATCACACTTGTAAAAGAATTTTTTGACAGGTATTTTGGTACTTATGTATTATTGCAACAATCGCCAACTCTCTTGATAACTGCCAAGTTTGCAGCCTCGATTTCCTTTGTGTCATACGCGCTGAAAAAATTGGCATCCATGTGCTTCGTTTCATATAATATCGCCAATAGGTTGCGATAATACATAAGTATCCATATTTCTATAAGTAAATTTTCAAAGCTTCTTTTTTTTAATAATTTTTTATAAGTGTGTTTAAAAGCTATTTTCATTTTCATGGATCTTTATTTTACATCTTTATTAAGGCTTGGTATTTTAAACTTTATTATGAAAAATGTTTTTGGTACTTTTCCGTTACGCTGGCACAAATCTCGCTTTATTGGCGACAACACACAATATACACATAAAAAAAGTCAGTATAAAGGTTCTCATTAGTTTTTCATCTAATTTTCATGTATAATGAAAAGTTACTAATAATCGCTACTTATTTTGAAAATGGGACGTTAAAAGATTATCAGCTGGAACATTCAATTTCGAGTCGATAGTATCATGTTTGGTGGCTTTTTCTCCTGTGTCGGTGAAACGGAAAAGTACCAAGTTCTTTAATTTAATAATTCATTGTAATACTAGTTTTTTTTTCAGAGAATCCACAACCTTTTTATTCCGCGTTATATTACCAATGCTTTTTGTTCCCCAATAATGTTTCTTTCTTTACAGATTATACTATAGACGGAAGGGGGTGTTTCGTTGCACTCCCGGGGCTGCCCTGAGGGATTGCTGAAGAAGGCAGCCTCGAGGGACCAAAGTAGCCGACCTCCAAGTGGTGTTCCTCGGGCAACGCTGTTCTTCGAACGATACTTACGTACTATTACAACAATGTCATCTTTAAAATTAACTCGCCAAGTTGGCAACCCCGATTTCGCATGGGTCGTTAGGGCAGAATTGGCAGTCAGGTGCTTTGTTTCATACAATATCGCCAATACGGTTGCGATAATACGTAAGTATCCTTCGAACTGATAACAGCGGCTAACGGGCTACTAAATAGATGCAACAAAGTAGACAGTGGTACAAGAGATAATGTCTTCCAGTAGCGACTTTTTGGATTGGTGAGGGAAATATTTCGCCAATATTTCAACCGTACGTTTTCTTTCGTCTCCCGGGGTATTTTAGGCATAAAAAGAAATCAAAAATCGCCAAAGGAAGGAAATGCTAAAAGGAAACAATATCGCAGTGGTACGTTTTGCGAGAAGGAAAGCTTTGATAAACAGTTTGGTCAAATTTACTTATCGATTGAAATGGATATATTGGAGGTTCTTAAAAAATGAATCTTCATCGTGGGGCACTCACTTCATCTATCACCAAAATTGGCTTACACTTCAGATTTCACTCGATCACGACCGATTTTAGGAGCAATACAGGTATATTTGAGAGATTTGTAAATATACAGCATATATAGAATATATGCTACGTCTTCGAAGCTGATGGCACATTGAAGGTTTTTCTTGTTAAGACACCAGTCAATATCTTCATTTTGCTCTATTTTTGCCTCTTTCTTTTCTTATCGGTAACAACCTATGTGGGAATAATAATGAAATCTAACTAAAAGCTAAATGCAACTAATGTCTCGAAATTACGTAGAAATTGATTTTCAACAGATTTAATAGAGACATTGAATGAACTCGTCTTTGTGTACTATCGAGAGGAACTGTATATTATAGACATCTTGTTACTTCTGCACTACGGAAGATGCCTTACCTTTAACCCTTTCTTGGGCCATTTATTTTTCTTTTGAATTCCACCCAGTTTTTTATGTTTTATTAACAATTAAGCTATAGCATTTAAGGAAACGCATTTTATTTTGCCGAATTTTGTTATTACATTTAAATTTCAGGGGTGGGAAGTATCCTTCCCATGGAACCATTTACAGTCATAAAGAAAATTAAATTTAATTGTGATTATTTGCCATGAAAAGATGAGAAGCATGTTCCAATGCACAAGGGTACATAACATTCTGCACAGATGCAGCGGGTCCTCTTTTCTTTTCCTTTTGTGCTACATTTCCTACATCGTCTATAGTTGGAAACCATCTTTGGCATATGATTTCTCACACTGGCTAAGCGCACATCATCCGGAACTGCACACTTCTTTGCTTGGAAGCTAGCAGGACGTCCTTTCCTTTTTCTTGAGGAATATCCGTCTATTAGCTGACGAGCTAATGCTATACGGCATTTTAGCTGGTCTAAATTCCTGTTTCTTTTGTTCACTTGCCACAGTATGAAACTATTTGCGATGCCAAGGTCAAAAAGAAAATAAAAGATACGATGCCACGATTTTACAGATTTTCTTCCTATTTGATATCTTTCTTTTCTTTATAATAATATTAAATAGCTACTGGCGCAAAATGTACAGAAATATACGAAATTAGAAAGTTTTATTACAACAAACACAGTGTTTTACTCACGTTTGCAGTAGAATCGTTGAGCCGTACAAATGTCACATCAAAACTGATGTACACTCATGTCCATAAATTAAAGATAATGAAGTTCAGGCAAAGAAAGAGACAGAAGCAAAACAAATTTGACTTATTTGTACAGTCTATTTATTAAACAAAAGGTAAAGAGCAAAAAAGATGCTATATGTTTGACATAATTAAAAAAAAATTGCGATTTTTACTCCCTGGAGCAAATTTAAAAAAAAAGAACCTATTTACAAAAAACAATACAACATGGTTAGTATGATGGTTAATACGCAGTATGTCTCCCGGACGATGCAATACAGGCCTAACAACGCCTAGGCATGCTGAGTATCAAATTATCAATCTGATGTTGGGGAATATTACACCACTCATAAAGCAATGCCCTCCGAAGTTCCGGTAGACAGGTGGGAGGGGGTTGACCGGCTGCAATTCGTCGGCCAAGCATATACCACACATGCGCTATTGGATTCAAGTCCGGTGAGTATGCCGGCAAACCCATACGGGTTATATCTTCCGATTGAAGGCATTCGTCTACAATGTTTGCACGGTGAGGACGGGCGTTGTCATCTATAAACAGAAATTTAGCACCCATGGCGCCCCGAAGCAAACGTACATGTTCCAGAATGACATTCCGATAGATGTGGCCTGTCATTGTTACACTCTGAACATGCAGGTCAGTTCTGGAACCAAGAATAATTCCTCCCCGAACGAGCCATCCTGCACCACCGTAACGGTGTCGTTCAATTGTGTTCTCTTGGTGGTAACGGATACCTGGAACTCTCCGTATGAAAGTTCGGCGAGAATCAGACTGCAAACTAAACCTGGACTCGTCGGAAAACATCACACAAGACCACTGTTGTGGTGTCTACAATGCATGCTCTCTACTCCAGGTTAATCGCAGGCGACAGTGAGTTGTGGTAAGTGGAACATATCTGACAGGCCTACGAGCATATAGACCAATGTGCCCTAAGCATCTGTACACGGTCTGCCTTGAAACTGTCGTACCGGTAGCTGAAGAGAGCTGACGAGATAGGTCTGATGCTGTGCTCCGACTGTTTCTTTTGGCAGTAACTGCCAAATATATACCGGTCCTCATTCGGCGTTGTAACTCGGGGACGACCTGTGTTGTAACATCTACTCACATTACCATCATCTTGGAATCGTTGCCAAAGCCTGGAGATGACACTCTGGGGGATTCCAAGTTCCTCGGATACTTCCAGCTGTGTACCTCCACATTCCAGTCGTCCAATAATTCTACCACGTAAAAAATCATGCAAATGCTTCTTTTGTGCCATAACTATACGGTTATTGCACTGAAAGGCTTTTAAAGCGCTTGTGAACAATTTTACTTCTTTGCCACCATTCCTTATATACCCCTCTCTTACACTCTCGTCATTGTGACGTACTATCCGCGCCATCTGGTGGTTTCCTGTAATTTGCATATTCTCTTCAAGATGTATGTGATAATTCTACACAGGTGAAATTTTTATTTTAGAGTTCAATTTCTGTGTGATTCTGAATTATCCTTAATTTATGGACATGAGTGTAGTAGGACAAATCTCACTAAAGCTTTCAAAAATTCGAAACCAAAATTGCCGCCAATTCCATTCAATCGATTGAACACTAGATGGCAGCACAAAATTGATGCGGGAAATTGTGTTCCCACCGTTCTAATAGCAGCGTCAATATATTGTTACGTAGATCCGGGTTCGTGGATTTTATGCAAAACAATCACAAAGAAAATACACAGCTCTTTAAGAGCGATGTGAATTTATTATCGAAGATCCAATCCTTTAAATACAGGATACAGCGGCAATATTCACAGGGTAAATATACGAAGGTCTTCACACCTTCAACAGCAATCAAACACAATAATCAGTGTTTAAAAATACACGTAAGTAAAGATTATTCACAAGCACATCCGAGCTAATCGCTAGTCAAAACAATCCTCACTACTCGCTGGTTTAATCCAGACTCATCGCCGTACATAGGCGCAACAGAAACTTCCAGAAATATAACCTCTCGTGTCATTGAACGTGACACAAGTGGAGAGATCTACTGATTTCTAGAAGATTCCAGAGGGTTCCGAACTCGCCAATGACGCCAAAAATGATGCCAACTTAGCTCTACCACCAAGATCTCATTGAATCGCCATTATAACGTAAGGGGCGGCATTGCTTGTGAATAGTACAATTTTAACATGAAATAAATATAACATAGAGTAATATAAATGCATTAAACACCCAAATACAAATTATTTACACTATTTACTCAAAATTCGTAACAATATTCTAATAGGAATTGCGCTTCACACAGACGTATTTTGTAAGATCTTGTAGGTGGGAAGATTGCTTCCCACCTACAAGCACCTTAGCAGATCATGAGCATAGATGTAATCTAAAAATGCGGCAATCGAAGCAATTTTTAAAATTAAAGAAACAAAATTTAGTATATTGATGTTGTAATTCTATTTTTGCAATAAACTGGAAAAAAAGACACATTTCATAAATTTTATTAATGCATAAGTTGCTTAAACATTACCTCTATATAGCTTTATAAATTACTGTGTGCAAGGTTGGCTCATGACTTAGTTTAATCCACATCTAAGGCGACGACAGAAAAAAAAAGTCCAAATTGGAATGATATCTGATTTTTATATTATTCGCTTTTAAATAACTCTATTTAAACAAGTGTTTTCTTATAATTGTTCTGTCTCAACTTTTGCTGGACTCTTTTAGATCAGTGTTCTTTAAACTGTGTTCCACGGAAGCCTGGGGTTCCACAAGTTACAATAAAAACATCGAAAAGAAACTTTTAAATGTGTATGCAAAATGTGTGTGGATTCACGTTCTCTATGAAGTTTGTATACCCACAAGAGTTTAAGGGGTCACAGGGGTGTTAATCTTCATATTTTTGAATTTTCGAAAAATATATGTTTTCCTCATTTTCTTTTGAACATTTTAAATACCAACCACGTGATAGTACTACAAAACTTCGAAAGTTATTCGAAAAATTCCAAACAGCAATTTAGTAATAACAATGTTTAAATGGCTACATACCACACCCACTTTTTCTTGATTTCCGCATACGTTTTATTTTTCTGTTTTTAAAAAGCCTCATGAAATATTTTAAACACTTGCTTAAAGAAGGAAGCTTGCAACTCAACAACGCTTTTTTAATGTGTTTTGATTCTGTTTTGTAATGCTAGCACGTTTGCAATTTATTTAAAACCGTTTATCCAATTTGAAAACAATTGAAATTTCTCGATTGAAATTTACCAGAAGGTCTAAGACCTTCAGGTAAAAGTATTAGAGGGGAACCAAATCATGAAGGTATGTTGCAGAAAGGAGAGATAAAAATGTGTGCTTCCAGTAATAAAATTCAGGATATCAGATTCATTAAAGGTTAAGGTAAGTGAAAAAAACACCTCTTCAAAGGATATCGTATTTTTGATTTTATTTCAACTTTTAGCTCTATTTTATCAGTATCATGTGTTTAAAATGTCATAAACCATTAACAATTAATGAAAAGTCCAGTCGTGGTTTATGTTCGAATTTTGCAGTGTTTGTACTTTTTCAAGCTGTGAAAAACACTGGGAATAAAAATAATGCTCCAGAAATTAACAGAAGATATATTTTAGCAATGAGATGCATAGGCCAAGGTTTAGAGTCATTAAAAACCTTATGTGCTGTAATGAGTCTTCCTAATCCTTTGAACACAAATCACATGATGTTATTAATAATAAACTTTTGTTATGAAGGAAGTCGCTGAAGAAAGCATGAAAATGGCAGCTTCAAAGAATATTCTTCGTCACCTGATAACCTTTAACGGTAAGTGGTGATGGTACCTGGAAGAAGAGGACATTCATCGCTCATTGGAGTATGTACTGTAATAGGGGGAAAACAGGTAAGGTTTTGGATAGGGAAGTGTTGTCCTCATTTTGCAAAGGATGCGAATTTTATAAAGGGGTAAAAATGCATAAGATTTCATTAGAAAAATTATTCTGGCTCTGCTGGTAAGATGGAGGTTGACGGGATGCTGAGGATTTTTAATCGATCAGAAAAGCTTCACAACCTGAAATATTCGAACTACATAGGAGATGACGACACAAAAACATTCAATGTTTTTCTACGGCGATGATATCTTATTCAGAAAAATAGAATGTGTAGGCTATGTGCTCTTAGGAACTTATATTAGTATATAGTAAAAAAAAATTATCTGATGGTAAAACACATTGGCGGTAAAGGTAGGTTAACTGATAGTTTAATTGATAAACTTGCGCATTACTATGGTAATGCTATTCGATGCAATTCTACTAGTGTAAAGGAAATGCGGAAAGCCATTTGGGCTGTGTTTGGGGTCATTCTTGCAGCACTGATGATGCCGTGCACTGGTTTTGTCCTACAAATCCAAATACATGGTGTAAGTATAATGCAATTAATAATAATTTACAAAATTATAAACACAAACCCTCAGTTGCTAAAGCTGTTTGTAATAGCCTGTATTTGCAGACTTATCTCATCCGGCACTCCTGAAGAAATGTTTAAGGTAAGACACAGAATCCTAATGAAAGTTTAAATTCATTAATTTGGAATTTTGTCCTAAGACGATTGGTTCTCTTATTGCAGAGATTGCTGCAAATCTAGAAACCAGTGTTTTTAATGATGTACTATTTTAGAGAAATTTGGCTTGAAAATTAACAGAAATGTTTGTGTGCCCCTGGCTGAACGTGACAATCGTCGAATCTTTACGGTTCAAGACAGAGGCTGTAAGAACATCTTTGAAGCTCGCAGAGCCAAGAAAATTAAAAAGAGTAAAGAAATTGGGCTGTTTCAGGAACACGAAGGTTATATTATTAGCCTGGAAAAAGCGTGTAAGTTTTAAGATTTATTTTCTCAAATTCAATTTTAAAACTTTAAAGCCCTTTTTCTCAGTTTGTGTTTTTTTCAAAATGTTTCAAAAACTATCATACTTTGATGTATAAACTTTACAGAATTATAAATTCTATCATAATCTTCAAATCCTAGCTAGTTATAGTATTATAAATTTTTAATTTTTTGAAATATTTCAACAAAATTGAATTTTTTAAAAAAAAAAAAAAAAAAAATGTATTTTTTTTTTTTAAAAATATTATTTTTTATTTTATTTTTATAAGATAAGCTAGCATGTAATAAGGATATATTTGACTTTATAAATCAACTTATTTAGTAATTAGAATTACGTAAAACTCACTATTTGTCTCTTACAAAAATTTTTCTTATTTTTATGTGTTTATTATTTTTAAAATTATGATTATATTTTAGATATTTTATACTTTTTGAAACTTTATTCCTTTATAAAAAATGTGTAAAAGAATCAAATTATTTCATTTTAATCTCAAAGAATTATTTCTAAAGAAAATTGTTTGTATTTTGTGCTCTAAACATTTTCAACACCCCTGTTTAAAAGAAGAAACCTTTTTAAGAAACTGTGTATTTTATCCTTACGTAATAACTTTATTTTGCTACACTTTTTAAACTTTATCATTATAATATAATAAGAGAATATTAAAATCTTTATCATTTATTTTTATAAATATATATTATCTACTAGATTGTGAATATATATATAGTCTATTGTTTGCCATCCCGAGTGCCACGAAATAATTTTATACTCGCTAGTACAACGTCTTGCAAATCTAAATAGTTTTCAAATGGAAAGTGCAGTTTTTTTTGCATTTGTGGAAAAAACACCTACAGTAAAGGAAAGGGAGCAACTTATTAACATATTCAAGTTTAAAAGTCTAAATTAAAGAAAGAACAGCTCCTAAATTTTATATTGCAGATTCATGCAAAATACACAGTATTTCTCACACAGCTATAAACATTTTAATGCCATTCAAAACAATGAGTATAAGTGAAAAATATTTCTCAACATGAGTGGGCACAAAAACAAAGTATAGAAATAAATGAAACTCAGAATATGTAATGCGATTGCGGTTAATCTAAATAGACCTAGACTTGGATAGTTTGTGCGAACAAATGTGTGTGTGTGTGTGCACAAGCACATATCCCAGTTACTAAACATAATGCATGGGTAAGTGACACTTGGAACACAGAATAATGTTATTAATGAGAGTAAATTATAATAAAAGTTGATTAAATTTTTTAAATTTTAAATGCAATACTTTTTAATTACCCTTACATTAACCTATTGTTGATCTATTTTAAATATTATTTTGAGATATATTCTTCTAAGTGTGTGTGTGTAGAATAGGGTTCCACGAAAACACCACCTTCTTCTTCTAGGAGTTCCGTGAGTTGAAAAAGTTTGAAGACCACTGTTTTAGATCTATATATTTTTTTAATATATGAATATTCATTCCTCTGTGAGCATCACTAAACTATGAATTAATATGAAGTTCACTAAAAAATACAGACCGTTTTGTTATTAAAAAAAAAGGAAAAGCATAATATTTATCGAGGAAAAAACAGTTCTGTGACATACTTGAAGCTTCCCAAGTCAAACTTGTGTCGTATCTCTTCAGAATTCTTATGTTGTACAGCAAAACCTTCTTTTGTGCGATAGATAGGAGCCGCACATTTGTGTAGGACATAGTACAGAAAAAAAAATTTATACGGAGAGGAGGGACTGTGCGCGCATTTAAAGAATATGCCAGATATTTACGAAATACACATGAGCAAGTTCTTCCAAACAAAATAAATAATTAGATTGGGCCCAGAAACATTTTTTAAATCTTTAATTTCTCATTGTATATATAATGATGTCTTCAAAATTCTCATACATAATTTACTGCTTCTCGTCGTCATTCAAAATGCGCAGCCTCCTATTTTGAATTAGTTCAAGATCGCTTTCGATACAATTTCAATCGATTTACTTTTTGGCCCCCTAAAGTCATTGATGAGTTTTCGAGACAACGGTCTTAAAGTACACTGATAGAAAGCATTACAGTGGAGCCAGCACCATTGAAATTCATACACAGCATAAAAAGAAGTCGCACAAAAAACAAATCGTATAAAATGTGTGACGGGGCTTTATCGCGTTTTACCTATTAATCCTCTTGGGGAGTCTTTGGGGCCAGAATTGAGTTATTTCATATCCAATCCTCTCACGAAGAAACCGCGAAATGCAGATTAGTAAATAGATATATAATAGAGCTTTAGTATTCGCGTAGTAGAATAGAAGTAGACAGAAAGCTGAGATGCTGAACGCCATGAGCAGTTGGTAAGATATTAAAAATAAAAGCATAATTATAGAACGGGCTTCAGCGTGTTAAGGAATTTAAGGCAGATAAAAATTCCTAGGATAACTTCTCATAAGATAAGTGGTTAGGATTCCAGGCGCTATTTACTTAGAATTTAGAAATACGTTCTATCACTCCTGATTGCATCCCTATAGTAAGACTTGTGTTGTTTGGATCAATTTATTGGAATAATAATAAATTAGTTTGATTATGGCTAACTTGAGTGATCAATCATTTCCTCCTACAAATCTAGGTCGCGTAGATGAAGACATGGTACCCCCAGGTCGGGGGTTTCACAAATGGACCGCACAAAAACGGGGGGCACGGGGAGTGGGTTCGATGAGTCATGCCACCAAATACCCTCCGAGTACACACGGAGTACGTGCTCGTTAAATCAGTGGGTCCGAATGTTTTGTGGGCTGAATCACGAGTGCAGGCGACTGGAGAATATTTCCCTCCCCTCCAGTCCCATGGCAAAATTGTGGAGGTGGAGATAGAGGGTGTCGCCATCTATCGTCCCTTCGGGAAATTTCGCCGAGCTAATTCGTACTGTCATCTGTATGGTGCTCAAGGCCTGGGCCAACGACAGGCGTACTTCTAGCTCCTAGCCACGACGAATTTCGTGGGCCTCGTTCTGACTACGTCAGGCAGGTGACATTAGCCACAACACACAAAAATGGGTTTTACTGTTCTCTTCTGTCACTAGTGCATTAAGTCAGTTGGTCATTGTAATCTCCAAAACTTGTTTATTTCTCTTTCACTATTATCACACTACTTCTTTTCCTCCCAGAAACTCTAAGCGTGGGGAATCGCGCTTAGGGCAAGTTCTGGAGTAGGTTTTCTTTCCTGGATTCCCCAGAAATCGTAAAATTTACGTACTTTTTGCATTTCCGGGAATTATACTTACCGGGATTGGCACGGGACTTTAAACATTCCACGAGGCAGCTATTTTTGAAATGACTATTGATTTCAACCTCGGAATTAAATTTTAGCTGATAGTATTGTGTCGATTCGCAATCATTCACCCCGAAACAGGGGCAGTTCTAGGGCCGGAGAAACCGAACCCCTGCCTGGGGCGACAATTTTAAGGGCGGAATTTAAATCGAATTTGAAAATATTTTTTTATAACAAAAAATTTCATATACTCGTATTTTTTGGAATATTATTGGGAGTGAATTTGGTATTTCATTTAACGTATATTATTTCCTTTTTTGTACTCTGTATATTTAATGTCAGTTTTTTTTTCTTACGTTGAACTTTGAAGGTTTCGAGGTAGGAATACATGTTAATTCATGAAATTAGACGTGTATACACATCTTTCACTAGAAACGTTCTTTGCATTCCTTTCACCTATACAATGTCCGGTGCCAACTATCCAAAAGGGGACAGGGGTAATAAGAGGTTCAGGAACATAGAGAAACACAAAAAATGTTTTATTTTAGTCTTAAGTGTATTTACTATAAGTTAAAATAAACGTTTGGGATTTCCACCGCCAGCAAAATCTTTTTCGAAGAAAATGGCCTGCTGGCATGGCCAATTCCCTCTCTTGTATTTTACTCGTCTGAAATAATAACTGGTAACTAAGTCCTTAATTTCAAATTATTTTGCATTTTTTAATACTTAAAATAATATACACCCTATAACAAAAAAAAAAAAAAAAACGACGCACCAAGAACGAGTCGTCCGATTGACACACAAATTGGTGGGTGAAAAAAATATGCACAGAATAGGAAATGATCAAAATTTCAGAAAAATTGAGAATGGTTTATTTCAGTTACAATGTAACCAGTTCAATAAGGTGTTGACCCACCTCTAGCCTGGATGCAAGCTGTCACACGCCGTGCAATAGAGTGATAAATCACCCTGGTAGTCTCCTGCGGTATTTCTTGACAAATTTTCTCCAATTGTCGGGCCGGGTCATGAACATTCCCTGTTAGATGCAGTCGCCTTTCCATCATATCCTAGACATGACCGACTGGAGAGAGATCTGGCTGACCAAGGAAGTGTTTGACAAGCTTTAAGACAGTTCATAGCAACAAGTACCGTGTGTGGTCTGGCGTTATCTTGCTGAGAAACGAGGCCAGGGTGCTGCTAAAGAAACGGTAGCAAAACAGTTCTCAGAATGTCGTCGCCGTACCGCTGTGCTGTAAGTGTGCTTTAATGAAGACCAAAGGGCTGTCCGAAGAAATGGCGCCCCAGACAATAGCTCCCGGTTGAGGGCCTGCCTGGCGTGCGATAGTGAAAGCAGGATAGGCTTCTCCAGACACGTCCTCGATGATCGTCAGGACACAGTTGGAAGCGGGATTCGTCGCTAAACACTACAGGTCCCCAGTCAGCATGATTCCAATCTGATCGAGCTAAGCATAAGTGTAATCTGGCTTGACAACGGGAATGCGTAAATGGCAGGTGGCGTAGCGGTCAGTACGAGCGTATAATAATGGATCTGTATACTCTATACTATAATTGCAAACAATTTCATAAATTTACTGTACTAGTTCACAAAAGGGTGGATGGTCCGTGATGCCGTAAGGTAAGAAATGAGCAAGAGTGTCCGAATCACGCCACTATTCTTTCCTTACGATGACGGTTGCTAGTCCGGTCTCATAGTTGATGGATAATGGAAAGATTCTCCAAAAAGCAAAAACAAAGAAGGGGAAAAGAGTAAGAGACTGGCAGGAAAATCTCTCTCGAACAAAAACTGGCAAGTTAAAAAAAAAAAGAGAGAGGATTGCTCTGGAAATAGAGGGGGAGCGTAACAATTTAAAGTGCCTAGGGCACCAGGGAGATTAAAAACGGCTTTGCTGTAAACTATTTTCGTTTCGCGGCCACATTTCATAACAAACGAAATAAGCGAAATCTTAGCTAAGAATAAGAATTAAAAAGAAAAAAGTCGAACTATTAGAAAACAAAGTAGACAAATAGCACGAATTCGGTAATCTTTTGAGTGAGTGAATATTAACATCGCACTGCTCAGTTACACGAGGGCTTTTGGCGACGAACCTCGTCATTTTGAACCATGGTCAAGTGACGAGGACGACACCTGAGCTGTCACCCCCTCTCTTAACTACCACATCATTTGAATTCTCGACACATTTAACGTGCATCGCTTCCCAGCACGGCGGGTCTCTAGTGGTACTGGGCTCGAACTTGTGACAAGCCAGCCACGATCTGATACCTTGACCACTAGGCTACCGTGGCCAATGGTAATCTGTTGAAGCGCGGAGCTTTAATATTCTTTTTAAAAAAATCCTACTACTCATCAACAATGTTCGAATATAATAAATTATAATAATAACAAATAGTACAAAAACCACAAAATAAATAACAAGTAATAAAAAAAAGTAAAGTTACGACAAAGAATAAAACTACATAACAAAAACTAATAATAAAGAAATAAATAAAAAAATGAGATGGTCACCGCAAAACCAAAGTTAAAAGCCAAGGTAACCATACTGTAACGTCATTGCCTAACTTGGCGTGTAGCATACTGATATTAAATTTGGATACATAAATATGCATCGAAATTTGATATCCGTACGCTATGTTTCAACAAACTATATCATCTTTAAGAAATATCTGGAATATAATTTTAAAAGTACATTGTTTCTTACAATTTTAAAAGCATTTTAAATATTTCTAAATGTAAGCATGTAATAAATCCAATATAAAAGTCCTTATTTTTCAAATTTATAATTTGATAGATGGAGCTTTATGGATCCATTTTTGAACTTGTAGAAATGTATGATAAACGTAATACGACATATGATAAGACAGACACTAAATATATTCAATAACGGATATTTTTAAACATTCGTGCGAGTTCATGCTCAGTAGCAATATTTAGAACAAAAGCCAGTTTCAAAACAGTGTGCTAATAACATTTATCGCTCACATCAGAAATTTGTAGGAAAAGAATGGCTTGTGACTGAATGTTCAAAATTTAATGGAGAAAAAAACACTTTTTATATTAACCACACAAATTTTAATACCAAAAATTTTTTTAAATTTATTTTTAACATTCATCTTTTTTTAAAAATATATATGATGAAAGCAAAAAGGGTGGGCACTAAAAGATAATGAACGCCGAACTTTTGAATTTTGTCCTCAAATTTTTAAATAAATTCACCTATAATTAACAATTTTATCGTTAAAGTATCGTTTGGTATAATTTTGCTCTAGTTCTTTTGGCAAAAATATTTCGTTTAATAAAGTATAGAAATAACAAATGAATTCCGGAAACTAATTATTTTTATTAAAAAACTATTATATCACTCACTAAATTAGTAATTTTATCCAATTGGATTGCTTGAATCAGATGCTAAAGAGAAAAAAATATAGTTAACAAGTGAAAAAATGTCCGTCTGATAAAGCTAATTCGATGACAAAAAACAAAAACAAAAAAAAGAATTGTACTTAAAAAAAATTGTGAAGAATCAATGTCCGAATGCTGTAAAAAAATCTACAAAATTAAATCAATAGCTTTTCCCTTAATTTCACCCAAAACTATTCGACAAGTACTCATATCAGCTAGTTTACAGGGGTATTCTGCGAAAAGTAATTTTGTGCGAATCCAAGGAATAAAAAATTGACACTTTGATTTGCAAGGTCATTGATATAAATAAGCTAAAATTTTAGTGGAATCATGTTGTCAGATGAGAGCAAATTTTTAATCTAATAAGTATATAACAATATGGGGAAGTGAAAGGATCGATTTTAATTACAACAATTTGGTTGGAATAGCGCACTAAAATGAATGAAGAATACATTAAAGGACGTTTTAAATGATGCTGAGAAAACTATAAATTTTATTACAAGAGAATCAAATTAGAGTTTATTTGCTTTCCTATCCGGAGAATTACCCAGCAAACTCGGGGTCTTTTTTTATTGAACAGAGCTGACTATGCTCCTCAATTGTGATGAAACATAGTTACAATGGTTACCCTATCTAGCAGACATGTTTACCATTCTAAATAAAGTAAATATACCCCTTTTTTCAAGGACTGAAGGTACTTAGTTTAAAAATTAAAGAAAAAAATGAAAGTTTTGATTTGAAAACTGTCAAAACTGTTTGTGGGCATCATGTATCAAAGAGAATGGCAAGCAATGTTTAGTAAACTAAACAATTTTCTAATTAACAAATTTAAACAAAAATTTATTGACTTTAGAAAAGATGTTAAAAATTAAGTAATGGGGGGATCACATTTTTTCAATTAAAACAAACTAAACACGGTGGCGTAACAGCCCATAGAGGGCCAAGGCCTTGAAAGTGTCCATCTCAGTTTTCCTAACCTTGAGCACTGAGGTACGTGAGCAATGTTCTGGTTAGGTGGTCAGTCTGATGCGAAACCTCCAGTGTTTAGTTCCTAAGCATGCTTGGTACTCATTTATCCACCCAACTGATGAAAGGCTGAGAACTTTGCTCAGCCAGGGGTTTGACCCCGGACCTATGGCAAGGAAGTGCAATTCTGTACCACTCAGCCCCACTGGGCTTCAATAAAACAAACCACAAGATCATATTTTGTATAATATAGCTAAGCCTGAATGGATAAAAAGTGCTCGAGTACTTCAATGAATTAGAAGAATTGCCATTGAAAAGGGAGCAACTTATTAACTGATTCGATTAACATCTAAATGTAAGCAAGAACTCCAAATGTTTTGTTGCAAATTAATACAAAATACATTGGAGATTTTTACAGAGATATAAACATCTTAATGCACATTCAGAACAATATACTTAGAGGGTAACTTTTGTCAATAGGACAGTGGGATAAAATGGGTTAATTATATATGTTTAAGTGTGTGTGCCCTGTGGCTGTTTCACATAGAGTCTGAATTAAAAGATGGTCATAAAAATTCTTGGATTTTATTTGTTTTATGACTAGTAAATGAATTTGTCTCATAACATCAAACATAAAGAATAGTATTAAATGTATCAAAAAACAAAACACACACATTTAACATGCATTTTGTGAAATTTACACATAGTTTTAGTAACAAAATGTTTATTGTGATAAAAACATGCACATTTTATTCAAGTCTTGCCATTCTGAAAATTCTACGCTTATATGGTGCCAATTTGAAAAAATCATTGTACATAATATACACACACAATAGGTAATTTAGCAACATGTAAATCTTATAATTTCCAAGTGCTGATGAACATGAGCAGTTTTCAGACATTGGAAGGAAAAAAAAGCAAAATCGTTAAGATTCTATATTACCTCAAAAATAGAAGAAACTTATTATTGTTTCGGAAGTCACGATAACTTCTTTATATCTATGTAAAAAAAAAAAATAATAATAACTAAGATTTCTTCTAAATGTAACATTTTACCTATTACTAAAGAAATGCATGATTTTGACGAATTTTGATTAAATATTAGTCAAAGCTATTATTCAGTTAAATGAAAGATTAATACAGGTACTATAATATGCTTTAAAAATACTATAGTAAAAAATAAATATACATGATAGTGTCATGTATTTATTAGATGGTAAAATAATAATTCTTAATTCAACTTCCCTAAAAATAAAATGTCGTGCTTCAAATTTGAGAAACACCTTAAAAATTTTATATGAAACAGATTTTACATTAAGTTTTGCTCATTATATACAACATTTAATTTTTCATAATAAATATGTATTATGTATGTAAAAACCAGTTTATGTGTAAAATGATTTTGTTCTTTTATCACAATAAACAGACAAAGAAATACATGATTAAATAATTTATTATGAATAAAATATAATTCCTCATACAAATGAAAATACTTCAAACATAAAATATAAAAACCTAAGAAAGATATTTTTAATTAATTTAAAACAGAATATTTTTTATTTCATTAATTGAGAAAACTTTAAAAAAGGAAAAAATAAATTAAAAAAAATTACTTTGATACAATATCACCAAGCATCAAAAATGTGCTTTATACTCTGTTGTTAATATGTTAGATAATTTATGAATGTTCTGGACTCATTTGTAATTTCTGTTGAAAACTTTTTGCAAATATTTCTAAATGACTTTTATTGTAAGATATTTCAGACATGTTGACTTCTGCTTTCGGATAAGAACTCCATTTGCTGCAAAATGAAAAACAAAATAATAATGTCTTTTTAAAATAAATTACTTGAAACTGTTGCTCATAGAATTATTTTACCTCATTTTTTTTTACTTACGGGTAAATAATTATTCTATTTACTAACAAAACTGTGAATTCATATGAAATTATCCATATCAATAGCCATATTCTTATTTTGTATGTTGATTTTCAGTTAAATGAAGATGTATTGCACATTTCAACATATTTTATAAGAGAACTGTTAATTTAATAATGCATCATACTTTATTTAATTTTTTTACAATTGAATATTGTAATATACACTATGCTCTAAGAAAATTGTGATTTAATTTAGGAGGGTATCCACCTGAAAAGGAGTATTAAATTAAAAAGAAAGTAGATAAAAATGAATACATCTCTAATAAGTTTTTAAACAACAAAGTACCTCCAAAAACGTATGTCATATATTGATAAAAAATGCACACAAAAAAGTTAATTTACTGTTGAAAATAAATAATTGCTATGCACCAAAAATGAAAAATCTTACAAGTATACATAAATGACAATATGCAGTTGATACTTTTTAGTAATAATAAATTTAGTATGATGCAACCATATGATAAGATTGGGCTCCACTCCTGACATCTGCACCTTTAATATTGCACCATACCGTATTTGTGGTTTGTGTAAGGTTTTTTCTTTTCAAATTACACTTTAAAACGGTCTTAGATACTCAAAATATATACATAACTATTCCTTCATCATTAATAAATAAAAGTAGCAAATATTTCCACCTGAATTCCTGAGATTTAGAATAATATTCAATTTCTTGTTTAGGTAGTGAAGAAAATTTATGAGGATTACTCAAATTCTGAAATTGATTTTTTTTAGGATTGGCATTCTAGAAACAAAACAAAAAAGAATAAAATTATATGCAATTAAACAGAAACAAATAAAATGTATTAATAATAAGTATTTAGAAAACAAAATAAATATTCCAAAACAAAACAAATATTAAGACACAAAAAAATATATATATAATAACTATAATTAATTTTAAATAAAACCAAAACAAAGCAAAAAAAAACCTTTAAAGCTGTATCCTTTGTAAATTAATGGTGAAAAAACACTACTGCTTACATGAATGTGAAACAATATTGTACTTTTGATTACTTAAGAAATTACATACTTTTATGCAAATAGAAAAAAGTATATAATTGAAATTATACATCATTGAACATATACATAGATAGGACAAAAAGTAGCAGAAAAATCCAATGTATTAAAAATAAAATTGAATAATTTGCTATCAAATAATTATGAAATATCAGAAAGTCTACGCTTATTTAAATAAGAAATGACCCCACTTAATATTTTAAAACTTTGAGAATATTAATTTTGAATTTTGCATTAATAGAAAGCTTTCATTTAAAATAAGTGAAAAAAATTACAGTGAATAAATAACAAGGGGAATTAATTTATAAATGAAAATTTTAAGTAATGAACACAATTTAGAAAATATATTGAACAAATTTTTGAGTAGTTTTCTGATGCCTCAGAATTGCTAAACTTTACACAAAATTTAAAACAGATTATATATATATATATATATATATATATATATATATATATATATATATATATATATATATAATTTTTCCAATAATGAAAATCCAATTGTGCTCATTTACATTTCCTTTCTCATTTGCAGTCTGCTAAGAGCTAACAACTTCTGAAACCAGTAAAAAAGTAATGCATGTGGTTTTACAATCACCTACATACATGTATTAAACAACACACTTTTAAACAAATTTGTTTACAAATGAAAGAAAGGTCTGATATTTTTGAGCATCTTCTGCAGACTTTTCTTCACAATGAATCAGATAGCTAAAAGTAATTCTAATATATTCTTCATTTTAATTTAAATAAAAAATTACAATTGTTTTTCTTTGAAATATTGTCATTTTTTAATTAATATTTAAAATATTCTAAGTAAATTTTTTAATACATATACTAAACATTTTTGCCAATTTAAACTATTAACTAAAATATGAATACCAAGCTTCTTCAAGAGTTACTCAGTAAATGCAATTAATAATCAAATAACTTACTCATAAAAGCACTTCCATAATATAAAATGTAAACAATATATAATAATATACTGTTTACATATCTAGAAATATTAATTATGCTTTGTATCAATGATAAAAAATGACTATTTTTTATCCATTATTTCATTAAAATTTCAAAAATGTATAACATGTACTAAAATAATAGGTGGACAGTGTTAAATTTGCATTTTTCTTCCAAGCTCATATAAACATATTTATATAACTTTTCCTTAAAAATAAAATACACATTATTCACATTAGAGTATTTTTTAAAACTTAAATAGGCTTTTAATACTGAGAAATACTAAATTAATATATTATATTTCACACAATAAAACTTGGTTATAAGAGCTAAAAACCTTA
The DNA here is from genome assembly GCA_019973935.1 of Trichonephila clavipes. NCBI lineage: Eukaryota > Metazoa > Arthropoda > Arachnida > Araneae > Nephilidae > Trichonephila > Trichonephila clavipes. Next base: position 1,367,470 of record BMAU01009311.1, read on the forward strand.
CCTTCATGTCTGCAACTTTGTTACAACGAATGAAATCAATGATCCTTCTTTCCAATGCTTCTAGATACTGTAATACATTATCATCAGTAATCCCCTCATCAACAGTAAATGATACCTGTTGTGTTGATATCTTATCCAAAAATAAATATATTCTCTGCAAAACTTCTTTGACTTGTTCCAATTCTTCTGCTTTTGCATCAGCTGCATCTTCTAGATTCTGAGCTTCAGTACGTAATTTATCAGTGGTATTCTATACGGGAAAATTAGCAATGAGTATTTTAAAATATTAGTTTAAGATTTATTTTTAATGCTTAAACCAGGAAATTTAATAATTATGTTGGATAATATATAATTAGCCCTACATTCTTAGTTTTTGAGATTAAGAGTTTACTAATATAGTGCTGTAGCCTTTTAACTTTGTCTGACACAATCCGGTTAAATTTCTATTTAAAGTTTAGATTTAAGTTAGATTTACAGCAATTTAGCATTTAATTTTATATAACCAATACTACTTATTAAAACAAAACAAGAAAAACTTTAAATTAATTCTAGCAATAAATCAATGATAATTTTTAGAACAGGGCAGGATGAAAGGAAAAAGGAAGATTTTCTTCATAGAATATGTCAAAATTTAAAACTAAGTTATCATTTTATTATTTTCTACCTATTTGATAGAAAGTTATTTAAAAAAATGCCTATGATCCTGGCTAAAGAAAAAAATTCAAGACAAGGTTAAAAAAATATTTTTAGAAAACATTTTTTACAAGAGGAAAATTTTTCCTTTAAACAGGTTTTCTTACATGTAATAAAAGAAACAAAAATTAGAATACATAAGTTTTATCTAAGATCCTTTTCATAACCTTTTAGTTTCATTGAAAATTATTTCACTAGGAAAAATGCATGTATATTAGATTTTGGGAAAAGATAGGGGTTTTCAAGGGGGGGGAGGGGAGGACATCGTTCCAATTACTTTTTAATGCAGTTTCTCTAATTGGGCACATTTGATAAATATTTTTCAACACTCCCAATCAATATTTATATTGTCACCCAACCGGTAGTGGTTTGCGACGCTGTAGGGACTAGGTTCGAATCCCGGAGAAGACATGGATATTTGTGCCTTTGCGACATGGGGGTACTCTAAATAGTTGTCGAGCCACAAGTCCTCTCGTGTGGTTAGTGGAATGGAAAGAGAGGTGGGAGGCCCCTGACCACCCCCAGGGTTTTCTCCCTCTAACTTGGGGTGGAACCGTGCAAAAACGTATTGTCACCTGCATGGTACTCAAGGGTAAGGCTAACGACAGGTGTAAATTCTAGCTCTCAGCTGCTATGAATTTCGTGGGGCTTCGACCTAACTTCATCAGGCAGATGGCTTTAGTCACAACACACACATTTATATTATTAAAATATAATAGAAATACTAGTATTGTAATTGATAATATATGAAACCAAAAATGAAATACTTATCAATACACCAGTATATTAAAAATGCAGTAGAAATAATGGCTTATGGAGAAAAAACCGACAACCTTATAAAATTATCAATTGCTCTTAATAACATTCCCACAAATGATTCAACAAGTCAAAACCTTAATCCATTTTTTAAAGAAACATCTCATAAATATGATGAAGTGTGATATAAAAGATTCAGGAAGACATTATGAAGACACATTCTAATTTCGTTAATGATTTGAAGCTATTTTGGAGATGATATGTAAACAAAACATTCTATATTATAAAGGCAGTTAAGACATAAAAATATGCAAGTGAAGCAGAGGACAGACAAACATATTTTCCTTTAAAATGAAAGTGCATGGTAGATAATATTATATTTATTCAGATCAAAGGCACACTTTTTCTTCCAATGTTAATGCTTTTGAAAATCAAGTGCGGCTAAGAATCAAAGGCGGAAAAATTCATCAGATGGAGAAAATACCAATACGGATGGTTAGAAGTATCACAGGTTCACGTATGTACTTAAAAAGATTTAATACTGGTAAAATAAATTAATTATTCACTTTCAATTAGGCATCATTTGAAATGTTTTGAATTTGGTAAACATTGAATATCAATACACCATTTATTTCACGTTATTTTTTATTTCTTCGCAAAAATGTGTTGAGAATCTGGAATACCACTTAGAATCCATGACAGCTTACATTTGAATAAATATGGTATAATGCATCAATTCACTATAAAAATATAGCAATGTGGAACTTTTTGAAAAGTAAAGATATAGTTAAAATTTACTACTACTGTTAAGTAAATAATTGAAAAAAGAATTCAGGATAATACAATGTCTTGGAGGGGGTTCAAGACTAAAACTTATTTAAGAAAAATCTTTCAAGAGATGAAAAATCTACAAAAATACATAATTTTTGAATTAGAAAAATAAAATTTTATGAAAGTATTAAATTTAATTTTTGCAAATAGATCATCAAACATTTCTAAACTTTTGCTCCATAATTAAGAACAGCATATTCCACCTAAAAATACCTTTAATAATGTTTCAGAATGTAAAACTTTTAAGAGGAAATAAAAATACTTTTTTGGTATAAAAGCAGTACATGACATAAAAAAAAGTATAACGAAAATATTAATGTGAAAATCTACGAATTTTTCTCAGAGGATAATGCAGAGGAGCCTGTAATGCATATGTTGTAACATATTTAGAAAGAATCAACAATTCTAAGAAATACAGCAGCTGCAGTAAATAAAGATAACTGAAGTTAATAATAAGAAAAAAATAAAGATTCAAGTTATTTTAATGCATCCTGCATGAATTTTCAAAGTATTTATTAGTGACTATCATATTTGGTGTAGTACATATTACTTTGCAAAATTTCAAGCAAAATGGGATAGGATATTACTTAAATCATAATAAGCCTATATTGCTAATAGAATTGCTATTTACAACTATTAAAGCTAATTATAAACATTGTAGAACACATTTAATTGTAGGTATGAAAATTAAAATTCATAAACTGTTCAAACTATAATACTTTAGATTAAATTTTATTTCTTTGATTAACATTCCTCATAAAATAAAATATTGAAGATAAAGCCAACCACACACATTTCACCAAATATAAATAATAAGCCACATGAACATGCCAAAGCCCATTTGCATTTATTGTGCAGTAATTCCAATTAATCAAATTCATCCAAAAGATCAAATTGGCAAAATAGATTTAAATTACTTTCTTGTCAAACAGAGTATGTCACTTACTCAATAGTTTATTAAATAAAAAGAATGATTGATTGATTGAATATTAACGTCGCACTGTTCAGCTACACGAGGGCTTTTGGCGACGGACCACGCAATTTTGAACCATGGTCAAGTGACGTGGACGACACCTGAGCTGGCACCCCCCTCTCCTAACTACCACACCACACCAACGGGAGGACGCTTCAGCTCTCGACAGATTTAACGTGCATCGCTGCCCTACACGGCGGGTCTTTAGTGGTACTGGGCTCGAACTCGTGACCAGGCAAGCCACAATCCGATACCTATACCACTCGGCTACCGCGGCCAAATAATAAAAAGGAGAAAAGAGTATTTTACTTCATTTTCTGTTGACTGGATCTTTTTTTCAATTCCTTTTAGCTCACACTATTTATATATTTATCTTGGAGGAATATTCAATCGTTAATAAAATACATTTTAAAGCGCTCAGTTGAGCTGAAATTTTATATACATAATTATTACTACAGTAATTTAATTGTAATTAATAAAAAGTAATTGACTGAAACTAATTGTTCAAAGAATTGCAAATATATCCATGTTGGCATCATTTTTGCCAACTTAGCAGCCCTTTTAGCAACTTGTGTCAAAACTTGAAAAGGTTTTTTTCTCAAGTTTTAAAGCATTCAGTTGAACTGAAATTTTATATACACGATTGTTTTAAATGACAATACAATACTTTAATAATAATTAATTAATAACCACTTAATGTTGTGATTCTGTCATAAGTACATACATTTTATATTAATTGTAACTATTTCATAAAAAGTATCTAAAATAAATTTTTTCTTTGTTGATCTAAGTAGGAATTGAGTTAATTTTTTTATATTACTTGTTTTTTATTTATAAAGAATAATGTAAAAATAAGCAATTATGGCTTTAGTGTTTTGTCAAGCAATTACGACTTTTATTGCAAAAGAAAGAAAGGAAGAATTGATATCAATAACACATACCAATTTATTGTATGCAACAAAAGAAAATAGTAGCGACAAATTGGTATATGTAAAAGACCCCATGAGGTTTGTATCACTTCTAACTATCCTTAAATTGTTTGTGAAAGGCACTGTATTCCATTTCTAATTCAATAAGTAAAAATCTGAACTCCTTTCCCAATAAAAATTCTTTATTTTTGTATAATCTAGTACATACATTTCAAAACTGATTACTTTAATACCCTCCTATTCAGATATTTAATGTAACATGCAATAAATTAATTGGGTATTGAACATCAAGGTGAGTATTTAATGTCATGTGAATAACATTTTATTAATAATTTGTGAATAATATTTTCTATAAGAGTGTTATTCCTATAAAGATATTTTTCGAAGCTTTCCATTCTTAATGTTCTCTTATTTGAAATGAATATTCTACAAAATCGGATATGATAGAGTTGGATATGAACAGTCTGCTAGAGATAAAATTATACACCTTTGAAATGGGGTAAAATATTACTTAAATAGAAAGCATACATAAAAATGGAAAAAATAAATAAAGTAATGTGAATGTATAATAATACAAATGGGTATAATAATCTTGCAAAAATAGAAGGGGGAAATTATAGCACTAATGATAAAAAATAATATGATTATGCTGAAGAAAATATAATACTGATGACACATTATATGCTGATGATTAATTTTAAAATTCCTTTAAAAGTATAAAAAAAACATTTCAGTTTTTTTTAAAAAAAGCTACAAAGTTACATATATATATTTCAAAACAAAACATTTTTATACCTCTAAATCATGTTTAACGGCTAAATCTTTCCTTTTTTGCTCTTTGTATTGACGTGTAATAACTTCCAGTTCTTGTCTTTCAGCTCTCACTTCCTCATGAAGTTTCTCAATTTCAAGACTCATCTCATTAACTTTTTCAAACAAATTCAAATTAGTTTCTTCACCTTGAACGTAAGCTTTGCAAATGCGATTGACATCTTTGCAACAAGATGCTAACTGAATGCGAGCCAATATTCCATGACATGTTTGTAATCTTTGTTCTAAAATTTGCTCATTTTTGGAGATTTCCTCAGAATCACTATAATGGAATTGAAATAAAAGATTAGTTACTAGTAGAGTACTCAAATGTCTTTAAAAAGTAAATATATAATCAACCGTCTCTTTGTGGATAATTCTAAAATTTTACAAGCATATCATTTAGTTATTTACTAATTTAAAAATAAATTAATAATGAAAATCAAATAAATGTACTTATTTAAATTTGATATAATATTTTAAAATGAAAATATACAGAGAAATCAAATATCACAAAAGTTTCTAGCCTCATGTATGAAGATTTAGGACTAAAGATACATATTCTGTTAAAATGATAATTTAAATAATGTCTATGTATCTAGTTACCTCAGCATATTATCTTTTTATTACAGTATCCATTAACAAAAGTTCTACTTAATAATATATATGTATATGACCAAACTTATATATATTTATCTTTATATAACATATGTTACAAAACTCCCTCATATAAATTATAAAAAGAAACAAAGTATTAAATTTCCAATTAAATACACCTGTTTCCAAAAGTTAAGCTTGCAGCAATATATTAACACAAAATTACACATGCCATAAGTAACAAAGGATATCTCAACAATTTTCAATTTGATTAGGATAATGGGAATATGCAAGCCACCTTATATGAACAATCCCATCACTCATTAGATCTGTGATTCTCGACCTTTTTTTTTTGTTGTTGTTGTGGCACACAATTAACAGTTTCGAAACTTGGCGGCACACCAACAATAAAATAAGTTTAAAAGAATTTTACTTAACAATAATACACTATGTGAAATATTTTATAACAATACTTTTCAAAGTTAAATAAAATGATATTGCAGAACAAAATGTTAAATGAGTAATTAATTATAAGAATAGATTTAATGCAAAATTAGAGCTGAATGATTTTTTATAATTTTGTTTATATTTGGTCCTTTGTAATCTTATTTTGTCATCTGCATTTAAAAGTCGTGATATTTTTTTCATTTTTATATTTCTTAATGCTGAAAATCCAAACCCAATCAAATAAGATGTAGAAAATTATAATAATTTTAATGCTTTTTTGGTTATTAAGGTATAATCAATTCTAATTTTAATCCACAATGAGTTAATTAACTCTTTTGAATGTTTTGAAATTTAATCTACACTGTTACAGAGGGAAATTAGTTTTTCATCTTCATTCAAAGTTAATTCATATACAGATGTATCTGTTTCACAAATGGATTACAAACCCAATCATTTTTTAAATCTAAATTTGAGAGAAGTAATGAATAACTCTCTCCTCTAGTGTTGTCAAATGGTCAATAACAATTTTATGAATAGTTTATATCTATAAAACAGACTAATGTTTTGGTTCTGGATTTTATTTTCAGAGTATAATTAGTAATTTAAAAAAATGGCAGCACTCAAAAGTGCTGTGGCACAGTGGTCGAGAATCATTGCTCTAGACACTAATTCCAGAGCAAATCTGGACTTCTCTGTGAACATGACATTGTATCAATCTGAGAGAATCAGATTGATACATATTCATAATACCATTTTAATCTTTCCTGGATTAGATGATTAGTGGAACACACATATAACCATGGACTTAGGGAGGTTGTTTATCAATTGCACTAGGATACTATTGCACTTTATGCCAATCTTTAGATGAGGTATTAAACATTGGACAACCAGGTATAGGTCATCTAACTACTGTTTTAGTCTCACTTTCATTCTCAAGAAACTGCTGAATAATTGATACCAAAAAGAAAATAACACAATTTTACAATGCCCGTCCTGCTTTAATGCATCATTCACCTTCCTTTCAGCCTCAGAACAAGTATCATAAGTTTAGATCGAAAAATGATATGTATATTTTATATCAGTATTTAATAGCATCTCTTCAAACCCATCAAAATGATGGTGTCTTTGAGTGACTTCCCAATTCACATAAATCTCGACTATAATTGGACATGAACAATATTTGTATACTGCCACTAACATTCACAATTTTAAGCAACTCAAACCAAAATATGATTCCAGTATTGAAATTTATACTGAATACTTCAGTAGCATATACATGCTACTTTTATGGAAGGTGTTTAAATTTAAGAAAAAAGATAAATATAAGCACTGAGGCCTAATCCTTATGCTGAAAATCAAGTTATTTTGCACACAGGAAGGGTTTGAACCCTCCAAACCAATTTTTGCGCATGCCACTGGCATGCGGACAGCCAAAAATGCAGGGGAAGACCACATGTAATTAAATAAATGAAGCAAAACTTTTTTACAATTTCTCAAAATAAAACTTACAATAAGTCAAATAAATATGCTGAATTTCAAACAGTTATTGAAAAATCAAAATAAGTCCCAATTTCCCAATAACATAGCATAGTTTAAGAAAAAATAGAATGTTAGTGCACAGTGTGTTGGTCCATAGTCCATTAATGTCTACTCTTTAAACACATTCTTCATTTTGTAGCAAAATTTGTGACAGAGCCAACAATACTGCAAGAGTTTTTTTTTTTCTTCTTAACAGTGGTACTGGCAGCAAACTGTGGATCTATTCTTAACAAAGGTGTCTCAAAAATGATATTTGTTAAAGTTGCTTCAAAAATATCTAATATGGTTAATATTACCTAAGATATACTAATATTCAATTCAATATAGATTTAGGAGGTTATAAATTTTCAATTTAATAATAGCCTTACAATTTAGAAAAAGAAAATAGGGATTTTTGAGTCTATATATGCAATTTTATTAATGTTTTTATTTTTACTTTTATACAGGTAGATGAGTTTATAATGGCAACGTTAAGAATTAGTCAAAATATGAAAAATTCTCCAGAGGGGCATTAGGTATTTGTACACATGTAGCTGACACCCCAGGATCGGTCCTGACTTTCAGAATTAATGCAAATAAGTCCTCACATTCAAACTATAATAAATTTGAATTTTCAATGATGATTCATATATTAACAATAAAATTATAGTAATCCAAATCAATCATCTCAGTAATAATGTTTACAAAAACACAACAAATTGGTCATAAATAAGAATATATATATATATATATATAGTTTTTGTTTTTTTAAACATAAAGGGTACAGTTTATTAATCAATTTTTTTTAATTTACGCAATTTATTATATAAAATATATTACTTTCAGTGCATAAATTTATTTCAATTAAGTAAATCACAAAATGTATTCATGTATAGACCCTCTCTCAAAAAATAGGTAAATTAATATTCTTATCTTATTTTTCAGAGAATATTAAATTTTACAACTTAAAATCAAAATGATGCTTTTTAATGTTAACTATAAATTGTATAAAGTCAAGAAACAAACCAAAGAAACACAAGCACAACTTTGGCACAAGCCAAAGAAAAAAAAAAGGAAGATGTTTTTATGTATTATTTTTTTAAAATATAGTAATTATGATTTTTTTCTAGTTACCTGGATCCAGACCGATCTTTCATTTTGAATTCAAGAAATTCTTTCAATTGTTTATCTTGTTCTACGAGTATTTTCAATTCTTTTATTTTTTCTCCTAATTTTTTCTGGTCAACTTGAGTTCTTTCCTTAACAAGATTCAATTTGTACTTTACTGATTCTCTGAAACAAAATAATGAAAATAATTAATTTTTAAGAAGATACAGCAGTTAATTTTCAAACACAGTAACCATGTGGTCAGTGAGTAATATATTCTAGATTTGATTTCTTCAGAAGACTTTGTAAGAAACTGTTAGAAATGTAGCAAATTTCACTAGGCTCTAGTTCACGTGTCATAGAATGGCTATTCAAAAAGTATTACTGTATTTATTTGAATCTAGGCCCTACTTTTTTCCCTAGCTATTGAAAATTGTTGCGACTTAAAATCGAAGGCAGGAAAATTAATTGGATGTGGGAAATTGAACACTATACTGATAAAAGCAATAAAAGTAAAGTTTGTACTTAAAAATTTTGATACTAGTAAAATAAATTTATTATCCAATTCTTATTAGTTCTTATTAAAATTTTTTTTTTAATTTTGTAAACATTGCTAAAGCTTTTTATACTATTCGTTATTTTTTACATAAAAACATGCTGAGAATTCCTCGTGCGTCTTAGATTCAAATAAATATGGTAATTCAGGTTTTACCACTAAAATGTGGCTAAAAATTAAAAATGTAACCATAAATAGTTTGTTGTTTAGCTATAGAACAATCCTAATTGGAATGAAAGTATATCTCCTTAGCAGTGGTGTCCACATGAATTTTTCAAGGGGGTCGAAAGTTCACCATTCTTGTATCATGCTCCTTTTGATTTTGTCGATTTTCGGGAACAAAACAGTAAAAAACTAATTATTGAATAAATAGTTAGCATTAATTAATAAAATTAATCATTAATAACAAAATACTTAATTAAATTTTATGTACTATGTACTTAGAATTATAATCAATCAGAAGAAAAATCAAGGGCTTTGGGGGGGGGCGCCACTGCCCCTTAGTGGAAATCTTTGCACTGAACCTGATATTTTACAATTTTTGTGGTATAAAGAGAAAAACAAGAAAATTTGACAAAATAAAATGCTATTTGGTGATTATGAAATTCAAAGGAATTTCATGAAAATATATCATAAAAATTTTGATTAGTTATTAATATTGATTTCATAACAATGAAACAGGTCATGTGTTTTTGAGAGGGATTTGCAAAGGGGGGGGAAGATTCTAATGCACTGAATTATAAATACAATGGTGCAAAATAATTTAACTCACCCAGTTTGATAGGATACAGTGGCTGAATGAACAACTTCTGATAATGTCTTTTTTCCAAGTGCTAGCATTCGTTTTATACTGCTGTATTTTCTACGAAATGAACTTTGTGTAAGCAGCAAGGAACTGATGTCCTCCCTTAATGCTTTGTTAAAAACAAGCAGTTGGTTATATTTATGTAGACTCTAAGAAATGAAAATGCATTCAATAAAGCAGTATATATAGTGATATAACTTTTATACCAAATTTTAAAAATAATGCAAAATGAAAATACAAAAAATTAGCAGGATTCATTAAAATGAATTTATTTTTACCTAAAAACTAATTAATAAAAGGCATATAATGTAATTCGCAACAAAGTACTTTGTTTTATTAAAAATATGAGCTTCACATAAAATACATATAATGATAATAATATTATAAATCAAATCATGCTTATTTTATAGATACATTCATTGACAATGATAAAGCAAATTTTGAAATATTTAATAATTAATTGTTGGACAAAAATTAAGTACTATATCTAAAGTTTTACAAATATTACTTTATAATAACAAATATGTAGAAAACATTTTTTTAAATTAAAAAAGAAAAATTTATATTAAATACTTAAAATATAAAAATCTTTAATGGGACAAAGTATGATTTACACAAAATTTTTTAATTTAATTTTTTAAATTTTTTTGGTTGCTTCCTATGTGAATGCATGACGTTAAACATATTTTGTGCTCAAAATTTCATAAAAAGCTAGCCATTTAATTTCTTAAGAGGAAAACTTGAAACTTATGAAGTGTTTTTAAAATGGCTACTCTTCCTACAAAAATTGACATACATGTATGAAATTTGATTTACAAGTGCATCAAACTATGTATAACAAAAGTTGGTATGGGTTTTGTCATAACATGATTCATGCACATATTTGTACAATACTTCTTTTTATGAATGATTATTGAAAATTCATTAAAAAACATGTAAATTCTTAATTCAATTATTTTTTAAAAAACAAATATTGCTTTGATTGAAAAATGCATACCAACTTTTATTCCATATATTTATTAGCAACAAGTGAAAAAAATTTCCAAGTATTAGGAACAATGGAAAAAAAGGCTTAGCATTTTAATTGAAAACAAACTAGTTATTTTATCTTTCTGAGATAAGTCAGTTTAAAATTTTGATTTGAAATTGGGGTGTGAATAAAAACAAACGTAAAAGTTATCACAACTCTGTGTTTTTTAAACTTAGAGCTTTCAAATTTTGTGAGTTAGTAGAAAAAAAAACATAATTTAAACTAAAAAAAATTAGATTTAATTTTTTGACCAATTTTTGTCCATTGAATTGTACTGTGTCCCCTTAAAGATTTATTATTTAAATTATTTTAGTTCTTACACTAACTTTTATTTCTGTTTCTTATTCAAGACTCAATTTTCATAAATTAAATTTTAAAAAAATTAAAATATATTTAAAAAGGTTTTTTAAATGCTATGAAATTTCAACAAACAATATAAAAGGCAGTTCAAAATATAGTTAATATACATACACCATTTAAGCGATTTTCAAGAAATGATATATTTTTTTGATATTTCAATACTCTTCCTTTACTTCGTTGTGCTTTAACAACCTCTTTCTGTTTTTGTCTGAGTTTCTTATCCAATTCTGATATCTAAATATAAACACAAAATGAAAAAGAATGAATATTGAAAATAAAAGCCCAATTATGGTTTGAAAAAAAAAGGGGAAAAATAAGAACTCTTGAGATTAATAAATTTTCTTCCACAATACATAAAAAAATTGCAATAATCTTGAAAAAATTATCAAACACTTTATCAGCTCGTTTATAAAACATGTACATTTTAAGAATGCCCTCATAAAATATAAACAAATAAACCACAATAATTATAAATTTTTATACGTGAATCTTTTTTATGAAACATATACAGTTTTGCATTCTTTTAACCCCTGAACGGTCCCATAATTTTGAAGAAAACTGTCATGCCTATTTTTGCCTACAAAGTACCTATTTTTTTTTACTCAAGAAAATTATATAAAACTAAGTCTATGTCCAATCTATGTATTTAATTTTAAATTTTGGGTAAATTTTAGCTTGAAATACAAAGAATTAATTTTTTAAGAAAATCCAACATTTAGGGTTAATGTGACCGAATTTTGGTTTTCCAGCAAAGAGAAAAAATTAAAAAACATGTGTTTCACACATTAAAGGAGAATTTTTTCTTATGCAATGTAAAAACACATTAGTAATTTTTTCTTGTGAGATAAATTCCAAAACATGAGATAAAAAGGCCAATATCATAGGTAACAGTACAGATTCTTCATCATTGCTCTCAGGTTCACTAACCGAACTTTCAAAGCAATCAGTTATTTCAGAATCACTCTTAGATCTCTTTATGCTTAAAGTAGAATCCAATTCACTTCCAAACTAGCTTATTGAATATGTATACAATATTAAAAAATATTTATATTTTACCACAGAAACACAACTCGCATGTATTCACAAAGAGCAGAACTAAGTAACTGAGCTAAGGTTACAAAAACATATTGCTAATATATATGTTTGATTGTGTTAACATCTAGTTAAAAATAAAAACTATCTTTAAACAAGTTACTAATAATCTGGTACTGCCATCTGATGAGAAATAAACATGATTCTGGGTTTAAGAAATGCATAGTTTTAATCTTTTTAGCATGTTACTTTTGAACACTCCAGCCCAGAAATATCATGGGCTCAAGAAATTACAGGGGGAAATTTCACCTCATGATTTCGACAGAAGCAAGGAAGGGGTTAACGTACTTAAAAACACCACACAAAATTTTTTTAAATATAATATTAACTATATGATTTTATGCAATTTAAACAGATAAAGTAATAATAAATTTTTAAAAACAAACATTTTCTTTCTCATCATATAATGAATGATTCAACACTAAAAGAATTTTGAAATAACCTGGACTGTTTATGAATATATCTATATATCTATATGTCTGCGTGTGAACCTTTATATAAAAACTTCAAATACATTACTATGGTAATTTGTTAATATTAAACAACTGCCACATATTTCACTACACTGGCTTTAAATACAATATAGTAAATCATAACTGCATACAGTAACAAAGTCATGACTAAGGTTATACAAGAGACTAAATAAAAGGGCTTTAGTAATATATTAATAAAAATAAGTCATGTTCACTACGAATTTTATGTGTTTCAAAAATTGTGTGTGCCAATGGTTTACTTTTTTAGAGTTCAGTATAAGTTTTACTACAGTCACAATGATTATAAAAAAATTAAAAAGAATGCTTATATGTTAGAATTACAAATTATGTCTACAAATACAATAAAAGTTTAGATATTTTAGATATATTTTATATCAAGATATTTTACTGCAAAAAATTACACTTATGTATCATTTTAAATTCTTTTAAAAATTTCTATTGGACTGCAGATAGGTGTTTTACCATTGCAGACCTAGTACAATTCCCAGAAACTGGTATCTCTTTTTAGTGTAGCACCACATAGGCTGATTCCAATTGCCACAGGTAATATTGAGGCCCAGTTTCCTTCCCAGAGGGGAGCATCTGAGCTCTGATGATGCAAACCTGTACTAGGATTTGATTTTGCTGAGAGCACCCAAGCCAAACAGATACTCTAGAGATCTTCTACATGCCATATAATCATACAACATGGTCACTGTCGATTACCTGCATCATGAAAATCCTCTGACTTGGACAGTAAAAACTTTATAGGTGGTCTGGCTATCAAATCAGGGAGAGAGACAACATGGCAGAATGACAGTGACTTTGTCGAGCATAGAAGAAAGATGGTGTTAACTAATTAATATTAAATGTATTGTAGTTAGTTTTCTTTTTATATTGTTTTGTGTTGTGTGTGTCTGTCTTTAAAGTAATAAATTTTTAGCCACAAAAGAATTAGTGACTTTATTGTGCCTGGTATCTGGTGAAACTTCATTTGAAACAAAGAACTATAGAAATGTCTAAATGAAAAAGTTAATTGGCGCAGTCAGTATGGATGAAGATGTCATCGAAATACCAGGTAAGAGGGAGGAGTCCACACTCAAAAATTAAAGTTATTATTGTTTGAATTAAAATGTAAAGAGTGCATCATCATTAGTTGTATTTTGGTTTGGAATAGATGATATGTTAAGTTACAGTCTAACTTATATATGTACGTTGATTCATTATAGAATCCCTGAAATAGAAAACATTGTTTGGGTGAGTCATTATAATCATTAAATGACAGAGAAAACATTGTTCAGTGTGATTCATTATAATCATTAAATGGTCACAGAGAAAAATATTTAATTTTTTGTCATAGAAGACATTTTTTCTTTTGATTTCAATTGAGAATTAATTAATGATATCATCTATTCCAAGAATTTAAAAGTATTATGTGTGTTTCATCAGAAACATTATAAAAGATTGGATATATTATTTCTATAGAACACCAGTTCATATATTTATTGGGTTTCATCAGAAACATTACTGAATATTAGATATATTATTCAATTGAACATGAGTTTAGATATTTATTGGGTTTCACTAGAAATGTTATGAAATATTAGATATATGTATTTCTATTGAACATCAGTTCAGATATTTAGGGTATTAAAATATTACTGGACTGAATCAAATGTCATTTATCTCTGAATTAAGCAGAATATTAAATTGAAGTGTATAATTTTTTTTATGTGAAGTGTGCATTATTTGTGTGAAAGATTTGTTCATTATTTCACTCAGTTACATAATACTTGGTGGTTTAAGGGGAAAAAAAAGAATATATATATTCATGTCTCTTTTTTGTACCCCAGTATCAGATTCAACTATGATTCATTTATGAAAATAGGATTTTAACCATTGCTGAGTACACAAAAAAAAATAAATAAATGTGAGAGTGACTGTCAAGGTCATTTGCAGAATCTTCTTTGCAACTCTGTGTTGTGCATTTTTTTTTTATTAAAATAAAGTGTAATAACTTATTTTTCTTTTTGAATACTTTAAAAAATATTGTGTCTGTCAAGTAGAAATTGTATTTATGAGTATATGATTTTTTTTGAAGTATCAGATATGTCAAATATGTTTTTAGATTACTGATGATCTTTTATTTTGGCTAAAAGGCTGATTTTCTTCTATTGTTATTTTGATTTATTTTGTGAAAGTGATGTGAATGCAGATAATTTTTTTCCTTAATTGCTGTGATTTATGAAAATATTTAGGATTACAAATTTCCAGAAATTCAGATATTATTTTTATGTAATAGAAATCTGTATTATTATTGTAGTAATAGTATTTTGTTGAATTTAATTTTGGTCATTCATGTGTGCAAAATTTAGCATCCAAGGAATAAATTTGCAAATTTTATACTAAAGAAGTACAAAACATTTATCTTTAAAAATATAAGACCCACCTTGATTAATTAAGCATATGTTTTGCATTTTGAAATTAAAGTGTTATTTGATTGATTTTGGATAACTATTGTAAGGGTTGAGATGGCCATTTTAGAAAAGGGGTTAAAAGCAGACTTGCAGGTTATAGCAATGGAAATGGGGTTGAAGATGTCCTTGGGTAGAAAGTGTTTGAGTTGAGAGAGGCTATCTTGAATAATAAATACTTCAATGAGGAGTTTTGTAGAGAATATTTAAACACTATTATAGAGGAATGCGAGAGAAAAAAAAAGAGATGAAATTGGCTGAAAGTAAAAGAAAAAAAAGAGATGGAATTGGCAGAGAGAAAAAGAAAAAAAAAAAAAGAGATGGAAATAGGCAGAAAGGAAGAGACAGGCCGATTTCGAGCAGAGGATGAGGAATGTCAAAATAGAGTTCAAACTCCAGAAAAATCTAATCGAGTTGGCAGGAGTAGGTCATTTTGCCAGAGCATGCCGAGATAAAAGCTTAAATAATCGAAACTCGAAAAATAACAAGTTTTCCTTGACAGTCAAAGCCCAAAGTAAGGTAGTACAAGCAGAAGATGCTACTAAGAACATTTTTACAGCGGAAACAGATACTTCTGAATCTATGTTTAATTTTCTGGTAGAAAATGTTGATAAATTAAAGGTAGAGGAGGAGGCCAGACTCAAGGCTGAGGAGGAAGCCAAAGCAGTGGAGGAAGGGCGGAAGATGGAAGAAGAATGAACAAAAGAATAGCTCTGGAAGAAGAAATGAGATTGAAGAAAGAAAGATGGCTCGTGGAAGAGCAGCTGCGACATGTTCAAGAGGAACGTAAAACGAGCATGAAAGCAGAAGAACAGAAATGCTTACAAGAAGTTCCTGCCCAGGATGAGATGTATGAAGAAAAAGAAGAAACATCAGTAGATGTGATAAAAGATAAACATGATCTTAATCCTGTAATCCTGAGTAAAGAGCGAATGGACTTTGATGAGGATGAAATTGAAGAAAAACCAAAATTGCCCAAAAGAAAACTCAAAAATTTAAGCAGAATGACAGTTGCCGAATTACAACAAAAAGTGAATTTAAAAGCCTCAAGCAACACTATACTTATACCCCTGCACCGGAGTGTTAAAACGTAAATATTCACAGGATAAAGGAGGAATAGAAAAACTTGCTAGGAAACTGCAAGATTTTATCAAACGAGTTGGAATTATGAAGGTGCGACTATCATTACGAGAGAGAGAAGATCAAAAGACAGCGAAAGTTAAGATGAAGAAAGGAGTTATATGTAAATTGAGGAAGAGTGAGGTAGAATTTCAGAAATGTTGATTTATACTATGTCCCAAACCAAAAGTGACAATTCGGGGAGATAAAGCCTCGTCTTGCGCATACTAGGACAGAAGAAAGAGTAGCAGAGACATAATCACAATGCATAATAATTAAATATAATATATCATAATATACAATAACTCATAATGTATTCTTCTTATTTTTTTATGAATGTTGTATATGCATATATATCAACTGTAGTATTCATTTAAAAGTGGGATTTTCATGGTTTGGTAAGAAATCGTCTATTATTGACTTATTTACATATCTAGTATGGTTTTTACATGTGTACTCTATGAATTAATTCAAGAATGTTATTTGAGAAGCTCGATATTCATGGTAAGATAGTTTTAGTTTATTTACTACTGAATATAGAAAGTGAGGAAAAGTTAAAAGAGCATTGATTGTATCATAAATTCTAATTCTTTTCTAAACTATGAGTACTTATTTTTGGTGAATTTTCATGTGTGTATTAACGATTTTTTTTAATAGCCATGCTTCAAGTGTTATTGAATTAACGTGAAAATATTAATCTTACTCTATTCATGATTATGTAACCTAGTTTTATTGCTTTATTTTCAATACATTGTGTATTAATGATTCTTTTTTAGTCAAGCCTCATGTGTTATTAAATTAATGTGAAGATCTTAATTATTTTTTAAGCTATGAGCAATTAGTTTTGGTGAATTTTCATAGGTGTATTAATTGTTTTTTTAAGCCATGCCTCTTGTGTTTTTGAATAAGTGTGAAAATATTAATCTTATTATAATTATATAACCTTATTTCATTGCCTATTTTTCCATATATGTATAATCCCTTTTTTTTTAGTCATGCCTCATGTGTTACTAAATTAGATAGTGCACTCCCTTCAACTAAGGTTTAGGTATTATTTTTCAGAAGTAGGACTCTTTCGTGAGTGTGTGACTAACCTCTTTCTTTTAGCACCTGGTCATTGAATATGACGCATGTGCTTTCATTGGTAAGGCGTGTAAGATTTGCCTGGCATTTAAAAACTTTATAGGTGGTGTGACCATCGAAATCAGAGAGAGAGAGAGAGACATAGAGAGACAACATGGCGGAATGAGAAGAATGGCAGTGACTTCAGCAAGCAGAAAAGAAAGATGGCGTTAACTAATTAATATTAAAAGTATCATAGTTAATTTTTTTTAATATTAATTTGTGTGTGTGGCTGTCTTTAAAGTAATAAATCTTTAATTAAAGAATTAGTCACTGTACTGTGCCTGGTATCTGGTGAAACTTCATTTGAAACAAAGAACTATAGAAATCACTAAATGAAAAAGTTAAATACTAGCGACAAACCAGCCATGCCACCAGCTGGCTTATTCCCTGAATATTGAAATATGCATATTACTTTATACATTTTGCATCTACGTTGATACAACGTAACATACAGAGCACTGCAGAACAAATCTTCAATGTCATTTACTTAAAAAGTACCTAAATTAATCTTTACTAGATATAATTAGAATGCAGTAATTATTAAAAAAATCTATGTAAATATTTGCATAAATCAAAGTAATGAATCTTTTTTCTTTTTTTTGCTTGTCAGATTTATTTTTATTAATTGCACAATAAATTCTAGCTCTGTTAAAAAGCATTGTCGTTTGCCTGATATGCAACTTCCCATCCCTCTCTCTCTTCAAATACAACCTTTAAATTATTAAAAGGTATCAACTTTTCTGAATACGAAAAAAATCCACCAAATAGTTTAATGAACCATCAGTGATGATCAAAGATTGGCTATAAATGAGTCAATAAAACTTAATTATTGTCCAAGCCAAAAAAAAAGAACACATTCTTTTAGATACAATGAGTAGCCAACTGGTCTATTATAGCCACAATTGAAAATAGCTTCATCTAGTACATACTAAATAAAATACAATTAAAAAAATTATAGGTATAAGTTGAAAACTTACATCAAATTTATATTTGTTCAATTGCTCAGTTTGTTCCTTGAGCTGTTTTTCCATTCTTGTCACTTCATTCAATGCCTTCATAAACTGTTCCAAATTCCGATTAGCTCTGTTTGAAAAACTTTCAGATTCTTGAAGTCTTAGTTGCAAAGTAAGCTCTGATTTCTGTTTCTTTAATTCTACAACAGTTTCCCTAATAGATATTAATAAATATTATTTTAAAAGGAAAATGATTACAGTTATCAGAAATTCTCAAAAAGTTTAGAAAAAGTAAGATATGTATGAATTTGATTCCTCAACTTTAATCAATTAATTCATACATGTTATTTAAAACTTTTTTAGAACTTATACTTTGATAATTCAACACCCACAGTTTGATATCACAAGTTTCAAATGCAGGCTACTCAACAAATATTAACTTATACATGTATATATCAAGTATGAATAACTTTAAACAATGATGGGGAAACTTGCTTTCAAAAATAGGTACGTATATATTAACTCATTGACCCTTTTGGACAAATCAATAATTGTAACAAAATTGTCATGATATAGGGTCGATTGTGTACAAACATTTCCAAGCATACTCAACACAGGCATATTTAAAGGTTGTCTTATTTTTCTGGTTTCTTTTCAGGAAAATGATTACAAATCAGGCCCTACTTTCCAAGGGTGTTATGTTATGTATATGGATGTTAAAGGTTATTTACATTGAAGTATTTCAAAATTTACAGAATCATTCCCTCAAAGAATGAGTACATAAGTAAACCCTAAGTCTATTTAATTAAAAACATACAAGTTGCAGCCAGAAATAATGTAGTTAATAATGTTGTTCGTAATGTATGTAAGGTATTTTCATTTACTTAAAATTTATTTTAAGTTAGAATAATGAAATGTAATTAAAATTTTGCTCCTGAAAACAAACTTTAGCACAAATTCCTCAAAATTTTAATAGATTTTGGTTAGGAGCCTAATACATAAATACCAAAAAATATAAAGTTTTAAAATAAGGAACATTTCTTTTAGTTGTGTTTACAATTCTTTAGAAATTAATTGATAAATAGTTCTACATTTAAAATGCTAATTAAACTTTCATCAATTCAAAATACTTTAGAAGTCAAGCATTATGAGTCATCTTTAGCAATATTTGTAATTCTTAGTTTTTTGTCATCCATTGATACTTTTTTATTAAAAAGGCATAATTTTCCACAAACAAAAATAAAAGCATAAAAAAAATTATCAACAAGGGTAATATAAAATACATAAACTGATATTCATCACTGCTTGAAAGTAATCATATATTAATATTTAAGGAAAGTATGTCAGAGTGTCAAATACCCAAACACATTATGTAGATTATAATAAATTCATTGATGTTAAAATGTTCAATTTGTGATTCATACAGTGGTACCACTGCTATCAATGACTTGAATAAAATCATATCAGATATAACCAAATAGAAAGAAAAATTTTGTCTTTTCCTTATGAGTTAGAAGAAATTCAAAAGGTTGAACATATCAAAATAAATATCAAGAGAATATCCTCAATAATCATAACAGACTTTTATGCTTCAATTGATAAAAACAATTATTTTCCAGAAATGTAATTCCTATGTGTTTGACATGTATTGATATAAACATAGGTGCTAGTTTGATATCCAGGGTAATAGCGCTAAGTTGTTGTTTATGTTCACCAAGATGGGCGACAACGTTACAATATGGTTACCTAGATATTTTTATTGTCTGGCGATGTGGTTGCCATGCGGAAAATGTATATTAGAAATAACTTTCATTGGTATTTTCCCGGGGTAACCCTATTAATTTCAGATGATTTTAATCGGATTTCTTTAAAAAAATGTAACCATTTTCAGTGTAATTGTTCTGTTTCCATCTTCTGTTTTATTTTGTGCTATTTTCGAATATGGATATGGATATTTCAAATATGAATGAGTACTAGAATATTTTTTTCTTAAAAGAATGTGTTGTACCTTTAATTAACGCTACAAATTTATTTTCAGTTTATTTTCTTTTTAAAAATGCTTTTTTTACGTTCTTTGTTTGATGAAATTCGTTAAAGGAACTTGCAGTGCAAGCTTTCAGTACTTTGTAATTGATATCCATTATTAATTTTAACATACATTATGTTTTTTTATTAATAAAGTAATATAAGAATGCAATTATTACTATAATAATCATATAATATTCGTTTTTTCTGTTTCTTTTAATATTTATTTATAAATATTATTATATCTTGTTATTTATTTATAATTATTTTTGATATTTATTTATAGCTATTCTTATGTTATTTATCTATAATTATTATGATGTTATTTATAATTATGTAGTATGAGTATTCTTACGCATTTTTATTTTTTTACAATACAATGATTATTTTTTATAAGTACTATTAAATTATTTTATATGATTATATATAATAATTGTTATTAAATCATACTATATGAATATATATAATTACGATAAAATTATATTATAATCTTATTATATGCTGCTTATAATAGTATTATTAGTACATGTTACTTTTTATTATATTACATTTATACTCATTATTTATTGATTGATCTAGGTTATTCTCAATCTCTTCCTATATCCTTCATTTGAAATACATTTCAATGTATTTCAAAACAATTCTTTAAAATTATTGTGTATCATTAAATTGCCGCTAGGCCGCCATATTGGATTCCATTCCAGCAACAAGCAGCGATTGGTGCCATGACCCAGGATATGAAACTAGTTCCTAAACATACATAAATTATAGCAATAATTAAAAATACAATGGGATTATACTTGCAAAGTAAAATTACAAATATTGAAGCTATGTTACTGTAATAATGATTAATTTTTTTACAACAATAAATACAGTCACATTGAGCACTACCATCTATCTATATTAGCAGTTTTATGCAAGACAAATTATAAGTATAATTTTGAAATCTAAATAATAATAAGTAGATTTTTATATCCTTAATAATTAAGAATTCTTCCATAACAGGTGAAAACAGGCCTTATTAAAAATACATAACCATTCAATTACATAAATAATTAAAGTAAAAAATTATTTAAGAACAAAGATTGATGTTCCTTCAGCATAGATTTTAGATTTTGGGACTTTTTTAGGTTAAATTCCACAAAATCTGGATATCCTTCCTTTTGGTAGGAAATAGCAAACTTGTCCAACAGATTTCTCAATTTTATTAAAATGCTGAGATTGTTGTAGAACTTTGTAAATTTTCTAGAGTACAGACTTTGGATCCTAGAACTTTCTCCCACTATTAGATTTTAGACTGCTAAAAGATTACTTGAAATCTCTTCAATATGTTTGAGGAGATAAATCTTAGAATTTATTTTTATAGTTTATACCAATTCAAATTACATTTTTTACTGTTAAATATTCATTTTATCTCTTATTTTTGAGAGTTAGCTGGTGTTTGTTAAGCTCAAAATTCTTTAAAATATATTTTATGTTTAATTTTAATACAGTTTTGTCAACATTGATTAATATTTAGAAAAATTTATGAAAGACATTTAAACAGAGAAATTATGCCATTTTTGGTTTATGCATTTTTCATGCTTTGTCGAGAATTATCAGAAATTCTTGCCAGTGATGTCTTTAGACTTCTTGAAATCCTGGGTCTCTATGAAAAGTGGGCCCTCACTTATGAACCTTTTAAGTAGACAAGTATACATTGTCAAATACTTGTGCTAATGGTAACCTGTAATAAATAAATGAGCATCACTTACAATCTAAGAAATTTAGGCAATTAAACCTCACCAACTGCTGCCTTTTAGCTAAATAAATAATGAAAGCATATAATAGGTGGTAGGCCTAGACACAGAGGATGGACAGGACAAGATAAGGCAGTTTGGCCACTGCTGCCAATTGTACATAGATAAAAACTTTCAGTTTTTTGGTGAATATATCTGTGAATAAAATTTTATGATTAGACTTATTTGGATCATGATCTAATTGAAATCCAATAAAGAATTAGATGAGTTTCTTGAGGTTAAGGAGCATATCCTAAAATGTATGGCTATATATTATTATATGATTGGAAGGCTTTAACATAAATGAATGATTTGACAAACTCTTGACAATTTAGCATTTGACAAGCATGTTGTGCCAGAATTAAAATTTTATTTAGGAACTGTTGAAAATTAGAATAGATTCTCTTCAAACAAAAAACAACTAATACACACAAATTCTCAACAGCCCAAATTTAAAATTTACATTAACATAAGACACAGCAACAGAAATCCATAGTTACAACATCGCAAGAAGTAAATGAAGTGTAGGCAAACTCTAACATTATTACTATGCAAAAACTTTTAAAGATGACACTTATTTCTTTCGAGGCAAAGGCGAAGGTCCAGCCGGTTTTTGTTTTAAAATGTTTGATTTTTATCTTCCACTTGTGTAGGAGTGGTGGGGGATAGAAGCACTCATCCTTCATGGCATTTAAATTTTTTTGCAACATCATGTTTTCCTTGGCGGAGAAAAAAAAAATGTCACAGAGAAATTTGGTAATTTCTTGCAAGTCTTTATAATGAAAGAACTTCCAAAAGTTATAAATAAATTTAAATGGATTTTTGTTCCCTGATATTAAAACATCAAAAATAAATTTTGTTGAATGTTACATATCAACATTATGAATAATATAGCTTTAAAAATGGAATTTACTCTCATTGTAAGTGTCAAAGTATCATTAAGAATTGTCAGGTACTCACATATTAGCGTCACCACAGCCAAAATTGCACCATGAGAATCATTTAACTTCAAATAAAACATGTAAGAATCTTTGTTGCTTTTATATCATGGCCTGATTTGCGTGCCACAAATTTTGCTGCAGTGACGCTAATACATAAATACTCATTCTCAATAAGGGTACTTATGTGTCACATCTTTTGACAAATTTGGTTAACCGTATAATATGTAAGAAGCTCAATAAAATTTATAATATCTATATTTCTACATAATACTACGATATATGGTAAAATCCTAGGAGGACCCACTGGTGACCACCAGTACATGATTTATTTAAAAAAAGGACGAAATGAGCGTTTCGCAAAGATGAAATCGAATAAATACATTAAATTGAAATCGAATAAATACATTAAATTAATCATTATAAAAAGATAAAAACGGAGAAAGCAATGAAATTCATTTTAAAAAAGCATTCTAAAACCAGTGTGTAGAACATGATTTACATTTTTAAAAAAGGACGAAAGGGGCGTTTCACAAAGATAAAATCGAAGAAATACATGAAATCAATCATTTTAAAAGGCACTTACCTTATGCTTGCATTTCGTCATGTTCCGTTGGTAGATACACCCTCGTGATGGATGCAAGAAATTCATGAAAATTGTCATCCACCAACTTGTGACCTATTCTTATTAACTTTCAAGTCATTCACCACGAACGCATTCATGCTCTTGCAGAACCAATATCTGGTCAAATGCAAGATAATAGTTATAGCAAGTTTGCTTTCGCTAAACCAAGTGCCCTTTCTCACACTCCGAACGACGTCGTGCGGATTATCTTTCGAGTGGCTGCAGCAACGCCATGCGTAGCCGTCAACCGCTCCCTTTCGCTCTTGCAAACGCACTTCTTTTTTACACCTCGGACATTCATAGCGAGGAGCAATTAAATTACCTTTCATACACCATTCTAACGTCTCTTTCTTCCCCTTTGTGCCCAGGAGCCAAAGAAACCTGTCGTAGCCTCATTTTCAAGTAATTTACTTTCACAAGCCATTCTTAACAAAAACCGGTGGAGAGCAAACCTTTCTCAAGTGAAGTCAGGTGTCAAAAAGACATTTTTTCGGAAAAGGCGAAAAACGTTGCACTTTTTTTAGGGTTGTCATTTTTTTGGTGATTTGAAAATCCAAATTTTTGGATGAAATGGAAGGGTTACCATATTGTAACCTTTATCGCTCAAAATTTGGCGACCAAAAGTGGGTCCTCCTAGGACTCAACCCTTTTATTATATCAAATTAATAAAAAACCCATTTCACTCAAAAGATTGATAAGGCTAAAACCTATAAGACAATTTGCAATTTCCCTTAAAAAAACAAATTTTAAAATGCTGGAATAAGCAAACTATCTTGATATTTTTACAATTAGAACTGATACTTTAAGTTTTCTACGCATTATAAAAAAATTGTAATCCTTTCATAGGATATTGCCATGTATTTAAATGCCCTTATATTAAATGACTTTTTTAACCTCATAAAAAAATTATTCTTTCATTTTATTTATGGATAAACAAAAAAGTATGCTAATAATTACCATTGTTGTCTGATATATTGTTGCATTTTTGCATGAGTGGAATTACGATTTACTTCTTTTTTCTTCATTTCATAACTAAGTCTCCGAAGTTCATCCTTGATGATCACAAGTTTTTCTTTATTTATTTCTGCATCCCCTTGAGGTGTTTGATTTTCCATGATTTCTATTATTTGAAGAAGGAAAAAAAGACTATCATTAGAAAATAATATTATATATATTTATTTGATGCTGGTACTACCAAAAAATGGGTAGAAAAAATTTATTCTTTTCATTCATTATGAAAAAATTGATTTGACCCAAAAATCGGTACTTGCATATTATTGCAACCTACTGGCAACATTATATGAAATGAAGCACATAGATGCCAATTCAGTATGTAAGACAGAGGAAATCAAGGTTACCAACTTGGAAAGTTACAAATAGAGTAATTGTAGCAACAATAATAATTACAATTGCAGTAACAATATGCAAGCACTGGAACATCTTTCACTAGTAAGTATTGCCTTGGAAAATCATCTATTTATACATTTAAAAAAAACATGTATTTTTTAAATTTAAATACATGCTGAGACACTTTAGAGAAAATTCAAAAACTTTAGAGAAATAAATCTCCTTCACAGATTCTCATTAAAACAAAAATTATCAGCAATTAAAAGTTTTGAATTCAATAAAGAAACCTTGGTACTTATGTATTAGTGTCACTGCTGCCAAAATGCACCACAAAAATAGTTTCTCTTAAAATTAAACACATAAGAATCTTAGTTCTAGTGATATCAAGGTGCAATTTGCATGGTGCAAATTTTGCTATGGTGACGCTAATATATAAGTAGCAAAATCTTACAAATAATAATGGTCTTTTGAAAAAAATAGATAAGCATTAATGCAACTTTGTATAAATTTTAAGAAAGTGAATCACAAAATTTTCCTAATTTTAAATCTATTATGTTTGTATACAAGATTAATTTTCTAGTAAAATGTTATCTCGTTACATATTTTTTAAGCAAAAAAAAAAATTCAACTTAACCTTTTTTTCTTCAAAAAATTTCACTTTTCATTAAGTAATCAAAAAGCTTATGCTCTTTAATTTTCACTGTAGCAGCGAATTATTTAGCAAATATAGGCCCCAATCAAAATGAATTTCCTCTTGTTTTAACAGTAAGCATATTTCTTTTCACATTAAAACTTTACCATTACCATTCATGATTAACAATAAACAATCTTTGAATAACTTGCAATAATAACAACTTCTAAAGTAGTACGATTAGAATTCACACCAATAATGTAAATTTAATAAGGGGTTAATCTATTTTTGTGTTACAATACAGGTAATATTAATTTTGATTCTATGACAGAATACAAAAATTTCATCTATTTAACTTTTAAATAATATGCTTGAAAATTTGTATTAAGTTAAATACTACAGAAAAATTTATGTTCTTTCACTGCATCAGCAAAAAAAAATATTATATGTTTATAAATGCTAGTTCTCAAATGTGATTCTAATGAAAGTAAATCAACAATTCATACCAACTAATTGTTATTTTACTTGATTGATTGAATCTTTTGGGAATCGGGAGATCATGAGAAATTGAACAAAAACGCATTCCTTGAATTTATTTTATTTTTATTTTTTCCTCTCATTCGTTGCAATTAATGCTTAAAGTTGCCCTGAAGTTAATTTTGTAATTTTGAACTATAATCAAATGACGAGATTGCCATCTCAATGGCCCACAATTTGAAGATAAATTTTGTATAGAGCTTTCCTTCAAAGCTATTGACGTCGGATCTAGCTCTTTTTGTCATAGTCAAGTGACAGGGATGACGTCTAAGCAAGCACTCTCTTTTTAGACATCCACACAACGGTAACACTCAGCAGGGCAAAACTTCATCTCGCCCGAGATGAGGTCTCTGATTGCTTAGACGCTCAAAGTTCGATGCTGACTGCCTTGGTGTGAATGCGGCTTCACACTTTTAATACTAACAGCCGCCTATCCGGTATAGTGGTTAGTGAAACTGACTGAGGTGCCTAAGGGCTTTGGTTTGAATCTAAGGGAAGGCACGGATGTTTGTAAATGTGTATAGTGCCTTAAGCTGAAGTCACAGCAAGTCTGTAAGCGGCGAGAGTTAAGCGTCTAGCTAATCAGAGACTTCATCTCGGGTGAAATGAAGTCTCTGATTAATTAGACGCTAGACACTCGACATTTGTACGCCTTGATGTGAATGAACCCTTTGAGGCAGGAAGATACTTCAAATAGCCGTCTAGTCGCAAGGCCTTTAGTGAAGTTGGTCAATACCTCCTAGATGATAGTGTTGGGTTGGTGGAAGGGGAAGAGATGTGGGAGGCTCCAAACCACTCCCAGGGTGTCCTCCCTCAAAATTGGGGTGGATCATATATATGTATATATATATTATATATCCGGAGCAAAATTGCATTGTCACTTGTATGGTGTTCAAAGCTAAGGATAATGATAGGCGTAAGAATCTAGCCTTTTAGTTGTGATGAATTTCGTGGACCTTGATCTAATGTTACTGTCGATCAGGTTGCGTAAGCAACAACAACAACTAACAGGTTCCTTGCTTTAGCGATAGACAATCTTCACTCCTGTAATAACGACTTTCCCAAAAACATAACTTTATAATTTGATTTGTGATTCAACTGCCGGCTAAAATTAAAACAATTACTGATAATTGTGGACTTCGAATAAATTCCAACAATACAGAATTTATCTTTAATTGTCAGCTTTTCTGAACTGAAGTGACTTAAAAAGTTATTTACATTTAGTTTCATCAGTAGCAAAACATTCACGTTATGAATTACAATACATTTATGTTTGATTCCTAGAATAACTTCTTTTTTTTTTATTTTGTTCTTAGGTAAGAATTTCAATTCAGTTTGTAAAATCTTTTTTTTTTACATTTGCTTAAGCAGTCCTGTTTGAAATGGTGGATCTTGTTGCCGCTGAAGATTTACCGTGTAGAACAGAAGCACATTTTGTTTGTTAAGTCCTCATTTTCATGTGGCTTAGAAATTTGGAGAACGGGAAGCCAGCTGATTAGTCGTTTTCGTCACTTGTCAATGATTTTAAATACGTGGTCCGTTGCCAATAGCCCATATTTACTTTTGGAGTGCGATATTAACAATAAATCAATCAACTGAAAGAATGTGATTGCTTTCAAAAACAAAAATGCTGTTTGCTTTTTATAAAGCAAATGAATGCGTTTATATTGCAATCAATTTTGTTGAATCCTATTTTAGTCCATATATGGGCAACAGAAAAAGCGATACATGCACCTAAATTTGCAACCTAGTCAAATTTATCGGGACTTAATGAATAATAGCTTTTCCGTTCGACGTCCGCGCCTCCTAGTGATTTTAATTTTTTTTTTTTTTGATTAATATGAGGATTTTCTAAGATGTAAACTCAATTAAGATATTTTGTAGTTTCCCAAGAAAGATTTTTTATAAATGTGAGTGTTAATAGTCGTTTAATCAAATTAAATAGGAGCTAATTTGAACAGCGTTATTCGTTTTTGGAAATCGCGCCAAATAAGCTTTTGGCTGTCAATAGTGTTCAAATCAAGATAAAAGAAGCTATTTAAAGTAAAATAAAACAAATGATGTCTGCTAATGAATTACATAGTCTCTCCGATTTTTGAAAATAATTTTTTTAAAGATCTAAAATAAAAAAAAGTTCTATACAAATTTTTTCTGTTTTTGAAATGCACTTAAGTAAATTCAAATAATGCAAAAATCTTAATTTGAGTATGAAAATGATTCCAGAATATTAATATGTTCCAACTCAAAATGATTGATTGATGGTTACTGGAACAATTTATTTTCAATTGCTTGCTTCTTTTTAAAGATAATTAATAAAAAATTACTGTTGAAAAACCACTATAGCTTTTAATGATCTTTATGGTTGGATTTTTATTACATTTTTATTAAATTTAAGTATAATTTTATTTTTAAGATTCAATTCCTTTTTTTATACTATTTTATAAAAAGTAAAACAATCAAATTCATCCATTGAAAACATTTATCTTTTGTGATCCTCTTTCAAACATTTTTTATTTACAAGATTCTCAGTTTTCAAAATCATGCCAATTTTTTTCAAAACGTAAATGTTATTCTATAGTGCACCCAAGGGTTTTTTTTAAATTTTAATTTGAAAACTATTGTGAAAGTAAAATCTCCTTTTATTAGATTTTATTTCTAGCATTGTATCATTACATGCAAATCAATTCAATACTGAGGATTTTTTTTCATGTAAATACTTGTTTAGAAAAAAAAAAGTTAATTTTTTGAAACCATTTTTCAGTTTAAGAATAAAGAAAGATGTGTTTATGTAAGAAAATTGATTCCAAAGCTATTCTAATTCATTACAAATAATTCTGGTTTTTTTTTTTTTTTTACATACTAATTACATGAAATAATTCCCTTAAATTTTCTCTTGAGGGATTTTAACTCATAATGCCCTTGAGCCTTTCAAGACTTTTCACATGATTAATTTCTAGCTTACTCACCAAATAAGAAATAACCATAACTTTATCTACCAAAAACTGAAACTTCTGCATTTTTAAATCAGGATGAAACAATCTGGAACAATAAAAAAAACCCTTTACCGAAAATTATGATTTTAAAAGTTTCCGGTTGACCATGACTATAAATCGACAAGATCTCAGGAACTATAAAAGGCTGCTTTTGAAAATGGCACGTAAACAGTGTCTTTAAATGTCTTATTTTGTGTGTTTTATGTGTGTTAATGTTTTTTAAGTAACTAAATAAGTGTGGATTTATATAAATGTACAAAGCCTACTCGTCCCTCAATGACTGTCGCAAATTCATTCCATTCCACTAAACATCATATTGGAAGTCTAAAAAGCCTTGCCAATCCAAAGTATCATATACTTTCCTGAAGATAACATATAAAAAAATGCATGGCATCTATAGGAAAGATTAATAGATTCCAGTCCTAACAAATGAGAATACTTGTGTATTAGCGTCATTGCAGCAAAATCATCACATGAATTGTGCCTTGATATCCAAGCAACGAAGATTCTAACATGTTTTATATGTAAAAAACCAATCAGTCAGATTTTAATGGAAATTGGCATGTGTGGTGCCAATTTGGCTGCAGTGATGCTAATACTTAAGTATAGAAATTAGTTATGTGGTTAGTTATCATATTATAAATTATTATGTTTAATCAAAAGGATGTAAAAACTGAAATTTGTATATGGAATTGGATAATGTATCCAAATTATATTTATTGTGTTAAATATGTGTGATTGCATATAGTGAAATAAAAAGGTTTTAATGGGTTTTATGTAATTTTTTTTGTTTTTCAGGAAGAAAATATGAATAATTTTTGCAAGCAGATTTTTAATAATATCACTTCTTTCAATGTTACTCAAGTTCGTCATATACGTGAAACTCCATGGAAAAGGGAATATTTAAGAAGATATGGGTACAAAGAAAATTTTTTCGAGAGACCAGGTTAGTTTATATACATGCTGAAAGCATTAAAGTGTTACGTGGTGAACCACAAAAGGGTTTGTATATTGGTAATTTTCTATAAAATTTAATGTTTTCAACTAATAAATATCGGAATTGTGATTTTTTGTATGATATCTGCAACTTGTCCTTAGTGGAATAACATAACCAATTTTTAAAACAATATATCTATTATTTTGAAAAATTAATAATCAAAAAACTACTAAAATATGCCAAAAAAGTCTTCCTACACTTAAAAAAAAATCTCAACACAGCTTTAAATATTGTGTTTTTTTTCCTTAATTTAATACTTAGTAGGATATATTTTAGTATCCACAATAACTTTTTTAAAACACCTTGGTATAGATTTCATCTGTTTTTCATAATTTCTGCATTGATGTTCCTATATTCTTCTGTGATTATTGTTTTACTTGACATTTTTTTTTCTCATGTCATGTTTTCTTTTTTTTAAAAAAAAGATTCTCTTGAAATATGTTCTACTAGATTTAAATGAGAGGTGAGGTGACTTAAAAAGTTTTTTTTTCAGAATTTGGGACAGTTTTAGAGACACCAGTGGTGTATATTAAGAGCAGTGTGCTTTATGTCATTATCTTGTTAAATAAAGAAATTGTCTTTGGTATCCAAATTTTGAGCAGATAATTTCAAATGCTTCCTTAAAATATTTAAATAGAGCTCATGATTCACCCAATATCATTAAAAAATACCAAATTGCCTAACCCTGAAGTCGATTTACACCTCTACCTCCATGCTTCAGCATAGAGGTGTTCTTGTTCCAACTATATTCTTGGGATTAAGATCCTCATTTTTTTTCTTCTACAACTATTGTATACTCTTCAGAACAAAAACTGTTGAATTTTCTCTCATCCCAACTAGTTTACTTTTTAATGTTGAATTTTCTGAAACTTAATCCTAAGAACCTAGTTGGAACAGTGATTTTATTTTTGTTTTTATACCTTTCATCACTGTGCTGGGCTGCTTGTCGAATGATGGCAGAAATACCACAGATAGGCATAGGATGAAAATAAAAAAAAAATGCAAACATTGAGATTATGAAAATATAAACACTTGAAGAAATTAATAAGATTAATCTAATCTTTCTAATTAATTTTCTGTGAATCAATTGTAATGTACATTTTTTATGTATGCATATTTTTATAATGAAGCATTTTAGTAAAGCTTGAATTTTATGTTTCCAGATACTCTACCTAGAATTCCTGAGAAACATAAGAAATTAAAAATTGGTTTAGATAAGTTACCTGAATATCAACCTTATAAAGCCTGGTCTGATAAGCGAAAATATTTTGGTCAAAATGATTACATTGGTAAGAATTACATACTTCTTTTTTTTAATTTGTTAGTATTTTATGACTTAAAAATAAAAGCTTTTTTATAATATGTAACCTCTTTTTTTACTTATATTTCATATAATTTTTAATATTGTGGGAAATGCATGCTATCATTTAGGAATTATTGATTGAATTTTGATTTATCCCAGAATAATTTACCATAACATTTTATAAGTAGTGAAATAGACATTATAAATGCATATGATAAAAAAAACTCCTTTAATGAATTCATACTACATTTCATTTTGACCAGTATCTTCTGGAAACATTAAATCTATAAAAGTTTCAAAATTACAAGTTATAGCTTTACATATCCATGTAGTAATCCCAAACAGGATAAAATAAGCATTGTTCACTAGATTGCATGACTGACGTGGAACTTAAGGCATTTATCGTGAAATCTTAATAGATGAAGGCCAAAATGACCACTCATTTCAGTAATTCCAGTTTATTTATCAATGCTTTTAAAAAATCGAAGTATTCATATTTATCTCTGGCTGCAGTTACTATATCCGCTTACAGTTTAGGAGCTGTAAAAATTTACATAAGGAAAATATTCAACATAAGCAAGTATGTAGGATTATTTGTGTCTACATTTCTTGGTTGGATCAGTATTGGACTTAAATTTAATTATAAACTATAAATTGATCGGGAAAACGCACAGCAAGATGTAGGTTGTAAACATTATTTTTATGTCATGTAAACATAATTAAAATGTTGGTTTTTTTTAACTTTTAAATATATTTTAAGGGTACAAAATGGATGAATACAAATTATTTTTATTGAACATTTCATTATTCTATGTTAACAGATAACTGTTATTGTTAGCGATTGCCAAAATTTTGTTCTCGGAACCAGTTCATGTTCGTATGACTTATTATGATAGGATTTTAAATTAACATAAATCAATTCAAAACCGGAATGGGCAAATAATAATGAAGTTAAGATTTTGTATACACATTCACAAATTAAATTATCATTACTTTGGTGTAAATTTTCAGTTTCTGTAAATGACTTTATAAAAGTGTCTTCTCAAATGTTTGAGTTGTTTTTTTAATTGATTTACAAATTTGAATGTATCATGTTGTTTCAAACATTTTTTTTCTTATTGTAACATTATGGTCATTGAAAAATAATTTAGTTTTCCATGCAAATGTATAATTTTCTCATAAGATTTCCTTTTTATGTGTGATTATTCAAAATTATTCTTGAAATTTCTTTTTTGCTTTTAATGATTCTTCCTCTTATACATGTTTATATTCTAAGCAACCTCCTGAGAGATCATTTTCAGAACTGTTGATTGCTAGTGGTCGAATTTTATGTTGGCATCATTTCCCTTTCTTTTCCCAAAATTTGTTTTATAAATGTTCCTTATGAGTAATTATATAGTATGTAGTTAATAAGTTCTATATTGCTGAGTCATTGTTTATTGAGAGTACATTATGTAGTAAAACTAAGGACATTTCTGTATGTCATTTAATTTTTAAACTGTTGCATGAAGCTAACTTGAGATCAACATATTAGTTTTTCTGAATTTGTTATACATTTATTTGGCATATATGATCTTTACAATTTACAAAATATAACATTATTTGAGTATTTATTTCTCTTTGTTTGATAACTTGTGAATTATGTGATTATCAATGTAATTAGTTCAGTCTTATATTTTGAACTTGAAAGCTATGCTTCGAATATACTTAAAATCTGTTGGTGTTTCCTTATGACTTACTGTTTTAAAAAAATGTAGCATTTATCTCCATTACTAATACAGCCGACTCTCGATAATTCAAGGTTGAAGGGTCCAAAATACAAGAGAAATTTTTTTCTAACACATTTAAATTTGAAACTATGTTGTAAAACAACAATTGTACATGTGTATAAAATTATTTTAAAATATTTTTTAAATCTACATATTATACAGTATAAGTATTTAACAGAAGTTAAAAGTCCAGTATTAATAGAATACATACTGTACATTATTATTTTTTTGACGAAGAAATCTGGTATATTTTTTGTTTTATGGCATTCAATCTAACTTTGTCAATAAATTTTTCTAGAATAAATGATGCTTGAAAAACCTCTGCATCAACATAATTTTGAAGGAAAAATTTGCATAGTTTGTTTAGTGACACTTAAGTTTCTGTCAGAGTTATCAGAATCAACTCTGATGGTCATCAAAAGGGCTACGTTACGGGGAGACAAGCAGAGACAATACAACACAAAACGTAAGCTCCAACCAGTTTGCTACAGGACTCTACTTGATTGTGAGGGTTTGAATTGTGGAGAGTTTTATTAGATCACTTCGAATTTTCGCATGTTGTATTCTGGCCAGCCACAGATTTTACTTCAAAATATTTAGTGTACCAAAATGTATTGTTTTAATTCAAAATATCAAGAGTTTTTCTAGGAACTGAGCATATACTTTGTATTAGCGTGAGGTTTGTATTATCAAAAGTTTGAATTAGCGAGAGTTGACTTTACAAATGTCTCCATAATTAAGTTGGTGGTTGAAATAAAAAATAAAATAGTTCATTATATTTAAATTATGAGTGTGAAGTTTTTTGAGGTATTAGTACTTAAAAGTAAATTATGAATTCTGTTTTTAGCAATGATTACTTAGTAACTGATTGTTAATATGCATATTCCAACCAATTACTACCCTTTTATGATTGATGTGTATTCTCTTTTATCAAAAGCTAATTTTTATATTATTTACTTTTTATTGAAGCTAATTAAAGTATTCTAGCATACATAACGATAAGTGAAAATATTTTATAGTACAGTAATACCATGAACTTAAGGTGATGGCGGGCCATTAGTTTAACACCTTACATGACATCTAGATGGCGTTGGCTATTGCGAAATTTTTGGCACAAATATTTGTCTCAAGATTCCCAAGATGGGCAATAAATTTCTCTCTCGGGTAACCTTTTCAATGAAATTCTCCCCTTCAGCGAAAGGGAACACGCGGGGGCTAAGGGAGGGTGACAGTCGTCAAACTGGTAAAATAAATGTTAGCTTTTTTTTTCTTTTTCGGGGGGGGTTAAAGCAGCAGAGTGAATCTTGACCATGAAAGACTTCTCATGTCTGGACATTGGTCAATCGTCAAACTTTTTCAACTCTTGGAACCCCTAGAACTGTAACATGTTTTCGAGGAAACCCCTTCCTCGCTGAAGGGAATATATCTTAAAATAATATTTAAAGTATATAGATAAACATATTTTGATATTATATGTAAAGACAATTTTAAAAAAAATATTATATTTTTTAATAAAAATTTTATGATGTAATTTTAATGTTATTTACTCATTGATAATATAAATTTGTGATCCAAATGTCACCTACGCATGCATTATACTTAGTAACTGAGATATGTGTTCACAATTTTTTACACAAACTATCGATGTATAAGCTTTTTGAAATCTGCAGTAGCATTTCATATTCCATGTTCAATTCGTTTTTGTATTTTGTTTTTGTTGCCAATCGCGTTAAAAATATTTTTCACTTTCTAAATACATTTTTGTGAATGGCATGAAAATGTTCATAGCTGTGTGAGAAATTCTGCGTATATGGCATGAATTGGTAACCTAAAATATAGGTCTTCTAGCTTAAATTTAAATTTTAGCATCGAATCTGTTCATATGTCGATAAATTTTTTTTTTCTTCATTATAGGTATTTTTTCCCCCACAAATGTAAAAGGTTTCAAAATATTGTACTAACTAGTATAAAATTACTTCGTGGAACTCGGGATAGCAAACAATAGTATATTCACAATCTACTGCATAAAATAAAGTTTTAAAATTCATTTATTATATTACAATAAAAGTTAAAAAAAATTTCAAATTATGTATAAATAAAATTTTTAATTATAGTCTATGAGATCATCTTTAGAATAATTGCGGCTAAACGAATTTCATGAGAACATAAAATCATTTTGCATACATATTTGTAATTTTTCTTTCCCATTTTTTTTTATTGGGACTCGTGGAACACAGTTTGTCGATCAATTCTCTAGATAAATGATGTACAGAACGAAACTGTTTAATTTTTCCTGAACAAATGATTTTTAAAGGAAGAATAGGTGGATTTAAAGCAATGAAAAATTAAATTTCACGTTTTAATGAACAAACAGTATGATACAATTTTACTTTTATACAATAGAACAGGGGTTGGCAACCTATTTCACGAGAGGTACAATTCTCAGTGGTACTCTGAATTACTCAACAAATGTGTCAATTTTTGAGAGGATGGAAGATGATAAATTTATAATGGTCCTTATTATACGAAGATCTCCAGAATTATGGACAATTGCGAAATTTCGAAAAAATCGGAAAGATATCTCGAAACATAAATTTACAGCTATTTTGTGAATTATTGGATGTCATTGCTGGTGAGATTTGATTGTTTGAAAAGAGAAGATCGCGTGCACTCTGCTCTCCGCTTTTGGTTGATTTCGAAAAAGGCAAAAAAAAAAATTTCTCTCTGTGTGTGTGTGTGTGTGTAGCGCACTTCCTTCAATAGAATCCTCCCCTTTCTCTGCAGGGGGAAGAGGGCCACAGTCTTTACGACTGTGAAACGAAATACTTGTTCTTTTTGGGGGGGGGGGAGTAAAATAGTGTTGAATCTTGACCATGAGAGAGATCTAAAATGGCTTTCTTACTTTTTCGACTCATGGATTCTGATAATTTGTTATGAATGCTTTATTCGTTTCTAACTATGGAAAAAATCCTATGTATTTTGCAATCTAAATTTTAGGAGCTGTTCTTGTTTTAATATAGATTTTACCGTCAAATGTCTTTTAAAATGTCAATAAGTTGTTCGCTCTCCTTGATTATAGGTGTTTTTATCCACAAATAAAAAAAAAAAGTTCATTTTCCATTACAAAACGATTTAGTTGTGCAAAAACAATGTATTAACGTGAATAAATTTGTTTTGTTGGTCCCGGTACAGTAAACAATGGAATATTCACAATCTAGTAGGCACTACATATAAATAAAAACGATTTAATATTCTTTTATAATGGAATAATAAATGTTTCTAAAAGTATTACAAAATAAAGTTCTTATGTACAAAAAAAAAAAAATATTTCAGAAATTTCCAATTAGGTATACACTTACACCTGTATTACATTATTAAAGGTTTAAGGGAAACAATTTTGAATAGAGTTTTCTTTAAAAAGTAGTTTTATATTTAAATGTTAAAAAGTTAAAGGTTATCAATTTTGATATTTTTCTAAGATAGTATGCAGCTATTTCATTAAAAACTGGTTAATTATGGTTTTGACCATTATTTTACATATGTTTGTAAAATATTTTTCAAATTCAAAAAATATTTTTATAAGAAATGGTACGTAAATGAAAATAAGCATTACAAAATTATTTCATGTTCAGCAAAAAAAAAAAAAAAAAAAAAGAAAGAAAGAAAGATATTTTGAAATTAAAATTACTTTTGTAACTTTAGAGAATGATTAAAATATCATTATAAGGGAGAGAAAATAGGCTGGCAATTAATTATCAAGCACAATTAATCACATATAATATATAAACATTGCTTTTATTTTTCTAAGAAATTTATGTTTATTTAATGAATATATGTCAATAACAATTTTTCAATTTGGAAGTTAACATTATATTTAAATCAAAGAAAATTGCATTATTTGTTTAATTTTTGGGCATATTTGGTAACAAAATAATAGTTTCATTCTATGTAGGAATCCAAATAAAAATGGCTAAGTAATATACTTAATTATAAAAATATATATCACGGACAGTTTTTACGGTATCCTGTTCGAGAAGATATAGGAGGTCACAGTAGGCAACAGTTCATGGTTATGAACTCGTGATCGACGTGGTGTTGCATCGTCGGTTTCAATTCTGGTGTCCCTGCTGAAGATCCGCTATGTAGAAGGCTGAACCTCAAAGCAGATGTTTGAAGTAGATGATACTATATGTTGCTGTTGGAGGAAATTTTGGGAGATTGGTGTTCCAGTGTATTGGAGTGGGGTGTATTTTAATTAGTGGAAATATGATTCAATTTTACCTTGCAAATAAATCTGGTTCGTTGATGGGAGCAATCGTGTTATTTTCGAATGAACTGTCATTATATGCTAACCTAGAAAATTAAAAACGTTACAGATAATCATTCGTTGAATATCGTTCATTAGTCAGATATTTAATATCTGTAAGTAAAGTGCTCTAAACTTCTGGAATTATTACGAATTATATTAGCGTTTCTTTCCACTTTACCTTTTTTCTTCTATCCGTCGTAAACGTTGAGCTTTTGAAGCCCGATTAAAACTAGGATGTTTACGAGATTTATAACTCTGATTTTTCAAAGGCATTTTTAGAAATATTAAAAGAAAAAGAAGCTAAATTGAAATAAGTCCTGTAAGAAGTAAAGGTTCGTATTCGAAATTTCAAAAGTGACTAAGAGAGTAACGTATTTTACTTCGGTCAGAATTCGGTCACCGAAAGTTGGGAACCTTCTCACACATCCCCCTACGGTTTCTTCCTCTCTTTCTGTTTTAGTACATAGGAAAGAAATTGGAAACTTTTATTGCTTTTTTGTACTTTTCTTTCCTAAAGACTTCGGACCAACAAGTGTTTTCCGGTCCCCTCTGAAGTGAAATTCCCATGAGATATTATACATCGTGGGGTGGATGACCAGAGTATTTAGCTCTTCCGAGCTATAACCTCTCGTCATTAGGATTTCGAGTGTTATGACTCTTACATTTTTTTAAATAATAGTACTTAAAAGTAAAAAAAAATTTAAGGACAGTAATAGAAATAAAAAATTTAAAATTAAAAGAATGCATTAAGTGCTTGAAAAATACCATGAGATATTGACCTCATGACATGACGAGATGCCTTTGAAAGGACGCTAAAAGGTATTGTGGCTAACAAAACGGGAAAGTAATTTATCATATAGTGATTATACTGAGTAACAGATTGTTTTTAAACCATAATTTATGGTAAAATAGCTTTGTAATAATTAGATTGACTTAAGTTTTCTAGTGGATAGATTCAATATCTCCCCTCCCCTCCCCCGAAAAAAAAAGGTATAAATTGCTCTTAACTGATTATGATATTTCCTGAGAAAATGAATAGAAAAAATAAGAAATGTAAAACTTTTTAACATTTGAAAATCGAGCAATTTGATTCACAATTACGAGATAAAAAAAAGCAAACATTATTAATTATAACAGTTATATTTTTCCTTCGTTTATAAAATAAATCATTCATTTTAAAAGTCTTCCAAAATTAAAAATTATGAATATTTGGGTTTAAAAAATGAAAACACCGTTTAATTATTTAGAAAATTAAGTTTCAATTTTTTAAAAATTAGTGTTTTTAAAAGTTTATTCAGCAGATATATCTTTTTCTGAATGCTTTACTTTCTAATTCAAAAATGAACTAGTAATAAAAATCAATATTTTAATTATAGTAATAAAATAAAAACTCCAATGAGCAATAAAAATATGTTCATATCGTAATGCCCAACATATTTCTTTTTCCATAAAGAATTCATAATAAAATTTTACTACTTAAAAATTTTTATCATATATTTAACTAAAATGGATAAAATTTGAATTAACATTAATTCTAAATTTTATATGTGTAAAATGTAATGCGCAAAGAAAAATCCCAACTTCTATTATGTTAAAAATTTAGTCAAGAACTTGATCACACAAGTTATTGAAAATGTTCAATGACAGAAAATGCCAGACAGTATTTTTTAATAGAAAAAAAAGGCAAAAATTTAAAGATAGAGAGACTTTAAAATCGCGATATTGCCATATTTATTCGAATCTAAGCCGCACTTTTTTTCCCGATGCTTAGGCTACAAAAATTCTGGTGCAGCTTAGATTCGAAGACTGAAAAAAGTTTTTAATGCTGGTAAAGTAAATTAATTATTCACTTTTTTATTAATTCACCTTTATTATTTTTTTTATTTCGTTTAGTTAGTGATTGAATATAAACGTCATATTGATCAGCTACACGAGGGCTTTTTTGGTGACGGACCTCGTAACTTTGAACCATAGTCAAGTGACGAGGACGACACCTGAGCTTGCCATCCCATCTCCTAACTACCACACCAATGAGAGGACGTTTGAGCTCTCAGATTTAACGTTCATCGCGCCCCTACACAACAGAACTTCAGCGGTACTAGGCTCGAACTGACACGCCAGCCACGAGTACGTTACCCTGACCACTAGGGTAAGCCACTTTTCATTCGTAAATATATCATATATCGATAATATATTTTACACTTTTTTTCACAAAAATGTGCTGAGAATTTGGGGTGCGGCTTAGAATCTGAACATAATTAATTGAAAAAATAAGTTTCTGTTAATTAAATTAGAAAACAATATTTTGTGTTAATAATTGTTCCAATGGTTTATGGTAAAGTTTTACGTCAAATATAAAATCGATGGGGAAAAATTTTTTTGTTAGTTAAAAAGAAAATAATAATATAATAATAATTGCATTACAATAATTAGATTAAAATTTTAATTTGTGAGTAAGGAGTAGTAATTTGTGTTCTTTAGAGTTAATTCACAACTTTCGATCAAGTATAAAGTAAGTATACTTTCATTCTTCGTTAAGTCATTTCGCAGAATTTAAATATTCTTACAGACATTCCTTCAATAACAGATAAAAAAAAATCTAAGCAGTATAATTATAAACGATTTTTTTTAAAGCACACATGCAGAAAATATTTAAAACTTTCCTAAATCGGAAAGTTCGTCAGATTTGAGATGTTAAATCTCTGTACATCATAAACCTTTTCCATTGTCCACTATTTGTCACAATTTGCAAGTTACCATAATTTCAGCTGGCGACTATATTTCAGAAAGATATTGCCAAAAATAAGTATTCGTAGCCAAAGAATAAATTCGCTTTTCAAACGATGGTGGTGCCATCTGTTTTGAGATAGTCCTAACTACGCCAAAAATAATTCAGAATGAACTTAAAATTTAAAAAAAAGTTAATTAAGAAAAACATAAAACTTAATTCTGGCTACACTAGTCCAAAGAGGGAAGCTTGCTTTCTTATATACTATTTAATTCTACTCTAAAAAAATTTTTTTTTCTGTTAAAATGTCTTTTGCGTTTCCACCTCCTATACTTTAACATAGAAAAGTCAAATTTCATTTTGCAAAAATGCTGAAAACTGTGTAATTTTCCAAAAAATTAATTTTCAAAAAACACTATCCTTTAAACATTTATTTTCCTTATATCCATAAAATTTTTTATTATTATTGGAGCTTTTTCCTGCCCACAAATGTCTTTTCCGTTTCATCCGTATCCTTTAACATTGACCGAAAACAGAATGGTAACTGAATGGTGATAATATGGTGATTTTTCTCTGAAATTGAAGCGTTAGTGTTCATGTGTTTTAAGGTGGAATTGTGAGTGTTTCATTATTGATGCATTTTTTAATCTTATGTTTCTTGATATTGCCTTATGTTTCGGCATACTATATAACTCAAGAATATCCCACACCAAATCTTTTTTTTTAACATATATATTATTTTAACTGTTGTTAGGGCTTTATTTTTACATGAGAAGATTTTGTACCTGTCCCCATTAAGATAAATTTCCCTCCCACCTATTTATTCTATGGAAAATAAACTCTTAACTGTCAGGCTTCTTATATAACATATGTATCTAAATTTTTATTCATTACTATTGGAGACTTTAAATTTTTGTTACTAAGTTAACAAATACATATCTGTGGATGTTTAAATGTACTTGTATTGGTTAATCAATGGAGAATAAAGGAAATTAGTGACAATGGCATACTTTTTTTTAGCAGTTGTAGTAAAAGTTCTTTACCTTGGACAAAAAAACTCCATTTCCTATTTATAAGACATACTTTTATCATTTATCCTCATCTAAAAGGATGATAAATGTAATAAGGCTGTCAAAGTATTTTCTTGCATATTGATTTTAAAGGCCTAAATTGTGCTGAACAACACTCATAGAAATCTTATCTACCAACCAATTTGAATTCTTGAATATGTTGTTGATTCTAAGGAAATTCTTTCTTCCAATTTGAACTTGTATGTCGATTTCAATGGAATAATATTCATCCAAAACAAATGTGGTTTTTCTAGAGTTGCATTTTTCTCCGCTATATGAAAATATCTTTTCTATTTTACTTATTCACTGATGAATTTTCAGATCTTTAAGAAACATCTAAATGATAAAATTTAATTCCAAAAAACAATTTTTTTTAATCTTTTAGTGGCATTTTATTGTATTCAAAGTAATGTTTTTAGTTAGGATTTAAAGTAAAAAAATTCCACTAGATTAATGTTACTTGCATGAATTCAGATAGACAGGACTTAATTCAACAATAAAAAAGTATTAAATTTTAATTGACTTTTTATTTTCATTTTAGATATTTTGGGAGATGGCAGCATTCATCCTGTTAAATTACTGACAAATATGCCTCCATGGCTACGAGGTTTTCAAGGAAATGAATTTCAGATGCTTTTGGTGAAACAGACTTACTATCAACATTGGAGGTGGTCAAAACCAACTAAATGGAAG
Source organism: Trichonephila clavipes (assembly GCA_019973935.1). Classification (NCBI taxonomy): domain Eukaryota; kingdom Metazoa; phylum Arthropoda; class Arachnida; order Araneae; family Nephilidae; genus Trichonephila; species Trichonephila clavipes. The sequence goes on from BMAU01009311.1 coordinate 1,409,861, forward strand.
CACTTAAACAAAAGGATTATGTTTTTATATAGATATTTGAATAGGAAAACAAAAACATAATTGTTTAATTTTGTAGTATTATATTGTATTTTCTGAACATGTTGTATCCTCTGTAAAGAGAACTATGAAGTTTTCTTTCTGTATTAAATATTTGAAGGTTCACTCTGTTCATTTTTACTTTTGTTGCTGTAGAGTTTTTCACCCTCAGAAATAAAGATACATTGTAACAGAATAAATTAAGTTTTTTTATTTTTAATATGTTTTTAAATGTGAGTGTGATAAATGTTTATTTTTTTTAAAAAAAATTTAATGGAATTTTTTATGTCATTAGTTTTTATACCCCAACAACTTTAGCCTTTATTCTTGTGTTATTGTACTTCTGTTTAAATATTATAGGATACTGTCATGTCATCTCATTAGACAAAAACTTCATAACAATACTTGTGAAGTTTGATGCACACACACAGGTGTGAGACATTGTATTTTCCAAAAATATACAGCGTGTTCTTCCCTCATGACTGGGGGCAAAACAGATGTTGACCAGATTTTGAAAACGGCTTTGATTTTGCCATACCTTTTCCTTCTCTGACACCCAGATGGTTTTAGTCACAACTATTTATAGTAAGGACACTCCTGTGAACAGTTTCTATTATTTCATTCCTTCGCACATCTGGGCTGCGATTTAAATGAGTGAAAAGAATGTCAGCCTGTTGTGATATTGACTTGCCTAAGATTCTCAGTGTCAAAGTGACTGGTCGATTGATAGGCCCTCTCTATGGTGTACGAGATAGGGAGACGTAATTGATTTCAGTCATGAGGGCCTATTGTCTCAAGAACCAATGGAGTTGGGATCAAGGCAGAGAATGCCAGATGCAGTTAGTCTATGCCAGAGATTGATGATTCAGAGATTATTGGCTGTGTGAAAGAGCCTTTATTTTCCTTTAAACACACGAATGAGGTCTTAGGGGTAGCTGCACCCCAAAGGACCAAGATAAAGGAACTGCGATGACCTCTTAAAAGATGGAGTCTGCGGAGCAACCGCTCCAAATTCTGATTGAAGCGATACCAGCGAAAGTGGTTGCAAGGATAGCCGCACCAGGGAGAAGATTACCTAAATAATTAAGAACATGAAACTGGACTTTAACTTTTCTCCATTGAAAGGCTGTGAAAAGTAAAATTTATCAATGAATTTATTTTTTTAAAATTAATTTGAAATAAAATGCCTTTTGGTTAGAAGCTGTGTGATCCCTCTTCACAAGTAATAAAGTAATTTTGAGGGCTCACTGCATGAGAATTCAAAGTACTTGCATCTATCGTTGAGGGTTTTTTTTAAACAAATTATACATATTTATATTATTTGTATAAGGAATAATTTAAACAGAATCGTGTGCTTGAAAAGTAAATTTTTGTTCTTTAATTATAAGGGCATTGTAACTACTCAAAAGGTATCCACTTAAATAATAATCTTTCTGCATTAATAGTCCAATTTGTTCAATTTTTCTAGATTTTAATTAATATGCATTAAGCCAATTTATAATCTTTGATGCAAGTAATGAACAATTTGCTAATCTTTTTATTGAATGCATAGCTATGTTGAAGATTATGTCTAGCCCTTCATAGCATCAGTTTATATCTAGTAGTGCCATAAATTTTGATATAAAAATTTGAAATCATTTGCTGTGACTCAAATGATTTTAAGTTTGACTGTTGTGGATCACCTGCAATATTTTATATCTGAGACCAACAGCATTGCTGTCCACACTAGGAGGGGTTGTTTGCTCTCAATGAGAACAACAGCTCTCATCAAAGCAGTCAGGAATACAATTCACATTAAAAAATGATTCTTATTGAACAGTTGAACATGCCAAAAAGAACAATGTGGCTCATAGTAAACGAAGACTTTAGACCAGGGATACTCGGGCCTTTTTTCCAGCCTGGCTGCATACTCATGACAGGTATTTCAAGCGGGCCGCAACATAATAATGGAAATACACTAAAAGATCAAAGCAAAATTGATCAAAATGTTAAAACTATTCTTGTTGTTTATTTTAATATTGTATTAACCTATCTATCAAATGCAAAAAAAGTATTTGCTTTTATGCATTTTTTACTGAGTGATGGGAAGCTTCGATTGCCTTTCATTCGTGACCAAACCTTTTGCTTACATTCTACTATTAAAACAAATTGATAGAATTTCCCATTAAGTTTTTAGTGCACTGTTCTCTAATCATTGAATTTCTTAGTGTAATGGGATATGACTGAGCCACTCGAAAAAGGCCAGTGGGCCGCAGTTGCGCATCACTGCCTTAAACTAAGATTATCGATGAATTTCTAGTCATTTTCTTATAAAATAGTTTAAGTCTGTCTTCGTCGCATGTTTGAGAACATGAACTAAATGCAAAGCAAGTATTCGGAAAGAAAAATGTCTCAACTTTTGTGAAAATTAGCAACTTTGTAATTCATACACCTGTTTATAATGTAGGGTTTTTAAAGTATTCCATAAATAATTACATTTTGTTTTACCTTGTAAAGGGATATCTCATTTTTTTTTTTTAGCAATTACGGTTTAGGAGAAAAAATGAGTCAACTCACATAAAAATAATTATGCCACTCTATAGGATAATTGAATTATGCTGCTCTATAGGATAGCGAAGCCAGAATATTAATGTTGGAATACTTTTTTACCTGAAAAAATCTTCCAAATCTGGGTCCTATTCTTTATGTTACACTGAAGATAGCCTTAAATTGTTGAAGGCACGAACATTAGAATGGTGCCATGCTTACAGCAGCCACATACAAATTTCCATTCTGACCTACGTACATGCACTCCACAAAAAATAAAATGAAATTATTTTGCTTAACGAATTTCCAACGTTTTCTTATCGTACTTAAAACCACTTGCTTTCTCAATGGATAATAGGCAGTCAAAACCTATAAAAAAAATTTGCAAAATGTTCAGGATGGCTTAAACTTCTCACATAAATCACCGGATTTTTCACAGATTATGTTCCATTGCTTTTGCTGATTTTTTTTTTAAATATAACCCTTATGAAAGTAGGCTGGGGATGCTATTATTGCACATACACCATTAAGTTAACATTTTCACCCAAAGTATTTAACCGATCTCCGTTTTAAATTGTTTTGGTACTTTTTGTATCCAAAGCCTTTTCAATCAATTCAAAGCAAGATTAAAAGATTTCGCTTTCTCAGGAACAGCTAATATTTTCGTACTTTTAACTGAGTTTTGTATACTAAAATAAAAGAGAACACACTTTTGATTTTGAGTTGTTCTTTTCTGGCTTTGATAGAGATGATTTTAATTTTTCTAGTTTTAATTTAGTTTCATTGTGCGATTCCTCTCTCAGTTTTCCCCTCTAAGATGTTATAAACAATATTTTGAACAAATTTAGCCACTAGACACATTTTTATCCATGGTTATAAGCATGGATAAAGCTTATATTGACGGCACCACTTTCCATTCAAACGTTGTTATAATACACTGAAATCATAATTTAATGATTAACTTGTATTTAATAAAAATTTTTTTATTTTGGAATGAAAAATACCCACGTATCAAATTTCGTGTAAATATTTCCGAAAATGTAATTTCTTCTACCCATTAGTCTAACAGACTACGGCTATAACAAATAGCATTGTACCTCCTATCGCATATAGTATTCTTAGAACAATGAATTTAAAATCTTAAGCTAAAACAGAGAAATGCGGGGTCTCAGATAAAAGTAATTTGCTTGAAAAGCTTTCAAGTTTTTTTTAATTATGTGATAAATCTATAATTTATCCGGGCAAAATACAGCTATTTAAAGAGAACAGCAGTTCGAAATATAAATTTTATTCAAGGCAATTTCACATAGCAAAAGAATTATTCAGTCCTCTTGAAACTTTGAATCACTTATTTACTCCGCAAATGATCGAAAAAATAGTTTATCATACTAATTCTGAAATTAGGAGAGAAAAAAAGATCGGTACGCTGAACAAAAATCTACAGTATCAGAAACTTGTATTGGTGAAATTGAAGCATTATTTGGATTACTTGTTTTGTCAGCGGCTATGAAAAATAATCATTTAGCCAGAAACGAATTATTTGATGTTACCGTATGTGGTCAGCGGTTCAAAGCTGGAATGAGTGAAGTGAGATTCCAATTTTTGCTGAATTGTCTACGTTTTGATGCTAAAAGTACTAGAATTGAAAGAAAAAAATATAAATTTGCACCAATCAGAAAAATTTGGGATGACTTCATAAAGAATTGTGTGGATTTTTTTATAAACGTGGATCATGTGTTACTATTGATGAACAGTTATTAGCGTATCGAGGTAGGTGCCCACTTAGAATGTATATACCGAACAAGCCTGTCAAATATATGGAATAAAAATAGTAATGATGTCTTTTACCGTATAAAGCAAAACAATGTTTTGCTCTTCTATCTACATTCTATGAAAAACCGAATATAAATGAAGAAAGTGGAAAACCGGAAATGAATTTTACAATGCAACACACATAAAAGGAGACGTAGACATATTAAAACACATGTGTAACAACATGTCATACAGTAGAAAAACACGATGGGGCTTTTTGCGTATTTTATGCCATGATAAATATCAGTTTAGTGAATGCACACGCTACATATGTGCATAATATGGCTCACAAATCTGGAAAAGAATTATCTACAACAGTGTTTCCCAACGTGGGGCCTACGCCCCACAGGGGGCGCGGGGGGTGGCAATTCGAAAATGGATACGACCCAAGACTAACCCTTCTGCTCCGGGCCATTTAAATGCAATGCTAGATATCGGTGCCGAATTTATCAAAAAAAGCAAATTCTTAGATAATTATTAGGCATAATTTCGTTTGACGAGACCAAAATATCAACTGGGTGATTGGCTTCGTCCGGGGTTCACCACGGAGTGTGCCGCCTGCCGGGAGGGGGACATAGCCCCGACCAGTCAAGAAACTTGCTAAACAGCGCAGTTGTGTTTGCAAGAAAGCTATTACTACCGTTTCCATCTTCATTTTTGGCTGAATGTGGCTTTAGTGCTGTAAATGATTTACTGATAAAAAAAAAAAAAAAAAGAAATCGGCTGGATATAACACAACATGAGGATTTGAGACTTAAGCTAACCAAATTGGAGCCCAATATAAAATCTATCTGCAGCAAGCATCAAGCGCAAGGATCTCACTAAATTAAAATGACAAATTAATGTGGAAAAAATCATTAAATTAAAATTATTTTGAATTTTAATTTCTGTTTTTCATTATATATTTTGAAATTTTACTTACTGTGTTTTGTTAACAATTTGATAGTGATTTATTCCTAGAATCCATCATTTATGTTTCTTAAGTGAACAAATCAATTTTTTAATTTTAAATATTATGTATGTCATATGGCAGCATACAAACTTTAGAAATGTTAAAGTGGGGCATGGCACAAAGAAGGTTGGGAAATACTGATCTACAAGAAAGTTTGCGATAAAACTAAGTGAAGATCTCCTTGCACCATGGATGGAGAAACGTCTAAATGTATCAAATTTGCCCAAATCAACAAGGACAATTATTTGTAACCTTTTGAAACTGGAGCAGAACATTGAATCACCTGAATAATCGGAAACTTAAAAAAAGGAACATTTATGCTTTTTGCCCATATAAGTTGCGTAGAATGACACGCAAATTTTGTTTATTATGTTCTTGAGCAATATGCGGAGAGCATCAAGCCGATAGACTTGTTCGAAAATAAAAAAAAAATTTCTTTTTTGCTTACATGAAGATTAAATGTCATGAAATCATCTGTAGGTAGTATAATTTTTATGTTGTTAACTTTTAAATTATGGTTTAAGCATGCCAAAACTCATGTCATCTGGGAGACGAATGGGTAACATTCTCGTAAGTTTTTCAAAGGGTAGTATTCTAGGGTAAAAAGGCATACAGAAGAGCTATAAATATAGTTTAAGGTCCCATTAGAAATTTTAAAAATTCCATGTGTGCTATATGGGAACATTCTGCAGAATGATCACAAATGCTTTCTGGGCTACTTTTCGGCGCATGCGCCAATTCTCGCTTGCTGACGTTCTTTTGGTTGCACCAGCATCCCTAAAACTTGCCACATTTCTGTTTCAAACATTTTTTTCACAAAAGACGCGTCTAGTTTGATATCAGGTGAGACATGACGTTTAGACCAAGTTTCTCTTCTCGGTTCAATCAGCATGCCCCACGCAAAATTATCCTTTCCAGTGGCATTTTAAGACTCCTTGAAGCCCTCTGCCTCTATACTAAATTAGTTCTCTCTACCTTAAATATGATCTTTTAAGTAGACAGTGTATATCATACGTTTTCAAATACCTGTACAACTGGTAACCCGTAACAAATAAGAAGGCGTGATTCACTATTTCACAAGCCTAGGCACAAAACTACTTCCCCCCTTTCGACTTAATAGGGTTTAGTGGTAGGTCTTGACTTATAGAAGTGGACGGTGAGAACACTTCGTAATAAGGCAGTATTGCCAATTAGCACATAGTTCGAAATTCCTAGTTTCTTAGAGAATATATCCAAAAATAACACTGAAATTCATTACCTTCACAGAGTCAAAATGAAGTTGACTTGGCGAAACCCTCCTGCTCACCACTGGTACGCAGTTAAGAGTCCTAGCCTATTTCTACAGTGCAGGAGATCCAGGCTCTTTAGACGGCCTTGGCTTGCTTTAAAAGTGGTCACCTGCTAGCAGGGGCGGCTCTAGAGCCGGGCCCCTGGGTGGCAAATTTTAAAAGCATCATTCAGATCGAAATTGAAAAAAAGAATTTTTTTCTCATAAAAAATTAGATATATTTTCTGAAATATTAACGGGTTTAATTTGGATTTCATTTTATGTATCTTATTTTTACTCTGAATGCTTAATATCAGTTTTCTTTTGTGTTGAAACTTGACGGGTTCGAAGCAAGAGTATATGTTAAATCATGAAATTTGATATGTTTCATATCTTTAACTTTCTCTCCATCCTGGAGTTGGGTCGCAACGGACATTCCTCTCACCATTCAATGTCCGGTATCCAGTGGCGTAACGGAGAATATTAAAACCTCCTGCAAAATCAGGATTTGGGTTCCAAGCTGAATCTTACAAGGGATCGCAAATCGACGTCAATCAGGCTTTGGGATCCCACACAATGCGGGAATGTCCGTTACGCCACTGCCGGTGTCAGCAAACCAAAAAGGGTCTAAGGTAATAAAGGTTTTTGATTGATAGAAAGCTACACAGGAGATAGATTATTTTAGTCTTGAGTACAGTTACTATAAGTTAAATTAAACACACCTGTGATCCCCACCATCAGTAAATGCTTTTTCGCAAAAAATAGCCTGCTGTCAAATGGAAATTTCTTTTCTTACATTTTACTCGTTTGAAATAATAACATGTAATTATGTCTTTAGTTTCGAATTGCTTTGTAAGACTTAAAATAATATATATAGTTTTGCTGTCTCTTTGTTTGCGAGAGTTATTTAAGTTTTATAGGTGTGTATGGAAGTGAACAATTTATCTTTTTTAATCAAAATTTTTTGCTTTAGAGAGAGGGGTGGCATTTCCCATTTTTGTCCGGGACGACAAAACTGCTAGAGCCGGCCCTGCCTGCTTGGTATGATCTTTGTACGGGGGGAGGGGGTAAAGTCTTTCTTTACCTGCCCATGCTCTCCCCTGCTTTTTCTGGTCATCTTCTGGACTGCTGAGGTTGGACAGTTGTTTGGAGATCAAGATCTGGCTTGTAACATTCTTATGTGGAAAGGTCAAATGGACTTGGTGTAGGCTTACCTGCTCCAGTGGGATTGGAAACAACAACAACACAAAATTAAAATCACTCGGATCATGATCTTATTGAGACCAATTCTAGTACAAGACAAGGCACTAGGTACATGCCTTAAAAGCGTCCTTGTATCTATTGGAAACTATTTCTGTTGGTGACGATCAGGCTTTCTCAGTAATCTGAAAATAATTTTAAAATGATTTTCTTGGCAGAAATAATGGATGGATATTGCTTATTTTGTAAGTTTCTTCCCTTATATCCTGCTTAACTTGGAACTAATGAGGGGCCAGGGCCGATCCTTGCAGTGCTTGCACCCCACGCGAGCGGCCGCAGAGCCAGTGGCGTAATGTACATCCCCGCATTGTTGGTAGGTCTAGAATTTGTAGGATTCTGCTTGGGGGCCCAAAATTTGTCTTTTCAGGGAAGCCCTAATATTTTCCATTATGCCACTACTCATGCCGCATATAATTCTATGTGTCGAACAAAGTTTTTTTACGGATTTCTTTAAATAAAACTTATAATAAGTCGAATAAATGTGCTGAATTTCAAACAGTTATTGAAAAATCAAAAGTCCCAATTTCCCGATAGTATAGCATAGTTTAAGAAAAATAGAATGCTAGTGTGCAGTGTGTTAGTCCGCATAGTACATGTATGTATACTCTTTATAAACACATCCTTCATTCGGTAGCAAAATTCGTTGCATAGCGGGCAATACCGCACAAGAAAAGGTTTTTTCCCCCTTATCAGCGGCACTGTGGATCAATGCTTAACAAAGATGTTTCAAAAATGATTTTTGCAAAAGTTGCCTTACGAAAATATTTAATATGGTTAATTCTACCTAATACATTGGAGTGTTTAAATTCAATATGTATTGGGGAAAAAATTTGAAAGATTTCAATTTAATAATAACTTTATAATTTAGAAAACAAAATAGAAGAATGGAGTGTCTGTGCATTTTCATTAATGTTTTACTCTTTGCTCTTAACCGGTAGATGAGTTTAAAACGTTAAGTATCATTTAAAATAAGAAAAAATCCCTAGAAGGGTGGCATTTTAGATCTTTGCACGTTTTTGGCAGAACCCCTAGGATGTGTCCTGTGAGTGGCGTATTCCACATACTTATGCGTTAATCCATGAGATTCGCCTATGAGATGTGCATAACTTTCTAGTTACTTCTCGGTGTTCTGTTTTCAATGTCATGAAATCTATACTTGTACATGTAAACATAAACCATATATATGTATAACTAAATCATGCAATTGGAAATAGGATTGCAAAATTGTCATTTATTTTCCTTAATAAACAGTGGCGTAGCGTGGGATTTCGCAGCCTGGGACCTACCGGAAATTTGTCACCCCTCTACTTTAATTACTATTGAAAAGAAATTTAATAAAAAATAAAAAACAACAGCTTAAATTTTTTTTATTGATTAAAAAGGAACTTTTTGTGTTATTTTTCATAGCAAAATCTTTTATACAATTGTCAATATCAATATGTATGTCATGTTCAATTGACAGAATGGCTAAATTTGTTAGCCTTAACGTAGATATAGTCGATCTGAGATAATTTTTATTAATTTTAGCTTATATATATATATATATATATATATATATATATATATATATATATATATATATATATAGAGAGAGAGAGAGAGAGAGAGAGAGAGAGAGAGAGAGAGAAGCTTCTTTCCCAAATGACATTACTTATGGCAGGTGTTAAAAAATTCTCAACATTATGACAACATTTGGTAAGCCATCTTCAAGTTTGGACTCAATAATATATTTTAATAAACCCAGAGAGCCGGACCTAATGAGTTCTTTTTTACAACTTGGGTCTGTTGCAGCTACGAAAGCTTGTAGACGCACGCGCTCAAGCTGGAATTCTTCTTTATTAATGTCTTGAGGATCTTGATCTAAGTTAGATTCGTCCATGCTCAATATCACTTCAGGCCTTAATAAAGCATATTTTTGCGCTAGAGTCTGCAACTGTTGGAATCTTTCTCGAATTTCAGCAGTTACTACGTCTATTGAAGAAAACATTGTTTGCCTCAACTCAACTTCATACGATAACAGAACATCTTTACTTCCGTCGCCAAATATATGCTTCCTTCTGATTTGTCTCGGAGGTTCAAAAGAAATTTCAAGCTCTTCACATAAACTTTTAGCATTTATTAAAGCGTTATCCACGAATTCCTCTCGTTTTGCTTCTAATATGGTTTGTAAAGCACGTATGTTTTTAGCACATTAATGGATATTTAGTCCCTCTGTTTGCAAATAATTTTGAGCATCATTGACTTCACACAATACCGGTTATCAGAAGCCTAAGTAACATAAAACGAATGCGATTGCATAGCGACTAATAAACTTCCTGCATCTGTGCGTGTATTAGAGCTTTTATTCATTTCCATCAGTTTCGTAGCGCGGGTGCGATTTGGAGTTTGAAGTACTTTTTTGAGTTTAAATATCGCAGTACTTGCCGCCGTCCTTTTCCGTATGCCGCCCACGGCCATGGCCCCCTCGGCACCCCCACGCTACGCGAGTGATAATAAATTCTATTAAAATACATAAATTAAAGTTCTCTATATTTCAAACCTGTAGGCAATATGAAACGTTATGAAATCGGGAAAGAAGCGTCCAAGTGAATTAATAATAATATTCTGTTAGCAAAAATAGAATGCAAAAGCAAAAAGAATAATGATTAAATAATCCGTTGAATTTTTATTTCCAGCATACCTGCTTTTACAATTTTTCCAACTAAATCTCGAATAAACACGCTTATTCGAAGGGATGGTTCGAACTCCGAAATATTATTTCCTTCGCGAAAATGTTGTGTTCTTCTCGATTAAAATGCCTGTCCAAACATTCCAAAATTCCTTTCAACGCATTCCAGTTCTCAGTATATTCTTTCGCGTTCCGGAATGAGAAAACAGCGAGGATTTCCGTTTATAGATTTCAGCGATGATGATCTTTACATTATTTATCAATCAAGTAAAATCTATATTTTACTGGCAATTACTTATGTAAAATAATGCATTGTAATTATAACTATCAGTAAATTATAATTTTTTAGTACGAGATAGTAATAAAGAAAATATTTATTAGAATGTGCAGAGAGGATAAAATTGATTTTTTGAAGGAATTACCGTACCACGTTCTCTTGAATAACTGTTATTTACTTACTTATAATTAAATATTGGATTAGTCGAACTCAAATTAAAATACATGATTAATTTACTCACACAATACACACAAACGTTGTACATATCTGACGTTTAAGAATCTTGTTGCAGAGAAAAATAAATATGTTCATAAGATTGATATAAATGAAATTACCATTAGTTGACGCTAGATATATTTTAAATGTTCTGCTTTGGAGAAGTTATTCCTAAAATATAAACCATTCCATTTGCAAAACAATTCTATATTTTACAAATAATTTTGACTTATATTTGGGAATTTTACTAAACCATTTATTGTTGCCGTTGTTGTTGGCGTGTCCTTCTCGAAGGGAAGGAAGGAAAGTTGCCAGAGCCTGAGACAGGTTCGATTTCTACATGATAGAGGGCGACACCACCTATATCTCCATCTCCCCAATTTATGCATGAACTGGAGTGGAGGGAAATATATATATTCTCCAGCACCCTGTACCGTGGTTTTTGTTGCGACCTCTCACAGGACTTACAGATCCACAGATTTAACAAACATGTGCTTCGTGTGCACTCGGAAGGTATTTGGTGGGATCAGGCATCGAACCCAGGTCCTCCGGTCTGGAGTCCGATGCTCTATATAACCATTAGGCTACCCACGGCCCAATTTATTTATTACATAAGATATGTATCGATTTTTTTTAAAATTCAAGTAATATAGATGTTTAATATTATTTTCTAAGTAATATAAAGAGATCTGTTTTTTTCAGACTTTCAGTAAGAATGGCATTTATGCTGATTTTTCAGAAGAAATTGATTGTGAAAGGAATATTGGGAACGCATACGTTTTGTATCGATTTAATTTTTTATTGATAATTTTTGAAATTCATGAATAACTTATAAGTAAAATAAAAATTTCTATTATGATCTTTTAGGGAATTTCAGTAAGAGTGATTGTTCTCCAAATTTGATCAGTAAAAGATTGTAAAAATTCTTCCAATTGTGAACAATTTACCAAAATCAGGCATTGGAAAGTACTTTGAATTATTTGAAAAATGCAAACTGGGTAAGCAATCCCACTTAATTCAGTTTAATTGAAAATTTCTTAAAGTATTGATTTAATTTTTACTTTAGCTGAAACTGAAACCAATGCAATCTTAACCCTAAAACGATTCACACATTTAGAGAGCAATTTATTAAGCAAAGCACGTTTTCTTCTAACTTTCACTTATAGCTAGCATAAAAAAAACCTAATCTTTTTCTAACACACAAGAGACTTTTTTCAAGAAAGAAAATCTTCCACGAAATACCTCTCAAGCAACCATGCCGAAAATTACTTTTCAAAAAGAATTCATCCCAACAACTAAACTTTTCACATTCCCGCTTTTTTTTATTCGTATTCTATTAAATAAACAGATCACACCGTTCTGATGAATTGATGCTTCTCTAACGAAGCCACTGGTTGTTGATTTTCAGCTTGCAAAAATAATTACCTAATTATCTAGAGCGCTAATTGTTATCTCGAGATACTCCGTGAAAGCACGCAAAGTTTGTGTAGTACGCGGCTGTTCTAACAAGAATTTTATTCTAGGTAATTAAGAAGAATTCAATAAAACTGATTCGCTTTTCAATCAAGCTTTCCGTTTACGTGTTTAATTAATTTCAAATTGATCAGGTTTATAAGCCATTACATAAATTAAATTTAATCACGATTTTTTATTTAATCCCATTTATCGGTTTAAATATGGTATCGATTAGAGTAAAGTAATATTGATATCCACAAATCAGTTGTAAGTAATATCGATATATGAGTATCGATTCTAAGTAATGTCAATATGAAAATATCGATTACAAGTAATATCGATATACGAATATCGATTATAAGTAATGTCAATATAAAAATATCGATTACAAGTAATATCGATGTATAAATATAGCTTATAAATAATGTCAAAATAAAAATGTCGATTACAAGTAATATCGATGTATAAATATAGATTATAAATACTATCGACTATATAAGTAATACTAATATTTTTCTCTTTTCTCTGAATTCATGTTCTTATAGAAGTAATTTTTGCATTGTTTTAATTTCTTTCTTATACTGCTTTCTACAATAGAATTTTAATATAAAATTCAAATACGTTCTTATTTCGTGAAATATTTGCATTTTTCCAATTATGGTTCTCAGTAATTCATTTTATGTTTTTAATCGTTTGGGAATAAATGTATATTTACTATTTGCCGATGGTTTTGATTTTGTTACGCCATTTTTTTCAAAATGTTATAAATGAGAACTTTGTAATTTTATTTAATTACAACAAACTGCTTCAAAAGTTTTACTTGAATTCATTCTGAAGAATTCCGAACTTCTAAGAAACGTCGTAATTGTTGCGTCATCATTTAAAAAGAAACTATAATCGTTTGGCGAAGCAATAGATAAACTATTCAACAATAAAAATGTAGATCATGCTATAATTTGTTGTTCTATTAAAAAAAAAAAATATGTGAAAAAATGATGGCTTAGTTAGTTTCTGAGTGCCGTAAAAGTGATTTCTTTCTTTTTTTTGTGGTAAATATCAAAATTCTTATCATTACCATTTGTAACTTCTTAATTTTAAGAAATGTGCACATTTTAATGAAGAATATGTATGGTAGAATTTTTTTTATATTGGTTATATGATCATCTCATTCATTGTTCTGCAGATTTTAATTAATACTATACCTTCTAGAGGTTATAATTTATTTTGGCAGAGTATCGAAATGTAATACGCACTAAAAAAAAAAAAAAAATTCTTTTTTATTTTTGTCTTTCCGTATTGGATGATTCTAACAGCAATTATCTTAAAGCGTATCCATGCATTCTTTTTATTTTTCATTATTTTTTAAATATTCTAATGTTTATTTTATTATTTATTTATTTTCTATTTTGAATTCTGAAACCTTGAAAGACGTATACACATTAAAGACTTTATGTATAGCATTTTCAGTTTATTTTAAGGTATCCGACTATGTTCGGAACCGTGATTTTGCAAAAGCGTATAAATAGATAATATTTATGATATTTAGTGTCACTTAGATTAGAAAATGTATATAAAATTGTTTTAAGAATAGTATTACAATAAAAAATTATTTAAGTACAATATTTTGACAAAAATGAACATAGAATGACCCATTTTCAAAATATTCTCCTTTTATGAAAAATGCTTCTATTATAATAATATTTTGTCTGTATATAGCTCAGAGCTCTGTACAGAGACTCATGTAGAATTTTTGAAATATATAACTTAAAAGTGGGTTTATCCATGTTTTACGACAACAGAGGGAAGAAATTTTAAGAAAAAAACGCCGATAATTATTTCAATGGGTTGTAACTCTGAAAATAATGTGAATTTTTCAGAAATCATAGTTGAGCCTCTGTACAGATGTCTGAGCTATATACAGGCAAAATATTATAATAGAAGCATTTTTCACAAAAGGAGAACTTTTCGAAAAAAGGTTATTCTAAGTTAATTTTTTGCCGAAATATTGTATTTAAATAATTTTTTTTGTCAAAATGTCCTTAAAACAATTTTATTCATGTATTCTAATTTAATTGACACTAAATATCATGGAAATTATCCATTTATGAGCTTTTTTAAAATCATGGTTCCGAGTGTAGTCGGATACCTTAAGGTATCTGAACACGTTCGTAGTACTTTTTTAAAAAATAGCATACTAAGCGTTATACATGCTTTTTACGGATCAATATCAATAAATACTAAAATTTAGCTATATTTAAAAAAAACTAAATATTTCCAAAATTCACAATTATGAGTGACATTTTAGCTATGTTTTTGAAAAATAAAGGAATTTGAGAAAAATTTAATGAACTTATATATCATCGAAATATTACTAAAACAAATTAGGGTTAAATTGTAGAATAGGGGCCACTAGGTGAAGCAAATTTTTGACGATCAGATTCAGTTGCCAAACCACCTATGTGTAGCGATAGGTGTTCTGAGAGTATTGAAGCGACGTCGACGTAATAAAGACATGAATTCATTCTGGTATCTAGTTAAACATCACCAAATCCTAGGAGTCCTCTATTCCAGTTATTCTAGCCACTTTAGCCCAATTTAGATGCATTTATCTGGAGAAAGTACTTAAACACAAACTTTAATGCTTTATTAAAATTTTAAAATTTTAGAGATGATCGAGTGAATATTATAAGAAATGTGACATTTTTTACGAGGTCATTGTTTAAAAAAGGGGCTATAACTCAAATAATATCCATACAATAAGAAATGTTTCAGTACATTCTTAAAAAAATAATATAAATATCAGGCTAAAAAAGTTTCATAAAAATAGGTTAGTAATATTTTAAGTTATCAGACTCGCTAAGAAAGATTTTGAACGCTTTATAAGTCCACTTCTGGTTTAAGACCCACTTCCGGTTTTTCTAATTTAATAAAATTGATTGTAACTTGGCATTTAGGTAACGTAAAAGAAAATCGAAGTACGTTTTGTAATACCAAAAAAAAATCTCTATCCAATAAAATAAAAAAAAATGTGTTTTGACCGAATTTGGTCATTTCAACGTGTTCGGATACCTTAGTCGTAAGACTAAAGTCCTTATTTTTACATCTAAAGTATAAATATAATACATAATAATTTTTAATAAAACGTGATAACTTAATAATAACCAATTTAATAATACTTTTGATAATACATAAAAGTTCTCTTTGTAATTTTAAAATGAGATTAGATTGCTAATTGCACAAATATAAGTTTAAAATATAATACTTTAGCTTTTACATATAACCTGAAATCAATCAAATTAATTACCTTACAAGATCAACAAGATATTTTAATAGCATTTTAATACAACATTTTAATTTTGAAAGCATTGTATTGATATGAAAGGTATCATTGTCGCACATTTTTGAACCTATGCATGGTCGCAATGGGAAACGATTGATTGATTGATTGAGTGTTAACGTCGCACTGTTCAGCTACACGAGGGCTTTTGGCGACGGAGCACGTAATTTTGAACCATGGTCAAGTGACGTGGACGACACCTGAGCTGGCATCCCCCTCTCCTAACTACCACACCACACCGACGGGAGGACGTTTCAGCTCTCGACAGATTTAATGTGCATCGCTGCCCTACACGGAGGGTCTTTAGTGGTACTGGGCTCGAACTCGTGACAAGGCAAAATGGAAAACGATAATGCCTGAAGTAGCAGTTGAAGATTATTGTAAAGGACAGCAGTAAAATAAAAATAGTGAGAGGTTTGTTCTTATATTGTTTTGTAAGTATGATTTTATATTCCGTTCTATTAATGAAATGCCTCATAGACAAACGTACGATTCTTAAGTAAAAAGTTTTACCCGTTTTTATTATCTATAAAGAAGTGCTAATAAACGCAAAGTGAACATTACCTCTGATTGTGCATAATCTCCATTGCAATCTATGACCTCTTGCCATCTTTCTGGTGGAAGATGAATCCCACGGCGTTGACGTTTGGCGGTTTCGAGTCAAAAAAGTCTTGGAGGGCAGTTCTCACAGCATCAAGGCCATCAAAGATTTTCTGACTGAAGGAATGGTTCAAAGCACGAAAAATAGGTAAAAATCATTTGGTGCCAAGTCAGGATAATAAGGAGGAGTGAGTAAAACCTCCCAACCGAAGTCCATTAATTTTTGGCGAGTGAAGACAGCAGCATGTGACCTGGCGTTATCGTGATGAAGGATATCAACGCGAAGACTGATGAGAACTGACAGCTTTGCTACCAAATTTAAATGCAGCCTGTCTAACTGTTTACAGTAGAAGACAGCATTGATGATTTGGTTGAGTGGCAGGACTTACCAGTAAATTATTTCCTACACATTCTACCACGCACTAAATAACATCTTCTTGGGATAAGTTCAGTGATCAAAGTCGATGCAGGCGGATCAGAAAGACGACACACAGTCCTACGGCTCTTTACGCTCTGGCACATTACCCACTTCTCATCTTCTGTCACAACTCATGTCAAGAATAGGTCTTTTTTATACCGGGAAAGCTAGGAAACACAGGAAGCTATTCAGTTATCGCTTTGCTGATCTGTCAGATTATGTGGAACCCAACGATCCAACTTTCGCGTAAAAATTAAGTTAACCAGCCGTCTCTCGACTATTGTTTAGTGTACAATTGTAGGGCTTCACTAATTCTTGCTCGGTTGGATTCACATTTTTCTTTATAGCTTCGTCGATATCGTCTAATGCAACGTGTGATGGCCGTCCACTCTTAGCTTGATCTTGGCTGCTTCTGTCTCTTTCCCTAAATTTACGAAACCATCGACGACGTGTGCTTTCGTCTATTGCACCCTCCTCATAAACTTAACAAATATTCTGCCTTGCAGCAACTGCCGTACTATTTTTATTGAACTCGTATAATAAACAATGTTTCACATTGTAACGGATAGCCCCTGCCATCCATTAGTGTAAGAGGGTCAGGAGGAAGATCAGCCACTGTCAATGCAAACTTTGTTTATTAACAATTCTCAACAAAGACACAAATTCAACTACCCAAGTTAATAAATGCACCAATTGTTAAATATGGGAAGCAATAGCAAGGTAGACGAGATACTAGGGAAATTAATAATAAATAACCTTTTAATTCAAATCGTACTAATGCAATTTAACACTTAATTGACCCAATCGTCAATCTCAATATTAATCAAATAAGCTACGAAGGGCTCTCACCTAGCTTTACATTAATCAATCACTGCTATCCTTTAGTAGTCTAACCTCTCCTTCTCTAACTCGAAAGTTAAATCTTTATATACAAGTCTTGATTTGCATAATCATATCTTCTTTTTCGGAGGAAAGTTTTCTATTGAATAATTTTTAAAGACCTATTATTCCCTAAGAGGACTATTAGTAGAAAGAACCCGTTACAACCTGCTCCTTCTCGCTTTCGATGTTGCATCCTCTGAGATTTTTTTAATGGGATGATTAACTGTGTGAGATACAATCTTAAGCATCCACACATTTGATTGGCCAACGATTTCGTTCATTACAATGACATGTGTGGCGTCAATTTCATTGCAAATTTGCCTTTCCCAAATTCAGGCATTGCTTTCGCTTTCACCTGATAGTTTTACCCAGGATGAAAGAGAGTGAACTGCATGTGAATCGGAATGTCTGTGCTCTTTTTTTCAAGCAAAAAAAAAAAAAAAACTGCTGTAAATATGAATTTAACACTTTCATTATCAGTGGCGAGCCATTCTTTAACCGATTTGGCCTTACTATCGAAAACTTCCCGGCACAACACTGCGTTAAGTTGTTGAAAATGGTGGCTGTGCTTTATGCGTACACATAGTACTAACAACGAAGTGTGATTCGTTTTCTATGGAACAAGGGACGAACGCCGATAAAAACACTTATGGAACTACAGCCCACGTTTCGGAAAAAGTATCTCTTTATAAGAAGGGCGAGGTGGTGGTGGTATTAGTCCGCAGAATGCTGTGAAAACTTGTATGACAGTGATTGTTGGAAAAAGCTGCGTCCATCGATGAATGACAAAAAAAAAATTCCGAATGGATGCAAGGGTGAAGGCAAAGAAAGCTACCCAAGAGCATTTTCCGAGAGCTACGCTTTTTGCATGAGCGTTTTTACGACACCATTGACCAGTCTATAGGGTACCCTAAAGGTTTCGTGTCGATGATTGCCTAGGATGTTGGGTGGCATGATGAAAGAAAAACGAGCGATTGCTTCACTGGATCATCTGCAACGGTATGCTAAGGAGGGTAAAAATTTTCTGCACCATATTGTACTTGGGAATGACACGTGGATACTACATTGCAAGCTTGAATCTGTGGTCGTGGTAGCCTAGTGATCAAGGCAACTGACTCGTGTTTGGCATGTCATGAGTTTGATCCTAGTACCACTGAAAGCCTGCTGTCAAGAGGGGGCCAAAGCGCGTTAAATATGTCCTCTCGTTGGTCTGGTATGGAAGTTAGGTGGTTTGGAAGTGCACCGTATTCGTCCTCGTCACTTGACCGTGGTCCAAAATTACGGATCCGTCGCCAAACACCATCGTGTAGTTGAATAATGCAACGTTTATATTCACTCACTCAAGCTCGAATAAAAGTAGAAGAGCATATTATGAAAACATTCGTGTTCTCCTGTGACAAAGGAAATAATGTGTCTGTTTATTTTTAAGGGACTTTGACAGTGTTCTGGGATCGCCATGGAGCGCTTCTGCTAGATTTTATGCCACAAGGTGCAACCATAAATGCCGACAGTTACTGTTCACCACTGTCGCGTGCATAGCATTTATGCACTATTAATGACTAAACAAAATTAAATTGATATGCTACAATGAAATTAGGATTTGATGAGACTAATTCAATGAAGTTAAATTGACTTATACCATGATGAAATCAGAATTCAATGAAACTAAACAAATTATGAGCTATGAAACTAGGATTCAATAAAACTAAATTGATTATGCTATGATTTTATGAAACTAAATTGATAGAGTGATTTCATAAACATTCTTGTTATTGAAAATTAAGGAGCTTCTGTTCTCTGCTTGCTGTTTTGTTCCCAAACCTTAAGGATTACTTTTATAACATAGGGCAAGGAAATTAAAGTTTTGGAAAAATAAAAAAGATGTTTCAAAGTTTTTAGTGTGTTGATTTCGAAAATGACTTCCATTTTCCCCCGTCACGTCAGGAATTTTTTTAAAATGGATATCAATATGTTTCCTAAAACAGTATTTGAAAAGGAATTCTCTCGAACAATTTAGCCTGGGCAATTTTTGCAACAGTGGTTTTTATCCAGTTACATCTATATAAATATTTGGTCTTGGTGAGGTAAATGAATTTCTCAGCAATTAGATGAAACCCATTGTTACTAGACCTCACAGAATGCCTCTGATCGTGAGAAAAACAAGAAATTCCTTTAAGATTTATATATTTTTCATCCAATTACGGTGTAGTTTCTAAAAAGAAAATCACTAACATATTACTTTAATTTGTTTTGAATAAGGCATTTAAATAAAATAGACGATTGACCAAGAGGAGCAAGAATTATGTTTGCGTGCATAAAAGTTTGATGCATGTTTTAAAATGCACAAGAAAGCAAAATTAAATTTCTGCTTGGGTCAGTTCTCTTTTTCCTTTGAAACTTCTTTTTTCGACGTTCTTATTTTATATTTAATCGCAAGCCTATCTCGTTTAACATCCAGCAATAGTCGGCTTCTTGTCTATTCTTCCTTGATATTTGCTCTCAATATCTTTGATATCTTGAAAGAACCTTGTCCCCAGTTCTTAACTGACTAATCAAAAATTTTCAGAGAAAAAAGCCAAAAAAATACATTAAGTTCAGGTATCATTGCTCTTGTAATTTTTCCATTGTAACCCTTTGTAATTATAATTTTGATCGCTGTGTGATCTAGGCTCTATTTGATGGTTTACTCTCACATTTCAATGTTTTCAGATTGTGTTAGTAGATTTTAAGCTTCATATATCAGTAAACATTTCGGTGTTTCAATAATCATTGAAAATATTAATTAATAAATAAATTATTCAAATAAATTTCAAAAAAGAAAAAAATATTAAAATCATTTTTACAGCATTTTTTTATGCTTATTGATTGTTAAATGTTTATACTTAAGAATCAATTAACCTTATATTAAAAAATTTGAAAAAAAATTGAGACAAAAATAAGTAAAGATGCAGAGAGAGAAAGAGGGCTCGATTTTTTTAAAAAAAATCCTCTTGAAGAATCAGATAAAACATCACCTATGCTAGAAAAGGGAAATCACATTAAATGTTTCTGAATTTTCATTAATATTAAAATTTCTTTGAAAATACAATCTAGAATGTTTTCATTCTACATGTTAGTGCGGAATTAAATAAAGATACTTTTGATGGAGACTGCAGGATTGTTAACCCCTTCGGTCAATTTTTTTGTCCAAAATGTCCCGAAAAAAGACACATTTTTTATTACGTATAACTCAGCAAAGTACTTAACATAATGCGAAAATGGAAGTATTTTTTTTAATTTTCAATTTTAAAGTTTTCACACTATTTTTTATTTTATAATTGTGCAACACAAACCTCCAAAAGTACACTTTGTATGCAAAGAAGAATAATTTAAGTATCTTAAAAGAATTTATCTCATACTTACATTAATATTTCATGTTCGTACCTCTTTTTCAAATGGTATGAGTATGCATATATATATATATATGCACACACAATTTGAAGCGTGGTGTAATATTAAGTCTTACATTGTACTGGGGGCAGAGAAAATATCGGCCCTTTTTGTATTATCTTTCCATCTTTATTTCTTCTCAAGCAACGAATTGCACATTGCCTGGCCATTCTTTTTCGAATATTTTCAAGAATCATAATTCCTGCCTTCAATGAACAAATCCCGCTTTTACCACAAAGAAAATTCCGGATGAGAAGTATATCAGTATCATGGACAATCTGTGTCTCTCAAACTTCTCTATACAGCGTCATGCGTCCCGTAATAGCCTACGCTTGTCTAGTGTGGGGATACGCTGCTAAAACGAATATTAATATTTTACATACTCTTCAAAATTCTACTATACGGATGATTATAAAAACCACCAGATATATGAGAAATGATGTCACCCGGAAAGCTATTAAAATTAAAAGCTTTAAATCTCATACTCAAAAGATTGATAGAAATTTCTGTGATTCTTTACCTCATACCAATAATGTTAATATGTTAAATATTCATAATTATAATCTTAATATTTCTACAAAAAATCCGAGAAGAATTCTTCTCGATTCATATAATCGACCTTAATTTATAAATTTTCAGTGCAATTTTTATTATTGCATATTCACTGCTATTTTAATCTTTATTTTATCGTATTTCTCATTACTGGACCTGCCCCGCCACCATCATAAATTTCTTTGCTAAGATTTAAGCAACCAATGAGAGTCATTTTCCTCACACGCAATGATCAAAACAGAGAGCGACCACTCAGCTCTCTCTCCCGATACCTGATGACGATTCTGAGCTACGCTTGAGTACGGTCGCGTCTTCTTTACGCTCCGTACTTTTCCTCGCTCGACGACCATTTGCATTACGATCTGATCTTTTGGAGGCAATTGAGCCAGTCGTCCTATAGCTCTTTTTAGGGCTAAAAGGATAGGGCAACATCCATCAGATTTTTTCGCCGCTACCTCTTATCGATATTTTCTGGATACTAGACCTCGGACATGGCCACGGACTCGAATTCGACTATGGAATGCCAAAACATCCCTCTTCCTACCTCAAGGCCCTCTTCACCGGAACTCTCTACTCCCTGTGAACAACTCATTCAAATCCATAGCAATATCAGGAAATTCTCACTACTTGCCAAGGGCACCGAAGACTCGCTGAGACTCCTCTCGCCCTACATGAAAGCCAATGATCCGGAAGTAGTTGATCTGTTCGCCCGGCTGAAATATTACCAGGAGCAGCACCACGACGCTGAATGTGAGTATGGCACTCTTTATTGTACTACTCCAGGCTGTACTGTTCATGGAACACCCCCTCCCACCCCTAATATCTCTCAACAGGAATTTCCGGCTCTCCCTAAAATTAACTCGCAAAAACGAAAGGAAAATGATGACGGTTTCGTCTCACCAACCAGGAGACAAACCATTAAAAAGCCGAACTTGATACTTAGCCCTAATTTTACTCTCGAAACTGATAATAAATTCTCAAATCTTAAACAACAGGAAATAGCAGGAACCTCGAATGACAACACTACAACTAATGATCCCCCTCCCCCTACCAACACACCTAAGACATATCTTCCCCCACCTATCATGCTTAAAACATCTGAGAAAACACGAGAACACATGAAAGTAATTACTACTGCATTCCCCAACATCCGCAGCAAGCTCTCCGGAGAGCTCATTAAGTTATACACTAATACTTCCATAGACTACCACAAACTTTTAAATTTACTCGACCAGCACCAATTTCAATATCACGTCATCACACCAAAGGACGAACGACCCATAAAGGTCGTTATTAAAGGACTACCCTGTAACACGGATATTAACGACATTAAGTCAGACTTAACTGATCAAGGATTCACTGACACTAAAGTTTCACAACTAATCGGAAGAATTACCAAACAAAAACTCCCCGTCTTCATGATAACTCTCCCTCGGAATATAAACAACGCTAAAATCTTTCAAATTAAAACACTTAGCTATCTCTCCATTAGAGTTGAAGGTTATGAGGGTACAGGGGTAACACAATGTTACAAATGTAACCGATTTAACCACACGTCCGACAACTGTCACATGATCCCTAGATGCCTGAAGTGCGGAGAAGCGCATCAAACAAAAGATTGCCCCATACAACGCGTCGAGACCGCATACTGTATTAATTGCCAAACTTACGGCCATATGGCCAACTACTCAAAGTGCCCACTTTTCCCTAAGCCTCGTAAAGGTAAAACTACTAAAAATAACTACACAACTGTAGTTGATAGCATAGTCCGACCTAACATTACATACGCGCAAGCCACCAACAATAAGAAATCAGATCAATACAAAAACACTCAACAGATGGCACCACGAGTAAATGACGCTCCTGCTATTTCCTCGCAAAATCAAACCAATCGTCCATTCAATAAACCCCCCGCTACTCAAGAACTTAACTTAATCGAAAATAGCCCACAGTTTGCAATTGTGCAAACTCTTCAACAGACTATGCATACCCTTGCTATTCTGACTCAACAAATTGCTTCACTTAACTTTAATGCTCTAGCCCCCCAAAAAATCTAATAAAGCTCAAAAAAAGAAAGAATTAAGCGCCCTAATAGAGGCTATTCTCGACCACGATGACGATGATTAGTCACAAAACGATTGGTTTGAAACTTTGCTCTTGGAACGCAAACGGCATTCTTAACAAAATTTCTGAGTTTAAAATTTTCGTAGAGAAGTACTCTCCCGATCTTCTTCTAATTCAAGAAACACATCTGAGACCACATCACAACATTAATATACTAAACTATAACTGCTACCGAAACGATCGTATTGGTGACGGACACGCAGGCGGCGGAACTTTAATTCTAACTAAGAAAAAGGTCTCGCATTACAACATCCCCACCCTTAATCATATTGAAGCCACAGTGGTAGTTATTACCCCTCAAAATTTAAATCTGATCTCAGTCATATCCGTTTACGTTCCCCCATCTTCTGACGAAAGACTCTTCACTCTTGATCTTGAAAATCTGCTTCAGACCAACAGTAATTGTGTGATCTTTGACGATTTTAACGCTACACACAATATGTGGAACTGCCCCAATAATTCTATTCGAGGTTGTCAACTTAAAACTTTCGTAGATACTTTCGATCTCAGCATTGCATTTCCAGACACCCCTACTAGGTACGGCTACAGATCTGCTAACACATTAGACTTCGCGATTATTAATAATTTTCACACACACTTCCCATACAACATTAATTCGTTAGCAGAACTTTCATCAGATCATAATCCCGTTATTCTAAATTTTTCCCTTCTCCCCCCAATTCATCATGACAACGCTAGGGCAGTTACCACCTGCTGGTCCGCCTTTAAAAATAACTTAAAAAATAATATCAAAATTCTAGACTTTCAAGGTATTAAAAATCCCACTGTGCTCGAAGAAAAGATTGAATTTTTCACCGCAGCCGTTCGCTCCGCCCACCAGTTCACTTCTAAACCAATAGCAAACACCAAACACGCCTTCACTCCTAACTACATTCGAAATCTCAGTCGCGACAAAAATAGAGCTAAGAAACAATTCAATAACACTTTAAATCCCGCACACAAACAAAACTACTACAGATTACAGGAAAAACTTAAAAAAAAACTTAAAAAGATCTCACAACAAAATTGGAATAATAAATTAGAATCTCTTAAAACACGCGATAATAGCTTATGGCAGTCTCAAAAGTTTCTCCGTAAAAAAAAGATCTAACATTCCTTCCCTCTCTAGCTCTTCTGGCGTTGCTAACAGTGACGAACAGAAGGCCAATATTCTTGCAATAACTCTCAAAAATAATTTCTCTGAAAATAAGAGACCTGGTGATAGCAATCATCCTATTGACAAGGAAATCACTAACACTTTAGAAAAATTCTTTGATAATCATCCTTCGATTCCTATCTCGCCTACTGATCCCGATGAAATTTTAAATTATATTAAAACTCTTAAAAATAACAAAGCCCCCGGTTCCGATCTTATCACTAACAAAATAATTAAAAATTTTCCTCTCAAAATTATCTTAATTCTCACCTATCTTATTAATAAAATCTTGATTCTTAGACATTTTCCAAATAATTGGAAAAATGCAGTTGTATTCCCCATTAAAAAACCTAACAAAAATGCCCATAACCCAGAAAACTATCGTCCTATTTCCTTACTAAGTATCTTAAGTAAAATTACTGAATATGTTATTCTCAATAGACTTAAAACCTTTACTAATGAAAATAACTTCATAAATCCTAATCAATACAGCTTCACCAGGAATCTTTCCACATACCACCCACTACTCGGACTTACTGAAAAAAATCACCGCTGGATTTCAGAGAGGCAGGTCCACTGGAGCTGTCTTTCTCGACATTCAGAAGGCTTTTGACAGGGTCTGGGTTAGTGGACTCATCTATAAACTAATCACTAACAACTTCCCTCCTGCTCTAATTCATTTGATTAATTCCTACCTCGTTAACAGGTCCTTCCAAGTTCGTGTTAATGACACACTTTCAAATTCTTTTAAAATTAATTATGGAGTCCCTCAAGGAAGCCTGCTAGGGCTACTATTATTCAATATCTTCATTAACGATATACCTACTCACCCTCAAACCTCCACTAATATTTATGCTGATGACACTGTCACCCTTGCAACATATAAAAATAATAATACGATCACACTAGCATTCAATAATCACCTAAAACTATTAGAAACTTTTTTCAACACTTGGAAAATAAAAATTAATATTGATAAAACAATAGCAGTACTCTTCACCAAAAGGAAAACAAAACCAACACCTCCTACTCTATACTCCACACAACTCCAATGGTCTCAGAACACAAAATACTTAGGACTGACTCTAGATAATAAACTCACATGGAAACAACATATAATTCAAACGCGAGATAAATTCCGGAGAGCTCAAAGAGCCTTTTCCCCCTAATTAGCCTGAATTCAGTATTGAATATGTACAATAAGTTACTTCTCTACACTGCCGTTCTGCGTCCAATTCTGACTTATGGTTCACCTGTGTGGGGTTACGCAGCAGATTCTAATATTAAAACACTCGAGGTTGCTCAGAACTCGATTATCAGAAATATAGTTAGAGCAGATAGATACACCAGAAATTCTAAAATTTATGAAGATACTAAAATTCTTCCTTTTAAAAGCTATATACAAAAACTGGCAATTTCATTCTTTAATAACTTACCCAATATTGATAACGAAAACGTAAAATTGCTCAATAATTATATTCCAATGCCAGATCTCAAGAGACCTAGGAGAATCCTCCTAGACTCCTACAATCCCCCCTAACAATTAATTTAGTCACTTGCCGGGTGGCAAGTGACCACTATCCTTGCTAAATTCTTAAATTTTTATTCTTCATTTTTAAATTTTTTCTTATTTTTATTTAATCTTACTCAATTGCAACCCCACACAGGCTAGTTCTCTAGACCTCCCCTCTGATTTGTTCCAATGCTTCAGTGCAGCCAATTGAGTGCCTACTCTCGCAGTGCCATTGACCAACCACAGCAAAGCCTTATAGACAACATTTGGACATTCCCGCCGAAACCGTATTGAAGAAAATCCTCGATCTCAAAACCACGCCTACTTGCCACGTTCGAACCACCAATAAGGACACTCTCTCTCAGGCAGGCCTACCCACACAAGGACTCAGCAACAATCTCGATATGGGATGGAGGAACGCTTCGCGTTCCATTTCCCAGTGACATCCAGCGTCATTCAGCTCTCTCTCCCATGTACCAGAACAGTTCAAGAAAATTGGAACTTTTCTGAACGATTGGTTCAACCAATCAGAAGCGTCCTTCTCCCAGCATGAGAACTTTAACAATCTCTACGCATCTATCTATCAGATATGGGATGGAGGGCTACCATCCTCCCGTATGCCTAGTAACAGCACCGTATGCATCTCTCAAACTGCGTCAGATGGGTCAAGTCTCAAACCCTCTTATAGGACGGCAGGCTGTTCAATGCTCCTTTCCATGGGGTTTGGTATAACTGGTACGAAACGTGATTCACCAGTGCAAAATCCGATTGCTGGTAACATTTGGGGAGAATGCTTATGTCACGCACCTGTCTCTACAATGTTTTCCATAGATCAGTACGTCGTAAATAGGTTAAACATATTAACACTAATAATCTCTCTTTCAGAATTAAAAATATGTACAAATCAAAGATAGAAAGAAAAAAATATCAGTGACCGTATTGCGTATGACCTAACAGATTGTGGCCAGCTTTCAGTAGCCCGTTCGATGGGTTTATACTTAGTATTTACCCAAACGCTCGACACAAATAACGTGAAGGTGGCTTTTATGTCAAACATATTGAACGTATATAAAAATATTGCCATGCTTGTTATTTTCCTTATAGCTATGTGCTTCTTTGTGGGCAAATTGAGTTTTTCAGGCAAATTTCGCTTCTCTGTATGAGCTTGAAAAAAAGGTTATATGAACCGTTGAAGATGTGGTAACGGGTCTATCCACAAACCTTCTACGAATCCTCTTGAGGTAAAAAATATTCTTTTTAACTGTATGTTCTATTGAAAACTTTCTCTCGAAGAAGACTTGATTGATATCAATGAGTTGTTCTATTTGAGCGTTAACATTTAGGTACACAATGTTTGTCAACAGATAGTTGCTGGATGGTCAAATATTGCTGATTGAGGAATGAAAATGATAAAATTGTGTTTAAGATTTACAACTGGAGGTCGAACAATTAAGAGAGATAATTATGGTGAATTCTAGCGTAGAAGTCCAGAGTGTTCCAATAGCAAAAGGAGTAGATTATACTTAGTAGCCTTAAGCCGTGTGATTGCTCTTCTAATTCTTTACTAAGTGTATTTCCTACCTTTGGTTGTGTTAATTAAGCAAAAGTGATAGATAAACTTGAGGTTAAAACTTGCTATGACTGATCTTTGCTTGAACCCCCAAACACCAACAACCGCGAAACGGTTGTCACAATGTTACCGAGGATATCAGATTGGTGACTTTATCACCTTTGGTGACAAATTTAGAGAAAAATATTATATCTTCAAGGAATCATCGAGAAGGTCCTAGGATCCAACTTTCTAGAAATTACCGTGAGGCCATATAAAGGACCTTTGTAACAAATGTCAGTTCAGTTCAGAAGAGAGCTCAATCGAGATCAGAATCTGCTTGTGCATTTGAGACAGATTCTTTACTGGACAGAATTCCTGCTAGTGAAATTATTCTAGAGAGCCGATTTTGTATAGTTTAAAAACTTTTTTATAATGAGTGCGATTTGTACTATGATAAATAATCTGTTATAATAATTCTTTGTGTATATACGTCGATTCGTCTTCGTGTAGTCATCCGTTCGTCCTTGTCCATTTTTCAAATAATTGGAGTAGTCAGCAGCTTTTCACGAAATCAAATTTGTTATTATATGTAGGTAGAGGATGATTATAAATAAATTTCGCTTGTCGCGACAGTAAGGTCGCAGGTGCAATTTGAAATATATTCCTAAAGAATATACTTTGTACTAAAAATAATCAATTTTATTTTGGTTCAGTCAACTTATTAATGTAGATTACAAACCGAGGAGTAATAAAATTAGTTAACTATCTTAAATTCGTAAGATAAATATTTAAATACTTATCTGAGTGTGTACAGATAGAAGATAACTCATCCGTTCTCTTCTGGGTTAACTACATTGCAGTCTCTTACCAAGGCATTTCAAAGACAATTCGCTAATCTCACTTTAATAAGAGCGTACAGATTAACTCTAACATTCCCTTTGCTCGGGTTTAAATTTTTAAAAAATTTCTAATGGGCTGCGGATTGATGATTAACCATTGCAGACTTAGCACATTCCCCAGAAGCTGATATCTCTTTTTTAGTGGGGAACCATTTAGGCCGATACCAATCGCTGAAGGTAATCACCCCTAGAGGGAGGCAATGAGTTCTGACGATGCAAACCTGTACTAGGATTTAATTTTTCCGAGAGCATCCTAGCCAATCAGTCACTCTAGGTATCTTTTATATGCCGTATAAACATACGACATGGCCGCTGTCGATTTTCTGCATCATGAAAATCCACCGACTTGGGCCGAGGTTGAACCCGCAACTTTAGGTGCAGAAGGCCAGCGACAAAGCAACCACGCCACCATGCCAGCTCGGGTTTAAATAGCACAGCACAAAACCAAGTTCTCTCAACGGAGGGTGGATTTAAACTCAAACAACAATTAAAGAAGTATTTCCCCAAGAAGGTTAGGGAAAAGACCTCGAATAGGACCCCATCACACCCCTATAAACAGAATCCTGTAGCTAAAACGGACCGTCACCAAACCCATTACCAATAAAAAACCTGCATAAATAAATACTGTTTGATCAATAACTATAATTCATGGAAGAAGTATTTACAATAAAAATAATTGAACAGGTGCGAAAATAAATTTTTTTAATAAAACCGATTGTTAATATTCACACACACACATTTTTAACTTAACAAAAACCACAATTAAAAGGCTTCACTTAACTTTTAAAATCCATTTATAATAAATTATATATTTTTTTTTAAAAAAAGGGGGAGGGGGGTTGTATAAAGTTAAGTATTTGGAAGTTTTCCTGTATTGTTTTAAAACAATAATTATTAAATTCATTATACTCGATTAAACAACAAAATGAATCTTACTTTTTGCTCCCTATAAAAACACGAACATATTTTGTGATGTTTTTATACAGCGGCTAAACTGTTTTTTAAGAGTGATTTAGTACAATGAAAACAAAAAAGTAATGTGTGTGAAAACAAAGCAAGCCGTTTTCATCTTTTAGAAAACTTAACGCTGGTTTTGTTTTTTCCGCTCTTACTCTTGTTAAGTATTTTTATGTGAATGTTTTTATAAAACTTCTTACAGTGACAAAGGAATTTCAACTTTATAAATTGCTGGCTGAAAAACTTGGTGTTCCATGAAAACCAACTAAGTTTGAAATTTTATTTTAAAGTAATTTACAAAAAATTATAAAAGAACAACATATTTATGTACATTAATAATATAATTCCAATAAGAAAAAAATATAAAAAAAATGATGATTTTTATGGATTGATAAGAATGTGTGATGATTGATTATTAAAATGAACATTTTTATTGATTCATAAAAAGATTGTATTGAGCAAAATTTTAATAAAATAAATTAGAATTTATTATTATTATTTTGCGCAAAATATAAGTTTTGACTGTATAAGGAATATTGACGCTGATATGCATAAAAACATACTTAAAAAAATCGATGTTAAATATAAAACAAACACACACACAAATGTATGCAATTAGGTGATTACAATAGATTTATAAAACATAAGACTATGGTAAAAGTATTTAAAAAAACATAATAAAAATAGTATTTACATTATAGGAAACTTTTTCTCAGTTAAACATCATGAGATGTTAGAATTATGTCAAATCGCTTAAGAAGGTCAGCTATGTGATACTTTAACCGTAAATTGACCTAAAATATACCGAATCGGAATATTTTTTCACGTAGTGTTAATATTTTTACATTTCCCTTTAAAATTATATATGCAGAGAGCAGCATTTTTTTATTATTCCCCTTCTTTTTGATTTAAATTTTTATCTTGCATAATACATGTTTCATGGTTCTTCTCCTATCTGTCTAAATAAATTTTTAACGATATTTAAAATCAAGGCAAAAAAAAATTGATAATTTAGGGATCATTTTCAAATTTAATGTACAATTACAACAACAGGAACTTGTATTAATATTGAGAAATTTTTCTATCTAAAATACGATAATGTTTGTTCTTATTCATGGTTATACATTTGGTAACTGTACACAAGGTCATCGTCTGATTTTATGCTGTAGTTGTAGTAGTTGTTCTATATGCTACGTGGCTTTGTAATTAATAAAAATATTGAAGAAAATTTGCAAACTCTGTTTGGAATTGAATCACATGAGCCTTGGAATAAGAAAATACATTACAAAAGGCCATTTTATTTTTAAAAATGTCCTCTGAATTACATAGATAAAAATTAAACAAGGCATTATTCCTTTTCATCTAGGATTTATCTTAAAAACACGATATTCTTACCATTAAAAATTGTTTCAATGTAAATTTTCTGCAAATCACTATAAATGAACTGACTTCACTATATATATATATATATATATATATATATATATATATATATATATATATGTCTCAGGGAAATGAAGAAAATAGGAATTTCATCAAATCCTTAAGAGTTATGATCAATGGACGAGTGACGTTAGAATAACGTCTTTTCAAGGTCATTTTTCTGATGAAAGTAAGTGATTTTATCAAATCCTTGATTTGTTTCAGTGAGATGATGAAATGAACTAGTCAGGATTCAGGATTTGTATTGGAAAAAATGTTGTTAAGGGGGAAGGGTTCCAGTCCTTGTACTTCCTAACCATGCAGGTAGTACTATCGATCCCCTTAATATCAACCTCATATCTTAAAAAAAAATGGCACCATAGGATTAACATAGGGATTGATATTTTAGTGTGTAAGCAACCAAGAGGAATAATGTTGCACATAAAAAAATACCAGCCTAATTTTCGAATTATTTGTTAATTAATTTCGAATAAATAATTTGTATTTCATTGACTGTTGTTGTATTACTTACTTCTACGTTTAATAATACACCATATTTCATAAATAAACACATTTAAACTCTTGACAATATTATTTCATCATTTCACTGAAATAGATCAGGTATTTGTTCATATCCCTTACTTTTATCAGAAAAATGACCTAGAAGAGACGTTATTTTAACATCTCCTGTCAATTGATCATCTCCCTTTGGAATTTGATGAAACTCCTTATATCACTTTTTTCCCCTGCGATATATACAAATAATACTGCAAAATACTTTACTATAAACAATGATGAAAATTAGCTTTTGAAAGGAAAAATATCCTTTCAAAACAAACAACAAATTTTTCGTTTTTTCCTTTTGCTAGAGAAGTGAAGAAATTGATCCCGGTTCTAATAAACTATAATGGTTGTCGAACTTCATTTTGCAAAAATAATTACTTCATTATCTGTATAGCTAATTGTAATCTCTATCCGACGCTGAAGCATGTGAACTTTGTACACATATCTATTTTAATTGGATTTTTATTGAAGATAATTAAACAGATTTAATGAAAGTAGCTTGCTTTATCCATCGATCCTTTTTTATTTTTGCATCATGCTCGACGAATTTTCTAGTGTAACATGGCGTTTTAAGCTAATCTGTGATATTAATCGAAAGGTGACTTTTTAATTTTATTTTTATTAATAATATAATGCTAGTTAACGCGATGACTAAATGCGATTTTTGTTGGAATCTTCAGAGTTACCTTGGTTTCCATATAGCCTTAGTTGTTGTCCATCGTATACATTGTCATTGTATACAAGATCGATCTCTGTGGGTTGGTTATTTTTACAAATTGTATATTGATTACTTGGAATAGAATATTAATGTATCAATAAAATCTTTATCATTTGTGTCCATTCTATGTCAAAAGCCTAAAAGGGGAAATATTTTAACCGCACAACACCAACATGCACGTATAAATATCGTACATAACACTATTAATGTGAAAATATATAAATTTGGAAACTAAATATAAGATTAATTTAAAATTTGAATATCACACAGATGCTACAATATGTATAAGTAAATCAGACTTAATGTGGTTAAAGAAATAACCAGTTTTGTAATTATCCAACATTCTCTCCACTCTTTACAGCACCGAAAGAAATCCTAAACAATATAATGCATAGATTTTCTGCATTGAAAAAAAACCATTCAAAAGTGCTTAACTAACTCTCGAAACAAATAACAAGAAAACAGCTCTTGCCTTATTTAATAATTATACAAACTAACTGCTTAAGGTGTCTGACAACGTTCGGAACTGCTATTTTGCAAGAGCTTATAAATGGATAATTTTAATGATATTTAGTGTCCCTTAGATTAGAATAAAACTGTTTTAAGAATATTAGTACAGTAAGAAATTATTTAAATGCAATATTTTGGAAAAAAATGAACACATAGAATGACTTATTTTCAAAACATTCTTCTTTTATGGGAAATGCTTCTATAATAATAATATTTTGCCTATATATATGTCAGCCCTTTGTGTAGAACCTGATCTAGAATTTGTGAATTATGTCACATAGAAGTGTATTTATCCATATTTTAGTACAACAGAGTGGAGAAATTTTAATAGAAAAACTACGGCAATTATTTTAATTGGTAGTAACTCTGAAAATAATGTGAATTTTTTAAAACTTCTAGATCAGGCCTTCTGGAGAGAGAGAGAAATGTTAGCTTTATATAAGCAAAATATTATTATTATAGAAGCATTTTTCATAAAAGTAGAATGCTTTGAAAATAGGTAATTCAAGGTTCCTTTTTTGCCAAAATATTGCATTAAAATAATTTTTTATTCTAATAATATTCCTAAAACAATTTTATACATGTATTATAATCCAAGTGATACTAAATATCATGAAAATTATCCATTTGTGCGCTTTTTTAAAATCACGGTACCAAACGTTGTCGAATGCTTTAAATAAATAAAAAAAATTGCAAGTTAGATAGCTTTTGTTTAAAATTGATAAACCAAAGCTAAGTAAAATATTATTTGTAAGATAGATAATATAATTTTTTAAACTCTTTTCTTGATAATTATAATACTGAACTTGTAATATATTTTTCTAGGAACTATATAGCATTGGCGTCTATGATCTATGAAAGAAAGTTTTGAAATGAAGATGATTCTTAGATAAATTTTATTAAATGTATTATATTTCTTAACAATAGTATCCTACTTATCAAAACTTAAAAAATTTACTCAATACGATTTCAGTATTTTTCATAAAGATAACTATTCAATTCATAAAGTTAATGGGGAATTTTTGTTCCAAACAATATTTAATGAAATTATTCTCTTTTTTTATCTTTTTTTCTGATTTATATGAAACTAAGAATCTGTTACGTAGAATGAAAATGATTCATGTATTAATGTTATATATATATATATATATATATATATATATATATATATATATATATATATATATATGCGTGCGTGTGTGTGTATGGATTCAAAAAGAAAATTATACTACAACAAGATATAAAAAAAATAAGTCTTTTCCTACTTTGAATGGATGAATAAAAAGTATTTTATTAATGATTGAAAATCTGGATAAGATATATATATATACAGAGAGAGAGAGAAAGAGAGAGAGAGAGTGAACTAATAGTAGGAATTTAAAAAAGAGCATGATTTATCTGCATAGTTGTATTAATGCAAACACGGTTTGGCTGAAAAACAGGTTTTCGACGCCAACTTTTGTCTTTGTTTCAACAGTTACATTGTTACAACAATAGAGACGAATCTAAGTTGGCGTCAAAAACTAGTAATTAATTAAATTAAATTAAATTAGTTAATTCATATTTGAAAAAAACTGTATTAACATCAAGTGTCATCCCCTCAATTTTAAAAAAATGTATTTGAACGTGATTGGATGAATATAAATTATTTTATTAACGATTAAAAATTTGAACATGATAAATAAATATATAAATATACAGAGAGAGTGAGTTATATTAGTAGGAATTGAAAAATGAGAAAGATACACCTTGTACATCAAAACGTAATGTGACTGATATACGAGTCTTATATCAGTAAATTTTATAAACATGATTTGAACGTTTAATATATAAAAAAAAGTTAAGTGGAAAATCTGTTAAAAGTCATGTATTTTTTTGTATATATTTTTTTTTCAAAAACTGCTTGATGATCAATTATAAATATATTAAAGAAAAAGGTGCACCGAGAAAGTTCTGTTGCTTGTTAAGAAATAAAAATAAAACAACACGCTTGTGTGTTTTTTTCTTTTGAGCATCAATTTTTCTTTTTCTTGGCTTAAACCTTTCCTAACTTAATTACGGAAAAATCGCGACCATCGTATAGTCTGGAAAGCCAGTTTTGTTGCTGTAAGCCCTTGTTGAGCAAACTCGGCCTTTCTTGGGTGAAAAAAAAGACGTGTAGCAATTGTTATACAAAGCCCATTAATTTCCTGCTTGAAAGTACAACATAACACACTGTAATTCAATAATCATTTTACCTACCAGCTATTTGTTTTAGGTGAAAATATTCTACAACTAGTGTAGTAAATAACCATGCTAAAAACTCCTTTTCCAATAGAAATATATATTACCACCTTGCAATGACAATATTTTTAAAGGCATTTTGTGGGATAATATGGACTTTAAAGAAGTACTGGTAAATTGTACTAGAATTAAGCTACGGATACTTGAGTTTAGGTGTGTAACAATAGCTGTTTCATGTGAAAATTTCGTATTCAAATGTACAACACGTTCATTGGTTTTTTTAAAAGAAGCATTTGTTAGTCAAAACTTCATGGGAAAGAGATAGGAATACATTTCTTTGACTAGACATGTGTTTGATTTTCCTTTTATTCAGTTTTGATGGGTCCTATACGCACCTGTGTGGGGAAAAATATTTCTTGTTGTTGCTTCTAATCCCTAGTAGGTCTATTTAATACTAGATCAACTCTATCAGTCCGTAAGTTTCCAAAGAAATAAAAAAAATAGAAAAAGTTTAAAGAACACCTCGTCCAAGTTAAAATTTCAGCAATTTAAAATGTGTTCAGGTGATACCTGAGCAGAATAACACTTCATACAGATCTTAAAAAATTTGGGACCCTGTTCAAAGGAAAAAGATTTTAAGTGTGTACTGAAAAATCGAGATACGTAAGTCTGCTGTACTCTATAACTCTACAAAAGAGTAGGGCAACACCAGAGTGCCGGGCCTTACCAGATATGTTCAAGAAGAACTTTCCAGAGATCCCTTTGCTTTTTATCCAATAAAAAGTTTTATACCATCAACCAAAATCCAGCCAACCCCTTGGCTCTTGTTTTCGAAACCACGCATCCCAACTTCTGACAAGATCTCAACACTAGCAACGCTTCAGAACAAGATAGACGGTGGAGGGATGTGTATCATCCCAGTCCCTTGTAGAAACCGAAGCAATCCTTTGCTTTTTCTTACTGTTGGAGAACACCTTGCTGAAAGCAGAAGGCATGTCAGGCTGGGGAATGTCGAAAGTGTCAGCCTTTGTCAGTGAGTCTGTTATCTCTTTACTAATAATTACATCATGGGACGAAATCCATTAAATATGGAAATCAAAGTTTGCAGATAATTTGCTCATCAACCTAACGATAGATATTCTGACCCTGCTATCAACCTCTTTCCAGTTATTTAACTGTTGAATAAAGGAAAGGCTATCGGTCAATATCCATATGCTTTTAAAATCAGACTCAGAAAAATTGTAAACATAGTTAAAACTCTTCTCAATAGCGATTAGTGCTGTTGTTGTTGCTCATCTCCATGTCTAGCCAAGCTAGACCAAGGCTCTCATCACTCTCAAAAAGTCCAACACTATTAGATGATCTTCATAAAGATCTTGTTTTGAAAGCCCCAGGCCGTCAGGAATGTGTTCTGAAGATGTCTGGAAAGCAGAACACCTAACACACAAGTCGGAAATTTTTTTTTCCATCCTTAAGGTATCCAACTGAGTTCGGATCTGTGATTTTGCAAAAGCGTATAAATGAATAATATTTATGATATTTAGTGTCACTTAGATTATAAAATGTACATAAAATTGTTTTAAGAAAAGCATTACAATAAAAAATTATTTAAGTACAATATTTTGACAAAACATGAACATAGAATGACCCATTTTCAAAATATTCTCCTTTTATGAAAAATGCTTCTATTATAATAATATTTTGCCTGTATATAGCTCAGACCTCTGTACAGAGACTCATGTAGAATTTTTGAAATATATGACTTAGAAGTGGGTTTATCCATGTTTTACGACAACAGAGGGAAGAAATTTTAAGAAAAAAACGCCGATAATTATTTCAATGTGTTGTAACTCTGAAAATAATGTGAATTTTTCAGAAATCATAGTTGAGCCTCTGTACAGATGTCTGAGCTATATACAGGCAAAATATTATTATAATAGAAGCATTTTTCACAAAAGGAGAACATTTTGAAAAAAGGTTATTCTAAGTTAATTTTTCGCCGAAATATTTTATTTAAATAATTTTTTTGTCAATATATCCTTAAAACAATTTTATACGTGCATTCTAATCTGACACTAACTATCCTGAAAATTATCCATTTATGCGCTTTTTAAAATCACGCTTCCGAACGTAGTGGGATACCTTAAAAGTCAAAGTTTGGAGGTGGCCACTCCGGAAACGAGTTCGAATGGTTTGTTTCTGCCTGCTGCATTGAAGGGAAAGAGAACTACCAGGGCGTTTAACCTCATACCAGTGATGAACTGGAGGAACAGCTGATTGCTTGTTGTTGATGCAGATGGAGTACAGTTCTGGATAGGTGAGAGGGGCCGAGTTCATAGTGATGGAACTCTTAATCTAAGAGTAGTGCTTTTCATCATTGAAGAGAACACTAAAATCTAAGTGTGCTAATTTAATCCCCTTTATTCCAGGGTCCTATTTAGAGGACGTTTCAGATTTTTTTATATAAAATATATAAATTTTTCAAATTTTGTTATATTAAGTTTGTTTAGGTTTAACTAACCTTAGAAAATATAATTCTACTCAAATTTGAATAAAATAAATAAATTTTGATAAAATGGGTTAACATCCTGAAAATATATGATTAATTATCATAATTTTAGTAAAAATACATGATTAATTATAATTTTTCAAAAAGTGCATGATTAACTATCGTAAATTTATTAAAAATGCATGATTAATTATCGTAAATTTATTAAAAATGCATAACTAATTACCATAATTTTATTAAAGACTTTTTTTATATATACGCTTTGGCTTAATTGAGAACTTCTTTCAATTCTCTTTAATTATTCAATTTAAAAGAAAAAACTTTTTTTCTGATGAATCTATGCCCTCTAAATAAATAGGTAGATTGAAGATTTTTTTACTTTTTGACAGTTTTTAAAACATTTATTTATTCGATGTAAATTATTGCAGAAAAATTATGGACAGAAAGGATTAAATTTCCTCAAAAACAGGAAGTCCTTAAAATCTTATAATCTGAGAACCAAGAAATAGGATTTAGTATCTTATGTCTCAAATTCCAAATGTGTGTGATAGGTTAAATCAAATTAAATAGTTATGAACACTATTAAAAGTTTAATATCCTTGTTCTGAAAGGCTTATAATATAGACAATGGATTTACTTTTATATGTCAAACAGAAATGCTAAGAAACTTCTTTAAAAGCAATTTAAAATTAGTTGTTTTTCTCTGAACAGAAAAGTTTTATTTGCAGACGATTATTACTTCCTTTCAATAAAATAAGTCACGCGACAAAAGCAATGAGCGGTTTAAATATATAATCCTTTTCAAGCGTAGTAAATGGAACTGAAGCTTTTAATGACGGCAAACTTGATATAAAAGCACGTTTTTTTTCTAATCCTAAACTCTTTGGTCTTATCTTATGCTTTTTTAATTCTTACTATTTGTTCACTCTCCTCCAATATATATATAGTATCATAAAATAAAAGTGAAGAAGTACTAGAACCTACAGTGCTAAGGAAGTAAGAAATTGGAATTCAGCAGACACAACAAATGTAGATACAAAAAGGTTTTTCGACTGAACTGGAGACCTATTATGATTTCTAAAGCTGCCGCTGAATTAGACCAGCGAATTAGGATTAGCAATGCTTTGTGGATTCAACCTTCCCCGTACAGCAGAAATTTTCGACATAATAGAAAAAAAAGCCAAGTAAAAAAGTCAAGCCTAATACAACACGTGGATGAAGAACCTAATAAAATAGAAAAAAGAAATTGAGAAAAGAGAACTATAATGAATCTCCCAAGGAGAGGAATAATAATTAAAAAAATTATATAGAAAATAGTAGGAAACACTTACTTGTAAAATAAAATTTGGAATTCGATATTTCAACCTTCTACGATGAGATCCCACGTGAAATGACGTAAAAGATTGAAACGCCAACTCAAGAAGGAAAAAACCGTGGTGCCATCTGGATAGTTATTTTGCAATTAAACTAATCACAAAGATAAATTGAAATAAACTAAACATAAGAAGTTTTAAATAAAATAATGAACAAAGTTAAGAATGGATATAAAAACAAAAAGAAATATATTATAAAGTAAATATACTTGGATAATTATATACTATATAGTTATATTGCAATTAAAATAAACACTTAAAATACTTCAAAATATTTTTTTAAAAAATAAACTAAATGGCGAGAGAAAAGAAATTTTAAATAAAATATCGAACTAAGATAAAACTAAATTTAATTAGAAATAGAAATATATTTAAAAATAAATTTACTAGGATAATTGTATTCTAAGTAATTATTGCAAAAATTCACAAAATTACTATGTATTAAAATTTTATCAGAAACTAAATCATTGTTTTTTTTCATAAAATTTAAGATAATATTTCTAAATATTGATAGGTGTAAGTTACTACCTCGGAAAGGCATTTTTATAATGTTAAAATCAAATGAGTCTCTTTTATTAAAAATATTACTTAATAGCAAATTATTCTTAACGTTTAAATGAAGGTCCAAAAAGTTAGCTGACTCATTATTATAATTAATCTTTAATAATTTTAAATAGGGGGGATAATAACTACAGCTAGGAACAAAGTCTACTATTTTAAAGAAAGACTACAAAATCTTCGAAAAAAGACTTTTAAATATAGGGTGTTTTTTTAGAGGTATAGAACTTTAAATTGCAATAAAACAACGATGTATTATTCGATTGACATGAATTTTTTTATTCGAAAGATAATCTTGTGGCATTACATTTTAAATAGGATAAGGCAAGGCGTAGATTCGTCGAATGGGCCCCAAAAGAGATTGCCGTTGTTCCCGATTTTCATAAGCGAATTTTGTTTAGCGATGAAGCGCACTTCTGGTTGAATGGCTACGTCAACAAACAAAACTGCCGCATTTGGAGTGAAGCTAATCCACAAGTGTATGCCGAGACACCGTTACATTCAGAAAAACTGACTGTTTGGTGTGCTTTATGGGCTGTTGGAATCCTTCTTCAAAAACGATGAAGGCCACAACGTTACAGTCAATGGTGATCGGTATAGAGCCATGATTACTAACTTTTTCATTCCTGAATTGAACAATCATGATGTCCAGGAGCTGTGGTTCCAACAAGACGGCGCAACATGTCACACAGCTCGTGCCACAATTCATTTATTGAAAGACACGTTTGGTGACCTCCTAATTTCACCTTTTGGACCTGTGAATTGGCCTCCAAGATCTTGTGATTTAACACCGCTAGACTATTTTCTGTGGGGCTATGTAAAGTCGTTTTTGTACGCGGATAATCCACAAACGCTTGACCCTTTGGAAGACAACATTCGCCGTGTTATTGCCGATATACGGCCACAAATGTTGGAAAAAGTCATCGAAAATTGGACGCCCAGATTGGACTACATCCGAGCCAGCCGTGGCAGTCCTATGCCAGAAATCATATTTAAAATGTAATACCACAAGATTATCTTTTGAATAAAAAAATCCATGTCAATCGAATAATACATCGTTGTTTTATTGCAATTTAAAGTTCTATACCTCTCAAAAAACACCCTATATATTACTAAAAATAATTAAGTCATCTATGTATCTAAAAAGTAACAAGATTCATAACTAAAACTTTCATTTTCATAAAAATGCAAGTAAATATTTGCTAACTTCTGTTGGCTGTCACTTAACCTTTCAAAAACCTCTTCACACTTGAATCATGGATTATCATAACATTCCTCAAATTACCACGCCCTTTACTCTAACTTTTGATATTTAAAAGCTTCTTAATTTGCATCCTTCTTTCCCGCTTCACTTCTTGGATTTGGTTGGAAAAAAGTTGCCATTAATTCTGGCCCCAAAGAACCGAAAGGGCATTTTAAATGAAAAGACGCGTGAGACCATCACAACCTGCTTTTGATATGGGTATTTCTATAAAAAATTATGTCTAGTGGCAAGTTTAAAGCAGTTCACGCTGGCT
Organism: Trichonephila clavipes; assembly: GCA_019973935.1. NCBI lineage: Eukaryota > Metazoa > Arthropoda > Arachnida > Araneae > Nephilidae > Trichonephila > Trichonephila clavipes. Next base: position 1,451,143 of record BMAU01009311.1, read on the forward strand.
GCTACAGGCAAGGAACTAGAATATTTTGTCGACTTATTCAAAGTGGGGTTCAAGTTTTTTTCCTCCGAAGCCAATCTCCATATACAGGCTGGAAAGGTTAGATTTAAACTTCGTATTTATAAAGGGTGTTTTTTTTAGAGGTATAGAACTTTAAATTGCAATAAAACAACGATGTATTATTCGATTGACATGAATTTTTTTATTCGAAAGATAATCTTGTGGCATTACATTTTAAATAGGATAAGGCAAGGCGTAGATTCGTCGAATGGGCCCCAAAAGAGATTGCCGTTGTTCCCGATTTTCATAAGCGAATTTTGTTTAGCGATGAAGCGCACTTCTGGTTGAATGGCTACGTCAACAAACAAAACTGCCGCATTTGGAGTGAAGCTAATCCACAAGTGTATGCCGAGACACCGTTACATTCAGAAAAACTGACTGTTTGGTGTGCTTTATGGGCTGTTGGAATCCTTCTTCAAAAACGATGAAGGCCACAACGTTACAGTCAATGGTGATCGGTATAGAGCCATGATTACTAACTTTTTCATTCCTGAATTGAACAATCATGATGTCCAGGAGCTGTGGTTCCAACAAGACGGCGCAACATGTCACACAGCTCGTGCCACAATTCATTTATTGAAAGACACGTTTGGTGACCTCCTAATTTCACCTTTTGGACCTGTGAATTGGCCTCCAAGATCTTGTGATTTAACACCGCTAGACTATTTTCTGTGGGGCTATGTAAAGTCGTTTTTGTACGCGGATAATCCACAAACGCTTGACCCTTTGGAAGACAACATTCGCCGTGTTATTGCCGATATACGGCCACAAATGTTGGAAAAAGTCATCGAAAATTGGACGCCCAGATTGGACTACATCCGAGCCAGCCGTGGCAGTCCTATGCCAGAAATCATATTTAAAATGTAATACCACAAGATTATCTTTTGAATAAAAAAATCCATGTCAATCGAATAATACATCGTTGTTTTATTGCAATTTAAAGTTCTATACCTCTCAAAAAACACCCTATATATTACTAAAAATAATTAAGTCATCTATGTATCTAAAAAGTAACAAGATTCATAACTAAAACTTTCATTTTCATAAAAATGCAAGTAAATATTTGCTAACTTCTGTTGGCTGTCACTTAACCTTTCAAAAACCTCTTCACACTTGAATCATGGATTATCATAACATTCCTCAAATTACCACGCCCTTTACTCTAACTTTTGATATTTAAAAGCTTCTTAATTTGCATCCTTCTTTCCCGCTTCACTTCTTGGATTTGGTTGGAAAAAAGTTGCCATTAATTCTGGCCCCAAAGAACCGAAAGGGCATTTTAAATGAAAAGACGCGTGAGACCATCACAACCTGCTTTTGATATGGGTATTTCTATAAAAAATTATGTCTAGTGGCAAGTTTAAAGCAGTTCACGCTGGCTGCTACAGGCAAGGAACTAGAATATTTTGTCGACTTATTCAAAGTGGGGTTCAAGTTTTTTTCCTCCGAAGCCAATCTCCATATACAGGCTGGAAAGGTTAGATTTAAACTTCGTATTTATAAAGGGTGTTTTTTTGAGAGGTATAGAACTTTAAATTGCAATAAAACAACGATGTATTATTCGATTGACATGAATTTTTTTATTCGAAAGATAATCTTGTGGCATTACATTTTAAATAGGATAAGGCAAGGCGTAGATTCGTCGAATGGGCCCCAAAAGAGATTGCCGTTGTTCCCGATTTTCATAAGCGAATTTTGTTTAGCGATGAAGCGCACTTCTGGTTGAATGGCTACGTCAACAAACAAAACTGCCGCATTTGGAGTGAAGCTAATCCACAAATGTATGTCGAAACACCGTTACATCCAGAAAAACTGACTGTTTGGTGCGCTTTATGGGCTGGTGGAATCCTTCTTCAAAAACGATGAAGGCCACAACGTTACAGTCAATGGTGATCGGTATAGAGCCATGATTACTAACTTTTTCATTCCTGAATTGAACAATCATGATGTCCAGGAGCTGTGGTTCCAACAAGACGGCGCAACATGTCACACAGCTCGTGCCACAATTCATTTATTGAAAGACACGTTTGGTGACCTCCTAATTTCACCTTTTGGACCTGTGAATTGGCCTCCAAGATCTTGTGATTTAACACCGCTAGACTATTTTCTGTGGGGCTATGTAAAGTCGTTTTTGTACGCGGATAATCCACAAACGCTTGACCCTTTGGAAGACAACATTCGCCGTGTTATTGCCGATATACGGCCACAAATGTTGGAAAAAGTCATCGAAAATTGGACGCCCAGATTGGACTACATCCGAGCCAGCCGTGGCAGTCCTATGCCAGAAATCATATTTAAAATGTAATACCACAAGATTATCTTTTGAATAAAAAAATCCATGTCAATCGAATAATACATCGTTGTTTTATTGCAATTTAAAGTTCTATACCTCTCAAAAAACACCCTATATATTACTAAAAATAATTAAGTCATCTATGTATCTAAAAAGTAACAAGATTCATAACTAAAACTTTCATTTTCATAAAAATGCAAGTAAATATTTGCTAACTTCTGTTGGCTGTCACTTAACCTTTCAAAAACCTCTTCACACTTGAATCATGGATTATCATAACATTCCTCAAATTACCACGCCCTTTACTCTAACTTTTGATATTTAAAAGCTTCTTAATTTGCATCCTTCTTTCCCGCTTCACTTCTTGGATTTGGTTGGAAAAAAGTTGCCATTAATTCTGGCCCCAAAGAACCGAAAGGGCATTTTAAATGAAAAGACGCGTGAGACCATCACAACCTGCTTTTGATATGGGTATTTCTATAAAAAATTATGTCTAGTGGCAAGTTTAAAGCAGTTCACGCTGGCTGCTACAGGCAAGGAACTAGAATATTTTGTCGACTTATTCAAAGTGGGGTTCAAGTTTTTTTCCTCCGAAGCCAATCTCCATATACAGGCTGGAAAGGTTAGATTTAAACTTCGTATTTATAAAGGGTGTTTTTTTGAGAGGTATAGAACTTTAAATTGCAATAAAACAACGATGTATTATTCGATTGACATGGATTTTTTTATTCAAAAGATAATCTTGTGGTATTACATTTTAAATATGATTTCTGGCATAGGACTGCCACGGCTGGCTCGGATGTAGTCCAATCTGGGCGTCCAATTTTCGATGACTTTTTCCAACATTTGTGGCCGTATATCGGCAATAACACGGCGAATGTTGTCTTCCAAAGGGTCAAGCGTTTGTGGATTATCCGCGTACAAAAACGACTTTACATAGCCCCACAGAAAATAGTCTAGCGGTGTTAAATCACAAGATCTTGGAGGCCAATTCACAGGTCCAAAACGTGAAATTAGGCGGTCACCAAACGTGTCTTTCAATAAATCGATTGTGGCACGAGCTGTGTGACATGTTGCGCCGTCTTGTTGGAACCACAGCTCCTGGACATCATGATTGTTCAATTCAGGAATGAAAAAGTTAGTAATCATGGCTCTATACCGATCACCATTGACTGTAACGTTGTGGCCTTCATCGTTTTTGAAGAAGGATTCCACCAGCCCATAAAGCGCACCAAACAGTCAGTTTTTCTGGATGTAACGGTGTTTCGACATACATTTGTGGATTAGCTTCACTCCAAATGCGGCAGTTTTGTTTGTTGACGTTGCCATTCAACCAGAAGTGCGCTTCATCGCTAAACAAAATTCGCTTATGAAAATCGACTATTATTTTCGAAATAAAATTGCACAATTTGAAAGTGTTGTTCAGGCGTGAGTCTATTCATGATGAATTGCCAAACCAAACTGAGAATAAATCACTTGACAGCTGTTAAATCGGTCACCATCTTGGAAAGTAATGCCAACTTAAACTTCTATACCTGGAAAAAAACCCCCTCAGTACAAGACTAAATATAACCAGTTAAAAGTTTTGCTTGCATTTACACATCTGCGTATCAATGTCTTCTGTATTTTATGCTTATGTCTCATATGTATATACTACTGACCACCCAAAATGTAACATCATGAAGGCAATGTACACACCGCGTGAAGTTTTTATCGAGAGATTGGGTATGTAAGTCATTAGAATTTCAGCGCGGACATGCATCATGGGTCCTTGTTGTGTCCCCAAAAGAGCCATTCTATGCTATGCATATAAGGAGAACATAGTGCCATTTTGAAGCACTAAAAATATTTGCAGTTGTCTTGGATTATCAACTTCATTAAGCGTCAGAGAAGAATGCGAGTGTTATCGAGCACATTTCTGCATTCGACTGAGGAAGAATTGTCGCCCAGCTAGTATGGTGGCTATGACCCTCGGCTTGTAAACCGAGTGGGTTCGAATCCCGAGTAAGACTTGGTTTTATCTTCTTCGAGAAAGAAGCCGGTCTTTCGCCTGAAATGGATTCCCGTCTCGAAAGGAAAAAGCAGCGCACCTCTTCTTGTTATATGCTGGGATCATCGTTTGTAATAAAAATCTGTGTTCTTCTGTGGTTGTGTTATATTTCTGTTCGACTTTCTCTCGTCTTTCGTATGTATCCCAGTAATAAACACATGACAACAACACTGAGGAAGAATTGTTGCCTCGGATTATTCCTCCAAAAAATCGGGGTCGGTGTCGGACATAAATAAGCAACAGTGATAAGGATTTATAATCGAAGGATGTAGGAAGGGACGATGTCATCGGTTGCATCTGATTTCTCACACCACTACTCGTGATAGCAAGCATATAATGCTCATGACAATGAAGTGTGAATCCCTCTATCACATCAAGAAACATATTACACCAAATACGATCTGTTGCACAACACTCAGAGTCCTTATGTTCCATTCGACGTCATTTACAGCAGAGTGGAATGTCCACAAGGCTTCTTATTGAGATTGATTTTGTCCCAAAACAGCAGACACTGTTGTCTGCAATAGACAACAGAATGGACAAATACGGTCTTTACAGGACGTATCTTTCTTTTGGCTGCATTACTATTGTAAAGATCTAACGTCGTATCTGGCAACAGTTGGAACTAGGATTCCGCATCTGGCAATGGTTGGTGCTGATATCCCTCATCTGTTAATAATTGAGAGGTAAGATACTGCATCTGGTAGCAGCTATTTGAGACGAGAAAAAAAGACACTTGAAGAGGAAGGTGAGATGTTATAGGCGAAAAAGAACACGCGATGAAAAGAAAAGCAAGTGGGATGGAAAAACGCAAAATAAGCTGTTCAATGTAATCGAAACTTGCCTTTATTTGTGTTTGTTTTGCGTTCTCTCTCTCTCTCTGTCTTTTGACTAATATTTAATAAATACTAGGGACAAAATAAATGGAGTTCTTCAACTGCTTCTGAATACATTGGCACACCCAAATCTCATGTCAAATCTTCGATAGAGAAAAAAAAGAACCCAATCTTTTACAACCACGTTGGTCGTATTATAATCTGGAGATTTCTTTGTAAAGAAAGAGTTGCTTAGCTGTTGCCATATGCATCATCCTATTGATCCTGAACTCGGTATTATGATGAGGAATAATGTTGATTCCCCCCATTTGCCTCCCTCTTCTGGGAGGGTGGAGGTTTGATGATACAAAAATCAGTTGACGCCCTGTCCCTGATGATTAGGAGCCTTACCCGCAGAGCTGGTTTGCGGTCACATTCTGTAAGAACAATGCACAACATCATGCGGCGCACAGTGTGTTTAAGACTTTTCTTCACTCACCAGATTATAAATTATGATTGCCTTTGTTTACTTGTTCTTCCGCTTTTTGAACACTTCTTATCAAAAATTGCAGCACTCTCTTTCCCTAACATTCACGTTGGCTTTATCCTGTTTGCACGAACATTTCTAACCCCCAATGTATACATTAAACTATATCTATTTTCTCCTCTTTTCAAAGTTTAATTTTCTTTTTTGTACTAAATAAGTTATTTTGTTTGTAAGGTTAGCTATTAAGAAAACTAAAATATTTAATTACTAATTTTAAGGTATCCGACTACGTTCGGAACCGAGATTTTGCAAAAGTGTATAAATGGATAATATTTATGATATTTAGTGTCACCTAGATTAGAAAATGTATATAAAATTGTTTTAACAACAGTATTACAATAAACAATTATTTAAGGGAACACGGTACGATTCAAATGACAAAAATCGGTCAAAAAATCAAATATAATTGTTTAGCCTTATTCTTTATATACACTGCTCAAAATAATTAAAGGATATTGCGGTTTTAGGTGGATCTTGTGGCTGGAAAACTTTTTAGCTGATTGATACATGATCGACAGACGTAGTAGGTTATATGAAAATAAATTACGCATGTTTGGCAGAAAAAATGCATTTTATTGCGCATTTGTGTACAAATGGAAAAAACACAATTTGTGTATATGAGATAAAAAGAATAAGAAAAGGTGTTTTCTTCAAAGGATATCATTTTCAGTAGGGGGTATGGTTTCCACGAATGGCCAGCAACATTGAGCACCTTTGAGGCATGGAGTCAATGAGGCTATTAATCACGAGTTGGGGTATTCTGTCCCACTCTTCCAGAAGAGCTCTTTCCAGTTCTAGGACAGTTTGTGGGGGTGGTTGGCGGCCAGCAACTCGTCTTCCTAGAGCGTCCTAAACGTGCTCTATTGGATTCATGTCTGGAGAACACGCTGGCCATTCCATTCGTAAGATTCCTTCTTCGAAAAGGAAATCCTTCACCAGGTTAGTACGATGTGGCCTGCAGTTATCATCCATTAAAACGAAGTCATCTCCGATTGCTGCAGCGTAAGGGACTACAATAAGTCTGAGGATCTCAACCCTATATCGGCGAGCAGTCAGAGGTACATCTCGAATGATGTAGAGGTCTGTGCGCCGTCAATAGAGTAGCCACCATATACCAACACTCCCCCACCACCAAATCTGACACTTTCGTGCACGAACGCAGGATTATTCCTACTGCCACGGTCCCTCCAGATGAAAATACGCCTATTATCCGGATGAACAGAAAAACAGGACTCGTCAGAAAAAAGAACATCGCTCCATTCATTTCTCCTCCAGTTCACATGCTCTGTTGCCCACTCCCTGCGGTCGCGACGACGCCTTGATGTTAGTGCAACTAATACCATCGGTCGGCGATCATACAGACCTACAACATGGAGCCGGTTTCGGTCACTCTGAGTTTAAACCGTGGTGCCAGTAGCCGAGCGAAGGTGTTGCTGGAGAAGAGTAGCGTTCATATTTCGGTGTCTCCGAGCCGTTAACACTAAATAACGATCTTCATTGGGCGTTATGGCCCGTCTACGACCTTGTACTGGTCTTCGACCTGCACTTCCATTCTCCAAAAAACGATTCCAGATCATGGAAATCACACTTTGTGACACTCCAATGGCTTGCGCTACTTCGGCTTGAGTTTGGCCCCCTTCTAACCTACCAACAACTCCCCAAGCTTCTGAATCGGTTAAATGACTTCGCTGAAACATCGTACTCATCGAAACAAAGCAGTCACTGAATGCCGATCATCCTTGGCTTCATTTTAGTTGAAAGTCAAATTTCATTCGCTGCCTCTGAAGCGACGTTTTTGACGTCAAACTTAAAAATTAGCATACTCCACAGCTTGAAAATCAGAAAAAATTGCATTTGTGATTATCTTCTTCCATTCTCGGCAAAAAAATATTCTCTTATATCTTTATTTTATATAAAACTTACAATATCCTTTAATTGTTTTGTGAGCAGTGTATATTTCTGTAACCTCACAAAATTTGAAAGCTCTAAATTTAAAAAACGCAGAATTATTATAGCTTTTATGTTCTTTTTTCACATTCCTATGGTAAATCAAAATTTTAAACGGACTTATCTCAGAAAGATAAAATAGCTAGTTTGTTTTCATTTAAAACGCTAAGGCTTTTTTTCAATTATACCTAATGCTTTGATTTTTTTTACCTATTGCTAATAGTACATGTAACAAAAGTTGGTATGCATTTTTGAATCAAAGCAATGCTTATTTTTTAAAAAATAATTGAACTCAGAATGTATACTTTTTTAAGGAATTTTCAATAAGCATTTATAAAAAGAAGTATTGTGCAAATACCAATCATGTTATTGAAAAGCCCATACCAACTTTTGTTATACGCGGTTTGATGTAATTGTAAATTAAATTTCATGCATGTATATAAATTTTTGCAGGAGGAGTAGCATTTTAAAATCAAGTCACAAATTTTAAATTTTTCTTAAAAATTAAATAGTTAGCTTTTAATGAAATTTCGAGCTTAAAATATGTTTTATATAGTACACGCATATAGAGGGCAACCAAAAAAAATTTGAAAATCTTTAAAATTAAAAATTTTAGTGTAAAGCGTAGCATGCCCTTTTAAGTACAATATTTTGACAAAAAATGAACATAGAATGACCCATTTTCAAAATATTCTCCTTTTGTGAAAAATGCTTCTGTTATAATAATATTTTGCCTGTATATAGCTCAGACCTCTTTACAGAGACTCAACTAGGATTTTTGAAATGTATAACTTAGAAGTGGGTTCATCCATGTTTTACAACAGAGGAGAGAAATTTTAAGAAAAAAAACGCCGATAATTATTTCAATGGGTTTTAACTCTGAAAATAATGTGAATTTTTCAAAAATCATAGTTGAGCCTCTGTACAGAGCTGTATACAGAATAACATTTTGGAAAAAGGTTATTCTGAGTTAATTTTTTGCCGAAATATTGTATTGAAATAATTTTTTTGTCACAACTTCATTGAAACAATTTTATACATGTATTCCAATCTAAGTGACACTAAATATCACGGAAATTATTCATTTATTCGCTTTCTTAAAATCACGGTTCCAAACGTAGTCGGATAACTTAACAATTATATTTCATACTCTGGTTACCATGCAGCCCTGACAATCCTTGATGTTTTTCTAAATTACAAATGAACACTATGGACTGCTGTAGATGTTTTTTTCGGTATTCACTTCCAAAATTCTTATTTACCTATTCTGTTTCTCGACACACTAATGAGAGACACACTAATTAATCTCAATTTTTTTGATATTACTCGTGCTGGAAAACCTTCGGAAGACAACCTCAGCTCAAAACTTTTCTTCCGCAACTCAGGATTTTCAAATGACAATCCTTTTCCCTGGGGCACTTTTAGCATTCTTCCGTCTATTACCGATAATGAGATTCACTGTGCATTAAGGCACGTACTTAAATAGCTGATGCAACTTTTCATGCGATTACAAAAACTTTAAATTGTTTGAAAACGTTTTTTCAAATTTGTATACAGAAAATGATTGATGCAATTTTTTTTCTTTCCTCCTGTATAGCTAGTCGTTTACGATTCACACAAGACATTCAGTTTGTTTTTGTACGAACCATAACGATGAGTTTATTTCCAAAAATTTATTCAATTCCTGTACTGTTAACTCACATTCTCTATATATTTATTTCTTTATTTGTTTAATTATCGTGGTGGAATTTTCAATCATTAATAAATTACAATTTAAAGCGCTCAATTGAGCTGAAATTTAATATACATGAATATTTTGGATAACAGTACAATAATTTAATTATAATTAATAAAAATTAATTGATTAAAACTAATTATTTAAAGAATTACAAATACAGCCACGTTTGCATCATTTTGGGCGACTTCTGCCAAAACTTGAAAAGCTTTTTTTCTCACGTTTTAAAGCTTTCAGTGGAAATGAAATTTTTTATATACGATTGTTTTGGATGACAATACGATATTTTAATGATAATTAATAAAAATTAATGACCACTTAATGTTGTGATTCTGTCCTATGTATATACATATTTATATTAACTGTAAATATTTAATAAAAAATAGCTAAAATATAATTTTACTTTGTTGTATATATATATATATATATATATATATATATATATATATATATATATATATATATATATATATATAAGTAGGAATTGACTTAAAATTTCTTTTTATATTACTTGTTTTTTCTTTCTTCTACTCAGAAAAAAATTACTTAACTTTAGATAGCAAGGATTTTTTTCTGTTCTAAGCAACACATGATACCTAATTTAAGACTAATAAATATTCTAAAGCGGTCTGGCTATTTTTAAAACTATTTTAAAACAAAAAACGTTTTTTTTTTCTTTGACCATTATAAAAATTTAACCAACATGAAGACTTAAACTTGTTTTTCTTCTGCACTAAGGATCCTTTTTTTAATGCAGATATTGCTCGAATATTACATAATCATTAACAAAATTACATTTCACAAAAATCCACTAGTTGCTCACATTTCAGTTTTCAAAAATAATGACCTCATTATCTGCAAGACTAAATGCAATCACGATCATGACGAAAGCAAGCGAAGTTTGTGTGCATATATCTTTTTTAATTAAATTTTTACTCTCCCAAGATTTAGGAAGATTAATTTAATATCATTCCTTTTTCCACGAGGGATTTGTGTTTTTGAAATAATATTTTTAAGTAATTGGTTTCGATACTTGGATTTTTAATCAAAGCTTATTATGTTGATTAAATAGGATCTTTTATTTCCTTCTTTATTTCTTATTTGATTATTCAATTCCTACTATTATATATATAGCTCACATTTTCTATATATTATATTTGTTTATCCTGGTGGAATTTTCAACCGTTAATAAAAACATTTTAAAGCGATCAATTGAGTTTAAATTTTATATACATGATTATTTTTGATGGCAATACAGTAATTTAATTATAATTAATAAAAATTAATTGATAAAAACTAATTATTCAAAGAATTACAAATACAACTCCATTGGTATGATTTTTGGCGACGTGTCAAAACTTGCAAAGGCTTTTTTTCTCACGTTTTAAAGCGCTCATCTGAGCTGAAATTTTCTATATACGATTGTGTGGGGTAAAAATACGATAATTTAACTATAATTAATTAAAATTAATTGACTGAAACTAACTATTTAAAGAATTACAGATACAGCCACGTTGGTTTCCCTTTTAGAGACTTAAGGTATCCGATTACCCTAAAACCATGATTTTTTTCAAAAATTGACAATTTTTTTTCTGACTTTATTTTATAGACAATTTTATTAGCTTAATAACAATACCAAGTATTTTATTTTCCCTCCACTAGAACAAAAACTACAAGTGTTTTAGTAAAAGCAAATGCCATAACTTTACACAAGATGTCAATCTTTAAAATGCGTTTTACTCGAAATGTATTTTTTTCGAAAAACTCAAACGGGGACAGTGATTGCTCAAAAAGTTTTGAAAATAATTAGCTGAATTTTTTTGCTTGTGTTCTGCATAACAGTAGAAGTGTTTTGATCTTCAGATTTATCAATAACTATTTTATTTCAAAATTTGCAGTCCTTTATGTGAATATAGTCAATGTTTTTTTAAGCAATTTCGTATAATCACTAAGATAAAGTGCTCTAGTTTTTGTAAAAATTAAAATATCTCTTATCCTGAAGGTCACTTCAAACAGGAATAACAAAGTAACACATCAAAATTGAAAAATTGAGAATTTGTTCTTAAAATCTTTGTACAGAGCGGGCCCCGTTTATGTAATTTTTCGTACATTTTTACTAGTTTTTTCCCATTTTAATAATAATAATTTTTTTTTCTTTTACCAATTTTAGGATTTTTTCCTTAAAATATACTAAATAAACACAAAAATCACAAAAAAATCTCCATATCTTCTTTTTTTCAAAAAAAAGTTGTCGCAAGTAGTCGGATACCTTAAGTCAGAACGTTTTTTTTTCTCACGTTTTAAAGCATTCAGTTGAACAGCAATTTTATATACACGATTGTTTTGGATGACAATACGATACTTTAATGATAATTAAAAAATTAATTACCACTTAATATTTTGATTCTGTCCTATGTATATACATATTTATATTAATTGTAACTAGTTAATAAAAAGTAGCTAAAATAAAATTTTCTTTGTTGATCTAAGTAGGAATTGACTTAATTTTTTTTATATTACTTGTTTTTAAGTAATTTTAAAAGGAAACTTTTAGATGAATTTAAACAGAAAGTTTAAATGGATGTCTTGAATTCATTGAACTTAGTGTAGATTAAGAAATGATAGTGACCGCGTTATATAATTACCACTTAATGATTGTGTACCTTTAATAGGTTTCGTTATCTTAAGTATTGTGCGAAGAATATTATTTTTTTTATTTTCGTTTTCATTTATATAAATTGATATTGTGTCCTAAGGCTTCCATCATGGTTTAAAATTAATGTTGATTGGGGGAAATTGTTGTAATCTTATAAAGGTATCCCAGAATTTCTTTTTAATTTATTTATATAATACTAGGAGTTTGGATATATTTCTCTTAAAATCTAGGTAGATAAATTTATTTTAAAGCTAAAATAATGAATAACTCATCGATAAAGCCTTCAATTTAAAAGTGAGATATTTAAATAACTTGAATGAAGTATTTTCTGACTCTATTTTTAACATTTTATTGGCAAACATAATGATTTAAATTTTGATACTACATTTCTCTACGTAAAAATTTAATTGTTTTAATTAAGCTCAGTGATGCGCTCCACCTGCTGCCCCCCGAGCCTTTTTAAGTGTCCCGGCTATGGCCCATTGCTTTGAGAAATTTAAGAACATTGTATTAAAAATTGGGTGGGACATTCTCTTTCAAGAAATCTAATACATCAATTTTGCTTTTTGCTGTCGGTGTCATACGGCCCCGAATTGATATTCTTTTACTGTTTTGAATGGTTACGATTACTGATAACACATACCAGTGGAGTAGCCACAATTTTATGGATCGAACTAATTTTGAACTTTCTTTCGTATCTTGCAAGTGAAAAATATTCAAAGGAAATATATCGTTTCAGTACGATTGGGAGGTTGACTGTTTTGTAGTGAAAAAGAATTTTGGATCAGTAATTGTTTGATTTGTCATGAAAGTGCTGTATTTAAAAAAAATACTAATAAACAGTAACCATTCAATGACACTTTTCCTCGAAGATCTCTTTCAAGAGGTGATAAATATTATTTATTAAATAATCTTTGCAACAGCAACAAAGGGTTTCGTCAGTGGTAATATCACAGAAGTAACAATAACAACCTATGAAGTATATTATATTATTGGCAATCATATGAAACCATTTATTAATTCAGATATTGTGAAGGAGTGTTTCTTAAATGCTTCTAATTTACTGTTAGTGACAAAAGTAAAAAAATATTAAAAAAGTTAAACAGGATTTATAATATTTTGGTCAATTTCCACCTTTTAAATTTCCAATATTATTTGGGTCTTAAAGCAAATTTTCCCCCTTCTCCCCATTTACCCTCATGTTGCGACCCGCGTGAAATAGCACATATGTATGCGGTCCAGCAGATAAAAACGGTTGAGTTACCCTGATTTAGCAACTAAATTCTTGCACTTTTTTTTAAAATTTTATTATCCCATATGTTTTAAAATAACTTTGGAATAATGTTTTATATTGTTCTAAAGATCATATTTTGTTGTACCAGAATCTATATGTTTTGCTTTTGTTCGAGTTGTTTATGTTAATTTTCAGATTTTTTAAAATGGAATATCAAATGTAGAAAAACGAGCATTTTCGACTCCTACTTTTTTGTGCAATTAATCAAGAGCCGCAAAAGCTACTTGTAATGTTTATGCTGCCTATGGAGGCCGTTAGGTGAAAATAACGTGAAGTAAAAAAAGCTGATGACTCCATTGAATTAAATAACAACAAATTTATTAATGATCAATGACGACTAAATGACTACTTTAAGACAAATCGATGTATATGCACGAAGAAACTTAAGGGGACATGGCACCATTTACAGAAAAGTTTTTGATTTAAGAATTTTCAATTTTTTTTATTGCATCCTATGTGCCTATACTATGTAAAACAGGTTTTGTACTCAAAATTTCAAAAAAAGCTAGCCATCTAATTTTTTAAGGAAAAAACAAAATTTGTGAAGTGATTTTTAAATGCTATTTCTCCTATAAAAAACTATGTACACGTATGAAATTTGATTTACAAGTGCGTCAAGCTATGCATAAAAATAATTGGTGTGAGTTTTGCGATAACATGATTGGTATTCGTACAATACTTCTTTTTATGAATGCTTATTGAAAATTTCTTAAAAATGTATAAATTCTGAGTTCAATTATTAAAAAAAAATAAATATTGCTTTGAAAAATGCATATCAACTTTTGTTACACATACTGTTAGCAATATGTACAAAAAATTCAAAACATTAGGTCCTAATGAAAAAAAAAAAAGCCTTAGCATTTTAAATGAGGACAAACTAGTTATTTTATCCTTCTGAAAAAAGTCAGTTTAAAGTTTTGATTTGCGATAGGAATTCGAATAAAAGCGATCATAATTCTGCATTTTTTAAGTTTAGAGCTCTAAAATTTTTTGAGGTAATAGAACAGTATATGAAGAATAATTTAGGCTAAAAAAATTACATTTGATTTTTTGACTGATTTTTGTCAATTGAATCGTATTGTGTCCCCTCTTAAGAAGATTACTTACGGTAATCTAAAAACGCGCTGGTTATAAATAAGCTTTGCAGGGTTCCAGAAACGATTCTCTAGAACCGTTCCACTAGCAGAAACTCAGCCAGATAATATCTCTATCTTAGCGCAGACAGCACACAAGCAGCTTCTGAACTCGTCTGACTCGCTTGAACTGTCTTATAGGTCTCTTATAATAGCTTCATGGAAATTCCCAGAAGGGTCAACAACATAGACTTCTTGGTGGTTCCTTGGCACTGTAACTTATCGCAAAATCTACCGCTACTTGCAATAAAGTCACCAATCTGGTAACCCTGCTCACATCTCCTAGGGTTTCTATAATCTTATTGAACATTATATATATACTGAGAAACGAACATTTCTGTAAAACTCAATTTTCCCTAAGGAGAGTGTTACTGCGGGGAAAACATCACACACATTGCGTTTTTCAATATCGATGAAGAGCTGAGAGCTTCGTTTGATGGTCGGGTAATATCAACCAACGAAGGATTAAAAATTGTATTGAACTTTGGGGGGGGGAATTGTAAACAGAAAGAGAGAATACATTATTAATTAATTAATTAATAATCTTTTTTTAAAAAAATAATTTAAAAAAAATAAAAAACAACAACAAAAAACGATGGGAATTAAGTTGCTCACTCAATACTTCTTCTTTATTAAATACATGCATAACACTATTAAACTGAAATACCCATATGTGTGATCTATTTAAGAATAAAATAATGTTTACAAGAAATTACAGTCAGACCCCGATTTAACGAATTCATCGGGACCGAATATTTTGTTCGTTAGATCGGGGTTATTCGATTGGGGTTCAAACAAAATACATCTTTTTGCACCTATCTTTTTGAAATTCTATAATAAGAAAATATACAAAATTATATATAGTTAGGAGGTGCTCAATTTTTATTTAACAGCTAAAAAATACTAAAAATGAATTATTACGCACGTAAATTGGAAATTTTAAAATATTGCCTAATATATGCTTGAAAATCCTTTTGATTTCTATTTCAAAATAGCTCTTTTTTCGACTAAATGCAAAGAAGAAAATATTGAATCATTTACATCCAGCTACATAAGGTGTGTTTTCACAGTTTCCATTTACAACGTAAAGTGTTTGAAAATATAACAGTTTTCATAGGACTTTCTCTCGTTATCTTTTTCTGCATCAGAATCGCTATTCATTGGCTCCGACAAATAAACAATTTCCTCAAGTTCTGTTGCATGGACAGGTAGTCCATCTGGTCTAAAAAAGCTGGAATGGGCCTGAACTTTTATTTTCTGAATTCATGAAGTTAAACCATGTTGATACAGTAAATTAACTAACTATAGTTAGAATGTCGCAATGAAATACCGAATATCAACATCTGGTGAACATTAGGAGCTCCTAAGCGAAAATGATGTGATAGATAATAATTAATAACTGTGTAAGTCATTTAATGAATTTCTTTGTCTGAAATTTGTAATTCAAAGTATTTGGTCATTCAGGTAAAACATTAAAAATAAATTAGAGACATCAGAATCAAATTAATTTTTTTAAAAGAAATATGATTGTTTGGGAATGTTACAGTTTCTCGGAGGAATCCGATTTCTGTTAAGAACATTCTTTCTAATTCGGGAAATTTTTTTTCTTCCTTTTAAATGTTTTTGATATAAGAAAAACGATTCAAGTATACGGCGGATTTGACTAAATCGTACACTTTAGTAAATATATATATGCTTCGTTTAATAAATATCATTTTAAATATTTTTGTGCTTGTAAATAAGTTTAAGAAGTTGTCTATTTTTTTTAGAAAATAATTTTTGAATCTATTTTTTATGAAAATGTATACAATGCAATAAGACACATGAAAAGCTTTCGAAATACATTGTAATAATCTTGTCTCCTTGATTTTATATTCCAATACTTGCCGAAAATGTTAGATGGAAATAAGAGTTATTTACTCGAAACTTCTGTCCTCTGGAGCATTGATAATGCATATACAGATATAAAAAAGGATTTTATAAACGAAAACTTCTTTTATATAATTTTAAAAATGCGCTCAGGTTTCTTAAATGAATGAGTAAAAAAATAAGGAAATGAGGAAAGATATTGCTTTAAATTTGGCTTACAACAAAATGTAGGAATTATGATTTTTTAGACCTAAGTACAAGAATAAATGAAAATAATTTAAACTTGCTTTCCATCTATTTCAAAGTTGACCTTAGATTGCACTTGTTGCAATATTTGTATATTCCAGATACAGCTTTAAACTTTAAAATTAGTTAAACATGTCCAAATATTCATATGCTTAAAAAATTTTTCCTAAATAAAAAAAAATTGGTACTTAATTGTTATCATTTATTGTTATGTATATTAATATGTTTTACTGAAGGGATAACTTCTTTAGGCACGTTTTGCTGAGGTGTAAATTTAAATTAAGCGTCAGGTTTGGCTGCGTTACGCTCAATCAGTTTTACTTAGCAATCATGCTTAGGTTGGTGACGTGCGCTTACTTTTGAATTTAAAACTTTTTAGTCGCTTTTTTTTAAAGTAAAAATTTCATGCATACTTTTTTCCATGAAATTTTATTTTCTTTATTTAAATATTAGTGTTAGGAAGCTCTCTTCCACTCAACTACAGCAAGTGAACGGGAGAAGAGGTACGCAAGAGAAAATAATTGAAAAAAAGGAGAATATTCTTACGTAGGAGATCGAAGACAAGAAGAAACGAAACAGGGTTTTTGATTCGGTAGAAAGGACATTTAAGCACAAAAATGTGCCAAAAGATTTAAAATCCGAAATTTTAATAAATTTAACTACCGAGAAAGTTGCCAATAGTTTGGTTTATGTTAGAGATGACAGCTAAGAGATAAGGAGAAAATAAAAAAAATGGCAACAATGAGAAGATAGAAATAAATGGCTGTGGAGAGAGAGAAATACATATGGTTACGTAAAACTCATAATTAGGAAATCCCATCAATTTAGCCCTTTGTTTTTTCTGAAGACTTATAATGCATATTATTCAAGTAATTCAAAAATAACTAAGCAAAAATAATTAATAAGTTTCTGATAAAATAATTTTAAAAGTAAATAACAGTAAATCATGTAAGGAAAAAAAAACTCCCACTTTAAAAAAAACATTGCTGTAAATCAAAATTATTATAATAATGACATACACATTCACAAAACTCTTTAAAAATTATATCTTTCGCTGTATAATATTTAATTAACCACTCTCTCAGTAAAAAAAGTGCTTTTATGGTTACAATGAAATACGCTTAACGTGAAAACGCTTAAGGTATCCGACTACTCTAAAATCATGATTTTTTAAAAAAATTCACTAATTTTTCTTATGATTTTATTTTACGGGCCATCTTATTAGCTTTATAAAAATACAAAGTGTTTTATTTTCCATTTACTAAAACAAAAACTACAAGTGGTTTAGTAAAAGAAGATGCCATAACTTTACATAAGATGTCAAACTTTAAAATGCGTTTTACTCGAAATGTGTTTTTTTCGAAAAACTCAAATGGAGACAGCGATTGATCAAAAAGTTTGTAAAATAATTTGCTGAAATTTTTTGTGCATGTTCTGTATAATAGTAGAAGTGTTATAGCTTTCAGATTTATCAATCACTGATTTATTACAAAATTTGCAGTACTTTATGTGAACATAATTACTGTTTTCTTAAAGCAATTTGATATAATAACTAAGATAAAGTGCTGTAGGTTTTGTAAAAATTGAAGTATCTCTTATCCTGAAGGTCATTTCAAAAAGGAAGAGCAAAGCAACACATTAAAATCGAAAAATTGTGAATTTGTTCATTTACCTTTTGTACAGAGTGGTCCCCGCTTATGTAATTGTTTGTCCACTTTAAAATTTTTTTCTCAGTTTAGTAGTAATAATTTATTTTTCTCTTCTTAATTTTAACTTTTTTTTAAATGCACTAAATAAATCTAAAAATCACAAAAATCTCCACGTGTCCATTTTTTAAAGAAAAGTTGTTGCTAGTAGTCGGATACCTTAAGATGAAATATCGGTTAATACGAAATTATACAACGGTCCCAAGAAACTAATATGTATTTCCATGCATTTTATTTCTCAACATGAAACGAAAATCGCTTAACACGAAAAGATTTTCCATCTGAGAATGTACAAAACACGTAAAACCCCAGCCACGTAAAATTTAAAAGGGGTGAGAAATGAAAGACAGGTAGTTTCACTTTTTGCGTAGAAAGGAATCTAGGCTTTGAAATACCTTCGAAATAGCCTGTAACAAGAGTCAATTTTGTTTATCTAAGTTACTTTCGCCCTTCACACACCTATAAAGCCACATAGAACATTTAATCTTTCATTACTTGACATTCGAAAATTCAATGATAAATACATCACGGAGTGAGTAAAAATCACGGATACTAGTTCACGCCCCTCCCCCTATATTAGAAGAACTATTTCACTAGCACAATTCCAAAGAGCTCAGGGGGAAAGTAAACTGCTATTTTGCTTAAAATGAAAATGGGGCTTCTTAAGGCTGCTGATTAGAAACAGAAGAAAACGGAAATCTGTAAGGAATTTGTTATTGCCAACACTACTTTATCAATAATAATTTTTAAAAAATAGAGCAAATCGCGTAAATGTTCGAACAGTTTTTATGAAATACATGTATGTACACATATCTATGTACATAAAATATAATCTAATAAACTTAATTTTGTTGAATATATGTTTTATTTGTTTGCAATATCCTGTAACACGAAATTCTTTTAACACGAAAAAATATTTCAGTCCCCCTCAGTTTCGTGTTAAACCATTTTCATTGTATTTCACCATGAAAAAGCAAATTTTGGTCCAACTTTAACTCTCGTTACTTGAACATTGCACAAAATTTCACGCTCTTTAAATATTATTTTGCCAATCAACGTCCTAATATTTCAAAAGCACCACTCATTTCTGTTCGAATCATGCTGCTTAAAGTAAACTGAATATCATTCAGATGGACTGATGTGTGCTAATGAGGCCGCAGTTTGTAGGGTTAAGGTTTACAAGAATAATTAGTTCATTATCTGCAGAACTAATTGAAATCATAGTTCAACATAAGCGCTTGCAATGTATCTGCACACAAACGTAGTGACTTTAATTGGTTTTCCACTGGATAATAATGAAGTTTCGATACAAATTTTGCACATATTTAGAGTGGAGTTTGATGTTTCTACTACACTAAATTAATGTTGGAGAACTATAGGTTTAGTTAAAGATTTCTGATATTCAACCTTGACATTTTTCTAATATAAACATTAGGGTGGAAGAATGATATATGGAGAACAAAAAATATTATATTAATCGGAATACTGCGATGTAAAGCTTAGGAAACGAATAATTAAGAAAATTATTTCAAAATTTAATATTAGTGTAAAGGAGTTAAGGGGTTACAGGAGTGTCAATTTTTTCTCAAGAGCTGAAAGCGGAAACAATTTTCGATTAGATGTAAGTCTTTGAATTTAAAATTAAATGATTGAATTTATTACACATTATTCATAAAGTAATTAGGTTTCAAAAAGGTTTAAATTGTATAAAATATAAACATAATTCTAAGAATGATAAGCATATGAAAATAAGAAACATTTTAAAAGTAAATATTAAGTAAATTTTACGTTGCGCACAAGCTATTTTTTTAAAATAGAAGCCTTTGATGTATAAAACTTTATAGAATTATAAAATGAATCGTACTCTTTATACCTTGATTGAATTTAGCATTATATATCTTTTGTATTTCAAAATATTTGAAAAAATATTGAATTTTTTAAAAATAATTTAAAATGTAGTTATTTTGATTTTTTAAAAAATGTATAATTTATTATTCTATTTACAGAAAAATAGCTACAGTGTAATAAGGACATATTTAACTTTATAAATCAACTTATAGCTAGTAATTAGAGCAACTATTTTAGAAAATATCATGAGCAACGTTAAAGTTAATTAATAGTTCTTGCAAAAGTGTTTTGTGATTTTTTTTGCTTATAATTTTTTAAATTATTATATTTTATACATGTTACACTGTTTTGAAATCTTATCCCTTTATAAATAATGTGGAAAATAATCGAATAATTTAATTCCTATTTCAAAGAATTGAATCTTATCGAAAATTGTTTACTTCTTCAGCTACCGAGAAAAATTTAAACTCCTGAGACCACGGGACTTAATTTTGTGTAGATGATATTAGACTCAAAGTGACATTTTTCTACAGTATAAACTTTACTTAACTCAGTGGAGCAACAGCCCATGAGGGCCAAGGCCTACTGTTCCCAACGCAGTATACGTGATCTTGGGCCCTGAGGTGCATGAACAGATGTTCCAGTTAGGTGGTCAGTCTGACACAAAACCCCCAGTGTTAAGTTCCCAAGCAAGCTTAGTACTCATTAAACGACCCACTGAAGGGATAAAAGGCCGAGTCAACCCTGCTCAGCCAGGGGTTTGAACCTCGGATTTGTGGTGGCGAAGCGTGATGCACTAACCACTAAGTTTCTACAATATAAATAACCAAAAACGATGATTATTGATCAAGGTATCCGACTACTTTTGGAACCGTGATTTTGCAAAAGTGTATAAATGGATAATATTTACGATATTTAGTGTCACTTAGATTAGAAAACGTATATAAAATTGTTTTAAGAATAGTATTACAATAAAAAGTTATTTATGTTCAATATTTTGACATAAAATGAACAAAATATTCTCCTTTTGTGAAAACTGCTTCTATAATAATATTTTGCCTGTATATACCTCAGACCTCTGTACAGAGGCTCAACTAGAATTTTTGAAATATACAACTTAGAAGTGGGTTTATCCATGTTTTACGACAACAGAGGGGAGATATTTTAAGAAAGAAACGCCGATAATTATTTCAATGGGTTGTAACTCTGAAAATAATTTGAACTTTTAAAAGTCATACTTGAGCCTCTGTACAGAGGTCTGAGCTATATACAGGCAAAATATTATCATAATAGAAGCATTTTTCCCAAAAGGAGAACATTTTGAAAGAAGGTTATTCTAAGTTCATTTTTTGCCGAAATATTGTATTTAAATAATTTTTTTTGTCAAAATGTCCTTAAAACAATATTATACATGTATTCTAATCTAAGTGACACTAAATATCTTGAAAATTATCCATTTATGCGCTTTTTTAAAATCGCGGTTCCGAACTTAGTCGGATACCTTAATGAGTACTGTGCAGTAAATAGTACATTGTTAGTGTCAAACACTTCATAACCCAAACTCTGTCTCCCCCTACGCCGTCGAATTAGTTCGGTCCAAGCTTTATTTCATTTTTCTCATTATAATGCGTTGCAATTTCGAGAGACAGTAGGTTTTTTTTAATTAACTCTAAAAGAATTATTAAAAGTATATATATCTAATGCTTTTTTCTTATAACTATTTAATAGGTGTGTCTCCTCATCACAATAAACGTTAAAAAGAACAAAAATAACAGTATTTCTTTGATAAAAATTATTGCAGTGGTTCTGAAACTTTCAATACTTGCGACCCAATATTCATTCATAATTTTCATCTCGCCCCCTCCATACAATAACAATGTATTGAAGTCGATAATACGATACTTTGATGCTCTAGCTACAAGATGACTTTAACCTCTCAAGTGCCGCCGGCGTTTATGAACGTCTCACTCAACCAAAGCGTTAATTTGTCCAGACGTATATATACCTTTTTCAAATATACGATATTTTCTGCTTACTGCTATCCATAATATTATTCAGAAGGCTTTAAAATGCAATAAAAGGACATTGACAATGTTTGCCAAGAATTTACTTATTTCTGAAGAACTCCTTAGTTATTCCCTTTCTCCCCCCCCAACAAAAACACCACATACGCGTGCATACGTGCAAAACGGGGGCTTGGGGGAGCAAATCGATTAGCGTTTAAACGGCAGCCAAGGGATTAATTATAAATTGTACAATTTATCACGATAAGTAATAATATTTGAATATAATTATAATGTATGAGACAAGCCCATGGTGTCACTGGAAATTATTAATCTTGTTCTTAATTTAGTTTTGTTAAATTAATTACAAAATATATTGTGCAGTATTGATACATTTATAGGTGTATTATATCAATGTAAATTTTTTTATTACGTCAGAATGTTTTTTTTTGTTTGATTTCAGTAAATTAATAATTTTTTTAATAATCTTTTGTTTCTGACTTTTTAATATGTTCGCGCGTCCCTCCTAGGGTTATCACGCCCCCTAAAGAGCCGGCCCCACAGTTTGAGAAGCACTGAATTATTGACATTTTACTATAAAAAAGCTCAAATACCTAAAATGCTTGCCTCCCCTTGTGGCAATACATAGAAGAAAAATTATGTATTTAAAATTTTTTCCCTTCATGTGTATACAAGTGAATATCTTTTCCTCACATAAATAGATTTTGAAATTATTTTTTTAAAAAATTTAATTCGTTCTAATAACTATTCAGGGTCCAAGAATTTCACTGTTCCCTGTACAATACCACTCTCATTTCAAGAGATAAAATGAGTTATTGGGTAGGACTATTATTATGATACTTTTTTTAGAAAATTTTTGAAAGCAAAAATAATTAATTCCGTACTAGATCGAATACTGTAATTGTGATTTGAATATAGGAAAGCTATGTAAAAATAGAAAAGAATGGGAGTATGCAAAATTTGGATTAAAAATTTTCGATCGTAATAAGAATTTTGCAATTTTGCACATGAATTGCACCAGAACTTTACGAGTAAAAAATTGAAAAAGGTTTTTTAAAAAATCTTCCTTTATTTTAAATTAAAATTTTTGTATTTGTGCTTGTTTACAAATAGACAAGCGGTAAGATTTTATAAATGATTAGATAAATTTAATTAATTAATTAATCATACATACTTCTAATTTTTAGCTTGCCACTGGATTTATGGATTAAGGATAATGATTATAGAATTAGGGATTATGTATTCAACACTATATATTTTCTACTTTTTGGTTGGTTTTTGTTCTACTGGAGGTATAGATAATTATAAATCGATTCTTTATTTGAAATTTTGATTTTTTATTTTTCTATTAAATCCTATATTAAATTCTATTCTATATTTTTCTTAAAATTAGATAAGTTAAATAAAAATAACATTTTTATTCATTGGAGATGTACACAAATAGTAATTTTTTTTAAAGTTTCTTTATTCTTTCAATATATTTCTCTGCCTTTAAAATAAATTAAAATGGCTCTTTAATCTTCTGTATCAATTAAACCTTTAAGTAATATTTTCTGTTTATATTAAAAAATCAATCAACATCTTACGTGCATACATTATATTTAAATAATATCTCCCAATTCTGCTAAAATTAAAATAAATGCATTTTAATTCATTGTGTGAATGCTCAAACAAATTAAACAGTTAAATACGTAATTGATTTTAGGTATGGAATCTTAATGTTTCTGATACATCTCAATGAATTTGAAATTAAGATTTATTATTTATTTTTACTCAGAGAAAGTTATTAAATATTTTCAAGTTCCACTCTCGTGTGTGTGTGTTACGCCTTTTATCAACAAAATATTAATAATTTAATTTCTCACTGTACATTTAATCAAATACGTCAACTACGTTATTGCTGCTTCACAAGTATTACTTATTTATTAACTGCGTGGGATTAAGCTTTCATTTAGTTTATTATGAACACAGTTCCGATGAGCTGTTGAGCTATAAAATAGGAAATGGCTGATGGGTTTCGGTTTGCAAGAATAATTAACTCATTACCTAGGACGCTAATTACAATTCCAACCCATCACGGAAGCATGCTAATTCTGTGAGCAGTTTTAATGAGATTTTTATTTGTAACAATTGAGTGCAGAAAATAAATATTTCTAGACTTTTCATATAATCGTCTGCCTATTGTTTTATGCACGTTTAAATTTGGAATGACTGAGCAAATTAATAAATGTAGAAAATTTAATCAAGATGCAATCATTAATTTTGTATTTTCTAATTAGTTTATGTTGATTAATAAATTAATTAATTAGTAGCAATTTGAGTTATTATGTTGTTAAAAGTAATAGGAAATTGGCAGTTGATTGTCAAATTATTATAATCTCGTATAAAGTTGCATTTTATATCTATAAATGCCTTCTAAATATGGATTAAACGCAGAATAGTTTTTTCCAACTACAATTTCAAATCTTTTAATGATAAGTGATAATTATCTAATAATAAGTATACTTTTTGATCTTTCTCCTTTGAGACGTTACTTTGACTTGAATGTAATTTTTCTTAGTTTTATTCATGAATTACATTTAGATTCCTTTTTAATTTCTTCTCAACGAATAGGTTATTTATCGTATTTCGTAAGGAAAGCAAAACTTGAGTTTGTAATGAAGAAGTATTATGTAAAGTGAAGTTAAGTTACATATTCGTTGCTTATATTTTACGAAGCAAAATGTTGTTTGTTACAATTGGAGGAATTTAATTAATATTTCGAGTGTTATATGTAGAAATATTTGTATTAATCTCAGCTAATATTTAAAAAGAGATGGTACTTATCGCATAATCCGGCGTATAACTGTCACGTTAAACACAAAAAAATAAGACTGAAATTCACGGGTGTGCGTTATACACCGGGTATAAGAAAGAAAGCTATAAAATTGAAAAAAAAGAGCTGAGCATTGAAAAAAAATAGATTTCTTCATATAATGATAAACTGTTTATTTTAAAAAAATGACATTCTTTATGAAATTAACTGGTTGCAGTTCTAGAAGTATACATTTTCCACTGTTGTTGTCATTTTCTTCCTGAAGGACAGGAAGGAAAGTTGCCAGAGCCTCAAAAAGGTTGGATTTCAAAATGATAGATGGCGATACCACCCTCACGACTCTTGGGCCCACTGATTTAACGAGCATACACTCCGTGTGTACTTGAAGGGTATTTGGTGGGATCGGGTATCGAACCCATGCCCTCCGGTCTGGAGCCCAATGCTCTAAAATAGGGGTATCCAACCAAAATGACCTTGCGGACCATTTCGGCGGAAAAACATTATAATCTCGCAGGCCGCACATAAAAATATGTACCTTTATATCAGATTTGGAAACAAAAAACATTTATTGGAGTGGAAATTTAAAACAAAATGAATTATTATTATTGTTTTCATTATTTTTCATGTATTGAGACATAGATAATATAATAATGTTTATGTAATATAATAATGAAATGTTTAAAATATTATAGTTGCCATTCGCTTGAAAATTACGGTATTCCTTTTGAATTGATCTTTCGTTACCCATTGTTGAAATTTGATTGTGCTGTCATTCACAAACAATTAAGTATACATTTCTCTTTATCTTAACCCTCCTGAATACATTTTTTAAACTTTAAGAAACATCTCTGACAGCCTCTTATTTTTGGGGGAACAGAAAAAGAGGAGGAAAAATGAAAGTCGCACACACAGAGAATCAAGTACCATACATAGTAAAGGAAATTCATAATGCAATTCGGAATTTATTAAAAAATAATTTATTACAGTAGAATCAAATGTAACTGTTTGATAAAATATAAATGCTAAATTTAATCTAAAGGACACTTCTATTATCAAAAAGGATTTATTTTACAATAAGAATAGGTAACAGGTAAATACATTGTCACCCCTCAAATAAATTTCAAAATGAAAAAACTTTAAAAACCTGATATTTAAATTTTTTAAAAAAGAGTCGGTCGGCCGCAACTTATGTACTGGTGGGCCACGTGTTGGACACCCTTGCTCTAAACACTAGGCTACCCACTTCCCACTATTTTCACTAAAGTTTGGAATAATACCTCGAATAAAGGACTTCAGGACTTAAAAGCATTCTGCACCTATATTAATAAATGACCTAATAGTATATATATATATATATATATATATATATATATATATATATATATATATATATATATAGCAAATATACCTAAAATTAAAAAAAATGTAGGCTGAAGATATAGGTGCGCATTATACGTCATATGTATAATACGTACGTATTGTACCGTCGACCCATTTCGTCAAATCAAAAAAAGATGGTGCCAAGTGCCACGATATGCAACCAAAAGTGGTAACCGTTCTTACGAATGTTCGATCACAATAATAATAACGATGACAACGTTTGGCGACTTCTTTTACCTTGGCTAAATAGGTCAACGGAATAATACATAAAAATACCAAAGAAACATTAATGTTTCTACTACTTTTCAATCTATAGAGTAAATACGAATTTATTGTTAAATTTATTGATATAGATTAAATGATTTATTAAACCTTATTAGACTTAGTTGATTTTTCTATCATACGCAGATCAGTATAGCTGTTTTTAATGTATGTAACGGGCTCACGCGTCTTTTCTTTAACATGTCCTTTGGGTTCTTTGGGTCAGAATTAATGACAACTCTTTTCCAACCAAATCCAAGAAGTGAAGTGTGAATGAAAGATGCAAATTAACAAGTTTTTAAATAATCGAACTTAGAGTAAGCGAGATGGTAATGAATGGCAGTTGATGACAGTTTGTGGTAGTTGATGGCAAGTTGAGAAATGTTAATATAGTTCATGGTTCAAGTTTGGATAAAGATACGTGGCGGTGATTAGAAGTTATAATTGATAAAGATATAGAGAACCAAGGTGCATACCAGTGCACACAAGTAAATACAAGAATGCATTGAGGATATTAATGATTTATTCTTCAGACTGCAACAAGGTAGTATTGAATATTTAATATTAGAATCCGTGATTGTATCAGAATTGAGTTTAGGCGATTCAGTTATTGATAGTGGTCCGAGTTAGGTTAAGTCGTTATTATCTATATATATTGTGTGTTGCGTGTTTTGCCATCGTAGATTCTCTCACATTAATTATTATAATTTAATTTGTTAGAAGTTTAAGTTGAAAATCTTAATAAAGATATATTAAGATTATGTTTCCTTCTATTTCTTTCGTTAATCCTACGCCTCTAGCTCACGCTGATACTCCGAGAGATTTTCTCCCAAGGGGGTGGGGAATATCACATGCATAATTACAATTATTTTGTATCATTTCTCTATTACAACAACTTTAAATTCAGTAGCAAAACAAGAAAATAATTTTAATTTAATTTTTTTCAACAATCATTCCATTTAGTGTGATACATTCTCAATTTCCGAAATCATTTATTTCCTTTCATTTGATTTAATTGTATCTTCACTTGAAATTTTATAATAAATTTTGGGCTTGCCTTCTCTGATGTGTATAGCTAAACTTCATATCCATTATGAGATGTAGTAATAAGTAGATTTTTATTTTATGTAACTTAAATGACATTTTATTTCGTGGCGTATGTTGACCAATGACTCCGAAATTAACTGTTAAATAAAAATATCGCTACAAAAAATCTTTAAAAAAAAATTTTTTTTTTACAAAATCTGTTTTCGAAAGCAAAATCAATTGACTAACATAGTATCTATACGTACTTTGTAAGAAGTAATATTTTCTATTTAAACACTATGCCACCACTTAAACGCCGAAAAGTCATGGCCGTGTAAAGATTTAGCATGCAGACATGATCTAATTTGATCAGAAGAGGGCACTGCTGCATGAACGACCTTGTTTTTCTTTTGATTGGGATAAAAATGGAATTGTGCGGGAGAGCGGAGAGACGAGGGGTGGGGAGGGGAACAAGAAGTCTGAAGAAGTTTCATAAGGTTCTATGCTGTGTGCATTAATAAATAGTGATGTGGATTAACACAAAATTTAAAAATGCTTATTCAGGCAAGCAAAGGACACATTTTCGCTTAGAACAACTTAGACTCCATCATGAACTGGCGTCCGGCCAGTTCCTGTCGAGTACTGATGCCACTGAAGCTCTGCCGCGTAGAAGAGATGATGTTCATTAAGTCTGCCAAGGTTCAAGCCTCTTCTGTTGGAGTGGAATGGAAGTTTGGAAAGTGGAGTGTCACTATATGTTCCGTTCTCATAACACGGATGAGGCTCAGAATTACGAGATCTATCATGAATTTTCCTCCTTTGCTTCGTACTGTGTTTTTAACCCCTTAAACAATCAATTTTTTTGAACAAAATACTCCAAAAAGCGGCAATTTTTTTATTGCATTAACTAAGCATAATACTTAACAGAATGTGAAAATGGAAGAATTTAATTTTAATTTTTAATTTTAAAAATTTCGCACTATTTTTTTTATAAATGTTGAACGGAAAACCCCCTTAGTGTTTGCTTTTTATAAGGACACCCTGCATGTCCTGAAAATGCTCATAAATCTTAATCGCAAATAAATATACGTACAAAATTTAAAGCATGGTGCAATACTGAATCCAAATTGCAGTGGGGACAGAGATAATATCGTTTTTTTTTTGGATTATCTTTTCATCTTCATTTCTTCTCGAGCAACACATTGCACTGTTCTTTATCAAGTATTTACAAAAATCATAGTGTGACCACACGATAGAAGTGATAAATTCAAATTTTATAATGTTATTTGAGGGTTTAGTTAGAGGTGAATAAAAAACAAGGCATGTTAGTATTGTCCTTTAAAATTATTTATTCATACTTATGTACTCATAAAGTAATATTTTTGTGGGAAATATACACTCATATTTGGGAATTAATTGTATTCTAAGCAGAAAACAATTAGTTTATGGTAGCTGAAATAAGCTATAAATCCTTTAGATTCAAAATTTTATTTAAATATCTATAAAAAAAACCTCCGTCTAGCGTTGTTCCGTACTTCCTCGTTCTTCATTTGAATCATTTGACATAATTAAATCAAATTTTGATTTTAAAAAATCAATTAAAGGTTTTGATTTGTCTTTTGAAAACTCTACTTTAATATTCCCACTTAAAATCTTAGGTAATTTGTTCAGAAGTCTCGATCCGGCTTTGTGAATTTTGGTTGTTATTTAACAATATTCAATTCTATCCGTGAATTAATTTGAGCAAAGGGATAGTATGGCAGGTAGTTGATTGAGAAGAGAGGAATCTAGGTCAAACCTTTAAAAGGGATCTAATCAGAAGATTTATATCGCATAATCTCTCGCTTATACTAGCTCTTTTTTCATTGTATGGGAGTTTTGCACAAATATATCCGGTCCTGCTGCAAGGAAAGTCTTCTTAATTATATTTAGTTTTCTTGTATTTAAATTATTTAATGTAACTTATTCTTAATACCTGTATTCTTAATTTTGTTATTTTGAAGTTTTAATTGTTTTAATTTTCTTTTTAGACTCAAAGTATATTTAACTAATGTGTTTAATAGAACTGTTTGTTTATTGTTATTCCGATTCGCTTACAAAAACAATATTCCTAATGATAATAATACTATTTACTTAGTTCTATAAAAAATTCTTCTTTTTCTACATTTTATGTTAAATTTTAGTGTAGGATTTCTTTTCTCTCTAAGCCTATTTTTAAAAAAATATTACTTTTCATTTTCATGCTTCAACTAGGATTAGAAAGAATCCCGCATTCATTCCCCAGGAACAGGGGTGGCCAACCCGTGGCGCGGGGGTCGCATATGGCTCACTTTGAATAATTTTGCGGCCCGCGAGATTTTTAGCAACTTTACAAAATTTGACTATTTTGCACATTATTTTTTGTTTAAAAATGAGGGTTTTTTTTTTGTAAAAAATAAATCCCATAACTGTTATTATTTTATCATGCTGCTTCTGCGAATCTCTCTTTTTTAAAATTGAAATTTATCAAACATAAATCGTGCTCAAACATAACACACGAAACTCTGCAACATCAATTACGATACGCAAACACACATGCATAGAGATCGACTTGCAAAAACTAAGTGAAAGAGTTGAGAAACAGATATCCCACTAATTAATTAAATTAAACATTATTTGATCATTGCATTATTATTATTATACTATATATGTTTGTATAAATGAAAAAAGATGAAAACAAAAATAATATATCAGTCTGTTTTAAACTTTCACTCCAACAAATGTTTGTAATGGATCCAAATATAGTATAAAGGTATATACTTTTATATGCGGCCGGCGGGATTGTTAAGTTTTTCCGAAGTGGCACGCGAGGTCATTTGGGTTGGCCACCCCTGCCCTAGAAAGAGGTGAGAGGGGGAGGGGAGCCCCACTTAGATCAAAGCTAGGAACTTTACTTTTACTTTTATTGGGGAGGGGACAAACTACCGGTTTCAGAGAGACGGAGGGAAAAGTCTCTCCTTTCCTTTTTAGGAGTAAGTATGTCCGAATAAAGACGAAAACAGCCGAATCTGCGTTACATTCCCGAGCGTGACGTTCATTCAATTTCACTCTCCGGAAAATCCCGCCAGTAGAAGTTATTACTTCAAAAATTCCCGCCTTCAAAACAAAGAAAGTCCTGGATGTGAAGTATTTCAGTACCATAGACAAACTGCATATCTTAAAAACACTAGCACTAACAATCTCACTATAAGAATTAAATTATATGCAAATCAAAGTTAGAAAGTAATATCAGTGCCCATACTGCTTACGGAGAAACTTGTGGCTATCTTCCCGTATCCCGTACGGTGTACGGTCAAACCAGTTATGGAGTTCATAATATGAATAACCATTCTGTTTTTGATTCTGAAACACACTTATAATATATATTGGCCTTAAGGTATCCGACTACGTTCGGAGCCATGATTTTAAAAAAGAGCATAAATGGATAATTTTCATGATATTTAGTGTCATTTAAATTAGAATACATGTATAAAATTGATTTAAGAACATTTTGACAAAAAATTATTTAAATACAATATTTTGGCAAAAAATTAACTTAGAACAACCTTTTTTCAAAAAGTTCTCTTTTTATAAAAAATACTTCTAAAATAATAATATTTTGCTTATATAAAGTAAAGAATTCTCCAGAGAGTCTAAAAAATTATTTTTTGACAAATTCACATTATTTTCATAGTTACAACCAATTGAAATAATTATCGGCGTTTTTTTCTTAAACTTTCTCGCCTCTGTTGTAGTAAAACATGGATAAACCCACTTCCGAGTTGTATATTTCAAAAATTCTAGTTGAACCTCTGCACAGAAATCTAATATACGGGCAAGATATTATTATAATAGAAGAACTTTTCCCAAAATGAGATTATTTTGAAAATTGGTCATTCTATGTTCATTTTTTGTCAAAATATTGTACTTAAACAATTTTTTACTGTAATAATATTCTTAAAACAATTTTATATACATTTTCAAATCTAAGTGACACTAAATATCATAAATATTATCCATTTATACGTTTTTGCAAAATCACGGTTCCGAACGTAGTCGGATACTTTAAAATATTTCTATTGAATACAAACAACATATTTTAATAATAGTTTTCCTTTATAAATGTCTTTGTTTTTAGGTAGGTTAATTTTTTTTTCTCAACTTACCTTCATCGGTTTTTGAAGTTAACTTCTTATGACACATTAGGGAAAAATTTTCGTTACGCGTTACCGGTAACGCGATGAACGTAAGGTAGAAATGTATGAAGTTCCGAAATTCCCCACGTTTTTTAAATACAGTTTAAATAATAATAATAATAACAAATTTGAAAATATTATATTACTTTAAAATAAAGCTTAATTATACAATTCAATACATATGAGCGGCAACAACTTCAATTCTTCTAAGATTGTAGATGGTTACATTTGACGTACTACCTAAAGTATCTCTCAAAGTATGCTGCATATAATTTATAATCGATGGTTTCACAGGCTAGTTCATATGGTGAATATATTCTCTCTCTTTTCCTTTAAAAATAATCAAATCTCAAGCTTAGGTAGTCAATTAAAATGGTCACAACCGAAAGCATATCGAAAAAAGTGATGCATTTCTCAATGTTTGTTTGTACTGTCAGAAAATCCATACGAAAAATCTTGTGATGGAGTACGATAACACAAGATAAAACAAGGTAATTATATTGCCAACCATTCAAAAACCCTACTAGTACCCAGAGGCATGTTTTCTTTACATTTAAAATGATTGACATTATAATGAGCTATTATAAAACATTATATGTTTGTTTATCAAGTTATCATCCTTACAGTGATCATCTTTTAACATCCATTTTACGCTGAAGACTTTAAAAAAGAAATTGAAAAGTGCAAAATACTTCAAGCTTCAAAACTTTTCTTTCAATGCAGCTGCACTAAGCTTAATTGGAGGCGTCATACGTTAAGCGTAACAGATTCTTCGGACAATCTTCATCAAGAACACCAAATGCAATCTCGCTAAAATTAACTCATCAACAGTATCAGGTATTAATAATATATCATTATAGTCAAGTAAATAGTAGTTTATAGTTATAAAATGGTGAAATATTATGCCGAATTAATCGCACTGTATCGTAAAATTGTAATGAGCTATTATAAAATGTTATATGTTTGCTTATCCAGTTATCATCCTTACAGTGATCATCTTTTAACATCCATTTTACGCTGAAGACTTTAAAAGAAATTGAAAAGTGCAAAATACTTCAAGCTTCAAAACTTTTTCTTTCAATGCAGCTGCACTAAGCTTAATTGGAGGCGTCATACGTTAAGCGTAACAGATTCTTCGGACAATCTTCATCAAGAACACCAAATACAATCTCGCCAAAATTAACTCATCAACAGTATCAGGTATTAAAAAGATATCACTATAGTCTTCCGTGTGGTGACGAGAGTAGAAGAGCCCCAACGTAAGCTCATGTGT
The DNA here is from genome assembly GCA_019973935.1 of Trichonephila clavipes. Taxonomy (NCBI): domain Eukaryota; kingdom Metazoa; phylum Arthropoda; class Arachnida; order Araneae; family Nephilidae; genus Trichonephila; species Trichonephila clavipes. Next base: position 1,484,332 of record BMAU01009311.1, read on the forward strand.
ATTGTAAAGGTGACTAAAATGAGCAGAAGTCCAACCTCTTAGGGCCCTGGCAACCCTCAATTATGACAAGTGCACCTCTGCACTTTGTCATATACGACAATAATAACAATACATATAAGCCAAAGAAGTTAACTTTTACCGCGTGTTCACACTGATACACACACATCTTTTTTTGACAGAGAGAAGTTATTACATTCGTATAAGATTATGGGATTATGCATTATATATTTTCTTTAATATATGTGTTTTTTATTAGTTTTCTGAATGTCTTCAAGCAAAAATTGCAATTTGAATGAATTCTAAATAATTTTGTAATAAAATTTCGCAGCATTCGCGTTAAGTTCTAAATGGCAAATATGAAATATCTGATGAAATATTTATAGGTGTATAATCTCTTTCCCTCAGAGGCGTTCAGTCATTATATTACTATATTCTATTATTCATTTACTCTATTATGTTTATAATGTATTTCTCCTGAGAAATTCTATTATTGCATATTCTATGTATTTTTTGTTATGTATTTCAAGAAAGGAATACTCTTTTATCATTCTATTATATATTACATGAGCGTCAGCAGCAATTACACTTTAAACCAGAGTAATAACTAATTTTAGTGTTCTCTATGTATCCCATTTCATAGAACCATGTTGTTATTATTAGAATATATCACAGAACATCGTGAATCTTGAAAGTAATAAATATAGCAGGAACCTCAAATGTTATATAATATTCTTTTTTAAATGTAAGACGTAATGTGTTGCAAGGAATGGCATTAAAATACATTAAAATATTTAATAATAAATATACCCGAGAAAAAACCAAATTTTATAGCTTTTTAAGCTTTTAAAATTTATTTAATTCAATATGTATCAAATACATGGATATTAATTGCTTGTATTAGAAAAAACTCCACCAACCCACTATTTAAGCAATCAGAACACACACACACACACGCGTACGCACGCACGCGCGCACGCACACGCACACACACACACACACACGCACACACACACACATGCATATATTTTATATCTCTATATATGAGAAAAATGTCTCTCACTTATCACGAGATATTCAGAACTATTAGATCAATGGTAAATTCATTTCTTTTTTTACTGTAAGTTCTATTGAAAACATTTTCAAGAAGAAGAATAAGACTTGAATTATTCAAATGAGTTGATATATTTAAGCGTGGACATTTAGGTACGCGAAGTTAGTCGAGAGCTAGCCGACGAGTAGTTTCTGGATGGTCAATCATTGCTAATTGGTGAATAATTTATAAAATTGAGTTTAATGATTACAACCGGAGGTCGTGCGACAGATTAGAGAATTAAGGTGATTTATATACCGTAAACGTCTAAAGTGTTCCAAAAGTAAGTGAAGCAAATTATACTCGTATATTAAGTATCCTTTTAGCCGTGTGTGTACCTCTAGTTGTTTGATTTAAGTTAGTGTCATAATAAATCTGAATTTGAAACTGGTTATGGCTGATCTTTACTCGATCCCCCAAGCACCAACAACCTCAATTAGGTTGTCACACACTTATGTGCAAAACTTAAGCAAAAGGTGTTTCTTTTCTTTTTTTTTTGCCATGAATCCTCGAGAAATCATCTGAGGGACAAAACATTCAGAAATGAGAGGTAACATTTTGTACTTAAACGGAGAAGAAAGCATAGTTTCCTAAAATTAGATACAATGCATACGGTAAGTATCAAACAAAAAAAAGCTTTATTCAACTTATAGCATAGTTACACGTGACTATATGTCCAAGAGAAAAAACACAAGCAGATGTTCCTTAGTATGGGCTATCCCCTCCCCTTACTGCAATGGTTGCTTCACACCATTTCTCCATACTCAGCACCAGATTGTCTAACAGTTCCTGAGGTAAGAACGCCCTTCCTCAATCAGCATCTGTTTCAATTGTTGTTAGTTCCTTGGAAGATGCAATCGTGACGCAAGGAGTCTCCCCAAAGCATCCCACACATGTTCTATGGAATGCAAATCAGGGGAGAACGCTGGCCAATCCATTCGAGGGATATATTTATTTTCAGTTGCTGCTGAATATCAGAAGTCCTGTATAGCTGTACGTTATCATCTATGGAAACCAGTGGCGTAACGGAGAACACTTGGGCCCCCCTGCAAAGTCAGGTTTTGGGCCCCCAAGTTGGATTATACAAAGGGTAGGTACTTGGCGATAGTCAGGCTGTGGGCCCTCTAGAGCCCTGCCCCCCCCACGATGCGGGGGTTGCGGGGGTGTACGTTACGCCACGGATGGAAACGAAGCCTGGTCCGATAGCACGCCGAAATAGACACTTCTTACAATATCGATCTCTGGTTACAGAACCTCTATCAAAAACGTTGAGCTCAATCTGTCCGTTCAGCATAATGCCTCCCCAGACGACAACTACAGGATCATCGTAACTCTCTCTTTCCGTGATGTTACTGCAGTGCTTCTCAAACTGTGGGCGCACTCCCTTAGAGGGCGTGATAACTCTACGAGGAGGCAGTGAGCATATTTAAAAGCTAAAAACGAAAGATTATTTAAAAAATTATTAATTTACTGAAAGTAAGCAAACAAAATACTTTCTGATATAATAGAATATAAAATACAGATTTACACTGATATAATACACTTATAAATGTATCCGTACTGTACAATGTAAATTTTATTATTAATTTATCAATACTAAGTTAAGAACCAGTTTATTAATTATCAGTGACCCCATGAGCTTATATTAACAATTATCTTGATTATTTGTACGGTTTTTAATTAATTCCTTAGCTGTCGATTAAAAGTTACGCGATTTGTTCCCCAATGCCACCGTTTTCCACGTACACGAGCGTATTTTGAAGGGTTTTTTTAGGGGGAGAGGGAGGAGAAAAGGAGTTAATAAGCACATCCTCTGAAATAAGTAAATCTTTCGTAAACACTCTGCCAAGGTCCTTTTGTTACATTCCAAAGCCTTCGTAATAATTTTATGGATAGCACTGCACAGAAAAGATCATACTTCGGAAAGACACACACACACACACACACACACACACACACACACACACACACACACACACACACACACACACACACACACACACACACACACACACACACACACACACACACACACACACACACACACACACACACACACACACACACACACACACACACACACACACACACACACACACACACACACACACACACACACACATATATATATATATATATATATACGCCTAGAAAATTAATGCTTTGGCTGAGTGAGACGTTTATGTACGTCGGTGGCACATAAGAGTTTAAAGTCGTACTGTAGCTTTAATGCCAAAGTATAGTATTATTGAACTCAATGCATTGTTATTGCATGGAGGGGGGCGCGATGAAAATTATCATTGAATATTGGGTCACGTATATTGAAAGCTCGAGAAGCACTGTGTTATTGAGATAAAACCGTGTTCTGATCTATGCCCAAATCTACTGGTGTTGAGAATCGCTTGTGGCACTGAAATGACTCTCATCCTTTAAGAGGAAACGAGACGAAACTCCCTCCTGGCTTATATGGACTGGCCTATACTCGGAAATATATAGTAATACATTTGGGCTCAATCAAAAAATAAAGCAATAATTTTAAAATAAAACAAATAAATTGTGAACTGTTTTTGTATGATAACGGAAAATAAATATAATAAATTTTATAACTGAAGGATATACTGGAATGAATTTCATGTGTGTGTGTGTCTGTTTTACATATATTCCCATTTATTATTTTTACTTATAAATAAAGTCTATATTTTTTTGCATGGTTTATGATTTAATCTGTAAGATAACAATGAAGAAACAACAACTTGAGTTTTTAAATATCTGATCTTTGTTTATTTTCGATGGAAAAATATTTAAAAAAGGAAGTGGAAGCTCAGCAAAAGGTGTTTCATGAAACTAAAGGCAATTTATCATAGGTAAATAAATAGTTTTGGGACATTTAAAAGCACGATTTTGAAATGAAAATGATATGTAAATTATTTTCGAACGTTTTCAATAGTTAAGCATGCAGTAGTTAATGGAAGATTTTGAAGATTTTCGTATTTGGGGAAGTACAAAACAAAACAAAAAATACTTACGAATAAATTCTTCAGTATAAAACCGATTTATTACTTTTTTGTATTCTTCGTTTTTATTTTTTTTATATTTAATATATTGATTAATCTTCTACATTTATTTTAACGAAAACTTGGCGAAAATAAAGTTTTGTTTCTCACAAATTTCTGAATTTTGGAAGACTTTTCGGTTGTAGAGAGAAATTATTAATTGATTAAACAGACCAGAAGCATTTAACTTTGGAGGATGATGCGTTTTTCCTTTCCAAAATGAAATTCTTTATGCAGAAGGAAAAATGATAAAATAATTGATGTATGCTATCTTTTCGTACATTTCAACAGCTGCCAATAAGTTTTCCAAAAGAAAAGGATATAATAATAATAATACAAATATAGATTTCGAAATATTATTTGTTTATCGGTTTTACATTAATGGATTGTTCCAGACTATTCTGAATTTTTTTAAAACCTGCCATGTAGGGGAGCGATGCACGTTAAATCTGTGCTCAAACATCCTCCCGTTGGTGTAGTGTGGTGCGGTAGTTAGGAGAGGAGGGAGTGCCAGCTCAGGTGTCGTCTTCGTCACTTGATCATAGTTCAAAATGACGAGGTCCATCGCCAAATGTCCTCGCGTGACTGAGCAATGCAACGTTAATATTCACTTACTCTAGATTGAAATAACAATTGCCCAAAGTCTTTCTGCTTATCCACAAAACGGAAATTTTTTAACGAATTGTTTGACTTGAAAACCTCTTTTTGTAAAGGAACCGCGACATCTAAAAATGAAGGTTGTCATTTAAGTTGTCCGTTCGGAATCGTGATTATGCTAAAGTGTAATTAGATTAGAATACACTAGTAATTTTTTTTTAAAAAAAATATTATTCCAATACAAATTATTGAAATGTAATACTTTGGCAAAAAAGTGAACACAGAATTAAATATTTTCGAAACATTCTCTTTTTATGGAAAATACTTCTATAATAATAATATTTTACTTATATATAGCTGCGACCTCTATACAGATCCCGAACAAGGATTTTTGAAATATCTATCTTAGAAGTGGATTTATCCATATATTTTAATACATGAGGGTGCAGAAATTTTAACAAAAACACCGATAATTATTTCAATTGGTAGAAACTCTGAAACGATTGTAAATTTTTCCAAAATCCTAGCTCAGGCTCTCTCTCTGGAGGAGTCTTAGCAATATATAAACAAAACATTATTATTATAGAAACATTTTTCATGAAAGGAGAATGTTTTGAATATATGTAATTCTAGTTCATTTTTTGCCAAAATATTGTATTTAAATAATTTTGTATTGTGATAATATTCTTAAAACAGTTTTATACGTGTATTCTAATCTAAGTGACACTAAATATTAAAGAAAAGTATTCGGTTGCATGCTTTTTCAAAATCACGGTTCCGAACGTAGTCGGATAATATAAAGTTAAGCAAATCGGGTTCGCAAATGAAGTAATAAAATATTAATAGTGCTGGTATGAGTTATATATCTGTAAGAATTATCTCGTGAATTATCAGGGTACCTTCACCTAGAACTCGGAGCCTAGTTGCGATTTTGTCAAGTTTGTTTCTCTTCATCAAATAACAGTAACTATACATTATTGTTATTATTAATTGGTGGTAATACACTCTCATTCGATATTTACAACCATAGTAGATATTGAATCAGCTTAAATAAGTTGTTTGAATTTCGTCGGTTCTTATTTCGGCTGCCCCTCACACTAACACCAACTTAGGGTCGCCACACAATAATTTTTAAAATCCATGTTGTGCATTATTATGTCTTGTAAAGTAACTCCATAAAAATTCGCAGCATTTGATTTTAACGTTTTGCCCAAATACAATAACATGTCTAAAATATTTTTAATTGTGTCCAGAAGTAATTTGGAGATGTTAAACTGCCTTATTTACAATAAATTTGTTCTCATTCAGTGGTGTACAGTAGGGGGGTGGTCTGGGTACAATCTTTTCTTCGATAGACCAACAGGTTTTTAATTTTTAGCATAAAGATTACGTCTCGATGTTTATTTCCCATTAAAATATGTCACTCCCCTCTTAGCGTATTTTGAATTTTTGAATTTATAATCTATGAAGTTCATTCACAAATAAAATTACTACTCTGTCAATAGATGACAGGAGATACCACTGCAAAGGTGTCTTGGCATACAGGGTGAATTCCAGGCGGGCTTAAGCTATGTTCCAATCAGAACTTCCTATTGTTCTCAGACCTCTTTCTTCTGCCGTCTGTGAAGTGAGATCCGTGATAAAAGCTTATAAACACGTAAAACATAGTAGCTATTGAATCGGATAATTAATTGTTTCTGGTATAAGGGTCGCGTGTCATGAGTAGATATATAGCGCATCGTTGTTTTTGCCACTTTACAGATGGTAGGCAAAGTGCCCTCGATAATAAACACAGTGTCACCTTCGTTCATGTTGAGTTTATGAAGCATTCTGAAATTTCTTGTCTTGCAAAGAAGAAAATATTCGCTCTGGAAATTTACCAAACGTAGCAAAATTACCATGATGATGAGCACAGTGCGACCTTTATTCATGTTGACCTCATGAGGCATTCTGAAAATTTTTTTTCTTGCAAAGAAGAAATATTCACTCTGGAAATTCTTTTATGGTTATGATTACCAAAGATAAGGACGTGCAGATGGCTGCCACTCGCTGGTTTAATCTTTGGTGGTAGTACTTCTACAACGTAGGAATAGAAATAAATAAATATTCTCAATGTATGTGTTATAAATGCTATGGTTATGTAAAAGAAATATTATGTTGAGCTGAAAGATTTAAATATCTCTACCAATAAACGTTCTTTGAAAAATATCATTTGTGTCGATCTACCATCCAAGCTAAATTTACTTTCTGAATGCCCTATAATGTTGTTCGATGAATAAAAGCATGAATCACGACTTCTAAAATTTCAATGCCATTTTGACTCGGTTTAAATAATGAAACATAATAATTGTACACGTACACGATTTTTGATAAACCTTAATTTTGATTCAAAATATCACTTTTGGAATAACATCATCTAATCCAGTATCTATGCGCATAAAATATTTAATAAGGATACAAAAGTATTTGGGGCACTGTTACATTTAAAACTCTCAGTTTAACTCATTATTTCAAAGAATACTTTCTTTTGGAAGCAAGAGTTGAAAATTTTTTTTAACAGATATAAGAAGCTATACTTGTTCTTATCGAAGATGCATCAAGACGTTAGAGAACAATGTTCTATATTTCATAAGCCTTTATTCCACAAATAAGGTCTTATTGTCTTTGATGAAAACGAAATTGTAATAGATTTCATATCCTAGTATAAAATATATAATAAGTATACTAGAACCAAAATTTGTACATAATACGTATATTTTTGCGTTTACTCGCAAATTTTTCCTTCACACACACACATAAAATAAATTAATTTCAGAAAAAGTATTTATTTGTTAATTTCCCAGGAGCTGCATACAATGGGCTTTTCTAAATTAAAAGCACAACCTTTCTTAAATAATTGCCCTTATTAGTATAAAGTAAAAATAATTTTTTAAAAGTTTTTTTCCATTGAGGTATCCGACTACGTTCGGAACCGTGATTTTGCAAGAGCGTATAAATGCATAATATTTAGGAGAATTTAGTGTCACTTAGATTAGAAAATGTATATAAAATTGTTTTAAGAATATTATTACAATAAAAATTGTTTAAGAACAATATTTTGACAAAAAATGAACATAGAATGACGAATTTTCAAAATTTGCTCCTCTTGTAAAAAATACTTCAATTATAATAATATTTTGCCTGGATATAGTTCAGGCCTCTGTACAGAGGCTCAACTAGAATTTCTGAAATATATAACTTATAAGTGGGTTTATCCATGTTTTGCGGCAACAGAGAGGAGAAATTTTAAGAAATGAACGCTGATAATTATTTCAATGGGTTGTAACTCTGAAAATAATGTGGACTTTTCAAAACTCTCTTAGTTGAGCTTTTGTACAGAGGTCTGAGCTATATACAGGCAAAATATTATTATAATAGAAGCATTTTTTATAAAAGGAGAGCATTTTGAAAAAAGGTTGTTCTAAGTTAATTTTTTGCCAAGATATTGTATTAAAATAACTTTTATTTGTCAAAATGTCCTTAAAAACAATTTTATACATGCATTATTTTCTAAGTGACACTAAATATCATGAAAATTATCCATTTATGCACTTTTTTAAAATCACGTTTCCGATTGTAGTCCTATACCTTAACATTCTTTATTCGTTTTGTAACAAGTGATGCAATTTGGCTTATTATATTTATTACAGTTTTTTTCAGAATTTGCCTTGATTATGTACGAAGGTGCCGTAATAAGATCTGATGTTTTCTGAACTCCGTATCGGACACACTCGTCTAACGCATAGACATTTGTTGGGAGAGTTCCCCAATATATGCGACTGTTGCCAATCTGACATCCATTTTACATATTTTAATAGAATGTACTATTTATCCATCCAAAAGAAACGCCTCTTTTAAAACAAATCTTTAACTTCGATAGATTGGGTTGGGGAAATTCCCAATCCAATTTTCTTTTGCATTTTTACGTTCGATTTATATTTTACATAAAATGTAATTATTTTATGAATTTTATCGTATCATCAGATTTTTATGCATGATTTTCTTAATTAACTTCCTGAGAATCATGAACACTTTTACGTTACTGCATTTTTACAAAATTTACTCCATTTTCTGTTTTAATTGTAATCTAACATTTTAATATACATTTTCATATCTGGGTACAGATTCATATATATGTATATTTTTAGACTTTTAATATTTTATCAAATGTATGGCGCAGTCTAGCCAAACTTGGCTCTTGTGCCATAAAAACTCACACTCACTTACTCGCCATGACTATGGATTTGTAGCTAGTATTTCTATGCTTAATGCTTATATAAACATGATATTACGATTAGCTTCATAATATTTATGCCACATGCAGAATTGAAACCTTTCCCCTGATAAGTACGATAAAAATAAATCAACTGTCAAAGACGTATGACTTGCAAAAGGAATACACGGTTTAGGCCAATGATACCGAATGCGCAAGATTTTTCAATTGCAAGGTAAATATTTTGATTCTAAGAGGCTTTAATATAATCCCTTCTGTATATTGCTTTCTAAACTATTCGGTTTTTCTGTCTGAAGAGAACAGAAAAAAAGTATTAGGAACGCCTTTGCTCGAAAAATATAAAGATAACGTCTAATCACGAGGAAACATTTATGAAAATGTTCTCATTCTTACTTCGCTTAGAAAATAAAATTTTCCTTAACATTTCAATTTCTAAAGGATGTTATTTTTAAAATTACTGAGTTATATTGAAATCATTCATTTAGATAATCAGTTATTTTTTATTATAATATGTAATTTTAGACGACAAATACTTTAAAATATTTTTCCAGCTCAGGTGTCATCCTCGTCACTTGACCAAGGTTCACAATTATGAGGTCTGTCACCAAAAGCCCTCGAGTAACTGAATAGAGTGCAACGTAAATATTCACTCACTTACTTTAATGCAAAGAAATTTAATAACATCAAGCACAAATCCTGTAAAAATATTTGCTTTAATATAAATGCAAGGAACCAAAAGTGATTACCTCTCCTCAATGAAATCTCGATAATTTCCTCCTCTCAAAAAATATTTTTTTAGGAAAAAGTTTGTGTGTGTGTGTTTTGCTCGATAAAACAAACAAGTAATATAAAAAAAATTAAGTTAATTCCTACTTAAATCAGCAAAGAAAATTTTCATTTTAGCTGCTTTTTATTACATAGTTACAATGTTTATAAATATGTATGTATATATGACAGAATCACAACATTAAGTGATAATTAATTTTAGTAAATATCATTAAAGTATCGTATTGCCATCCAAAACAATCGTTTATATAAAATTTCATTTCAACTGAATGCTTTAAAACGTGAGAAAAAAAACATTTTCAAGTATTAACACAAGTTGCCAAAAGTGTTGCTAAGTCACCAAAATGATGCTAACGTGGCTGTATTTTTAATTCTTTAAATAAATAGTTTTAATCAATTAATTTTTATTAATTATAATTAAAAATTATTTTATAGTCATCCAAAATAATTATGTATATAAAATTTCAGCTCAATTGAGTGCTTTAAAATGTATTTTATTGACAATTGAAAATTACACCAAGATAAATAAATATATAGAGAGTATGAGCTAATAGTAGGAATTGAAAAAAAAATCTCCGAAATGACTTGTATTTAAAAATTAAAATTTGAACTTAGATTTCTTACGTATTTAATATAGTCATGACTTATTTTTTGTATAGATTAACACTATCTTTGTGACATATATTATATGAGCTATAAAAAAAACACATTTTGGTAATTATTTCGTGTATTTTAACGGTTTTTCAGAGCAATCAACTAACTTGTTTCTTCAAATTTTTAATTTATATGCGAATCGTGTTTGCCCCAAAATAAAACATACCGTATATCTTCGCAGATAAACCGAAAACTCTCAGATCCTGTTTAAAGTTAAAATAAGGGGTCAGCTTAAACACGTCTATTCTGGAAAAAAAATCTCGCCTAGGAAAAACAGTTTTTAAATATTTTTCATTAGTCATGCGTAAGCGGTTTAATTTTGACACTTTTTCAATGTTTCGAATATAATTTTTGACCCAAAGGAAAACAAAGAAATTAAATAAATAAAGATATATAACAAAAACTTTCAAAATCTGCATCTGAAAGCGAGTCTTAAGTTTTTTTGCAAAATTTACATGTGAGTCTGAATGCATAGGGTCATCATGCTATGAGTTTTTACTCCAGTACAGAAAACATAGGTCGACTATTACGTGTCATGTACAAATTTATCTTACCGCTTCTTTTCCAAAGAAAAAAATAGTCCAGAAAGTATGACCAGTACTTATTGTGTAAAAGTTAACAAATGAATAGAAAAAAATGCTTTAACTTTAGACAGAACTACTAGAAATAAAACTACCATCTTTGAGAATATGGCGTTTTATTCAACAGCAACTTCGTTGGAAAATATTTAACCGAGCATTTAGCAATATTTTCGCCTTCACTGCAATTTGTTTTAAAATTACAAGATATTTTTCTTTTTTGAATTTTGGCTAAATTCTGAAAGACACACAAAACGGCCCTCTTGGCTTGTACACAGAGATCGACTTTTATTCGCACTCTTATTTTAAAAATTTGCTTTAAGGTATCCGACTACGTTCGGAACCGTGACTTTGTAAAGCGCATAAATGTATACTTTTCATGATATTTAGTGTCACTTAAATTATAATATATGCATAAAATTGTTTTAAGGACCTTTTGACAAAAACAATTTATTTAAATATAATATTTTGGCAAAAAATTAACTTAGAATAATTTTTTTTCCTAATGTTCTCCTTTTGTGAAAAAGGGTTCTATTATAATAATATTTTGCCTGTATATAGCTCAGACCTCTCTACAGCAGCTCAACTAGAATTTTTGAAATATATAACTTAGAAGTGGGTTTATTCATATTTCACGACAACAGAGGGGAGCAATTTTAAGAAAAAAACGCCAATAATAATTTCAATGGGTGGTAACTCTGAAAATAATGTGAATTTTTCAAAAATTCTAGTTGAGCCTCTGTAGAGAGGTCTGAGCTATATACAGGCAAAATAATATTATAATAGAACCATTTTTCACAAAAGGAGAACATTTGGGGAAAAGATTATTCTAAGTTAATTTTTCACCAAAATATTATAGTTAAATAAATTTTTTTTGTCAAAATGTCCTTAAAACAATTTTATGCATGTATTCTACACTGAGTGGCACTAAATATCATGAAAATTATCCATTTATGCGCTTTTTTAAAATCACGGTTCCGAACGTAGTCGGATACTTTAACTATTATCCCTTGATTTGCATGCTTATTTTCAGCAGTTGTCTTATTTTTCATGGACAATAATGCACATTTTATTCAGATTTATCCGCATATTCATGCATAAAATCGTTATAAAGATCATCAGAATTCACAAGGAAGGCATTTATTCAATGCAGTGGTACTATAACCCTTTATCCACTGACGGCACTTAGAATCACCATCCATTTTAAAATTACATAAAATAACCTTTTTTCCAAATATTCTGAAGGTATTTAGCAAGAACACTCTTTTTAATTTCCCTTTTCGAGAATAAATGGCAGCACAGGCTCTGTGATGAGTATTTTAGCGGCAAAGAGGTGAATAGTTTCAAAATTGAAGTTGCGTTTTCAGCTGCCATTTTGAATGAATTGCTAAGGTTGTGATTTTTATTACGTAAAAGTAGTTTAAGTCAAAAAATTTCTTATTTTTTTATATGTTAGTTAAGACCTTAGAAAATGATTTTGCTATTTATTTTAAGTTAACAGTGTATATGATTGATTTTTTATAATCTGAATAACTTTGTGGTACCTGTAAGTACCACCAGTACAGTGGATGCTAGAGAAAGCACTTCGTGTTTACTTTTCGTTCGTCTTGCTAATGATTGTTTTTCGTTGTGTTGTAGCGTCATATTACTAAAAGAGTTATGATTTTTTGGCATATCTTTTTGTTTAACTAATTTATTTAGTTTTTTATTGTTTTTTTAACGTTTTCAAAATATTTTGCAATATAAATGTTAGCTTACTTTTTATGCCATAATTAAATGAAATATCTTTTCTTTATTCGAAAATTAACATTTAAAATTATTTGTGTGTAACTGAGATTTAACAGTAATAGGAGGTTTTCAAGGTGATATAATTTTTTCTCCTTTCCTTAAAATGTCAGGAAAAAAGAGACTCAGTTTTCACAAGAGGCTTTGGATTTATTACAGAAGTGATGCACTAACACATGATTCATCAGATTAAGAGGTCCCAGCAAATAATCTCCTGGGAATTTTGTAAGATTCTGAAGAAGACGATGAAGAGACTAAACAAGACCCAGGGTGTAGTGTTTTATGTTGAGAAAATACAGCATTTATTATCTTAGGACTCAATACCTCAAAACATTCAATTGAAACCTCATTCAAAATGCTCAACGTGGAATATATTTATGTGTATTAATGAAAAGAAAAACAGTTTCTTTTGAACATCAACAAATTAAATTTATGTGTTCAACCTGTTTTTATGTGTAAAAAAAAGCAAAATAAACAAATAAACAAAAATCTTATAATTCTGAAAAATAAATTTTTTTGTACTGTAAAATATTAATGATCTTTGACTAATTAGCAGTTTTAAGAGTTTAAACTGCAACAAAAAAGTCAAGCAATTTGTTTGTATTATGAGAATATCTTAGCCCTCAGAGTACTGACAGTACTGTAAAGTACCAATCAAATTAATTTGCTCAAGCGGGCTCTAAAATTCCCGAAGTTGAGTACTTTATTTATGTATATCTCTTAATTTTCAATGTAGTGACTTAAAAAAATATTGCAAGAAAAAATTGCAGTAATTTGCAATGCAATAAGCATTAAATCATGGATAGCCAACGCGCGGCAAGCGTTCCACAACATGGAACGGGGTAGATTTAAGGAGGTATGCGCAATCTTATTGAAAAGCGTAAAAAGAACGACTGGGAAACTTAGAAACCCTTGTGATTTATTGAGAGAAACTAGAAATTATTAGAGTAATTATTTCCAAACTTGCTGAAGAATGAGGAGCAGTTTGCAATTATTTGCAGGGAATAGTTTTATCGTGAAAACTGTAATTATTACACTTCCCTTAATAGGTGTTCTTAGTTCGAAAGTCTTAATTAACACTCTTGAGGATAAGCTGTTAATTTCCACATTCACAGTTTTGGGAGAAGAGAAGAGGAAAATACATTTAAGAGATGGAATGAAAGGAAAAAAATGATTACAAAATAATGTTTATACAGAAATATATTGAAGAAAAATACCTAATTTTTTTCTGATTATTCTAAATTCATAAAATATGATCTTAAGGAAAACTTAATGTATAATTATATGATATTAAATGAAATGAAGGAGGAAAGCATGGAAAAATCAAGCATTAAAATTTCAATTTCAATTACAACTATAACTGTGCAAGTTAAAAATAAGTATATTATGAGACGATTCACTATTTCTATCTAGATCAAGAGAAGGAATTTATTAAAGGTGAAGTGCGTGAGCGTATTTATCAACGTTGAACTAAGCGTTTTTATTATGCTACACTAGGCCTATTGATGATGGAACTCGTATATTTGAACTTTGGTCAGATCGTGAATTGTTCTATTTGCACCTTTTTACTAATCCTCTTGGGAAAAAATAATTCTTTAACTGTTGTTTGAGTTTAAAACCGACTTCCGCAGAGCGAATGTGGTTTTATACTATTTAAACCCTAGCAAAGTGAGTGCTTGAGTTTGTCGTTAGGCTGCTATTATAGTGAAATTTATGAAGAGACTATCGAAAGCTTTGAGAAGCTTTAAACTGGAATATTAAGTTGATTTGGCTAAAATCTGAAGAGTGAAGTTTATCTTTATCTCTTTAAGTGCTTAATTTTTTATCTCAAGACTTTAAGTTAGCCAATCAATTTGACTGTTTCCTCGATTTATAATCTTGCTTGATAGTAAATTAATCATACCAATTAAATAGAATTTTTTTCATAATAATGTCTGTTCATTCGCAGTCTCAAACTTCGCCTGTATTGGAACCTCAGACTATTAACTTTCACATCACTCCAATTTTTTAAAGTGGAATACTATATTAAGGTATCCGACTACGTTCGGAACCATGATTTTGCAAAAGATTAAAAATGGATAATACTTATTATATTTAGTGTCACTTAGATTCGAAAATGTATATAAAATGGTTTTGCGAGTAGTATTACAGTAAAAAAAAATATTTAAGTACAATATTTTGACAAAAAATGAACATTGAAAGACCCATTTTCAAAATATTCTCCTTTTGTTAAAAATGCTTCTATTATAATATTTTGCCTGTATTTAGCTCAGACCTCTGTACAGAGGCTCAAGTAGAATTTTTGAAATACATAGCTTAGAAGTGGGTTTATGCATGTTTTACGACAACAGAGGGGAGAAATTTTAAGAAAAATGTATCGGTAATTATTTCAATTGGTTTTAACTCTACAAATATAAGAATTTTTCAAAAATCATAGTTGAGGCTCTCTACAGAGGTCTGAGCTATATACAGGCCAAATATTATTATAATAGAAGCATTTTTCACAAATGGAGAACATTTTGAAAAAAAAGGTTATTCTAAGTTAATTTTTTGCCGAAATATTGTATTTAAATAATTTTTTAACAAAATGTCCTTAAAACAATTTTATACATGTATTCTAACCTAAATGACTGTAAATATCATGAAAATTATACATTTATGCGCTTTTTTTAAATCCCGGTTCTGAACGTAGTCGAATACCTTAAATAAATTAAAAAATTCACGGGAATTATATGAGATTACATATATATTCAAAGGTGCATTTTTTATGATGCTATTATGCCCTTTTGCAGTATTTATCTCTATTCTCTCTATTATAATAGTGAAATTAAGTGAAGCAGAATTCTCTATTAAGCTACATAAAACTAAAAATTAATTTTTGTATTGGTAAAAATGCACATTTAAAAGTCAAAATTTGATAATGAGTGCTTGGATAGAAATAACAGACTCTTAGGTGTAAATAAGCAGAGTTTCATTCTAAGATTGGACAAATGATGGTTTTTCACTTGGTTGAGAAACTTTTTCACTTTACTTCAACCCACCTGGAATTCTAGTCATTTTTAATATTTTGATCCGTCTTAGGTAACAAATATATTATTCCTAACAGTTTTAGATAAATTTGAAACCAATTGAAATTAGGTCGCTAAGTTAAAACGTTGTTTCATAAAAAAAGATACAATTAAACCCTGTATAGCAATGCTTCTGAAAGTTTCAATATTTCCGACCCAATATTCAATTATAACTTTCATCCACCCCCCTCCATATAATAACAATGAATACAATAATACTCTTTGACGCTAAAGCTAAAATACTACTTTTAACTCTTAAGGGAAACCGGTGTATATAAACGTCTCGCTCAACCAAGGCGTTAATTGCCCGGGAAGTATATGTACGTCTTTCCGTCCACTGCTATCCATAAAATTATTCCGAAGGATTTGGAATACAATAAAAGAACATTGACAAGATTAGTGAAGGATTTACTTATTTCAGATAATTTGCTTATTCATTTTTTTCTCTCACCCTTTCCCTTTCATTCCATCACAAACGCGCGCCTACCTGTACAACGGTGGCACTGATGAGCGAATCGTGTAAATTTTAATCGGCAGTTTTGGGTTTAATTTTAAACCGAACAAATTATCAACATAAGAGTTAATTTTTGTATTTAATTTATATGACAAGCCCATGAGGTCATTGGTAACTATTTACGTTCTTAACTTAGTTTTGTTAAACTAATTATAAAACACTTCGTGCAGTACTGATACATTTATAAATGTATTATATCAGTGTAAATGTGTTTTTTATTTTTTATTAAGTCAGAATGTATTTTGTTCCTATACTTTCAAAGAACTAATATTTTTTTTTAAAAAATAATCTTTTGTTTTCGACTTTTCAATATAATCGCGCCCTTCTTGTAGAGTTATTGCGCTCATCTAGGGGGAGGGTGCCCCCTGTTCGAGAAAAGCAGCTATAGATAAATCTATGCAGCACATAATTCGCGGATTTCAGTTGAAGTTCTCGTTATTAACAATCAAACAATAGCATTTAAGGAAATATATTTTATTTTGCCAAATTTTATGTTTACATTTAAATTTTAGGGGTGGGAAGAATACTTCCCATGGAACCATTCACCGTTATAAGGAAAATTAAGGGGACACGGTACGATTCAATTGACAATAATCGGTCAAAAAACCAAATCTAATTTTTTTAGACTAAATTATCTATATATATAAAAATGTTGTGTTGGTTTGTGTATGCGCGCATAACTCAAAAAGTTCTGCATGGATTAATCTGAAATATTGACACAATGTTGCATTTGTCTCTGGTCAAGATCTTATGTACTTTTTATTTCGAAATTCTCTCTAAATTTTTTAAAATTTAATTTTTAATTGATTTTTTGGTGTTATGACGTCATATGACGTCACGATTCGCTCTGAACGCGAAAATTTAAACTTTACGCTTAGATTTTTCCAAATTATTGTATAATTCTTCTATGGTTATGTTTATACGTTGTCATATTTATCTATTTATTGCCCTTTGATACGTAATTGGGATTGTTTTTCGAATAAATCTTTTTTTTAAAATTATTCTTTCAAGAACTCAAATTTTGTTTTGTAGGTTTGGCAACAGTTTGATAGCATTATGGCGGGATGTTTATGACTTTCATTAAAATCTACATCGTGTTTTTTCTGTAATTTTAAGCTAAATTTATTTCTCTTAATTAAGCGAAAATGAAACTAACATAATTGACTTCTGTTCGTTACTTATTTTTCTACCAAATAGTTTCCGTCAACCATTTACCTGAAATAAACAGACATAGCCAAATGCCGCGATATAACATTCAATGTTTGGAAACAATAATTTTTTCCCACTTGGAGATATTTTAATGTGACCAAATTAATCAACGGAGTTTTTAATAGGAATGTTTTTCTTTTTTAGACAACTTTTTAAACTTCATTTGATTCTTACGTATTATCGCAACAATCGCCAACTTTAATGATAACTCGCAAAGTTGGCCATTCCATTTTCGCAGATGTTGTACGCGCGGAATTGGCAATCGTGCTTCGTCTTATACAATATCGCTAATAGGTTGCGATAATACGTAAGTACCTTTCATTTGATGTTAGTATTGAAATACAAATGTTAAAATTAAGATTTTCTGATTTTGAGTCATCAAAATATTGCACCTTATTTTGTTTTTCATTGCTTTATAAGATTATTACCTTCTTAAACAGATTCAATTAGTAATTTGTTAAAAAAAAATACTGGAAGTTATTATGGTTTGTTTTTGTATGGTACGTAGAGCCACCGCTGTATCAATGATGCAAGAGCCCCAACGAATGTTATTACAATTCCGCTTACATGGTGCTCATATCTGAAAAAGGGCCTCAAAGGAATTCGGATACAAGGCCCGCTCAGAGCTGTTTTGTAATTTCATGTTTTTCTTTAAACCTTCACTTTAACTGCAGTCAATCGTCTTGAGTACATAAAATTGTATTGCAGAAACTCGAACTTAGGTCATCATACTGGCCAAGCAAACGCAGTGCGAGGAATAAATGCTGATCAAATTAGAGTAAGCATCAGTGAATGAGCAAAACAGACAGAGGGCTCAAATACATGTTGAGGAAGCAGGTTGTCATAAGATTGTAATTAGTTTTTCAAATTTTACTTTCGCGTTGATAAAGATAGTTCAGCTCTTTTTATGTCAATTACTGTTCGTATTGTATATCATTTTTCAATTTATTTTTAAGCACAGAATATTTACTTTGGATAATTTTTATATATAAAATACTAAATTTAATTCTGTACACTATGTATGTGTTTAGCGAGTAGTATACCGGTTAAAATCTTCCACCTACTTATAACGCGCACTTTGAACACAAAAAATAAGATCAAAATTTACAGGTGCGAGTTATACGCTGGGTATAAAAATGAGGGCTTTAAAAATTAAAAAATAAATGAGCATAAAAAAGTTATACTTCTAAATATTTCGAAATACTATTTATTTAAAAGACATGACATTCTTATTGAACTTAAAAGGTGGTAGTTCTAAAAGTATACTATTTTTGCAATTGCTTAGATAAACACCTTGAATAAATCGCTTCTAAACGTAACAGCATTGCATTTGTACATTTCAGGTTTCTTCGTAAAAAAGGGGTGCACATTATATAGCGAATATACCTAAAATTTAAAAATTGCAGCTTGAAAGTATGGGTGTGCGTTATATGCCGGACTTTACGGTATTTTATCTTTCTCCAATGAATCTAAATTAAATTAATATATAATTTTTATGGTACTTATATTTTTTTCTTTAGTCGGCCATTTACCTAAAATCAAAAGACATCGCCAAATACTGCAATATGCATTCAATAAGGGAAGAACATTCTAAGCCAGTTTGTGCACAATATTAATACTTTTTTGCACTTGGTAGTGAATTTTTCCACGAAATAGTTATTGTAGTTTTTAATAGTTGGGGCAATAACATTAGACTCACGAAATATCTATTTTGTGTAATTTCAAAATTTCATTTGGTGTTACTGTGAAATATAAATGGAAAAATTAAGAATTTTCTGATGTATATTTTGTGTTTGTTTTGATATTTATGTATTATCGCAACCATATTGGACACATTAGCACTTAATTGCCAATTCACCGTGTATGATGCGAACAAAATCAGGGTTGGTATAATTGCAACAGTACCCAAGAATCTTTGTTTGCAACTTTTTTTGGTGATTTTATCAAAATGATAATTTGTTAATAATTGGTTTTTGATAGCTTTTTATCATTTAAGTTTGTTATAGCTAGCTAGCTGTACCCAATCATGTTTTCCTGTGGCTCAGTCTGATGGAAAAGAAAGAAAAGAGAAAGCACACATTTCTAATATCTTTAACTGCTTGCACTTGAGGTATGATTTTTTTTTTTATAAAAAATGTGGAAATATACATTAACAAAACTTTTCTAAACAGATTGATTTCATTTGTAATTTGTTAACAGAATACTCCCAAGTTATTATGGGTTTTTTTTTCTGTCATGGTATGAATCTAAAATTATTTGCATTGTCTCCATAGAAGAGGTGCCAAGTTTGAAAACAAATTAAATGACTCTTCTTGAGGTGAAAGGGTTAATTTTACAATGCTTATGAGTAGACATTTTGTGTTGCTTTATTGTTTGTATATATACAGAAATTGTCTGCTGTGCCTGCTTTAAAGCAGTAGTTGCCATTTTTTTCAACACTTCATGAACCACTTAATGTATAACTTTATAATTAGCGTTTCACTAATAGGATTGACCTCTATGTGGTGGAGCACTATAGCTATATTTAAGTCTTTATTTAATCTTCTATGCCCTGAAAATAAGCGGTAAAATCCTAGGAGAGCCCACACCCTTGGCGACAAACCAAAAAAGGCGCCAAGCCAGAACAAGATGGTGCCAAGCGAAAGCGACAATGGTGGCAAGGAAATATAGCGGGATAAGGTGGATGCATAATGAAAATATATGTAAGCAATACAGAAATTAAACATTTGAGATAAAAAATATAAAAACAGCACTTTCTTACTGCTGGAGGGGACAGCGTAACAACAGATTTTAAAAAAGTCTTAAAGGTCTCATCGCTAAGCGAATGATCGTGTGAACGCCGCCATATTTATTCTGCGAGGTAATGGTCGAACATACATTCGGCGTGGCTGGCACGATTTCGAAGAAAGCGTTTTATTGTCGACCATGTTACATCATACTGATCATTACATTTAGGACATTCATAACTCGAAGCAATCAATCCTTCCTTCATACACCATTCAATCAATTCTTTCTTACCTTTCGCAATCAACAAAGTAAAAAAATTCTAAAGTAGATTCCCTCACACACGCAACCAGCTTGGAGACCAACAACAAAATGAAATTCGAAATGCGCGCCCACAAAATACGAAAATGCTAGAAATAGTTAGGGTTGTCGTATGTAGTGTTTAAAAGTAGAGTTACTAAGATGGCACAATTATTGCCAACCAAAGTAATTCACGCCAAGGGTGTGGGCTGTTCTAGGAGTAAACCAAATAAGCTTCATGAAAAGCAACAATCAACAAACTGAAGTGTTTTGCCTACAATTTTCCAAAAAATGGTTGAGGTTACCAAAAATCGATAACCTCAGGAATTATGTTTTTTTGTTTAGTTATTTCAGTAACTAAAAGCTTTTAGTAAAGAATAATTCGTGTTCCGTAATATGTTGTTTTGTTGTTCATCTTTTTTTAAACTTAATCTCTTCATAAAAGTATAAATAATTTCCCAATTTTTCTGCATACCATCCAAAATTTTTCACACATCACCAATTGGTGACTGCTGCTCTGTAACACACATCAGTAATTATGTATTAGCATGACTGTAACAAAATTGGTGCCATGTATATCGTACCTTAATATCTAAACATTAAAGATTCTAGCATTTTTTTTATGAAAAAAGAAATGGAGGGAAAATGTTGCGATTTGCATGGCGGTAATTTGGCTGTGGTGATGCTAATATTTAAGTACACAGATAACAAATAATTGTCCATGTGAAAAGCTGTCTGTGTCTAGATATAAACCACTCTGTTTTTAAGATAGGCCCTTAACTTTGTTGATAACAATTGCTAATACTAATTGAATTGTGAATTGCAAAAATACTCCCATCATTATCAACACTTTGTCATAGTTTTCTGCTGCAAAATCCGTGTTTATATTGGAATTTTCCTGGCGTATTCGATTAAAAATACCTTCAGCCTCTTATTGCGTTGAATTTCAGCTGTGTCAATTGATGCCCGTTTAAAGTTAAATATTTCATTAGCATTTTTTCTTTTTTCTTTTTCTTTTTGTTCCTTCTTTTTCTTTCTTTTTTTAATGTTTTGAAATTGTATATGTTTTTGTTTTAATTTTCTTTTCAAGTGTAGTTTTAAGTTTTTAAGAAATTTTATATGCTTTGTTTGAATTGTTTTTCTTTTTAAGTGCAGTCAATTGGCTTCACTAGATAAAAATAATGCCTTGCGGGAAATCAAGCTTAGGTTGTCATACTTGCAAGGCAAAAGTACTACAATGAGTGTAATTGCACATCAAACTGAGAAAGAATGGATATCAGCAAACAAGAATAGCAGACAAAGAATGTCACAAACACAGGCTGAGGGTGCAGCTGAGCAACATGCAGACAGACTTGAGGATGCACATTTGCGAGCACATCATTCGTGTTTTACAACATCAGAAAGATGTTAACCAGAAATAGCACATCTGCATCAAACATGATTTTGTGGTGAGCAATCACATAATAACAGTCAACTTGCATCCCGGTACAACCCAGTGGAAGATTCTAGGTTCAGGCAGCATGTTCTCATTTACACAATGATGGAAGTGTATCCTTATTGCAATGTTCTAGACTTTAAGGGAGAAACCAAAGGAATGTTTTGTACCACTGAAAAAATTAAACTGCCTCAACTCGGAGAACAGAGCCATTACAAATTTTACTTGCTAGATATACTGCAGAATCAAAACATTTCCTATATGACATCTGGAAATACAATTCATGTTTCCAAGTGACATTGTTTGGATAAATATGCATTTGTAAACACACCTCTGATTTAATAAAAATATACATAAGCATTGTAAAACTAACCCAATTCCCTCAATGAATCCAGAGTGGAGCCATTTAAAAATTATCTTCAAACTTGAGGTCGCCACTTTAAAGACAATGTAAATAAATTTAGGTTCATAACATGACATAAGGACAAAAATAAGCTGTAATAACTTCAAGTATTTGGTTAACAAATTATAAATATCAGTTTAGGAAAGTTTTTCGTATATATATTTTACATTTTTTTATAAAAGATCATACGTGCAATGCAAATTATTTAACATACTGAAAATATGTCCTTTCTGTCAAACATGACTGAGCCACAGCAACGCGTGGCAGGGTACAGCTAGTACTTTATATATGTGGGAGACAACAAGGGGTCCAAGACATTTGTCTTTCTTCACATTTATTTAAACTTAACAAAAATTAATTTTAAAAAAAGTAGCTATTCTACAATTAGATTTCCATGATGTGACGACGGGAACGCCTGCTCGCGCACCTCAGTCTGTTTCTCCGCTCTTTTCTCAATGGTCAAAGTTTTTGTTTCCCTTTGGATCAGCTGTGCCTGCGCGCGAAGACTGCGTGCTTTGTTTCGTTGAGAGATTCAATTGGATGACGACTCCACAACCGATTCCACAACGGCCAACCTGACCGTACGCTGTCCGCAGCGGTACTTCTTTCTTTTTTTTTTTCATGGAGACCAGAGGAGAATCTGAAACATACAAAAAAGACGGAACAGACAAGGACTATACAACAAATACACAAAGATTTAACATAGCATAATTTTGCTGAACTAGACAGTTTCTCCCCACATCTTCATGCGGTCTGCTGCTGTGGATGTAGTATTGGCCCAATATCATTCAACGATATTGGAGGTTCTGGAAGAACAGAGAGAACAATTTCCCCATCATGTGAAGGCACCTCTTCGACATCCGGAAGGTTCAACAGGGAAACATTGTGTATCACAGGCATGGCATGATTCTGAGATGACGATAGTACGGTAGGAAAGCCAGAGTTGGTGTTGTAGGTTTCTAAAACAGAGGACGACGTGTACGTTACCGACGGAGAGTTAAGCTGCTTCTCAGTTTCTGACATGCCACTCTCGGGCCCAAACCCGTTGATTTGCGGAATGTGGTTCTGATGAACGGAATCATTTATTTTGCTATCTTGGTCTTTATCAGTTCCATCAGGCATAAGAACGCCCTTTTTAATAAGCTCTTCATTGATTGAACGCATCGATATTTTCCTCTCTAGAGTTCTGGACGTCTGTTCAAAACGATCGCTCTTTTTCTTCCGTTTCCACTTCCAGTGCTTGAAGAGTCTCCCGAGCATCGCGAACCGACTATGTTTACCCTCCATAGGTGAAGGGGTGGGCGACCGGGAGTTGGAGCCCACGGAACTCGTTTTCATGGCACCATTGACTTTCTTACACAATACTATAGATGAACAATAATCAGAACATTTTTCTTTTATAATACCCTGTTGTAACCAATCATCAATTTGAACGTTTACCTGTAATTTCTCAGAACAAGATAAACGTCTGGCTCTCTGACACACAGGAATATCATCTTTCAATATAATACTCATTTTTAACTTAGTACTCTTAATTTTATTAGGTTTATAATTCTTAATTAGAGAACTCAAATCATTTCTAGTATTAAAGTTTTTAACATGTGACAAATCATAACTAGAGTTTTCTATCACATTTGCAACTGTAAAAATAGAAAAAGCACCTAAAGAGGATTCACTTTCATTCAATAAAACATCGCTCTTTGCGTGGCTTATTTTCTTTATTTCAGTATATACACTGGGATGTATAATAAATTCTTCGGTCAAGGTCGGTGATATTGCCGTTCGAACACTTAAACTGGGAGAGTGCTGAGTAAGAGAAATATTTATTGGTGTTACTTCTACCATACGCGTCTCGTTAAAACATGAGCTTAATGTTATTATTCCTTCGGAAGGTTTGTTCACTCTAATTAGTGAGGAATTTAGAACTGGGATCTGGCAACCTGAATCAATCAAGGCTGTTACGGGCTGATTTTCTACAAAAATGTTTACGTATTGGAGCTGTAGTGCGAACTCATCGCTTTTTTGTTTTTCGCTCTTGACTTTCAAACTATTCGCGTTTTTTCTATTACGGATGTGGCCGTTAGATTCTTTAGGCTTAAAACGCTTCTCACAATCTCTTGCGTAATGAGATGAATCACCGCATATGTAGCAATTTTTATTTTGTCTTTCGAGATTTTGGGGATAGCTATCTTTAATCTTTGGTTTATAGTTTCGTGGTCTATTTTTAAAGGGGTCTTCGGTATATCCACAAGCAATAGGAGTTTCCTTACGTGATCCGCTTCTAGATGAAATATAAATATCGCACTCTTTAGCTAAAACAATAGGCCTAAACCAATCTTCCGCTTCTCGAATGCCAATATGAGTTGCGGTTTCCTTATTTAAAGTTTCAAATAAATTATCAGAAATTAAAAGATCACATAGAGATTCAAAGGAATTAACTTTTCTTAACGAACAATAATATTGGAATTTTGCCGTCAATCTTGCAGCAAATTGGATGTATGTCTCGCCTGATGATTTTACAGCATTTTTAAATAAGTTTAAACACTCGCGAGGGGTTACTTGGAATTCTCGGAGTACTATAGATTTTAGTTTTTCTCATAGTCATTTAATTCCTCCTTTTTAATATACAATAAGACATTATGAGCTCTTTCGCCCAAAAGATTTATTAAAATTTCAGATTTATATTCGTCATTTATTTTCTTGGTTAAAAATGCGCGTTCTAATGATTGGAAGAACAGATTAAAATTTTCAGATCTGGTGGGAACAGGAAGAGAGAAAGTTTTAATGCTTTTGATCATATTTTCTATGTTTGTTTCGAACTGTTTCTCTTCGACTTTAGCTGCAGGATTTAAACTTAATGCTTTATTTTTAGCCGTTTGAAGTTCGACTTCCTTTTCTAACTGTGCTAACTGTAGTTTTGCGAGCTCAATTTTCTGTTTTCTAAAGTTGCCTCTCTTTCGTTTCGCATGATACCCTCTCATCTATACAGTTTTTAATTAAAGTTTTAACGAAATCTGCATCACTTTCAAATGTACTACTCTTCTCAATTTTACTCTTTAGTTTAGCTATGGTGTCCATACTCTCCACAGTACCGTCTAGATCCTCAACAACTCTTATGAGATCCTCTTTAAGAGCGTTTTTATACATTTTAGAAAAAATATTGAAAGATCCTACCTTTTTTTCTAGCTCCCTTGTTGCTCGCACGTACGATGTATCCAATAATTGAAGAAATACACTGATTCACCTCTACGCAGATGAACACAGATCCCACAACCTCTTCGCAGGTTATATCGTTAGACGAAAAATAGTTCTTGAAATTCTTAAAATTACAATCAATAGTTCCGGCCTCTACACAGGCGGAATATTCACGCTGGGTTCGAATGAAAAATTCAACCTCTACACAGGTTGAGCGAAGCTTCCAAAAAATGGCGGCGCGTTTCCTCCACGGACGCTTCTTTGTTCACGCGCTCCAAACTTTGATCAAAATCCTGGCCGAGCCCCCATAATTTGTGGGAGACAACAAGGGGTCCAAGGCATTTGTCTTTCTTCAGATTTATTTAAACTTAATAAAAATTAATTAAAAAAAAGTATCTATTCTACAATTAGATTTCCATGATGTGACGACGGGAACGCCTGCTCGCGCACCTCAGTCTGTTTCTCCGCTCTTTTCTCAATGGTCAAAGTTTTTGTTTCACTTTGGATCAGCTGCGCCTGCGCGCGAAGACCGCGTGCTTTGTTTCGTTGAGAAATTCAATTGGATGACGACTCCACAACCGATTCCACATATATATTTCTGTAACCTCACAAAATTTGAACGCTCTAAACTTAAAAAACGCAGAATTATTACTGCTTTTATATGTTGGTTTTTATTCACATTCCTATGATAAATCAAAATATTAAATGGACTTATCTCAGAAAGATAAAATAACTAGTTTGTCTTCATTTAAAATGCTAAGGCTTTTTTTCAATTGTGCCTAATGCTTTGAATTTTTTTTACCTATTGCTAATAGTATATGTAACAAAAGTTGGTATGCATTTTTGAATCAAAGCAATACTTTTCTTTAAAAAAATAATTGAACTCAGAATTTATACTTTTTTTCAGGAATTTTCAATAAGCATTCATAAAAAGAAGTATTGTGCGAATTCCAATCATGTTATCGCAAAACCTATACCAGCTTTTGTTATACGTGGTTTGAAGTACTTGTAAATCAAATTTTATGCGTGTATGTAAATTTTTGTAGAAGTAGCATTTTAAAATCACGTCACAAATTTTAAGTTTTTTCCTTAAAAAAATTAAATGGTTAAATTTTTATGAAATTTTGAGCATAAAATCTGTTTTAAATAGTATACGCACATAGGAGGTAACCAAAAAAAATTGAAAATCCTTAAATTAAAAATTTTAGTGTAAATCGTACCATGTACCCTTAAATTGAATGGTGATTATTTTCCACGAAAAGATGGGAACCATGTTGCAATACACAAGGGGACATCCCAGTCTGCACACATGTAGCGCATCCTTTTTTTATCTCCTTTTAAGAGGACTTGGTACCCTAAAAATCACAAACCTATCGTTTTTTTATTTTCATTTAATCTTATTCTTTGCATGATTATCTTTCGATTGATATATCACTTGTGCATGTCGGAAAGTTAGAAGTTGAATAAAACTTCATTTGAAAACAAATTAGGCAATTCAGCCACACCCCCTTTTTAGAAAAAAAAGCTAAAAAAATATTTTATGATAAAAAAAATCTATTTTATAAATAGAAACAATAACTATAAAAAAGAATGTGTAGTATTAAAATCAGAATATTTCCGAGGCAATACAATAATGTAATTTTTCTTCCTTGTGAAATGTGTGCATGTAAAATTTTTAAATTAAGGCATTTTATATTAATAATTTTATAATTTCAGTTCTTATTCCTGATATATTTTCATACAAATGTAATACTTTAATATTATAAGAAGAAAAACAGCTAAAATTTCTGTCGTGACAGAAAAAATTTTTTAACATTTTTCTTGAATTTTCTTGTGCAATTAGTACTCTCTAAAAGTTGATCATTTATAAAAATGTGTGGGTTGAAAACATATGAAAATGCAATTATTTTAAAGAAAAACGTATAAGTAATATCTTAAAGTGGTATTTTAAGTTTAATTAAGCTTATAATAATTATTTTTTCAGAATTATAAACCTTAAAGTGGTTTTTCTCAGTTTGTGTTTTTCGAAACCTTAGTGCATTCAAAAAGTCTACTCCTTCAACAATTATTTACCAATCACTTCCATTTTTTTCTTGCGTGTTGAAAATAAAGCATGTAATAAAATTAGGGATCCGTTTTGCTATAAACTGAATACTTTTTTTAAAAAAAAATAAAATGTAAGACATGTTGGCTTTTTCGTTGATTTTTATAGCCTGTATATCAACATTTTATTTTTTTTTCTCGAAAACGAATGAAGTTATTCCAAAATCGATCCCTAAAGTTGTGAGAACACCCATAAGAATATTATAAAAAATTTCATGTCAAAAAATTAATTTTTACAAAAGCAGTAGGATTTTAAAATTTTCCCAATTTTCTTCAAAAAATTTAAATTTTTAAAATTGTGTGAATAATATATGAAAATTTTCATCTGGTAACATTTTCTTGAATAGAAACATTGTATAAAATGTTAAAATATAATTTTTAAATACATAAATAAAGAAGTTTGCTCAAAGGGTGCCAAGTCCCCTTAACGACATTTCCTACATCGTCTATAGCTTGAAACCATCTTTGACATATGATTTCTCACACTGGTTAAGCGCACATCATCCAGAACTACACACTTATTTGCTTGGAAGCCAGCAGGACGTCCTTTCCTTTTTCTTGAGGAATATCCGTCTATTATTTGGCGAGCTAATGCTATATGGAATGTTAGCTGGTCTAAATTTCTGTTTCTTTTGTTCACTTGCCACAGTATGAAACTATTTACGATAGCAAAGTCAATGAGAAAAATAAAAGATACGATACCATCGTTTTAGAGATCTTCATCTTATTTGGTATCTTTCTTTTCTTGGATCGAAGCGATCAACCCCTCCCATGACATCGTAATATGCAGTGACAGCTTTTGGATAAGGTACTTCTCCTACACTGCCACCTTTTTTTGTCTGATTTAGAGATGTCATAATCACTGGATCATGTGCAGAAGCCCAACACTGAAGCCGCAATTACCCTTACCATCGATATAACCGCAAGGCCAATATATTATAATAAAGTTTGCACTTCCCACAGGTGTATTTTTTAAGGTCATGTAAATGGGAAGTAATTTTCCCATGGCCCAAAAAAAGCTTAAAATAATAGATGTAGATTCATCCCTATTTAAGTAGTTAGTATATAAATATTGTGACGGGCTCTCGCGTCTGTTCATTAACATGTCCTTTGGGTTCTTTGGGGTCATAATTCATGGCAACTCTTTTCCAACCAATTCCAAGAAGTTGTGATGAGCTCATGCGTCTTTTATTTAACATGCCCTTTGGGATCTTTGGGCCAGAATTAATGGCAACACTTTTCCAACCAAATCCAAGAAGT
Organism: Trichonephila clavipes; assembly: GCA_019973935.1. NCBI lineage: Eukaryota > Metazoa > Arthropoda > Arachnida > Araneae > Nephilidae > Trichonephila > Trichonephila clavipes. Next base: position 1,513,359 of record BMAU01009311.1, read on the forward strand.
TAAGTGTGAATGAAAGGCGCAAATGAACAAACTTTTAAATATCGGAGCTTAGAGTAAGCGGGATGGCAATGTAAGGTAATGTTTGACAATTGATGCTAGTTTGAGGCAGTTGATGGTTATTATAGTTCGTGGTTCAAGTCTGAATGAGTTTTACGTGACGTGAATTGAAGTTATTAGTAAGAGGATATATGAAGGCCAAGTTGCACACCAGTGCATATAAAGACAAGATTAAGCATAGAACAAGATTGATCGTTTCTCCAAGCAGTAATAAAGTAGCATTGATTATTTGATATTAGAATTGGGGATTAGGCGGTTCACTTATTAATATTGGTCTTAATTAGATTTTAAGTCTTATTATAAATATAAATATAAATATATATATATTGTGTGTTGTGTATTTCGCCATCGTAGATTCTCTCATATTAATTATTATAATTTAATTTGTTAAAGGTTTAAGTTGAATATCTTAATAAAGTCATATTAAGATAATGATTCCTTATTGTTCTTTCGTTAATCCTACGCCTCTAGCTCACGCTGATACTTCGAGAGATGCTCTTTCAAGGGGAGGAGCATCACAAAGTGAAGCGCGATGGAAAGATGCAAATTGGGAAGCTTTTAAATATCAGAAGTTAGAGTAAGCAGGGTGGCAATTTGAGGAACGTAAAGATAATCCGTGGTTGAAGCGTGAAGAGGTTTTGGAAACGTTAAGTGACAGCAAACAGAAACTATACGTCATAGAGAGCCCTTAAGTCAAGGTGCATACCATTGCACTCCATTAAATACGCAACTTCTTTTAGGATTACTGTGATCGCTACTTCAGACTACATTAAAGGTATGATTGACTACTTAATATTCGGATCTGTAATAGTCTAGGAATAGAGCTTAGGAGAGTTAGTATTGATAGTGGTCTGGGTTATGTTATTTCGGTATTATATATATTGTGTGTTTAACCACCGTAGATTCTCTCCCATATATTATTATTATCTAACTTATTAGAAGTTTAAGTTAAAGATCTTTTAATAAAGTCATATTTAGATCACGACGGCTCCTAGTTCTTCCTTTAATCCTATACCTCTAGATCACGCTGATAATCAAGGAAAAGGGCAACCGAAGGGGGCGCCCTTACAATATATTTGTGACTTTTATAGTGATTTAAATTGATAATCGAATAACACTGAATTAAAGATGAATGCTGATGAAAAAAAATTCTTTTATAAAGTTTGAAATAACGCAAAAGGCCAACTCATGAATCCAAGAGGCCCAAGATTCCGCACATCTGGTAAAAGTTTCTACATTAGATTTAAAATTCTAATATGTCATTTATACATCGTACAAGTATTGCTTATTAATGAACCATAAGAATGATTTAGAACTTTATATGTCTGCAAAGCCTTATCCGTGTTTATTAACAATTAAATTTTAATGTAGGTATAATCTAAAATTCGATTCGATTCAAGAAAATTCCCTTCAGAGCACGTAAACATTCTCTTAAAACTTATAGCAAAAGTAATTAGATTTCAATGAAATAAATGCAAATAATATTGTGAAAATATGTCTTGTAATCTTTACAAAAGATTTCGTGATCGTAAAAGGATTTTAAGTCCACACGTTCAGAAACGGATAAAGTATTTAGATATATATAAGATGAAGAGGGAGATATATACACGCACATCATTCAAAATTGGAGGATTTCGTTTTTCGATAACACGCGTATCCATTTAAAATCTATCTAGCTTTGATATTTAATTAGCTGAAGTAATGGTGGTCACGTGGACGACGTTGGAGAAACACGGTTTGGAGTTTTAATGTTACCGAAGACACGACGTATAGAGGGCTAGCTCACTTCAAATTTGTCTCGAGGCTGAAAGTCCTCTTGCTGGCGGGGTGGGGAAGTTTGGAGAGGGAGAAGGGGTGTCAACTCATCACTTGACTGTGGCTCAACATTATGATGCCCATTTCCAGCAATATTTAAGCTGCTTCAGAGAGTAACATTATTAAAAATAAAATGGAGTTACATTGATAGGCGTTAATTTCAGGAAATCAAACATTCATACGAGATATGATGAGAACGTAATAATTTTTTATTTAAATCATTCGTTAAAAGAAAGTTCTCAGTTTTTCCCACGCAGAAGAATAATAAAAGAAAGCCTGTACTGTGGATAAATGGAGAAAAAGTAAATTAATAGTTATAAGGCAATACTGCGATGGAAATCAAATAATTCTTTAAACTGGTAATTACTTTTGTACCTACAAATTTGTTTTTTTATTAAGAAATAATTGCGAACCACAAAGTATCACATGGAGGGTTACAGAAGTCAGTGTGAAGCACTCATTGCAAGGGTAAGAAGGAGTTTAAAGTCATGAAGGATCACAATACAAACATCCAGACCTGATCCGGGATTCGAACCCAGGCTCTACGACACCGCACTCAGCGTCACTAACCACTATACTGGATGGGCGGCTGTATATAAGTTTGACATATCTTACAATTAGGCCATAGCCTGATTGGCTACTGTAAAAATAGAAATTATAAATTTTTCTTAAGAAATATAGCGAAACTTAAATATCTGCTTTCTAGAGCAATATAAAAATAAAATTAGAAGGTACAAAATGTTTTAGATCTTCGAATAATTCCATAAAGGTGTATGAAATCTATAATATCGAAATACAGAATCATACCAAATGAACCAACCAAAATAAGGTTGATGTTCAGAATAAAATGTCATTTTCTCTATCCACGATGATGGATTGAATTTATTTAATTTTTAACTCTAGTTTGGAGTTCAATTTACTCCAGACAAAATTTACTTTAAGAATAGTTAACCTGTTTTCATTAGACCGATTATAGTTTCTTCAGGAAATCAAACAAAATTAAACTCCTTTCTTCTTCATTGGTTATGAATTGCGTGATTGCTTCTCTGTAGTATGTAGCATGCTGCTACAAATATAGCTTTTTTTGGGATGTTAAATTTACTTAAACTTCAATGTTAGAAGCGAAGCTATTCTACGAGTATTTTTCGATGTTTTAAACATGGCAATTAAGTTTATCTTCGAACAGAATTTTCTTTACTCATCAACTTGAAGATTTGCCGCTTCAATAAATTTCTGTTCAATTATTTTCTCTGAAGAAAATTTATTGATGGCTTCACAAACTTTATGATAGAACTGGGTTCATTTAAATAACATAGCCCACTAAGGCTTCTCATCAAACTAGTACAGTTTTGATGTAGTACATTTCGAAAGAAAATTGCCTCACTTTGTCTAAATGAAAAAAAAAATCGTTTACGGGAGGAATACGACTGAATGTCGTATAATTTTAAATAATGCGTGATAAAGGACAATGAATATAAAATCTTCAGCCAGCTTTCAACTGCCATCATTAGCATTTTATTTATATTTTACATATCTAATGATCAGATGGTATGGAAAGAAATGAGAAAAACATATTTTCCATTAGCTTACAAATGTCTCAACAAACTACCAAACTACACTTGAACTTTCTCAAAAGATCTCAAAACATTTTTTTGCAATATAAAAACTTTTCTTCAGTTTTTATATATATATCTATACACCCTCTGACAATAAAGTTCGGTGAATAGTTCTGTAGCATTAACGCAAATGAAATATTAATGAAAGTTACTTTACTGTTCTTCGAAATAGTCACCTCCAATAACTATGTAACGCTGAGGTCTGCTATCTATGTGTTGGAAACTTTGTAAGAAGTCTTCATTTGGGATGGAGTTCAAAAGCCTCGTCACGTTTCGTTGGATGCCAGGAATATCATCAAATCCCTTTCCTTTCAAAGCGAGTTTGAGTAGTGGTAATAAGAAGTCGAAAGGATTTAGATTTGGCGAGTATCGAAGATGTTCAATGTGCTTCCCTCCTTTATTTGATAGGAACTATTAGGCGATATTGGCTGTGTGAGGGCTAGTATTGCAGTGAACAAAAAACCATCAACCTTTTTGGGCGTACTGGGGTTCGTACCCTGTGTAGACGTTTCATGAAACGGGTCAAAACTTCAATGTACCTTGCAGCATTCATCGTCATCCCTTCAGGTAGAAATTCCTTTAGAATAATGCTTTGACTATTAAAAAATGGGACATTCACTTTCTCAATGTTTTCGGCACTGACGGAGGTTGTCAGAAACATTGTCCCGGTCTTCTCGAAAACGGGCGAACCACTCCTGTACATTTTACAGGGATAGTGTTTGATCTTCATAAACATGTACCAGCTTCGAATAAGTTTATTTCGATGTCTTACCAAGCTTAAATCAAAACTTTAAATTGATCTTTTTAAATTGATTTTCCTGTTTTCAGTTAAGAACCAACGAACTAAACAAGCACTTTGTAAAACAAGCTTTACACGGAAAACAAACGAAACTAAACAGAACAACGGCAGGTACGGATGGTCAACACCTACCGCTACGCATGTTCATCGTTTTGTTTCTCTAGTGTTGCCAGATTGGCTGTTCTGACTTCATTCACCGAACTTTATTGTCAGAGGTTGTATATCTATATCTATCTATCTATCTATCTATTTATATATATATATATATATATATATATATATATATATATATATATATATATATATATATATATATATATGTACGGGATTTTGCACGATTTTTGGAATAAACTTTAAGGGCAGGTAGGGGACTTCACAAGGATTCAGATTTGAATAGCAACTCATGGACGGAAACGTCATGAAAAAGTAGTAGGGCAGGTACAAAAAATGAAGAGACTCAAGACTATGAGATCATCTGAAATACTTATTGGTCAAATATATTACATGTGCTGTGGTAGATGATATGTGAAAATGTCACAAAAGTTTCAAAGTTTCCAACATTGCTAACGATGCATGCGTTAGCAATAGAGCAGCATTGCACAGTCGGGCCATGGATTGGCAGACTTGTTGAAATACATCTGGATTGTTTTGGATATTTGCAGCAGCAAAAACGATTCTGGCAACCAGATTCATTTTGGAGTCAGCAAGTGTCGCCACATAGAACTCTTCATTGCACCCCAAAACGTTTTACTCCTCCCTATCCATCGGTAGCCACACATCTGCCATACTAGAAACCCTTTATTGCATATGAAAGCTTTTGGGTCAAGTGAGCTTGGTAGTAACTTTCGCAAAAAATTGAGAAAATCTGCAGATGGTATGCGAGTAAGCCATCACGTTGCAAAACGCAATGGACAGAACACCAAGATCCTGCTACGACAGCAGTGACAGCTTGTACACTGGTACTCGAATTCCTTCGAACAGTATTCAACACATTTCGTTCCATGCTGAGAATGTATGATTCATATTCACATTAATTGTGATGCAAATTAGAGTAATCGTTCCACAGTCCGGTTCGTCTCTTTGTGGGTATCTTTCCTCATATAATCTTTATGTTGCTCGTACATTTCTTTCTACTAATTCGTAAATCAGCAGGTGCATATCTGCCGGTTCTGTGTTCATAAAATATTCCATACTTCGCTATGTGTGATGCCAGCTCTAATGACTGTGGTAATGCAGGTTTGTTTTCTCCAATGTTCTTGTGAATGTCGTCATCAAGCACCGAACGAAAACGTTTCCGTGACCATGGGTTGCTACACAAATCTGATTTTTTTGGGGGTTTTATCTACATTCGAATAAAGTGTGTCTCAATAATCCTGGGACACCCTGTGTATAGGTCACTTTATTGAATTTAAAAACATAGTTAATATTTTCTATTTGGGAATTCCTATAACTGATTTCTCATGAAGAAGACCTATTTTCAAATTTTGCTTTTTTGTCTGAAAATTTCGTTATGACGATTTAAAAAAAACATGTACTCTAATACTGAATTAATGTTTTAAGCATTTAATTTTAAAGTGCGTTCCAATTTAGCGTTTCTCAAAGCAGTTTTTACCGAGAAATTCAACTTGTTTCGAATTATTAAAAAAAAAAATTCTTAAAAAAATGAAATATTTTCATGATTGAAATTATAAAATGCAACAGCAAAAAAAGTTAACTATATCATAAAAATGTTTCAGAGTACTAGTATATTAAAGCATTTGGGATTCTTTATATCTCAATATGTAAGTCCAAGTCTTCATTAAATTAATGGAGATTAAATTTCCAAATATCAGAGGTTTAATAAGATTTCAAATTAAATTGTGTTTTTCCAAAGTCTTACAAGGTTTTGAAATAAATTGTATCTTTTTTCAAAATTCTTGAGACATTGCCTTTGATCATTCAATTTCCTTTGGATATTTTTAAATATGTGCCAACATAACGAATTGTGAGTTGATTGACAAGTGGTCCCAGAGGCGTAGCTACCACCTTATCAGCTATATCAATGATACGGTGCCACATGTGCAACATTTTGACATATTGAAATAAATTTTTTTTTGGCGATCATTTTTAATATTTTCCAAAAAAGGCTCCAGAGGAATTTTGATGCAGAACCCTTTTCAGAACTACCACGCCAGTAAGTGGTTCCTTATATAATCCGCTGTTTAAAAAAAATGCACACACACAACATCGTGAAGGAATCATCAGAATTAAATGAAATTTAATGCACAAACGACATATATTTGTAAAAATAAATGACGTAATTTTCAAAGCAAAAAAAGAACAGCAAACAATATCAAGGTATCCAACTATCCTAAAATCATGAGTTTTTAAAAAAAATGAAATTTTTTTATGATTTTATTTTATAGACGACCTTATTAGCTTCATAAAAATACCAAGGGTTTTATTTTCCATTCGCTAGAACAAAAACTACTGGTGTTTTAGTAAAAGCAGATGCCGTAACTTTACGTAAGATGTCAAACTTTAAAATGCGTTTTACTCGAAAAGTTTTTTTTTCGAAAAACTCAAACGGAGACAGCGATTGATCAAAAAGTTTGTAAAATAATTTGCTGAAATTTTTTGTGTATGTTCTGTATAACAGTGGAAGTGTCTTAATCTTCAGATTAATCAATCAATGTTTTATTACAAAATTTGCAATTGTTTATGTAATTATAACTGTTTTTTTAAGCAATTTCATATAACAACTAAGATAAAGTGCCCTAGTTTTTGTAAAAATTAAAATATCTCTTATCCTGAAGGTTACTTCAAAAAGGAATAGCAAAGTAATACATCAAAATTGAAAAAATGAGGATTTGTTCATTTACTATTTGTACAGAGCGGGCCCCGTTTATGTAATATTTTGTCAATTTTTACCCATTTTTTTCCAATTTTAGTAGTAATAATTTATCTTTCAATTCTTAAATTTAGTCTTTTTCTCTTAAAATGAACTATATAAATAAAAAAAAATCACAAAAAATTCTCTATATATCTATTATTTTAAAAAATATGTCGCAAGTAGTCGAGTATCTTAGGTGTCCGAAATCAGTATTTAGTGTAGCCACCACAAGCTGAAATAAGTGTTGCTATACGGCGTGGCATGGAGTCGAACAGGTTTTGAATGTCTGCTTGTATAAAAAAATTCCATATTTCTTGTATGCGCAGTAAAAATTCGTCTTTTGAAGCTGCAGTATGCGGATCACGAGCGAGACGCCGACCCACCAAATCCCATACGTGCTCAATAGGCGACGTATCTGGCGAATAAGCAGGCCAAGGAAGACGTTGCATGTGTTGGGCTGAAAAAAGTCTCGAACAGTTTTTGCAACATGTGGGCGCGCACTATCCTGCCTAAAGATAGCGCCGGGGATGCCTTAAAGGAAGGGGGCGACTTCGCGCTGTAGCACTTCACGGACATTCCTATTGCGTTTGAGATTATCCTCAATTCGTAGAAAATTGGATCGTCCATGATATGAAATCGTACCCCAAACCATAACTCCGGGGGTTAGTTAGGCCACTATGTCGTTCGATAACGCACTCTGGAAGGCAGCGTTCACCGGCATAGCGTCTAACACGAAAGTGGCCATCATGGTACAACAAATTGAAGTGGGATTCATATAAAAAGACAACCTGTTGCCAATCAGTTTGCCAGGATCTGTGCTCATGAGCCCATTGCAGACTCAGCCCTAGATGGTTTGCTGTGATGGGTATCCTGTGTAAAGGCACCATAGAATGCATTCCACGGTGCATAAGACGTTCGACGAATTCACGAAGTTCACATTAGTACACCTGTAGCAGTAGACCAACGTGCTGCCAACTGCTTGGAGGAAGCTGTACAGTCATCCATCGCCATACGAAGCAGGTATCAATCGTTGCGGGCTGACATCACCTTCCGTCGTCCACTGCCAATTTTTCCAGTTGTTTGGCTCTCGTCGGTCCAACGCTTCCAAACTCGCATCACTGTGGAACTGTTCCACTGCACACGAGCTCCTATTGCGCGATAGGAAAATTCCTCCTTCTCGAAGACAGATAATCTTGTCCCGTTCAAACTTCGTAAGTTGTTGGAATTTCTCCTTATTTTGTCGAGGATGCATACTTAGGTTTCACTAAACATTCGTTACTAACAAACAATCATTAACTATTTTCAATGCCCCGCTACAGTCCTCTATTTATACATATTCAGCATCAGTTCATAGGGCGCTGCGCACGCCACGCACGCGCGGTGGCTCTGAAACGTAACTATTTTGCGTAATATCCTATTATTGATATTTGCTGAAAATTTCATTTAATTCTGATCATTCTTTCATGGTGTTGTATTTTTTACAAACAGCAGTATTTCTAAATATATTTCTCCCGAGTTTTATCCTTTTATTGCTTTTCGTCGAGCTCATATTATAGTAAAAGATATTTTCCCGTTTATACCTAGTGGGCGCGGTAGCCAAGTGGTCATGGTCATGAATTCATGGCCTGCAAGTCATGAATTTGAGCTCTTATACCACTAAACCCTTCCCCATGTAAGCAAGGTGATGCACGTTAAATAAGTTGCGACAAAGTCCTCACGTTGACGCGGTGAAGAAGTTAGTAGGTTGAGGTACCTGTGTCGTCATCGTCACTTGACAGTGGGTCGAAACCACGAGGTATGGTTCATCACTCTAATAGCTTTTGTGTGTGTTACCTTATAGTACGGCTTTACTAAACACTCATGTTTTTTACCTTAGGGAAAATTTAAATGCATTTTTATCCCATTCAAAATAAATGTTAAAAAGCAACAAACATTACCTTTGTACATAGCAATGAACAGAGATTGAAATAGAAATTGCATATCACTTGATAATAAACTACTAAAACATCAGATAATTGGTCTAAATACCATATTTACTCCAGTCTAAGCTTCACTTTTTTTCCAGTGTTAACTTTTCTGAAAGTTGGGTGTTGCTTAGAATTGAAGGGGAAAAAATCACGTGTGTTGGATGTGGGAATTAGAGCAATTGCAGATTCATGTACATATTTAAAAGTGTATAATACAAGTAAAATAATTAATTATTCACTTCCTAGTAATTCACACTTTAAATTTATTTTATTCTCGTAAAATAAGATATCAATAAACCATTTCATGTTATTTTTCATTTTTCATAAAATCTTACTGAAAATTAGGGGCACGGCTTAGAATAGATAGCTCGAGTATTTAAAAAAATAAATTGGAAAGAAAATCCCTCTTCAATTTGAAAGGTTTTAAGCAGGGGGCATATGAATTGAGAGGCATTTAAACTAGAAATTTCAAATTGTTGTACAAAATTTGAATTTATAATAATTTGAATTTAAAATTGAATTAATTAGTTATTTATATGTTATTCATGTAATATTTACGGCCAGAGCATTAGAAAGTTAGGGAAATTAAACTGAAGAAATATAAAAGTACAACGCTAGTACAATACAATACTAGTCTCACAGAATGTTATTTATGATTCTGACCTACATTTTAAAGGCGTAGCTGTAGTCTTTTCATATACTCTAAACAATGGCACAAAACGACAAAAATGCAAAATAATACTTCATGCACAATACAGGCTCCTCTAATTTTTAAAATAAAATTTGTTTATTGTTAATAAATCATTATCAATTAAACAATTACAGTCGCGACATTGCAAGCATCTCATCTAAAAGAAAATTAAAAAAAATCAACATAAAACTAAAAAAAAAGTCTGAGGAAAAGCGGACTTAACGGAAACAAAACCAAGCGAACTGCCTAATGTTGTGTTTCGGTTTCATCTACCGTCGTTATGACAACGGCGACATATTTGGCGATGGGCTCCCTTTTTTGGCAAGTGCTACGGCGAATGTGATTGGCTGGCGCCGGAAACGTACGAGAAAAGTGTGGTGTTCCGTGAAGAGAGCTGGACAGTGGCAGGATAGTTTATGTTTGGCGGCAGCGCATGGGAAGTGCAACCAACGGCGAAGAAATACACAGGCAAGTGGATGTTTATTTAAAATGTTTATGTTTATTTTAAGTGAACCCCACCCCCCTGGGGAAGTACTTTGAAACTTCGTGAAGTTTCAGTTTCGATGCATAGTAATAATTAGAAGATTATAAATAATAACAAGCAATAATTTAAATATTGCAAAAAAATTGCATGAGACAACTTACTTTATTGCATAATCCCAATTTGTAATAAAATTTGCTTCATACAACAATTAAATAAAAAGAAATCATATATAAATGCAACATAAATTATCTTTATTAGGAAATTAATTAGTTTCATTTAGAAATAAGTATTCATTACCGACAAAATAATATAAATATTAATGCAAATAAATTTTTGGATACATTCGATACGACATATTACTAATAAAGATATATTTTCTTTACAGAATGTTTTAAAATAAGAAGAGAAAAATTATACAGCAAAATATAAAATAACTGCATTTTTTATAAAAATAAAAGTGCCTGTAAAACTATGAATTTTTTATTTTGTGTGTGTGCATTCCCAATTGCATGTTTTTTAATTGGCTGTTTCCTAATTCTAAATTAATTTGCTAATTTTATTTTCTAATTAACTTTTTTGTGTTAAAAAATTAAAATATCTAGGATTTTGAGAAATTTAAATAAATTAAAGCTTGTTTTTTTCAAGGTTTCAAATTCTTACGTTTTATACGCATCTTACAAAAGAGGCTTTTTAAACAGCATTACTAATGTTAATAGAGAGGAATACCATTCATGAAAAGTTTTAAAATTTTCTTTATAAGTGAATTGGTGCTGAAAAAAATCTATTTTTATAAAGTCTATGTTCATGTTTTAGGGAGGAAGCAGTCATGAAGCTAAAACTTCTATCAAAAAATTCTCAAATCAGATATATAAAAAAATCCAAAATATTGCTTTCTAAATATTTTGACCAATGTAAGGTGCCTTAAGGATTAAATAATTACATGTAAAACTCCTTAGTAATAATTACTTAATTTAAAATAATTAAATGAAATAATTATTAAAAATCAGAAAAAAATATTCTTTTTTTCATATTCTTTCTGCAAATATACACTTATTTATGCATCCCAAATGCTTGAAATAGTTGTTGAAATTTTTGTGAACAAAGTGTTTGAAAATTTGGCTGGTATTTAATGCAAAATTTTAAATTTTGGTGATTAAGTTGCTGCAAGATGTACAAGACATTTTTGAATAATATTTAGTTTTTAAATTTATTAATTTACATAGGATTATGTAAATATTCCGTTCCGATATTTGCCTCTTTAAAATATGTTAAAAATTATATATGCTCTAAAATACTAATTTTATAATGAAAGAATTGTGAAATTTATTCACCATCTACGATATGATTGATGTGCCTTTTTTTTTTCATTTACGAATTTAAATATTTAATAAACCGAGATGTGTTGATAAGGTTTGTTTTTGAATGAGGTGGTTGATTTGAGTTAGAATAATTCATATTAAGATTTTCTACCTGTTTTTTATACATCTAAATCTGTAATTAAGAAATTTAACTTTAAAAATATCAGTTTATAATCTTGATAATATTTAGAACGGAATGTAAATATATTCAAGTTTAAGCTTAAAAAAAAAACTTTGATTCACACACACACACACAGAAGCTTTGCCGAATTCGGAATGTAGAATTTGATGCGAAATAATTACAAAAATTTCCAAATATAAATTTAATGAAAGCAACAAAATAATTATTAAAATAAAATAAATATATTTTCTTTTTTCGCTTATAAACTTAGATTTGAGTTATTTTATGAGATATTAATTTTTAAAGCTATATTAGCCTTAAAAAACCTTTTATAGCAATCACTGTTTAAAATCGTTTGTAGAAAATGTTAGCTGCATAAAGTAAACTTTTTAATAATCTAGATAATATTTAGAAAGGGATGTAAATATATTCAAGTTTAAGCTTAAAGGAAAAAGTTTGATTCAGAAGTTTTGTGTGCTGAATTCGAAATGTAGAATTTGATGCGCAAAATAATTACAAATTTCCTAATATAAACTTAGAGAGAAAGCATCAAAATAACTATTTAAATAAAATAAAAAAAATTTCTGATTTTTTTTCGCTTATATTAGATTTTAATCATTTTATGAGATATTAATTTTAAAGCTATTCTTCTGAAAAAAAAACTTATTACATTCACTGGATAAAACCGTTTGTCGAAAATGTTTGCTGCATAAATTAAATTTTTTAACCAATAAAACAAACAGATCGAGTGAATTATTCACTGCAGAAACTTTCGAAATCCAAATAACTTTTCGGTACGCATTTTCAATGTCAGATTCAATAAAACGCACAAATTGCTTTATATATTTCTTACAAATGCACTATAAAAAAAAGAGTTCCCCTAGCAAAAATATAAAATCTAGAGATGTGTGTTCATGAATTTTAAAAACTTGAAAGTCTCTACGATAAATCAATCTATGCAGATTCTCATGGATCTCAACAGGAATAGATTTCAACTGCACGAGAAAATCATTTTATTCATCTAATTTCAGAACACGGAATTAAATCTCGAATTCATCTCCATCGTTGCATCTAATTAGGTTTGTGCATTGCTTTTCTTTGTAAAACGTGCAGCTTGCGACCTATTTCCAATACACCGGCGTCTAATGAAGAAATGTAAAGGTATTTTTCACTGAATGAAATAAAAGTTTAACTTTCTTTTGTTGAGAATCGACGTATTGTTTAATTTAAAGATCTTCTTTTGGCAATTCGCATTTTGTGGAGCTAATAATAAAGGCAAAACTCAAATCGATAATTTTCCCTCTACTGGAGTGTTTCTATAATAGAACTGCAATCAGAATTTCTCTCCTTGAACAATGCCTAGCAAATTGCAGTTGCTAATTTTAAATATTCTTTGATGTATACGTTTTCGTTAAAAGGCTTGTTTTTATTAATAAAATCTGAAAGGCTTTCATAGCTCTTGTAATGTGTTAAGTATGGAATTTTAAACTCACGATGCTACGGCTAGTAGAAAATTTCATCAAGGATCCTGATTCGTTTCACGAATTCTGTCTATTGAAATGCGTTAAGTTCATGTGTTTGAATTTGCAACCAATATATTCATATAATTCACAATGAGCTAAATTCATATGACGTCATAGCCACATTACTACAATTACGTGTTTCGGGCCAACCAGTATGTGTACTTCTTTGTTCCCCATTTTTGCTCAATACCTTTCTTTTAAAAAGTAATATAGAAATAAAATTAAGTCCATTCTTACTTGGGTCAACAAGGAAAACTTTTATTTTAGTTCCTTTTTATTAAATAGTTAGAATTAATATAAATATTTACATACATATGACAGAATCGCACTATTAAATGGCAAAATAGAAAGTGATTTTCCCTTCAATTTTCCCTTTTCTTTTCTATATGGGGTGTTACTGTTATTTGTTACTATTTATTTATTCATTCTTTAAAGTGAGTTATTCCAATGAAATAGCATAGTAAAAAATAAATCAAATTCTCAGAAATCAGGCCATCCCAGGTGGGATTCGAACCTACGACTATTGAATTAGAAGTCCAACGCGCTATGCATTGCAATACAGGGACACAACGAGCGATTTTCCTTTTTATATAGGTTATTGGAATATTAGTTTTGCTTGTTACTAATTATCAATGAACTAATATTTGAAAAACTGTATTAACATCAAGTGTCATCTACTACAAGTTTAAAAAAAGTATTTAACTTAAATGGATGAATAAAAAGTATTTTATTAACGATAGAAAATTTGAACAAGATATATAGGGAGAGTGTGAACTAATAGTAGGAATTGAAAAAGTACATATATATATATATATATATATATATATATACTTTTCAACAATATAGCACATGGGTAGGCAAAATGCACTTAATATAAAGGTATAAGTGTAAGCACAATATATGATTTTTTTTAAGGTAAATACGTTTCTGTGACTTTAGAAAAGCGTTTAAATGGAAAATTTATAGTTATTTAGTGCCAGTTGAATTAGATTATATACATATATAAATATTTTAATATTAATACAAGAAACTATTATTTAAGGTATCCAACAACGTTCGATACCGTGATTTTGAAAAAAGCGCATAAATGGATAAATTTCATGATATTTCATTAGATAAGAATATATGTATAAAATTCTTTTGAGGAAATTATGATAAAAATATTTAAATACAATATTTTGGCAAAAAATTAACTTAGAATAACCTTTTTTCAAAACGTTCTCTTTTTATAAAATTGCTTATATAAAGTAAACATTTCTCTCCAGAGAGTTTGAACTAGGATTTTTGAAAAATTAACATTATATTCAGAGTTACTGCCAAGTGAAATAATTATCGTTTTTTTTCCCTTAAAATTTCTTCCCTCTGTTGTAGTTAAATATGGATCTAAGTTAATCTATCTCTAATAAATCTAAGTTATACATTTCCAAAATTCTATACGTGCCTCTGTAGAGAGGTGTGAGCTATATACAGGGTCTGAGCTATATATTATTATAATAGACGCGTTTTTCATAAAAGGAGAATGTTTTAAAAATAGGTCATTTTATGTTTATTTTTTGTCGAAATATTGTTCTTAAATAGTTTTTTATTGTAATAATATTCTTAAAACAACTTAATGTACATTTTCTAATCTAAGTGACACTAAATATCATAAATATTATCCATTTATACGCTTTTGCAAAATCACGTTTCCGAACGTAGTCGGGTGTCTTAAAGACAATTTTTCGATAGAGATGAAGAGGTAATAACATTTTTTCAAAACATCTTTTAATGAAAAATGCTTTTATAATAATAATATTTTGCCTATTTATAATATATATATAAACGGATTTATTAATATTCTATTACATAAGAGTAGAGGAATTTTAACAAAAAGCTTCGGTATGTATTATAATTGTGATCGTAACTCTGAAAATTATGGTTTTCAAAAATTTTAGTTCAACCCCAGTATAGAAGCTCTAGCTATATATGAAGGAAATATAAGTATTACAGGAGCATTTTCAATATAAAAGAATAATGTTTTGAATACATGTTAATTTTTCTTCATTTTTTACCAACGTATTGTATTTTAATAATTTTTTTTGTAATAATATTCTTAAAACAATTATATGTTTATTCTAATATATATATTCAAAATCATGGTTCCGAACTTAATTGCGTACCTTAATTTTGAAAAAAAAAGTTTTGAAGAAGCTTACACCCCCCTGGAACCTACTTACCTAATTATCAAATTTGAAAAGTAATATTAATTTTACAGATAGAACAGCAAGTACATGTTTAATGTCAGTTTTGAATTCAATGGAGAACACGTGAGTGTCTCTTTCATGTAACCTTCGGGAATTTAGCTCTTTGGGTAATGATGAAAGGCAAGCTTTATTTTCTGTCAAATGTGAGTGCTGTACGATTAGTATTTATTATTGGGGGGAAATATACAGGGTATACATGATTAAAGTATTCAAAAGTAATGTCTTATTATTATGGAACTACCCATGAGAACATAGTAAACTGTTCATCTATGGATTAAAGAAATCTCTGAGATTTTTTGGGTCTAGTCCGCACGTGAGCGCATTATTCAGCAATCGCAGACGATAAACATGTTATATTGACTTCATTAGCAAAGATTTGGACACCACAGCAAAAAGTGTGGTTAATGGATTTTAATTGTCACGCGTGTACAGAGGCGTGTTCGAACAGAATGGAATGTCGTTACTGGCTTGCCGGACAGACTTATCAGGACTCCTACAAAATGAATCACGCACACGATCAACAGTGCCTTCTATCACGAAAACTTAAGGATACTTGCGAGTTTGATATACCAAAGTTTCAGTCTCTTTTAAAGTTCTGTCCCATTGGAGAATAGATTTTGGTATCGGAGGGTCGACATTCCTTTCTGTTCGAACATATCGCTGTGCATACGTGACTGATTTAAATTCCGTACGCACTGCACTTTTTACTGCGGCATCCACATCTGTACTAATGAAGTCAGTATAAAAAGTGTATCGTCTGTGATTACCGAATAATGCACACACGTGTGGCCGATCGGACCAGACCCAAAAAATCTCGAAGAGTTTTCCAATCCGCAGATGAACTGTTTGTTACACTCTGGTGGGTAGTTCCGTAATAATAAGCAATTACTTTTCGAGGCTTTTTGTCCGGACACCCTGTATAACGCTTCTAACCTGTAATTACATAGTGGGTCTGGTAGCCCAGCGGCTATAGTAAAAAACTAGCGGCCAGTGTATCACGGGTTCGAATCCTGGTACCAGTGTAAACTTGTGGACGTGGTAGACTGGAAATCAAGATAATGGACTCGAGGCTGGCCTGTTATGAGGCCGAGCCCAGTATTGCTGAAGACCTGCAGTGCAGAGGGGTCCGATATTCGTTAAATTTGTCGACTCTTAGTGTGGTGTGGAAGTTAAGAAAGGGGTAGCCAGCTTAAGTGTCGTCCTTGTCACTTGACCATGGTACAATATTACGAGCCCGGTCTCGAAAGCCCTCGTGTAACTGAATAGTGCTACGTTAATATTCACTCACTCGTGCTACTTAAAACACACCGTGTAGAGATTGGGCTGATGCACGTTAAATTTGTCAATGCTCAATACCCTCCCGTTGATGTGGTGAGAAAGTTTATAGAGGGGGGGCATCTCGGGTTTCACCCTTATAACTTGGCTTTGGTTTAAAATTACGCGGTCCGTCCCCAAAAGCCTCGTGTTGCTTTGCGGTTCAATATTAATGTATCGCTTTCAAGGTAATAAGAAAACTAATTTGATGTTGAGTTAAGGTATCCGACTACGTTCGGAACCGAGATTTTGCCAAAGCGTATAAATGGATAATTTTCATGATATTTAGTGTTACTTAGATTAGAAAATGTATATAAAATTGTTTTAAAAATATTATTACAATAAAAAATTATTTAAGTACAACATTTTGAACATAAAATGACCCATTTTCAAAATATTCTCCATTTGTGAAAATTGCATCTATCATAATAATATTTTGCTTGTATATAGCTAAGAACTCTGTAGAGAGGATTAACTAGAATTTTTGAAATATATAACTTAGAAGTGGTTTTATCCACATGTTTTACGACAACAGAGGGGAGATATTTTAAGAAAAAAACGCCGTTAATTATTTCAATGGGTGTCAACTCTGAACACAGTGTGAATTTTTCAAAAAAATAAATAGTTCAGACTCTCTGGAGAAGTCCTTACTTTATATAAGCGAAATATTATTATTTTAGAAGCTTTTTTTATAAAAGGAAAACATTTTGTAATAAAAGATTATTCTAAGTTAAATTATTGCCAAAATATTGCATTTAAATAATTTTTGTCAAAATATTGTATTTAAATAATTTTTTTTGTCAAAATATCCTTAAAACAATTTTATACATATATTCTAATCTAAGTGACACTAAATATCATGAAAATAATCCATTTATGAGCTTTTTTTAAAATCACGGTTTCGAAGGTAGTTGGATACCTTAAATATAAATATAGTTTTTTATCGTAATTACAATATTCTTATAATTTCATAGCAAAACATTTGTGGCTGAATTTAAAAATATATACAGAATCTCTCTCTCTCTCAAATTTTGTCTAAAAGATTTAAATTCTTCATGACTATAGCTGGTGTCTGTAAGATTGAAATTACAAGGAAGTAAATAAAAATCACAAATTCAAAGCTTTTTTAATTTGTTTTTGATATTGTTTTTAACATGAAATGCTTAAGGGGAGCGAAAAAAATATATTTGCATAAAGAGAATTTCGTGACTACATCTTATCTAATCTTAAACCTAAATCGAAAATGTTCTTGGGAAAGTAAGCATTCTAAGCCGAAATAAATTGAAGAGTTTCTGGATGAAAAAAAATTACATAAAAGCGGAACTTTTGGGATAAAAATTAAGAAAAGAGAAATGCTGAAAATTTGTGGGAAAAAAGGGCGTGTAATGCATTTCTGATATTCTAAAATGTGTGCGTTTGGAGCACGATAGTCTGCATGCACTTATTGAAGTCCATAATCCTATGTACATGTTAGATACTTGAGTAGCAATATATAATACAATAAAAATCGTGTTTCAGTATAATACTCTTGTACATATTAGTAAATTAATGATAAAATTTTAAGATGATTTTAAAGAACAATTATATAACTGGTATTGAAGGACCCGAAAAACATTGGTTAAGAAAACGAGGGATTAATACTGAGAGAAAATATAAGAAATAAAATATATAAATTGAGTTTATTTCTCCATTTCAACCATTTTCTAAATTACTGTGAAAATTCATTTTATTCGAAATCCATTAACATTGTTTTCGTGGAGGAAGAGGATTTATAATCACACAAAATGATAACAACAATTAATTTTCAGTTTTATTATCAATGTACTCTCTTAACATGAACGTGAACAAGTTTAGCACCATGGTGTACTTCCAATGAAGGTGGCCACGGTGGCCTAGTGGTCAGGGTATCGGATCGTGGCTGGCTTGTCACGAGTTCGAGCCCAGTACCCCTAAAGAGCCGCCGTGTAAGGGAGCGACGCACGTTAACTCTATCGAGAGCTCAAACGTCCTCCCGTTGGTGTCGTGTGGTAGTTAGGAGAGGGGGTGCCACCTCAGTTGTCATTCTCATCACTTGACCATGGCTCAAAATTACGAGGTCCGTGGCCAAAAGCCTTCGTGTAGCTCAACAGTGCGACGTTAATATTCACTCACTCATTTGGCAAAGGCCATATCAAGGACCATGAAATTCATGGCAGAGGCTACGTGAAGCCTGTCGTTATCCGTAGCTTTGAGCACCATATATTTGACAGAAATCAGCTTGGTTTTACCCCAATTTTGAGCGAGAACGCCCTGGGGTGGTCAGAGGCCTCCCACCTCTCTTCCCCTTCCAATAACCTCACGAGAGAATTTGTGTCTCGATGGCTTTTTCGGTACCCACATGACGCGAAAGCACTACATTTACAAGCATCCATGTCTTCTCAAGGATTCGAATCCAGTCCCAACGGCTCAGCAGTCAGGGTCACTAATCACTATTCCGACTGGGCGGAAGGTATATTACGGAAGGAGCGCACACGAGAATTTGTTTTTGCGTTTGTGCGAAATTCGACAACGTATAGCAATTTGCGATGTTTTTTGTTTTGACGATGTTTTCTGAGTTTATACGAAATTCGTTTATGGTATAATACGTAATTACCAATGAAGGTTTCAATATTTACCACTTTTATATTAAAACTTTCAAGGGGATACATAGTAAATGCTTAATATGGTGTAAAAAAAGCTTGATACGTATTAGCGTCACCGCAGTCAAATTGGCTGAACATGAATTGCACCTGACCAAATTTGACTTCCACCAAAATACGACTTATTGGTATTTTTTCATGTGAAACACTTTAGTATATTTGTTGTTTTGATGTCTATGTACGATTCGCATGACGCCAATTTCGGTGCGGTGACGCTAGTACGTAAATAAAAGCTTTCATACAATGTTTTAATTTAATTTTATTTGTAACATCTAAGCACAAATACTATTTCGAGCTTATTCTTAAACTTAAAGCCAAGAAAAGGCATTGCTTTACATCTATTCACTTCGGGAGTAACCATGGTTTCTAATCATAGAAAAATTTTATATTTAATTTTTAAGTGCTAATTTCTAGGAAAGGTATATGAGAGAGACGGGGGCACCCTAGTGATCAAAGTCAGAGACTAGTGATCGGCACACCATGAATTCGAATCCAGTGATACTGATGCCCGTTAAATATTTCGAGACTCAAAGTCCTCCCGTTGGCGTGGTATAGAAGTTGAGATGGGGTGAAAATGCCAGCTGAGAGGTCATGACCATGGTTTGAATTTGCGAAGTTCACATCATTAATAGGCCTCGTTTTTTTTGTACAACGTTAATAGAACTCTCATTCGATGCAGGAAAATTTAAATTTAAAAATTTAAATTGAAAGTTTTAAATTAAGAAGCAAATTCATTTAACTCGAATTATGAAACATTTCTTTTGACTTGTTTGAGACCCAAAATCATAAAATCAAAATGAGTTAAAAAAACAACTCGTGTATTTTTAAATTTAATTTGATAGACGCTATTTTTAAGGAATATTTCTGTTAAAAATGATGCTCTTACGAACTTTTAAGTTTATAGTTCTTTTTACTGAAATAACACTTAAGCGTTAAAAGATATAAATTGAACAAAAACTCCTTGCGTATAAACCATCTTAATTATTTTTATACTGGAATTTTTTTTTAAACAAAAAATTCCTAACGTAAGAATTGAAAACCGTTAAACGTTAGTTGAGAATCATATTATCTTTTTTTTTTCGTTCTCCCCTGAATATACATTTCAACTTGCAGCTTTGCATTAAAATACTATTACGGCAATAATCATCATTTAGATTTTAAATGCTTCGCTGAAGTTTGTGTGGAAATTCCATTCTACGGCATTCTTGATCAATGAAAATATCGGATTTCTTTTCATTTGACTACTAAATCAAGTACTTTTTTTCGTTGCTCGTGGAACTGTTTTTAACCGAATTCGATTTCTTCTGTCCCAATAAGCTTTTTCCTTGTTTTTTAATGTTTTATTTGAAATAATTATTTTATGGAGTTAGATTTCAATGAAATAAATTGGATATTAGTATGTCGATAAAAGAAAGCGTGTTTAAAGATTTATGTAGGTTAGATCCAATCGTAGTATGTTTTATTTTCGACACTGAAAATAAAATTGAAATCAATTCGAATTGTTGAGTGGTGAGAAAAAACTGAGATTACATGTGTCAGGGATAACCAATAAAAAAGTGATCAAAGATCATTGTGATAAGTGTTGAAAACACTTTAGAAAAAGTGACTGAAAACTTTTTATTGCCTTTGCCTTGGTAACTTTTTTTTTGGGGTGGGGGGTGGGGGAGTGGTGTAAATATAACCAAAAGGAACAAAAATTCTGTCTCAAAGAAGCATTCATTTGTGACGCATGTTAAAGAAGAAATTTTATTTATAAAAATAGAGGTAAACACTTTCTATACTGCCATTATCAAATTTTTAATTTTTAAAATAAAAATGTGTAGATTTTTTTTAACAGAAAAGAAAATAAACAACTTCAAAATAGGAACTTTTTTAAAATATTGGGTCCGTGAGAACTCATTAACTTTTGGTCTGCGTTTTGAGTAACGGGTTCGAGTCCTGATACTACAGAAAACCCTCCGAATAGAAAGGGATGATGTGCGTCAAATCTGTCTCGCTCCAGTTTCACATTGAGTGGGATTTAGGAGAGTTGAGCGAGGATTCGGATGTAGTCCGCATCACTTGACAGAGGTGTAAAATCACCAATAACCCTCCTATTACTTGAAGCGGGCGTCCTTAAGAAACACTTCAACACATTAGTCACCTGTATAGTGCTCAAAGCCACGGCTAACGACAAGTGTACAACGAGCACCTTACTACGATGTATTCCGTGGGCCTTGATCTGATGTTACTGTCGATCAAGTGGCATAAGTAACAACACACCAAAAAATTAGTCTTTTCGAATGCTTTTGAAGTTGATAAAAATCTATATCAATGCATTTTCTGTATCTGAATATTGATTACAAAGATTCGCCGTATTCTAAAATTATTATTATTTTTTATTTCGAATATTTGTTTGCGCAAATGTATTTTTTAACTTAAATGTAAATTTTACCGTTATGAGGAATGTGTATCAGTTCATATAAAAATAATAATTCTTCACTTATACATATTTATAAAGGGTGTTTTTTTAGAGGTATAGAACTTTAAATTGCAATAAAACAACGATGTATTATTCGATTGACATGAATTTTTTTTATTCGAAAGATAATCTTGTGGCATTACATTTTAAATATGATTTCTGGCATATGGCTGGCTCGGATGTAGTCCAATCTGGACGTCCAATTTTCGATGACTTTTTCCAACATTTGTGGCCGTATATCGGCAATAACACGGCGAATGTTGTCTTCCAAATGGTCAAGCGTTTGTGGCTTATCCACATAGACCAATGACTTTACATAGATCCACAGAAAATAGTCTAGCGGTGTTAAATCACAAGATCTTGGAGGCCAATTCACAGGTCCAAAACGTGAAATTAGGTGGTCACCAAACGTGTCTTTCAATAAATCGATTGTGGCACGAGCTGTGTGACATGTTGCGCCGTCTTGTTGGAACCACAGCTCCTGGACATCATGATTGTTCAATTCAGGAATGAAAAAGTTAGTAATCATGGCACTATACCGATCACCATTGACTGTAACGTTGTGGCCTTCATCGTTTTTGAAGAAGGATTCCACCAGCCCATAAATCGCACCAAACAGTCAGTTTTTCTGGATGTAACGGTGTTTCGACATACACTTGTGGATTAGCTTCACTCCAAATGCGGCAGTTTTGTTTGTTGACCTAGCCATTCCACCAGAAGTGCGCTTCATCGCTAAACAAAATTCGCTTATGAAAATCGGGAACAACGGCAGTCTCGTTTTGGGCCCATTCGACGAATCTCTGAGACGTGAGTCTATTCATGATGAATTGCCAAACCAAACTGAGAATAAATCACTCGACAGCTGTTAAACCGGTCGCCATCTTGGAAAGTAATGCCAACTTAAACTTTTATACCTGGCAAAAAAACACTCTTTAGATGTATTATCCAAAATTCTGTTTGAGTAGGAGAAAATAGGGTAAATATTATTTTTTTAATGCAGAGCATTGCGCGATATTAGAAATTAACCTCAGACCTCTAAATTTCTGATTTGAGTTTCTCATTCTTGGCATAATTAATATTTAAAATAAGTCTCATAGGTCTGAGATTCCCCTGCATTAGCATGATTTTGTATTTATTTCATTTATTATTTTCTTTTTACAGTTAGGTTTTTGTTTGTTGTGAAATAAAGGGAAAAATTGAGCGTACTTTTGTTAGATTTTTCAGTAAAAATCATTGGGTTTTTCTAGTGGTGTAATTCTTTACAATAGTTTACGCACCAAATGAATTTGATTTTTATGCTATTCTTCACTTAGAATGCATGTTTTAACGAATTATCTTCAAAAAAAGTGCATTTGAAATATTAATATTTAGTTTATAATAAAATATTTTTTGTATATAACATTTTAATATTTTTAATATATATTTTAATATAATATATTTTTAATATAATTTATTTATTGTATAATATATTTACACAAAAAAGTGAATTTCTTAAAGTAATTTATATTTTAGATTCGTTATTTTTTTAAACCTGTTTAAAAGAATCGAGCTAAAATAGAATTTTATTTTTCAGTCTTTATCTTATAATTTTTCCCTTGATATTTATTGGGCCGTGTATGTCAATTTAAGTAATGTAAAATATTTAGCTCTATTTAAATTTGTTTTCGTTATTTTGAACTAATTTTTAACCGACTATTTTAAATTATACGCTAGTTCAGGTTGAAATTTCTGTTCTGTATTATTATCATCTGCTTTAATTAAAATTTCTAATTTTTTGTCTGATTACTTAATTTATTTGCTGATATATAATCGTCTGTTGTTAAAGTTATGTTTCTTATGTTGGCATCTTTTGCAATTATTCTAAATGCTTTTTTTAAGCCGGGGAAAAGAATATTAAAGCATAATGGACGGTAGCTTAACCTAATATGTAATTACTTTTTGTATATTTTCGAGGTATAACCATTCATCTGTAAATCTTTTTGATCGTTTGGGTGATAATAAGAATAAAATCGGTCTTGGACAAAAAAAAAAACTGGTTACTATTAATCACATATTTGATTTTTCGAAGTTTAACTAGGATTAAAATCCTGCTTACATTATTCATTAAAAAAGAAAACCCTTACAAATGAATAAATTAAAATTTTTAATGTGCTTAATAATACGTCGCATTATGAATTATTTTGTCTCGCCAACTATCCTGCGATTAAAATGCAACTTAAAACGGTCGATATTGTCTGGCTTAAAAGGGTTTCATTAAGATTTAATCTAAATCTAGAATTTCTTGCTTGTGGATGTATTTGACTGGGGGGTAAATAGTTATTTTACCGAAAAAGAAGAGTTTTTTCACGAAATTCAGTCATTTGATTACATGGTAAGTTTTTCCTCCGCACATACGTAGTAGCTTACTCATTCAGCTCGCTAATTTATAGTGGAATTAAACTGAAAAAGGGGTAATATTTTGAATCCAATTTATGGAATGTTGTTAAATGTTAGCAAAATATATTAAATATGCGTTTTTTTACCTAAAATTCTTAGTTTTTTCTTGTGAGTTAGATGAATTTTTTGCATCTTTTTTACATCAAGATAAAACTTTATTTTAATTTATCGAAGAATTTTTTTTATAGTTATATAAGGTATCCGACTACGTTCGGAATCGTCATTTTTCAAAAGCGTAGAAACAAACAATTTTTAAGTATTTAGTGACACTTAGAATAGAATACATGTTTTAACTTGTTTTAAGAATATTATCACAATAAAAAAAATTATTTAAATGCAATAATTTGACTAAAATGAACATAGAATTAACCTTTTTCAAAACATTCTCCATTTTAAGAAAAATACGTCCATAATAATAATATTTTACAAACAGTGGACCACGAAAGGACTCGTACACTTACGATTTCCTATAAAATTTAGTGTTTTCGACTAATAAAATTTAATATATTGGAATTGTAATTTTTTCTTTTTTTGTTTTCCTGCAACTTATTCTTAATGGAATGACATAATCAATTTTTTTAAAAAATAGAACAGTTACTTTTAAAAATTAATAATAAAAAACTAATAAAAAATTACGGTACAAAAGCCTTGGTACACTTAACAAAAATCTCAATATAGCATTAAATATTGTATTTCTTTCTTAATTTAGTAATTAGTAGGATATCTTTTAGTGTCCACAACAGCTTTTAAACATCTTGGTACAGATTTAATGTTTTTGTAATATCTGCATTCATTTACATCATTCTTCTGTGATTATTGCAGTGTTTCTCAAATTGTAGGGCACGCCCCTTAGGGGGGAGCGCGAGCATATCGAAAATAAAAGATTTGAAAAATAATTAATTTACTGCAATGAACTAAAACAAAATACTTTCAGACATAATAAAAAATGCTCTTTTACTCTGATATAATTCATAGGCGCGATATTAAGTCATCAAAAATAAAAACTTCTTCAATACCTGATTAACTATCTTTGATCCTATGACCAAATAAAAAAAACTTTTATTTTATTTGCTGTAATCCCATTATGAGAGGTTTTTTATTACGTTTTATTTTTAAACCTTACATACTACTCTTTCAGAGAGAAAACGGATCCCAGACTCAGAATCGAAAAAATTTAGGAACATAAAAAAAATTCATCACTGCCATTATTTTTGAAATACTGCACATAAAAGCTGTAATCTGTTTGACCTTCTAAGTTATTGGTACAGTTAGCTATGTCCCCTCTCTTATGTGTTTGTTTCTCATTTAGGGAAGTTGTAAGTAATGTATTTCTCTGTTGCGCTTTTTTCCATGCAAAAGAGTTTTACGATATTTGAAAAACCACGGAGAGCACTTTGAAGGATTACTTGGCCAAGACTTATTTTTATGAATATTCTCAAACATATAAAATATAACGAAAAACGTTTTACACGTGTACAAAAAATAATTATAAAAAAAGGATTGGGGTGACTCAATAACCCCGCTCGACCATTAGTATCGAGTGCGTGCCTTCTCCCGGGTTAAAACATGTTGAAGTTTTTTCGCTTTAAATATTAAAAATAATACAATTACTCTTCATCGGAATTTTGTATTGTTCATTATTTAACATCAATTTTAAATGCTAATTCTGTGAGGCTTAAAATTACAATTCGCTTAAAACGAATTATAATTTGAGCAATCATTTAAAAAAAATCATTTTACATTTTTGTAAACACTATCGCGTACTTGGCTTTACTGTCCTTACAATTCAGCTATTATATCAATAGTGTTTTATTTTCTTACAAATGAACTCGTGTAAGAAGCGGGCACTTCAGCCGGTAAACTTTTAATGTATCAGTGCTGCACAGAGTATTTTATAACTAATTAATTAATACTAAATTAAAAAAAAGTTTATTAAGTATTAACGACTTCTATGGACTTGTCTTGCAAAGCAAAGTTTTTATAAGGAATGCTTATGATTAGAAAATGACCCTCTGAGTTCTTTTTCTACATTTAGCAGATATCTATATTTTGTCTTCTAAGCAGCCACCGCATTTTGCAATGTGTTCAATTTAAAAATTAGTGAAAGGAAAAGTAACATAATACTTATCCTATTACTTAATTTATTTATTTTTGCTTAAAAGTAGTATACAAAATTTAATACTTATGTTATTAATTTGTATGGTTAATAATATTAAGATTGCATATTGTAGCGTTAGCGTCAAAATGCATTATTATTGCATTCAGTACATTATTAATATATAAGCGGGCGGGATAAAAATTGTGATTGAAAAAGAGAGCGCCAGTATTGAAAGTTTGAGAAGCACTCGATTATTGTTTTTACGTCACATTATGTGTTTATATGTCATGTTTTCTTTCTTTTTTTTTCAAATCCAAATTATCCCCAAATATTTTCAACTGGGCTAAATAAACAGATTAAGGAGGTGTTTTCAGAATTTTGGAGCAATTATACAGACAGCAGCTTCGTGCATTGAGAGCAGTGCGCTTGGTGTCATTATCCTGTTAAAAATGAAGTCGTCTCTAATATCCAAATTTTAAGGGGATAATTTAAAATTATAGTAAATCAAATAATTATAGTAAAATTTATAATAATTTTTATGTAATATATATTTATAATAATTTTATATAATTATATATAATTTTTAAGTATAGTAATAGATATTTATAGAGTAAAATCAAACGTAAAAGTTTGATAAAATATAAATCTATTTTAATCTAAAGGGACGTTTTTATTATCAAAAAGGATTTATTTTAAAACAAGAACAGTAACAGGCAAATATATTGTAGATTTATATGTATATATATAAATTTCTCCTTAAATAAATTTCAAAATGAATAAACTTTAAAAACCTAATTTTTAAAAATTTTAAAAAAGAGTCGGCGGGCCGCAATTTACGTACTGGCGGGCCACGTGTTGGACATACCTGGTTTAGCCCGAAATTGTTTTTTCCGAAACTGAAATGTGACTTTTTTTACACTATCCTTTGAGGATCGACCAATTGCATGGTGAACTTTTGCTTGCTTGTAGCTTTCTGTAAGAGTGAAGTCTGTCATGTGGTACACTTTTGGATTCATATCTTTCTTGATGAAGTTTTTCAAGTAGTATTTGGAAATTTTCCTTTAGACTCGGACGTTTCGTGTTTATGAGCTTCTAAAACTGTACCATACCTTCTAAAACTCGCTAACATGATTAAGATCCATTGTTTCATCATGTTCTTCCTTTGCTTTATCAGTTTCAACTTCATCCAAAAGAGATTAAAGAGGCCCATTTATTATATATATATTCTATTCATTTACATTTATAAATCATAATGAGTCATACAACACAACGATCAAAACCACTAAGTTGTTCGTAGAAAAAAAAATGTATCCTGTTCATAGAAAAAATTTTGGAACAAAAATGGTCACGCGGGAAACTCAGTCACCTCAAGTATCTTAAGAAAGTAAAAATCGTTTATCATTGCCAAAAAAGAGGAAGAAATGAGAGATAAATAAATTTTAGTTGTGGCTAATGACACCTGTCTGACGTAGTCAGATCGAGTCCCACGAAATTCATCGTGGCAAGGGGCTAGAAGTACGCCTGTCGTTGACCTTGACCACCATACAGTTGATAGTACGAATTAGCTCGGCGGAATTCGCCAAAGGGACGATAGATGGCGACACCACCTATCTCCACCTACACAATTTAGGCATGTAACTGAATGGGAGGGAAATATTCTTCAGTTCCCTGCACTCGTGATTCAACCCACAAGACTTTCAGACCCACTGATTTAACGAGCACGTACTCCGTGTGTACTCGGAGGGTATTTGGTGGCATCGAACTTAGGCCTTCCGGTCTGGAGTCCGATGCTCTAACCACTAGGCCACCCACGGCCCATAAATTTTAGTCCCTATGAAGAGTGTCATATAGGAGTATACTGACAAGGTCATTGGTTAGAAATGAACAGTTTTCCCAAAATTAACAGTTTCGTAAATCTGGGGTGACTCAGTGCCCCGCGCAACTGCTGCTGGTTAAATAAAAAAAATTCTTTTGAGGGATGTGCATTTCCGCAATTCGACCACATGTCCGTTAGCGTACATATACAACAATGTTAGAACTACTCATAAACAGCATCCTATTTTTCCAATTTCAAAAGAAAGTCTAAATTGTTGTATCTAAACACATAACTTAGTTTATTTCGTGTCACTTTTCGTACGAATAGAAAATTTTCAATGCTGCCCTTCTGTGGATTTCAATAAGTTCAACCATTATCACACTGATTGAAACCCGAATGGGCTGTAATTTTGCGAATCCTTATTCTCATTCTGTCATCCGCTCATTACGACTCGGAATCGTTTGTAAATCTCATTAGATATGCTGATCTTGCGCGATACTTTAGCTAATAAAGGGATTCAATAGTTTCTCGTTTGTAAAATGAATTATTTATTACTTAGATTAAATTGCATCCTGTGAGTACTTTCACGTTTTGAAAGTTATTATTATCGGTAGATTGGAGTAAGGAATTGTATGGATCACACTTCTAGAATAAGAGGAGGTGGAAAGATGACATATAATTTATATTATATAAAATGCACTTTTTTTTTCCTCTGAAAGGTAAATTTTTAAATAAAACTACTATAATATAAACTAATATAATCGTCTTCTGGTCTTTTTTTTTTCATTTCGCATGTATTTCCACAGAGTGAAAATTTGAATAAAATTGTATTTTTACAATCTTATTATGGTGTATTTATGTAAATTTGCAGTTGTGCATTTTTGCAAATGTACTATTCATTGGCTTAATGGAGAATATTAGAGCTCCTCTGTAAAGTCATATTTTGGGCCCCAAGCTTGATCTTAGAAAAGATTACGCACTAGACGTCAGTCAGGCTTTGCCTGCCCTCCTCACGATGCAGCAGTGTACGTTGTGCTAATGGTATTATTGTTGTTTTTTTAAAGCAAAATGTTTCTCAAACTGTGGGGCGTGTCACCCTCAGGGGGGCGTGATAACATTACAAAGGGGGTGCGAGCATATTGGAAAGTCGAAAACAAAAAATTACTTAAAAAAATTATCAACTTACTGAAAGGAAACAAATAAAAACTCATTCTGACATAAAAATAAAATATGCATTTGCACTGATGTAATACACTTATAAATATATCAATGCACAATGTATTTTATAATTAATTGGAACAGTACTGAGTAAGAACCAGTTTAATAATTACCAGTGACCGCATAGGCTTGTCATATACGAAATTAAATACAAACATTATCACTTATCTTAATAATTTGTGCGGTTCTCTTTTAATCCCTTAAATGCCGATTAAAAATGACGTGATTCGCTTCTCAATGCCACCGTTTAACAGGTAGGTGAACGTATAGGGTGTATGGAGGGGGGTTAGAAAAGGAATAAATAAGCAAATACTCTCTGATAGTAGGTAAATCCTGCCAAACACTGTCAAGGTCATTTTATTGCATTCCAAAGCGTTCGGAATAATTTTATGGATAGCCTTCAACAGTAAAGATCGTGCTTGAGAAAGACGTATATATACGTTCGGGGCAATTAAAACACTGGCTGGGCGAGACGTTTATATACGTCGGTTTCACTTAAAGTCGTACTGCAGCTTTAGTGTCAAAGTATAGTATTATTGAATTCAATACATTGTTATTGTACGGAGGGGTACGCAAGGAAAATTATGATTGGAAATTGGGTCGTAAATATATTGAACGTTTGAAAAGCATTGTTTTAAAGTCTTCTGTTGTACAGATTGGTTGGTCTACTGATGCGCATTTTACTGTAGTGCACTTTTGCTGGTTCACTGTAGTGCGCTTTTGCTGGTGTACTGTAGTGCACTTTTGCTGGTGTACTGTAGTGCACTTTTGCTGGTGTACTGTAGTGCAATTTTGCTGGTGTACTGTTGTGCAACTTTTGCTGGTGTACTGTTGTGCAACATTGCTGGTGTGCTGTTGTTCAATATTGCTGGTGTAACGTTGTGCAATATTGCTCGTGTAACGTTGTGCAATATTGCTCGTGTACCGTTGTGCAATATTGCTCGTGTACTGTTGTTGCAATATTGCTGGTGTACTGTGTTGCAATATTGCTGGTGTACTGTGTTGCAATATTGCTGGTGTACTGTGTTGCAATATTGCTGGTGTACTGTGTTGCAATATTGCTGGTGTACTGTGTTGCAATATTGCTGGTGTACTGTGTTGCAATATTGCTCGTGTACTGTTGTGCAATATTGCTGGTGTGCTGTTGTGCAATATTGCTGGTGTGCTGTTGTGCAATATTGCTGGTGTACTGTTGTGCAATATTGCTGGTGTACTGTTGTGCAATATTGCTGGTGTGCTGTTGTGCAATACTGCTGGTGTACTGTTGTGCAACATTGCTGGTGTACTGTTGTGCAACATTGCTGGTGTACTGTTGTGCAACATTGCTGGTGTACTGTTGTGCAACATTGCTGGTGCACTGTGTTGCAACATTGCTGGTGTACTGTTGTGCAATATTGCTGGTGTACTGTTGTGCAATATTGCTGGTGTACCGTTGTGCAATATTGCTGGTGTACCGTTGTGCAATATTGCTCGTGTACCGTTGTGCAATATTGCTCGTGTACCGTTGTGCATTATTGCTCGTGTACCGTTGTGCATTATTGCTCGTGTACCGTTGTGCAATATTGCTCGTGTACCGTTGTGCAATATTGCTCGTGTACCGTTGTGCAATATTGCTCGTGTACCGTTGTGCAATATTGCTCGTGTACCGTTGTGCAATATTGCTCGTGTACCGTTGTGCAATATTGCTGGTGTACCGTTGTGCAATATTGCTGGTGTACCGTTGTGCAATATTGCTGGTGTACTGTGTTGCAATATTGCTGGTGTACTGTGTTGCAACATTTCTGGTGTACTGTGTTGCAATATTGCTGGTGTACCGTTGTGCAATTGCTCGTGTACCGTTGTGCAATATTGCTCGTGTACCGTTGTGCAATATTGCTGGTGTACCGTTGTGCAATATTGCTGGTGTACCGTTGTGCAATATTGCTGGTGTGCCGTTGTGCAATATTGCTGGTGTACCGTTGTGCAATATTGCTGGTGTACCGTTGTGCAACATTGCTGGTGTACTGTTGTGCAACATTGCTGGTGTACTGTGTTGCAACATTGCTGGTGTACTGTGTTGCAACATTGCTGGTGTACTGTGTTGCAATATTGCTGGTGTACTGTTGTGCAATATTGCTGGTGTACTGTTGTGCAATATTGCTCGTGTACCGTTGTGCAATATTGCTCGTGTACCGTTGTGCAATATTGCTCGTGTACCGTTGTGCAATATTGCTGGTGTACCGTTGTGCAATATTGCTGGTGTACCGTTGTGCAATATTGCTGGTGTACCGTTGTGCAATATTGCTGGTGTACTGTTGTGCAATATTGCCGGTGTGCTGTTGTGCAATATTGCCGGTGTGCTGTTGTGCAATACTGCCGGTGCACTGTTGTGCAATACTGCCGGTGTACTGTTGTGCAATACTGCCGGTGTACTGTTGTGCAATACTGCTGGTGTACTGTTGTGCAACATTGCTGGTGTACTGTTGTGCAACATTGCTGGTGTACTGTTGTGCAACATTGCTGGTGTACTGTTGTGCAATATTGCTGGTGTACTGTTGTGCAATATTTTTCGTGTACTGTTGTGCAATATTTTTCGTGTACTGTTGTGCAATATTTTTCGTGTACTGTTTGCAATATTGTACTGTTGTGCAACATTGCTGTACCGTTGTGCAACATTGCTGGTGTACCGTTGTGCAACATTGCTGGTGTACCGTTGTGCAACATTGCTGGTGTACTGTTGTGCAACATTGCTGGTGTACCGTGTATTGCTGTGTACCGTTGTGCAATATTTTTCGTGTACTGTTGTGCAATATTGCTCGTTCGTTGTGCAATATTGCTCGTGTACCGTTGTGCAATATTGCTCGTGTACCGTTGTGCAATATTGCTGGTGTACCGTTGTGCAATATTGCTGGTGTGCCGTTGTGCAATATTGCTGGTGTGCCGTTGTGCAATATTGCTGGTGTGCCGTTGTGCAATATTGCTGGTGTGCCGTTGTGCAATATTGCTGGTGTGCCGTTGTGCAATATTGCTGGTGTGCCGTTGTGCAATATTGCTGGTGTGCCGTTGTGCAATATTGCTGGTGTGCCGTTGTGCAATATTGCTGGTGTGCCGTTGTGCAATATTGCTGGTGTGCCGTTGTGCAATATTGCTGGTGTGCCGTTGTGCAATATTGCTGGTGTGCCGTTGTGCAATATTGCTGGTGTGCCGTTGTGCAATAATGCTGTTGTGCAATATTGCTCTTGTGCTGTTGTGCAGTATTGCTCGTGTACTGTTGTGCAGTATTGCTCGTGTACTGTTGTGCAGTATAGCTGGTCTGCTCTTGTGTCTAGCTACTGTTGTGCAGTATAGCTGGTCTGCTCTTGTGCAATCTAGCTGGTCTGCTCTTGTGCAATCTAGCTGGTCTGCTCTTGTAGCTGGTCTGCTCTTGTGCAATCTAGCTGGTCTGCTCTTGTGCAATCTAGCTGGTCTGCTCTTGTGCAATCTAGCTGGTCTGCTCTTGTGCAATCTAGCTGGTCTGCTCTTGTGCAATCTAGCTGGTCTGCTCTTGTGCAATCTAGCTGGTCTGCTCTTGTGCATCTAGCTGGTCTGCTCTTGTGCAATCTAGCTGGTCTGCTCTTGTGCAATCTAGCTGGTCTGCTCTTGTGCAATCTAGCTGGTCTGCTCTTGTGCAATCTAGCTGGTCTGCTCTTGTGCAATCTAGCTGGTCTGCTCTTGTGCAATCTAGCTGGTCTGCTCTTGTGCAATCTAGCTGGTCTGCTCTTCTGCAATATAGCTGGTTTACTGCTGTGCAATATTGCTGATCTACTATTGCATATTATTGCAAGTGTGGTATTGAGCCACATTTTGTGATTAAGACATTTGAGGTTATTATTTAACACAAACACACCTATCAATTATTCAAAAAAATGCAGTCTTCACTTTATTCTTCACAATAATGTATTTCGTATATTCCGTTAAATCTGATTCTAAGAAATATTACGAAATGTTGCTCTTCAAAGAAAAGAAACTTGTTGAATTTCTTCAAGTAGTTTCGTGGTCGCAGTAACATATTTATCATAGGCTCGAACTTCTGGTCGGTGTTGTGGGGCTGCGGTAGCCCAGTGGTTAAGGTATCCAACCATGGCAGGCATGTCATGAGTTCGATCCTAGTACCACTAAAGACCCGCCGTGTAGGGCAGTGATGCACGTTAAATCTGTCGAGAGCTGAAACGTCCTCCCGTTGGTGTGGTGTGGTAGTTAGGAGAGGGGGGTGCCAGCTCAGGTGTCGTCCACGTCACTTGACCATTGTTCAAAATTACGTGGTCCGTCGCCAAAAGCCCTCGTGTAGCTGAACAGTGCGACGTTAATATTAACTCACTCACTCACTGGTCGGCGTTGTGGAGTAGCTGATTCCAGTGCTCGTGTCACTGAAGCCCTAACGTGTAGAGTAGCTGATACACGTTCAATCTCTCGTGGCACAAAGTCCTTGCTTTGGTACGGTGTGCGCATTAGGAGAGTGCGGGGCCAGCTGAGGTGTCATTCTTGTTACTTGGCCGGGTCTCAAAATTGTGATATCCTTCGCCACTATGCCGCGTGTTGCTGTATAGTGTTATATAAATAAACACTCTTATTCACTCGCGTACCAATCAAAAGTTCACCTCTTACATAAAATCTTTTTTTTGTATGTTACTTCTGTTAATATATATTTCAGTACGGAAAAATTATTGTAGTTTTAAGGTACTGATTCACACAAATACGTTGGCTAATTATAAGAAAATTGCAGCCTTTACTTCCTCCTTTAATATAACGCCTTTTGTATACCTCATTGAATCTTATTCTTCCTTAGAAATATTATGAAATGTTGCTGTCGAAGGTATAGTACCCATTTGAATTCTTTCTTTAAAAGTTTCATCACTGGAAACGTACTGATCATTTATTATTTCTATTCTCGTCTTCAAAACTTGAGAGCAATTTCTTTTTCCACTTCCACGTATATTCGCAACATTTTCCCCTCAACTAGAGAGCAATTTCTTTTTCCTCTTCCACGTATATTCGCAACATTTTCTCCTGCT
Organism: Trichonephila clavipes; assembly: GCA_019973935.1. Classification (NCBI taxonomy): domain Eukaryota; kingdom Metazoa; phylum Arthropoda; class Arachnida; order Araneae; family Nephilidae; genus Trichonephila; species Trichonephila clavipes. The sequence goes on from BMAU01009311.1 coordinate 1,547,956, forward strand.
TCGATATCTGTCGACCCGAACTCGGTGTCTGATAGATCATTACTAATTGCAAATAATAAGTCTTCACTTTCAAAAAGTTACTCAACTTCCTCATTTTCAGAAAATCTTTGCCCATGCTATTTATTTCATTATTAAGAACTTGGTGAATGTTGAGTGCTTCGAAATTTATATTGGTGAAGAGCAACCACTCATAATGGAAGTAGTCTTACGAAAAAGAAATACAAATCTCACATACACTTAATTCTTAACTCAAATATGGTACTTGAGGCTTAAAACACCAGATACTCTTTTATTGTAATTTATATTCATAATTATTTTTAATTAAATATAGCAAGCAAAAACTCTTCCTAAAATGTGTGGCTAACTGACAGAATGCGTAGAATTTGCCTTTGTACTACTTTGTTTGCTCTGTCAGAAGATTCGTCATGGTAATTAGGTATCCTACTACGTTCGGAACCGTGATTTTCCAAAAGCGTATGAATGGATAATATTTATGATATTTAGTGTCACTTAAATTATAAAATGTATATAAAATTGTTTTAGGAATAGTATTACAGTAAAAAATTATTTAAGTACAATATTTTGACAAAAAATGCACATAGAATTACCAATTTTCAAAATCTCCTTTTGTGAAAAATGCTTCTATAACAATAATAATATTTTGACTGTATACAGCCCTGACCTCTGTACAGAGGATCAACCAGAATTTTTGAAATATATAAATAAAAAAATGGTTTATCCATGTTTTACGACAACAGTGGGGAGAAATTTTAAGAAAAAAACGTTGATAATTATTTCAATGGGTGTTAACTCTGAAAATAATGTGAATTTTTCAAAAAAAAAGTTCAGAATCTCTGGAGAAGTCTTTAATTTATATAAGTGAAATATTATTTTAGAAGCATTTTTTAATAAAAGAGCATTTTGAAAAAAGATAATTCTAAGTTAACTTTTTGCCAAAATATTGTATTTAAATAATTTTTTTTGTCAAAATATCCTTAAAACAATTTTATACATATATTCTAATCTAAGTGACACTAAATATCATGAAAATCATCCATTTATGAGCTTTTCTAAAATCATGGTTCCGAACGTAGTTGGATACCTTAAATAAAAACATAGTTTTTTATCGTAATTACAATATTCTAATAATTTCATAGCAAAACATTTGTCGCTGAATTTAAAAATATATACAGAATCTCTCTCTCTCTCTCAAATTTTGTCTAAAAGATTTAATTTCTTCATGACTATAGCTGGTGTCTGTAAGATTGAAATTACAAGGAAGTAAATAAAAATCACAAATTCAAAGCTTTTTTAATTTGTTTTTGATATTGTTTTTAACATGAAATGCTTAAGGGGAGCGAAAAAAATATATTTGCATAAAGAGAATTTCGTGACTACATCTTATCTAATCTTAAACCTAAATCGAAAATGTTCTTGGGAAAGTAAGCATTCTAAGCCGAAATAAATTGAAGAGTTTCTGAATGAAAAAAAACTACATAAAAGCGGAACTTTTCGAATAAAAATTAAGAAAAGAGAAATGTTGGAAACGTGTGTGGAAAAAAGGCTACGTAATGCATTTCTGATACTCTGAAATTCGGGGGTTTGTTGCACGATAGTCTGCATGTAATTAATGAAGTGCATAATCCTATGTAAAGGGTGTTTTTTAGAGGTATAGATTATTAAATTGCAATAAAACAACGATGTATTATTCGATTGACATGAATTTTTTTTATTCGAAAGATAATCTTGTGGCATTACATTTTAAATATGATTTCTGGCATATGACTGTCACGGCTGGCTCGGATGTAGTCCAATCTGGACGTCCAATTTTCGATGAATTTTTCCACCATTTGTGGCCGTATATCGGCAATAACACGGCGAATGTTGTCTTCCAAATGGTCAAGCGTTTCTGGCTTATCCGCATAGACCAATGACTTTACATAGCCCCACAGAAAATAGTCTAGCGGTGTTAAATCACAAGATCTTGGAGGCCAATTCACAGGTCCAAAACGTGAAATTAGGCGGTCACCAAACATGTCTTTCAATAAATTGATTGTGGCACGAGCTGTGTGACATGTTGCGCCGTCTTGTTGGAATCACAGCTCCTGGACATCATGATTGTTCAATTCAGGAATGAAAAAGTTAGTTATAATGACTCTATACCGACACCATTGACTGTAACGTTGTGGCCTTCATCGTTTTCGAAGAATGATTCCACCAGCCCATAAAGCTCACCAAACAGTCAGTTTTTCTGGATGTAACTGTGTTTCGACATACACTTGTGGATTAGCTTCACTCCAAATGCGGCAGTTTTGTTTGTTGACGTAGCCAGTCAACCAGAAGTGCGCTTCATCGCTAAACAAAATTCGCTTATGAAAATCGGGAACAAGGGCAATCTAGTTTTGGGCCCATTCGAGGAATCTACGCCTTGCTTGATGATCGTTTTGATGAATTGCCAAACCAAACTGAGAATAAATCACTTGACAGCTGTTAAATAGGTCGCCATCTTGGAAAGTAATGCCAACTTAAACTTCTATACCTGGAAAAAACACTCTTTACATGTTAGATAATTGTGTAGCAATATATAATAACATAAAAACCATGTTTCAGTATAATATTGTACATATTAATAAATTAATGATAAAATTTTAAAATGCTTTTAAAAAACGATTATATAACACGTACTGAAGGACCAGAAAGTAATAAATGAGAAATTAATATTGAGAGAAAATATAAGGGAAAAAATTCAAATTGAGTTTATTTCTCCATTTCATTCTATTATCTAAATTACTGTGAGAATTCATTTTATTTAAAATCCATTAACATTGTTTTCGTGGAAGAAGAGGGTTTATAATCACACACACACACACAAAATGAGAAAAAAAATTATATCACTTTCTTATAAAACACTTCAGTATATTTGTGGTTTTGTGATGTCAATGTACGATTCGTGTGACGCCAATTTTGGTGCGGTGATGTGGCCGTGGTAGCCGTGTGGTATAGGTATCGGATTGTGGCTTGCCTTGTCACGAGTTCGAGCCCAGTACCACTAAAGACCCGCCGTGTAGGGCAGCGATGCACGTTAAATCTGTCGAGAGCTGAAACGTCCTCCTGTTGGTGTGGTGTGGTAGTTAGGAGAGGGGGGGTGGTGCCGGCTCAGGTGTCGTCCACGTCACTTGACCATGGTTCAAAATTACGTGGTCCGTCGCCAAAAGCCCTCGTGTAGCTGAACAGTGCGACGTTAATATTCAATCAATCAATTTGTTGTGGTGACGCTAGTACGTAAATAAAAGCTTTCACACAATTAAGTTCTAATTTAATTTTATTTGTAGCATCTAAGCACAAATGCTATTTCAAGCTTATTCTTAAACTTAAGGCCAAGAAAAGGCATTGCTTTACATCTATTCACTTCGAGAGTAACCAGGATTTCTCTCTAATAATAGAAAATTTTTTATATTTAATTTATAAGTGCTATTTTCTAGGAAAGGTATATGACTGGGGTACTCTAGTGATCAAAGTCAGAGACTAGTGGTCGGCATGTCATGAGTTCGAGTCCAGTGGAACTGATGCACGTTAAATATCTCTAGGCTCAAAGTCCTCCGGTTGGTGTGGTATGGAAGTTGAGATGGGGTGGAAATGCCAGCTCAGGTGTCATCCTCGTTACTTGACCATTGTTTGAATTTGCAAAAGTCCATCGCTAATATCCCTTGTGTCTTATAGTACGACGTTGAAAACTATCGCTCTCAACAGGAAATATAAAATTTTAAATTTAAATTTTTAAATCAAAAGTTTTATATAAATTATAGACGCAATTTCATTTAACTATAATCAGTGAACATTTCTTTTGACTTGTTTGAGACCTCAAATTATAAAATAAAACGAGTTAAAAAAACTCGTTTTTTCCTACTTTTTATTTTATTTTAATTTAAATTGATAGACGCAATTTTTAAAGAAATATTTCTGTTTAAGGAATTTTTAAGTTAATAGTTCTTTTAACTGAAATATAACACTTAAACGTTAATAGATATAAATTGAACAATGACTCCTTGCATATAAACCATCTTAATTATTTTTACTGGAACTTTTTTTTAAAAAAATAAATCCTAACGTAAGAACTGAAAACCGTTAAGCGTTAATTGAATCATATTATCTTTTTTTTTTCGTTTCTCCCCTGAATATACATTTCAACTTGCAGCTTTGCATTAAAATACTATTACGACAATAATCATCATTTAGATTTTAAATGCTTCGCTGAAGTTTGTGTGGAAATTCCATTCTACGGCATTCTTGATCAATGAAAATATCGGATTTCTTTTCATTTGACTACTAAATCAAGTACTTTTTTTCGTTGCTCGTGGAACTGTTTTTAACCGAATTCGATTTCTTCTGTCCCAATAAGCTTTTTCCTTTTTTTATGTTTTATTTGAGATAATTAGTTTATGGAGTTAGATTTCTATGAAATAAATTCGATATTTGTATGTCGATAAAAGAAAGCGTATTTAAAGATTCATGGAGGTCAGATCGAATCGTAGTATGTTTTAATTTCGACATTGAAACGAAAATTGAAAGCAATTCGAATTCTAGAGTGGTGGGAAAAAACTGAGATTACATTTGTCTGGGATAACCAATAAAGTGCTCTAAGATGATTGTGATAAGGATTGAAAAAACAATTTAGAAAAAGTGACTGAATACTTTTTATTGCATTTGCAATTGTAACTTTTTTGGGAAGGGGGAAGTGGAGTAAATATAACCAGAATAAGCAAAAAATCTGTCTCAAAGAAGCATTCATTTGAGACGCATGTTAAAGAAGGAAGTTTATTTTAAAAAAATTACAGGTAAACCAGTGGTTCTCAAACTTTCACTACTGGCGCCCCCCTTTTCAATCACAATTTTTATCGCCCCCCCCCTTATACATTAATAATGTACTGAATGCTATAATAATGCACTTTGACGCTAAAGCTACAATACGATCATAATTATAAACCGTACAAATTAACAAGATAAGTATTAAATTTTGTATATCTTAATTTTTTTAAGCATATATATATATATATATATATATATATATATATATATATATATATATATTGCCTTTTAGTTCGATTCACTATAAAAGCGTGTTTTTTAGTTTGTTTTAAAACTATAATTTATTTTATAGTTATTTTTACTATACACTATAAAAATCACAATTCCAGTGAATAGTTTTATTAAGAGAAAATATACTTACCTACTTTCAAGGACTTTTCAATTTTTCTTAGAAAATTTGAGAAAAAATCCAATAGAACTAAAGAAAATGTTCCAAATGTGCGTGTCCTTATTAAAGGACATAAATCACACAGACACTTTTCGCTAACAACACAGGAACGTTATTTTCCAGCTAAACTCAAATCAACTCAAACGTTTCATGTCTCACGATTTTGTGATACTTACTTTCGCTATATCTAGATTAATATGCATTATTTCAGTAGGTTCTTCAATTGCTTGATCAGTTTCAACTTCCTTTAATAGGGATCACAGATGCTCATTTTTTTAATATTCTGCTTATTTATATTTATAAACCATAATAAGTCGTACAACGCAGCAATCAAAACTACAAAATTGCTCATGGGGAAAGTGTAGCATGTTCTAAAAAATAATTGTGTAAAACGTTCTTCATTATGCATTATATGTTTCAGAATACTCATGCTTATCCATATATCATAAAACTCTTTCACATGGAAAAAAGATGAAACAGAAATATATTATATATATTTAGAACTTCCCTAAAAAAAGACCGAGATAACCATACCAGTAAGTTCGAAGGTTAGCTAAAGTAATATTTTAGGTTAAAAGAAACGTAATAAAAAATCTCTCATCGTTCTCATATTGACCGCAAAGCAAACAAAATATTTGTTTAATTTGGTTATAGGATCAAATACGGCTAATGAGCGTTTGAAGTGGAATCTTATATTTTTGATGATCACCAGATGATAAAAATAAATTATATCAGTGTAAATGTGTATTTTTTATTATGTCAGAAAGCATCTTGTTTTACTTCATTCCAAAAAATATTTTTTAAACCTTTTATTTCAATATGCGCCCCCTCGCGCCCCCCATGGGGGGCGCGCGCCCCACAGTTTGAGAAACACTGAGGTAAACACTTTCTAAACTGCCATTATCAAATTTGTTTAATTTTTGAAATAAAAATGTGTGAATATTTTTTGAACATTAAAGAATATAAATATTTTAAAAGCAGAAACTTTTTTTTAAATATTGGGACCGTGAGAACTCATGGCCTGCGTTGTTGAGTCACGGGTTCGAGTCCTGGTGCCACTAAAACCCTCCGAATAGAAAGGGATGATGTGCGTCAAATCTGTCTCGCCTCAATTTCCACGTTGAGTGGGAATTAGGAGAGTTGTGAGCGAGGATACGGATGTGGCCCGCATCACTTGACAGCGGTACAAAATCACCAATAGACCTCGTGTTACTAGAAGCGGGCGTCCTTAAGAAATACATTAACATATTAGGTTGGGGGAAAAGAAATCCATTATTTTTGCATGAAATTCAAGACTTAGTTAAAAATGTTTGGTTTGTCCGATTTAGGTAAAATACGCACCGTTTTGTTGTATAATTTGTTGCCATTTTAAAGGTAGTTTCATAATGCCTCTCTCATAGAAGTCTTGGTCCTTATTGGCGAAAAACTCTAGTAATCGATTTTCACAATCTTCTTTTGATATCAATTTCTTATCACTCAGGAAGTTTTGCAATGTGAGAAAAAGGTGGTAATCGCTTGGTGCTAGGTTCGGACTATATGGTGTCTGCATTAGAACTTCCCAACCAAGCTCCCAGGGTTTCTGGCGAGTAACTACAAACGTATATATATGGCCTGGCGTTGTCTTGATGGAACACAACACTTCATCTCTTGGCCGATTTTGGCCGTTTATGGTCAGTTGCTGGCTTTAAATGGTTCAGTTGTTGACAGTAGATAACTGAATTTAGTGTTTGGCTATTTGAAAGCATTTCATAATAAATTATTCCTTTCCAGTCCCACCAAATGCATAGTAGAACCTTCCTGGCCGCTAGTCCTGGTTTGGCCACCGCGTTTCAGCTACTTCACTTCGCTTTGACCACGATTGTTTTCGCACAATATTGTCGTATGTGACCCATTTCTCATCCCCAGTCACCTTCCGCTTAAGAAATGGCTCCATTTTATTGCGTTTGGCCAAGGCTTCAGATAGAAATTCGATCCATCATGTTTTTTTAGTGTTAATTGGTGTGGCACCCAAACATCGAGCTTCTTTTTGAATTCAACTTTGCGCAAATGTTTTAAGACTGTTTTATGGCAATGCTACGACTTTTAACATGCCGGTCAACTTCGATTATTTCTGTGATTTTATGGCCAATTTTGATGACGGGCCTGCATGTGTGAAGTGAATCTTTAAAATCATAAAGGCCTGAACGGAAAAGACGAAACCAAAATTGCACGTAATTAGCTGTTACAGAATCGGCACCATAAATGCCACGCACAATTTCAGCTCCCTGGCTTGCATTTTCGCTTTATCAAAGAAAAACTTTAAAATGTATCAAATTTCTCTTTGTTGACTTCCATTTTTAACATCCTGTAACTCACAACTGAATGGACCAAACAAAAAAAGACAAAATAATTTTTTTAGTGTGAACTCTCACCTTGACAATGAGCTTAAATTTGAAATTACTTGATCGATACTTCACGAGATATCGACACTACAGCCATCTGCCGAAAAAATAATGGATTTCGTTTTCCCCAACGTAATGTATATATATATATATATATATATATATATATATATATATATACAATTTACAAACGTTAATAAAATACTTTTATTCTTCCACTCAAGTTCAAATACATTTTTTAAAACTTGTACTGGATGACATTTGATAATAGAATTTTTTCAAGTAATAATTCATTAACTAGATGCATGGCCTCGCGTTGCACGGGCTATCACTACTGTTATAAATTTTCCCTTTCTTTCACAAAATCAGAACTTCTAATACTCATTTTCAAAATGACTTAAACCCTTCCCCTCTTCACCACATAGCCCAGCGTTGCTCGGGCTTTCTATTTTCCTCGTGTTTGTACGCGCACAATGTGAGTGATTTCTAAAATTATGTCAAAAGATTTCCCTTTTCCATAATTTGCTCCATTCCACTTATTTTTGATTTAAGACAGGTTTCTTTCCCCTCTCTATAGCCCGCACACGATTCTTTTTAGTGTAAAATTATTGTTCTATCTTCTCCTCCTTCTCACAGATACGATATAGCTTCAAATTTCGATGTATGACTTATGAAAAAATATTGCGTTAGAATTAAAAAAATTATTAATGTGAAGCAATAATAAAAAGAAAACTATTCTGATGCTAAGAGTAAAGCTTTAAAAAGTAGCGTAACGCGAAATTGAAAGTGTTTTTGCTTCCTCAGTTTCGAACCTGGGAACTGCCGTTTTATAATGCGCAGCCGATTTAACAATCGCGCAGTCGGTTCCTTCGGAGAAAAGCATAGAATTGAGCTTTAAAATAAAGGTAGATGTTTTTCAATATCCATTTCGTTATTCCTTAAAGTAAAATATTATTTTTCGGGCTTCATTTTTATGTTAATGCTTTCAAACTTCATATAAATAATAGACGATGTACTTTGTAATTAACAAAGAATTCCTTTAGTAATGAAATAATAGAAATAATCCTTTTAAGGGGGTCACTTCACGCAGCATTTTCCCTATCTCCGTAATGTTAAAAATGACCAAGTTTAAGGAACATTTTTTAAAAATTGGCTGGTTGTACAGTCATGAATTTTTTTTTTGTGTATTCATCGTATTGTTTTTATTATTTTAATAGGAGCATTTGTCAAAATTTTGATTAGTTTTTTTTTAAAAAATTCATATGTGGAGTAACACGTCAAAAATTTTAAAACGATGAAAATTCTTGTACATTTTAATCCATAAATATTTTTTGAATAATTTTTTTGACAAAATCTCTCATTAAAATATTTATTTGTATAGTGTTAACATATGTGCAAAGTTTCAAGGCTGTAAAATAAGTAGTGTTTTCAAAAATGTTCCTTTTGTGTTGAAATTTACACTTTTGAGAAATAGTGATTTAAAGTACAAACTTACTATTAACTAATGCATACCAGAACTATAACTTGGATTGCTAGTGTCATCTGCAAGATCATCTTCTTGCTTACATTTTAATTGTTTGTTTTTAATTCTGGCTTCTTTGGTTCATTGTAAAACTGACTATTCTGCTTTCCTAATACACGGATGATCTACTTTTTGCAATGCTCGACATTGGTAAAATTCAGGTGTTGAATGTTTAATACATCTAAAACTTTCAATTTGGTAATGAAGCTTTGATTATATAAGTATATAGCTTCATATACTATAGTTTTTGAAGTTCCCAATTGCACAAATAAATTTTTTGGAATTATACACCAAAAACTATTTCCGCTTTCACTAATATTTTGAGTTTTATCAAGCAAGCATTCAGATAAATGTTCAAGATTAGTGACCTCTAAATACTTTGTTTATGTAATTCCTAATTACAATAGGTAAGTCGTGTTTATGCTTGTATGTGTAACCTTTCAGTATGTGGACATATTAAATCTACACCACAAGTCACATCCCATGGGGCATAAACCGTGTCGTAGATTCAAACCTGTGAACATTTTATCAAAAATTATAGCCCATATAGCTTGCCTTATGGCTGACAAATTTTCCCGAGTTGTTTTGAACAGCCAAAACATAGCAACTATGCAATTTGTTTATTTCAGCATCTGTCAAGCCATTACGGCATCCTAGAGATTTTTTGTCTTTAAGCTTTCTGTCTTTTAATTTTAATTTTAAGGCCCTAAGTCATGTCCCCATCATTTTCTCAACATGATTAACACATTCTAATTGTTCAATATTGACATATCTTTAGATTCTAAAACTGATTTGTATGCTTTAGAGTTCCCATATAGTCCAAATATTGTGTATATCGTAAATTGTGTAATGTCTGCGAGTGATGAGAGATACAAAAAAAGAAGTGCACCTCTTCAACTTCCATTCCCTTACTATTTTCAATGTAACTTGCCGAACACTCATTGCTATGTACATCGCTGTTAAAATTACACAAACATTTCTGCGATAATATTTTAGCATCAACAACTTTCCCAGTATCCAAACTAACTGCCGTAACAACACCATTTAGAAATATATAGCTCATTTTTAGCCAGGTACCATTGATAGCCACTGGTACATTTGGTTATCCATTATTAAATATTGTTTCGGCAGCAGCTAAAGCCATAGACACTTTGGTTACTTTCTCTGTCACATTATTTAATGTATGCATGGAATCACAAAACCACTATGGTGTAAGTGACAAATGCATAACTCCGCAAAATATTTTTGCAACTGCTACTTTTTAAATAGACCTCATAGCATATGAAATTCTATTGTGTCCACTTCATATAATTTTGTACCTTTTTTGATTAACTACTGTTTTAGAAAACCTGGTACTAAGAAATGTTTGAATAAGACCACAAAAGTTACAACATATTAACAATTTTGTATATATAGCCAAACCCTAGATTTGGTGACCAAAATTTATGTGAATACCTTGGTTTTTACATTAATTTTATGTAATTAATGTTGTTTCAAAGCACAAAAGAACAGTATAATGTCAGGAATTTTACAGAAACATTCAAATGAATCTAAAAAGAAACATACTCTTTATTAAACTTACCTTACTTAGATTTTAAAGCTGATTTTTATTTATGTTGAAATTGTCTGACTTATCAACATTTAAATCCATAAAAGTTTGGAATGTTGTACATTTCTTTCCAAACTCTTTCGTTTTTTAAACATTTTATTACTTAACAGAGTTTAAAAAACGTTTTGTAAATGTTTTATTAATGTTTTTGATGGAAAACACTATTGAAAACTATCGCAGAAATCCGTTGCATTTAAGGAGGTAAAAAATAGGCTGTAAGTAAACAAACATCTATAACTATTCACTTCACTTCTTTCCTGGATAAGCTGCTGATCAAAATAAATTCTTTTAATCAATTTAAACCATTTGATAAGGCTGAAAAGTAGCATGTGTCTTTTGTTTTGATTTGAGAGGGCGTGGCAATCAGCGGTTTTGAGGTTTGACAGATGTAAACAACTTTTTAAAAAATATTAAAAATACTTCTAATTAAGCTAGAGCAAAAATTTAAACTGCATTAGAAAGAAAAAGAATGAAATTTTATGTTTCAATCAAAATTGAAAAATCGATTATTTAATGGATTTTCGTTAAGTGACCCCCTTAAAAAAACGTATATATATATTAAAATCAAATTTCTATAAGTAATTAATAAAAGAAAAATTTAGAGATAGCCATTGAATCGATTGCTTTTGTAATCAAAAAGTATGAAACAAAAATAAAGAATGTAATTATAATTAATTAATTATTACTGACATTTTAGGCAATTTTTTTCGTTTAATTTTGCAGCCACCGGAAACCCAAAAGTACATTTTTTTTAAAAAAAGAATAGTTTATGTATGGAACAGAAATTTTCAAAATCACAAAATTATTAGATCGTGTTTTAAAAACCCCCCTCTCTCTCTCTGAAAAAGGAAGTTCCGAAAATATTAAAAAAAAATTGTAAAATAATTAAATTGAAAGAAAGATGTTTTTTAACCGTAATTTTTAAGATATTTTATCAATCTTTGTACAGATCACGTATAATGTTGATCTACACGTGGTAAAAATAGAAAAGCATGAACTTTTTTTTAGTGTAAAATATTTTTTCAAGCGGAACAACTTATAATTCGTATTCAAAAAAAGGAACTGATTTCGACTCATTTTTTATTTAAAAATTGTAAAATAATTAAATTGAAATATATATATATATATATATATATATATATATATATATATATATATATATAAATTTTATTACATTAATTTTTAAATATTATTTATATGCAAAATTTCGCTGTTTTGTAAAAACATAATTTTTTTCCGATATTCTCTGCAGATGGCGCCACGATGCATTTTAATGCGTTTTAAGGTTTTTAAATAATATATTTTTAACTAATTGGAATATCGGAATATAAATGGTCAAAACGGATTCCTCGGATCATGCCCAAAATTTTGATACCTTCTGCTAGTTTCTGCGTATTGTGGTTCTTGAGAAAATTGGGATATATACATCCCTACATAGATACGTTTACCTACGAATTTTAATATATAAGATTTTATTTAGTTAATGAATAAATAGTAACAAAAAAATAATAGTCCAACACCCTATATAAAATGGAAAATGGTTCGCTGTATCCCTATAGCGTAATGGATAGCGGATTGGACTTCTAATCCAAAGTTCGTGGATTCTAATCCCACCTGGGATGGCCTAATTTCTGAGAAGGTGATTTCATTTTACTGTTCTATTTTATTGGAATAATTAAATTTAATTTATGAATAAATCGTAACAAACAAAAATAATAGTTCAAAACCCTATATAGAAAGGAAAATAGAAAATTGCAAGGAAAATAGTTTTCTATTTTGCCACTTAACATTGTGATTCTGCCATATGTATATACATATTTATATTAATTGTAATTATTTAATAAAAAGTAAGTAAAATAAATTTTTTCTTTGCTGATCTAAGTAAGGATTGACTTATTTTTTTCGTTTTACTTGTTTTTTAAGGAAGTATTGTATAAAATTCCTTGTATCAATTTATACTCGACGCCTGAAACTTTTTTGTAAAATGCAATTAAACCTGTCTTTTATTTTTATGTTTAGTCTTTTATTATATTACTTCTTTAAATAAGCTCCCTTCTAGAATCCTCTTTTTTGAACAGAAAAAATTATTTCTGTCACATTAGCGAGTGAATGTGCTAAAACGTAAACCTTTTTGCTCATAAACTACAAACTCTCTGCTCATAACTTTTGAACTCTGAACGAACGGCAGGTGTAAACCTCGTTATGAGTCTTTGGAAAACGACCGGATGTTCTTATGTCTTGAGAATGGAGAAGAAAGATTGTGGGGACGAGTTAGAGTTTGTCTTTCGCCTTCACTGTTTGCTTACAGAGAAAAAAAACGTTATTGTTGATAATCGACTCTCTTGTATCAACCAGAAGAACAAGATTGGCACATTAGTTAGATCAATTCTGCTTTTGAATACATTTTATCACTAGGAATGTTTGCAATGTGATTCAGGAATTTGAATTCTTCATTAATAATTGATTAAAATGTTATCAATATATAAAAAGAAATACAGTAAAACCTGTTTTTGTGCGGTAGATGGGGACTTCATAAAAAGAAACCACGCAAAAAATATATTCGAAAATTTCATAAGTACTTACATATAACAAATTCGCTGACATACAACATTTTTCAGAAGAGCAGAAAAAAAAAGTTACACATAGAAATACTTTAATTACTTACGAAATTTATGAGAAAGTACTTCCCATGAACAGAATGTCTTAAGAATATATATGTACATTGATGGAAAACATTACAGTGGTGCCTAGGCCTTTGAAATTCCTATGCTGCATAAAAAAGATCGAACCAAAAAAATCGCACAAAAATAAAATCGCATAAAATTGAACCGCACAAAAACAGATTCTACTGCATAATAAAAATATTATAAAATTCCCTTCCTTTTAATGGTGAAATACTGAATGTTATTCAGGAATATTGGAAGATTAAGATTCTGTTTTTTTCCTTCGGAGCTATTGCATATTAAAGCTAAATATACTTAATTAAAAATTGGAAGTAGCCTGCTTGTTTTTTAAATAAAACGCTTAACTTTAAAGAATACGGTTTCTGTTTTATTCTGTTATTCACTATATTCTTAAATTAAGTTCTTAAAATCTGCAAAAAAATTAATTCGTTTTTGAATTATTTGATAAAACTACTGTAATAATGTGCATATTATATCTTTATGATACAAGATTGTGTATCTTTAAGATTGTAGATATATTTTATTCAAGCTCAGTGGAACTAAGGCTGTTATAGATGCCAGAAGCTGCTGTTGAAGTTAATATAAGAGTTACAAAAAATTCTTACTAAATAATGATTATTATATCACGTGAGCTAAAGGCTTCGAGAGAATGTGGGTCGCTTATCTTAGCTTATTAATATTGTTTGCTTATGTTCACAAACTTGAGTGATAAACTGATTGATAACAGCATTAATTGAATAAGTTAGATTAAAAAATTTTCTCCTGATTTAAAACTTTTGGGATATCTTTCTTAAGAATTATTGTAAAATAAAATTAAATTTTTTTGAGTCAGTGAATGAATATTAACATCTCGTTCTCCAGCTACACGAGGGCTTTTGGCGACGAACCTCGTAATTCCGAACCATGGTCAAGTGTCGTGGACGACACATGAGCCGGCACCATCTCTCCTAACTTCCACACCACACCAACGGGATGACTTTTGAGCTTCGACAGATTTAAAGTATATGTGATCATGGTCCAGAATGGGTTAAATATTATTTCTCCCTCTAAATTTAATGTTTCTATCGAGCCTATTTCATAATCTCGTTCCATTAGCCTAACCCTTTTATATCCATAAGTTTGTTAAGAAGTAAATATTAGTATGTAACTGTCTATTTTAGTTTGTTTAGACATAAATGAAGACGAATAATAAAAAATGCATAATATGTAGTTTTTTTGGATCAATGTGTTTACTCAATTTGGATCAAAGTGTAGTTTTATCAGCAATTTGTTTTCATTTGCTCAAATATACTTTATTATTGCTCAAAATTATACTTAAGGAATAACATAACACACTAATACTTTCCTACACGACATAATAAAAACTGAAATAAGTTGTGAGAATACAGCCAATGACTATATTACCATTAGCGCCAATTGATTTGACAGTTTTTTTCTATTCCTAAGCGTTCCCATTAACGTAATTGAGTTAGGTATACGTTCTATGTTGATATTCTGTATAAATAAATATATATAGTTAGAATTACGTACGACATTCATCAATTTTAAAATGGGGGAAAATGTTTCCCTTAATTGCCTTTTTTTAGATGGGACTGTGAATTAGCCCAAACTGCCGCATATAGGGTACTTCATTTACTAACGTTTTGCATCAACAACCACTGCATTCTGATTACGCGACTGCTCGGTAGGGATTTATTGCTGAGTTTATCCTCGGATTTTTTTTCTTTGATACTCTCGCTCCCCAAGGTCCTAAAAGATGATCTCCCACGAGGGCACGGTACAGTGGACTCCCTTAACAGTTGGTCATTCCTGCTTTACGGGAACGATAATGTGTGCAAACCCCTACCTTGTAAGGGCTCCCCTCTCGGGTGCCCTTCTCCTTGAATATCAGCGTGAGGTGTAGGGATAAAGGAAGAACTGGAAGCTGCCATGATCTTAATTTGACTTTATTAAGAACTTAACTTAAACTTCTAACAAATTAGATATTAATATATACGGTGGCTAAACACACAATATATACTAATAACGAATAACGTAACCCGGACCACTATCAATACTAACTCTCCTAAGCTCAGTTCCTAGGCTATCACAGTTCCGAATATTAAATAGTCACTCCTACCTTTTAAGTCGAACGATCAGTATAATTCTACATGAAGTTGCGGTTTATTGGAGTGCAATGGTATGCACCTTGACCTAAGGGCTCTCTGCCACGTATAACTTCTGTTGGCTGTCACTTAACCTTTCCAAAATCTCTTCACGCTTGAATCACGGATTATTGTAACATTTCCCAAATTACCACACCGCTTACTCTAACTTCTGATATTTAATTTATTGTAATTTGCATCTTTCCTTCATGCTTCACTTCTTGGGTTTGGTTGGAAAAGAGTTTACATTAATTCTGGCCCCAAAGAACCCAAAGGACATGTTAATGAAAAGACGCGTGAGCCCGTCACAATCTTTATGCAATATGGAGCAACTTCTCCCATTGGACACCAAGTCAAAGCAGTGCTTAGTGCTAACTTTGGCTATAATAGTGTAATATCCGGACATTTTCTGGATGCATGGCCTTCTCGTTCACCCGATTTAAACCCTGTGATTTCTGGTTGCGGACATTTCTGAAATAACGTGTTTATGGAGAAGTAATTAGGACTTTACCTGATTTAAAAGCTAACATTATACGCCATGTGGCTGAAATCCTTCGTAAGTTGCTTCGCCCTACTTTTGAAAACGCCGTAGTGCGCTTTCAACCCGTTATATGGATATTAGTAGAGCACATATTGAGCATATTCTGTAATAGAATGCATTTTAATGATTCTAACTCATTCTTTGTCGTTTTTTGGACACCACATTTCCTTCTAATGGTCAAAATTTGAGTGTTTTTGTTGTTGTTGTTACAGAGACTTTTTCCTCATGGACCATATATCATATATTCCAAGTTTAATCAAAATCCGATATGCAGAACGGGTTCTACAGGCCTCTGAATAGAGCAACTTTAATTATAACCACTCCGTATATGATTATTTTTTAAATTTATAATTTTTTGTATGTCTTTTGCTGCAAAGGATAACATATTTCATATGCGATTTTTTGTAATGCAATTTGGAATGCAGTTTTTGTTTCCCTTTCTTGGAGAATATTTTGACACTTTTAAAAGTGGCGTTAAGGTACATGCAATATGAATAACGTAAGATCAAATTAACTTGCTCAAAGTAAAGAAGAAATATGACACACATACAATTTTCCAAGTCACAATACCGAAAAAAAAAAGTTTTAAAACTAGAGCCTACTCGAAAAAACAACAGATTTCCGAATCTCATTTCCATTTGTAAATCGTATTAAAACTCGCTAAAATATTTTTCATTTGGTAGAAGAATAATTTACATACAAAAATCCTAGAATTTCCTTTTCTTTTTCGAAACATACTTCTATGTCCATTAAGACTACTAAAATTAGCACTGCACCTTCTTACGCGCTTTTTACAAATTTCTGAAGAAATAACATTCTTTGAAGACAGAGATAGAGAGAGAAAAATCATTTTAGAGCAAATAGAAGCTTTCTGGAAGAGAAAACTATATTTTCTTAAGTGTTTCGTTCACTTTTTTTTTTTTACTGTGCGAGTTCGAGAATGCAAGTTAATTACTGTTCATTGATTTAGGGGACCTAATAGAAAGTACAAATTATATGTCTTAAGTATATCGTGTTGTCTGAGAAGTGGACGTAGTAGCATGACGCAATTACTGATTGCATTGTCTCTTTTTATACCCCTGCTGACGAAGGTTTTAAGAGCCCTTCATGTTTCAAAAAAGATAAAGATGAAATGAAGACAGCTTTTTTTTCACTGAATCTGGATAGCAAAATTATCAAGATGAACTCTTTATTGCAACAATATAGACATAGTTTTTAATAACAGCTTCAAAAATAGGAAATAATTTTAACTGGAAATCAAAATTAAATTCTTTTTAAAATACATATGGCATGTTTAAAACCAGAATCAGACTTAATTTAAAAAAAGGAGATTTATTCAATCTATTCTCGACATCATCTGACGCTAAGAGGCAGACAGAGAAAGAAAGAACGCCATAGTGTTTTACCACGTACGCCCTCCGTGAGAAGTATCTCGTATTTTATGCCCTTGAAAGTTCATACTGACATATAAAGCTATTAAAAAGAATGATATGGGAACAGAAATGTTTAGTGGTTAGGTTATATATTCCGGAGAAATAATTGGGTGATTAGTTTAATACTTGAAGATGTAATGAAAAATGAAAGCTTAGTGCTTTATTGGGAATTTAAGTTTAAATCTAATTTATACTTATCCTTACACACGCACATGCGTGTATATTTAATTTCTAGCAGCTTCACTAGAGGAATATATCATTCGCTAAAATGAAATCACTCCACGTGAACACACAAGAAGTAATCACAAATTCCGAAAAATAAAACGAAAAGGAAAAACAGAAGCATAAACACTATCAGAAAGTCAGTCAGATTGCAGAACTTGTAGCTGCTTACTAGCCTTCCATTATCTATCATGAATGTTACCATTGATATCAGGGCAAATCTCTCCAAGTGCTCAGCGTACATTAGGGAATTTGTGAGAATCCCCCTGGATTCCACCCTGGACACCAAGATTGATTTGAGGCGAAGAGCGACCAGACGACATTTTTACAATAACAAATTATATTTATTCACTTGAATCAATTATCAACCTTCTAATTACAAAGATTAATCAATATGTCTACGTCAATGTGATTGAACCTTACTATTAAATTAAATCAGGAAATATGATACTAATAAACTATTAAACTCAATATCGAACGGAATAAGAGGATCGAGAGATACACGCAATTTGAATTACTATCAATCATTAAATTACCACTAACTTTATTATATATTTACTCTTATGAGACGATAATCTAGATTTAAACCTCACCTTCCTTTTACTACCTCACTTTCCAAGCGTAACAAACTTTGGAGTTGTAGATCACTGCCTAATGATCCGCGAGAAGCTAATCGCACTATTAACTTGAATCTTCTTATAATACCTTCAACCCCCCCTATCTCTTGGCGTAATAGCCTGCTGTTAACTTACAACACTCTAATTAAATACTTTAACTAGTTTGCATATCCCGGTTTCTTTTTAGAGCTGGTTGGAAATTAACGTGAATTTACGATCCCCAAAGACGCCCAAGTGTATTATTAATAATGTGCCGTACAGAATCGTCACAAATTCTCCCTGCACAAAACACAATTAAAGAGTGAAGGATTTTTAGTATTTGTAGGTGACCCTCAAAAAGTGACAGAATATACACCACCACATCGTGGTGGGGCAGGGTTACATGGGGCCCAAAGCCTAATTTTGTGGGAGGTGGATCCTAACATTACTCGTTACGCTGCTGCCCTCAAAGCAGTCGTACCCGCGAATTTCAACCTGAAGGCTGCAACCATATGACGTCGTGGGTGATCTAGGATCTCATTTAGCTTCTCCCTCCAAACCTATCCCAAATTTGTTCTTTTAAATAATATCCATAGATCTTTTTCACTCCATTCTTAATAACTCTACATATAGAAAAGTATAAAATTCCTCTCTGAAAGCACTGAAATACACTAGCGCCTATTTTAGCTAGAAAATCAACTCTCTTATTTCCATAGATATCCCAATGAGAGGAAATCCATTATAAAATAATATTATTTTCTAAGGTCAAAAGTAACTCACAAGATTCTGTATACAGTTTCTAATTCGAACAGAGTCTGCGAAATCCAAAGATGTTACAGCTTGTAATGCAGAACTGGAGACAGAAAATATAAAGGCATTCTCAAAAGTCTCCTTTCTAGACAATAATTTTTCAATAATCATTCTAATAGTTTTTACTCCACCATCAAACGGAATTGTGTTTGGATCTCAGTTTAGATAAAATACAAATTTCTGAAAAAAATTCCAGTGCCCTACACTTCCATCCTGAGCCAATCGTGATTTCTTAGTATAGGCTTGAAGCCAATCAGACTGTGAATATCTAACATTTTTAGGATAGTAAATCTGGACAAATTTATCTGCATTCAAATAAAAGCGCATTTAAGAATTTCTAATGGAGCATATTCAAATGGTGTGGAAGTTAAGAAAAGGGATATCTCAAGTGTTCAAAATGAGGAAGTGCGTCGAAATGCAGAGAGACTTACTTCTTAAGACATGTGTCAACTGCACACAAGGCGTTAGTCTCGGTAAAGGGTCTCGTCTCGTTCTCGACTCCATCTCAATAAGGCCAAGATACGAATAATTTCTTTCATCAAATGTTATTCCCAGACATATTCTTTCAAAAATTGTGAATTTCGAAGTATATTCCAACCAGCAACAGCGGCAAGTCTGCATTTTTATACCACGTACGTCATCTTGTCTATACCTACCTCCGTACATCACCATTTAGGAAAAAACGTTCGGTCGAGTCGATTTGTCGATATACGTTGTCAAATACATTTAGAAACTGTAACTTGTAACAAATGAATGTGCATAACTCACAATTTGTTACAAGTTACCGCTTCTACATGTATTTGATAACGTATATGCTGTATCAGAAGATTTCCTGAATTATTGGACTCACAGACTTAAAATTTGTCTAGGTTGCTTCTTTTGTTGAGCAGAGATCGACTAAGAACGGGCATGGCAGCAATAGTATCCCACAGTGCCGTAAAACATGTATATTTGCTTTAGATAATTTTTATATTGACTGATAGATGAAACTAGGAATTATTAATTGTTCAGAATAATTTGGTTAATTACTTCGTTATTTTATTAACTAAATCGTTGTTTTCTTAGTTTAATTCGCAATTTAATTAAAATTTTAAAAATAATTAAATTTTTTTGTCATTAATTTTTTTTTTATTCTTCTACCGCAACTGTTATGTTCCATTCACCTTTTCAAAAACTGTACGGACATAGCTGCTAGAAATAATATACAGTAATACCTTGAATTATTCGAACCCTGAGTAAAGCAATTGTTTGCTAACTTTAACTTCAAATAACATCTAGAAAAAACGATGTCCTCCTTTTTTTACATCACTAAAACTCAGTTGGAATCGGTACCAAAATTTGATGAAATTGATAATGTGATTGAGAGAGAGAGCAAGTTGTCAATCTTGCCAGATAAATAAATTTAGAAGTGGAGATTGATGGCGATCAAGAGCTGCTCGATTCCCACAGTTAGGAGCTAACAATCGATGAGCTCATAGAAATGCATGAGTCAGAAAAGTGCATTGAAAAACTTGAGTCTGTGGACCCAGTTCAATGAGAAAAATGGTAGTCGTGGAAGGCAGTGATTAAGGCAGCGCTTCTCAAACTGTAGTGCTCGCCCCCTAGGGGAGCGTGCTAATTTTAGAAGGATGCGCGAGTATATTGAAAAGTCGAAAACAAAAGATTATTTAAAAAAAAAATAATTTTTTGAAAGTGAAATAAAAACAATACATTCTGTCATGATGAAAAAAACACACTTACACTGATATAATACACTTATAATTGTTTCAGTACTGCACAATGAACTTTATAATTATCTTAACAATACAAAGTTAAGAACAAGTTTAATAATTACCAGTGACTGCACCGTTTAGTCACACATAAAAGTATATGCAAAAATTAACACTTATCTGGATCATTTGTGCGGCTTGTAATTAATCCTTTAACTGCAGATTAAAAGTGACGCGATTCACTCCCCAATGCTACCATTTACACGTATGCACGCTTAAGTGGGATCTTTGGGGGGGGGGAAGGAAAAAAATCCTGTGAAATAAGTAAATCATTTTCAAATAATATTAAGGTCATTTTGTTGCATTCCAAAGTCTTCGGAATAATTGAATGGATAGTAGTGAACATATTTTGGAAATACGTATATATACGTCCGGTACAAATTACGCACTGGCTGATCAAGACGTTTATATACTCCGGTGGCGAAGAGGTTAAAGTCGTATTGTAGTTTAGCGTCAAAGTACCGTATTACAAAATTCGATACATCGTTATTATATAGAGGAAGGCGTGATGAAAACTGTGATTGAATATTGGGTCGCAAGTATTAAAAGTTTGAGAAGCACTGGGTTAAGGTATCGGATTCGTGGAAGGCGTGTTATGAGTTCGAGCCTAGTGCCTGTAAAGACCCGCCGTGTAGAGGCGCTTTGCACGTTAAATCTGTCGAGAGCTCAAACGTACACCCATTGGTGTGTTGTGGTAGTTAAAATGGGGGGGTGTCGTTCTCGTCACTTAATCATGGTTCAAAATTAGGAGGTCCGTCACCCCAAACCCTCGAGTAGCTGAAGAGTGAGACGTTAATATTCACTCACTCTCTCAATGAGAAAGTTGAATGACAGTGTTGGTAATTTGACAGAAGGCCTCAGTTTGCTTGAAAAATGGATACGAATTTTAGAAAATTTAGACTCTTATGAAGAGGGTATTTTTTCATAAAAAAAAAGAGGAATAAAAAAAAATTATTAGAAAACGACGCGGAAATTTTGCGAGAGAAAAAAATAACCTTTGAGTCGGCATACTACTACTGTTTGCCATTTTGTGTTTGTGTGTTATTTAAGTTTTTATTGAATATTTTATTTTTCTAAACTATTTTCTTTCGTCTCCTGACCCAGCTGAAAATAATTCATTTGTATATGAAGTTATACATGAAGTGAATTTGATTTACAAAGTTATCTCTGAGTTGCACTTATCGCGTAAGTTCGGGGTGTTACTGTATGAGTATAAATATTTGAGATTCACTTTTTAAATACTGTATGTATGAGTAGGTTATTGATTTGGATATATGTTTAAGTGGTGTATGCAAAAACTTTTCTTCAGAGACATCAAGCTCTTGCTCAATGCCCTTCAGGATATTTATCCTTTTTGGTAACGCTTTATAGGGGCAGTTGAATCATTGTAGAGCGGAGGTGGGCAGACCTGTTCAGGGTATGGGCTACTTGTAATATTTTTAAGGTGTTGCAGTCCACCCAGTGGCGTAGGGGTGGTCATTTTGCATTAAAATTGTATGTATGATGTACGCTTTTCATAAACTTGTTTTCGATACTGTACCCGTCTTTTAAAATATGTCAGATTACTATGCTTACCACAAAAAACAAATAACACAATTGTCAGATTATATGCTAGAACAACTATGAGCTATTTTAAGACAGCGGAGTGTGAACGTATTCAAAGCAGCGAGCAGGGATTCTGAACCGATGAATCTGAAATTGATGATGTACTTAATTTGTCCGATTCCGAGTCCCGCACCATTACGGAGCATGATATCAACGCGAGAACCCAATCCCGTGAAAACGAGGAGTGTTGAATAATGTCTCATTAGCCGATCCCGTGCTATCGCGGCAACAGCAAATCATCCACATTTATTCTCTCCTTAAGTAGGTTTGTGGGGAAAAACTTATTTATATGGATTATAAATAACGATCATTGCGCATCAACATGAAAAAACGATCATTGTGCATCACAATGATCGTTTTTTTTTCACAACAGCATCAGTGAAAGTGTCAAGCGTCATCTAGCGTTTCCAATGAAGGTACATGCGCCATTTATGCATTTATCGAATCATTTTCTTAAGTAAACACAGTCACATCAATTGGGAAAAGCCGATTCACCAGTCTAGCTGGCATCGGTGCTCCACAAATGTTTATTTTAAAATGTGCGTTTTAGGTCTTAATAGAGGTGGCCACCCCAGAATGTCTTAACGGTCCACTGGTCGATCGCGATTGACTTAATGTCCATCCCGGTTGTGGAGGCATGAGATTCTCATAATACTTTCCTTGTCTGGATTCGCCTCTTATGTAGAATGTACCAGGGTTGGGGCAAAAGTCATGGCAACTATTTTTTTTCTCTTGAAGATACCAGTCCGGTTGGAAAATGTGACATATACAGACGAAAGTTCAAGGTGTTAACTACATGTGTGGACAATGAATAGCACTGAAATATCGTAACACACTAATTTATTACGGTAGTATACAGGGCAATATGGACAACACAGTACACATAAAGTTGACATGACTCTTAATGAAGTCCATGACCCCCTTAATGTAATCTATGAGCTGCTCGATGATGGCAAGTGCCAAGTCGGTCCGCACACTGACTGGTCGTCCCGAATGTTGTTCATCACTGGTTGACACTCGTCCTTGCTGAAACTTTCCTATCTACCGTGCTACTGTACGGTATGGTAGGGCATTATTCCCAAGTGCTTTCACTAATTCGCTGAGACATTCCATCGCATTTCTCTCTCAAAAAATGGCTATTTTGATGTAAGCGCGCAGCTCAACACGAGTTACTTCCATCTCACATGACCTCTACCAACTAAATGATTTCACTGCCCTTGCTGCGCTACTACCAGCTATCATAGATCCATCTGTTGTTCTGCATACACACTATACCTGCAGAAATTTTACACGACACATAAACGTTTGTGATCCATTATAATATCTGCAAGAAAAAAAAATAGTTATGACTTATGCCCCAACCCTTGTATAAAAATAAATGTTTTATTAAACTTTCAAATGTTGCTGCAAAATTCATATAGCTTCATTATCCTTCCAATTTAAAAATGAAAAAACATACATTGACGAACATGAAAAACAAATCTTTGCTCAGCATTTGGATCTATTCAGAAGGCAACATTTGATAGCATGTAAGAGGACGCGCCGCCTGTTTCTTTACTTTTTATAAATGGAATCATTTTCAGATAATACATATTGGTTTGAGCACAACATATAGAATGTTTTAACCCCTATTCACTGTCCTGGAATTTAGTAAAATTGTTTATTATTGCTTTCTAAGGATGACTTATTGCATTGTAAAAAAAAATAAGAAAAAATTCAGAATATATTTTCCAGTGAAAAAACACTTCAAAATAATTAGTATTCTAAATTTATTATTTTATGGAGAGACGCTGTTTTATAATGTTATTCGTATCTGTTTGAATAAATATTTTTTTGGGAAATAAATTTATCCCTTAGTTCAAGAAATATACATCATGCTCGGGTAGAAATTGCGTATTAATGCAATGTTTCTAAATTTCAGAGACACAACAATAATGTCACGATTTTCTAGAAAAAAATGGATATTTTTCTGTCAGAAAACTGTTTCTTACAGTTCATTTGAGGGGTTTTTTTTTTGACATAAGGCTAAGACTGTATTAAAATTAAGAATATTTTATATTATTTATTCCAGTAATTTTTTTTCATAATCGTTTAACAACCATTTTGAATTTATCTTCATAACGACGTTTGGTTGATTGAATATTAACGTCGCACTGTTCAGCTACACGAGGGCTTTTGGCGACGGACCACGTAATTTGGAACCGTGGTCAAATGACGTGGACGACACCTGTCCTAACTCTCCTAACTACCACACCACTCCAACGGGAGGATGTTTCAGCTCTCGACAGATTTAACGTGCATCGCTGCTCTACACGGCGGGTCTTTAATGGTACTGGGCTCGAACTTATGACAACGCAAGCCATGTTCCGATACCTATACCACTCGGCTACCGCAGCCACATTACGAGGTTTGGAGTTTCTCATTAATACCCTATGTTGATGTCTTTCAAATGGTTTTATTTTAACAATATCTATAAAACAATATCGCTAACATAGAGCGAATGGCCCGTACAGCATCCTTCCCATCGTTTTTTTACTTCTCCCGCGTAAACAATAGTACACACCTTGTAATTTAAATAGCGCCATCTAGTGGCGTACATGAACCCTAACACCCTAGAACCAAGAAAACGTATTTAATCTCAAAAATGCATTTGAAAAGCTTAACAGTAATGTATTTTCTTTCTACTTATTTGTTTGAAACGAGTGATGCATTTTTTTATTTATTAAAAATTAAACAAATATAAGTACCTAAAATATTATATTTGAATTAATTGTATTTTAATCAAATTGATTTTTTGGGGGGATTTTAACTTAAATATTATATTTACGTATTGGAAGACATGGTACAATTTATGCAATTTTTTTATTTAATGGTTTTACAACTTTTTTTCTTGTAACTAATATATATGGATTACATAAAACATGTTTTGTTCTCATAATACTTCTAAATACTTGTCATTTAGTTTTTTAAAGAACAAAAATTAAAAAAAATATGAAAGGATTTTAAAATGTTTATCCTAAAATAATTGACTAAGAAACATGATTCCCAAATACGTTAAGCTATGTATAACATAAAATAAATTGGAATCGGTTTACTGCTAGCATTACTGATATACGTTGTAATGACTTCAAACAGCTCTGGGTTAACTATTTATTACACAGTACGAAAATCATCAAAAAATATTCCAGTACAATTTAATTGCAAAATGCATCCGCAGATGTAGTTTCTTTCGTGGCAATGTCTTTATATCGCTCGCATAAACATATTAATTAAAGTGATCATTTAGGGAAATGTCCTATGCATTTGATGTATCAAAGGGTTCACAGTTCGCTTTCGGTGATTCCACACCGAGTTTGGGGGAGATCGCTGGCTCTATCTCCACTGTGGCCGCGGTAGCCGAGTGGTATAGGTATCGGACCGTGGCTTGCTTTGTCACGGGTTCGAGCCCAGTACCACTAAAGACCCACAGTGTAGGGCAGCGATGCACGTTAAATCTGACGAGAGCTGAAACGTCCTCCCGTTGGTGTGGTGTGGTAGTTAGGAGAGGGGGTGCCAGCTCACGTGTCGTCCACGTCACTTGACCATGGTTCAAAATTACGTGGTCCGTTGCCAAAAGTCCTCGCGTAGCTGAACAGTGCGACGTTAATATTCAATCAATCAATCTATCTCCACCGTGCGGTTGCTGATTCGAAAAACCTTGGTTTGAAGTCCGCCTTAATTCGCGGACTCCCAAGTATTGCTGACTCTGAAGTATATCACTAGCGAGAGGCCTCTTGGGTTCTCTTTAGGCAAAGTCTGTTTCTAATACAGTAAGAACCCTCTTAACGCTGTTTCGGTTTAACGCTCTTTTATTTGAACTGTGGGATTCCCCGAAGGAGCATGCAGCGTTAGGCTTCCCGATATCCGAAGCAGTTTAGCTGTGTTTCTTCTTTCCGGCGGTATTATACGAAAGCATTTTTTTCGTTTGAAACATTTGTTTACGTCATTGTAAGTATAAATTTATATATCATAACGATTGCTATAGTGACATATATTATGATTCTCAGTTTTTATCATGGGTCATAATAAAAAATACGAAAATAAAGCATAAAAAAAAGCATTTCAATAGAAACTAAAATACGAGTGATTAGAAGATTATATACTGGAGAACGTTAATCTCAAATTGGTGCTGCATTGAATTTGGTAACTTCAACAATAAGGACCATTTTAAGAATAAAGAATGATCCTTATTGTTGTATTGTCATCGGTAACTGCAACTACAAGCTCTGCACTAAAATTACCCGTTCGAGAAATAATACTACAGAGGAAATGGAAAAACGACTCTCTATATGGATTGAAGGCGAAATTGAACGCAAAATACCATTAAGCCAAACTACCTTCTGCATAAAATGGCAGAATATTGGAAATACAGAAGAGACTGAATGATCTGAAATGTAAACATATTGACTTACAATGTTATTTATTTTTATATGCGTATTCGTTTTTTGTTTCTTTATTTGTAAGAAATATTTTTTTGTTTTATTATAAAAACATAATAAATTTAATGGTAAAATACCTGACCAATTTTCTACACATCTTCCCCTAACCCCATTATTTACATGATGCGATAACATAGTTTAACGCCGTTTCATATTACGCTCTACTTTGATGGAACGTATCTTACCGTACATCAATTGCGGTAGCAATCACGTGACCCTATTAGCCAGATAGTCATGGTTACGAACTCGAGGCAGGCGTTGTCGAGTAACAGATTCCAGTTCTGGTAACTGATCACCAGTAATGTTGAGATACTAATGCACGTTAAACTAGTTCAAAGGTTGAAAGTCCTCATATCTGCGCGGTGTGGAAGTTAGAAGAGAGGAGTCTCTGTGCTCACATATCGTTCTCGTCACAATTCTAGGGCTCAGAATTACGAGTTCTGTCACCTCCCCCACACATTGCTTAAGAATGAGACATTGATAAATATCAAACCACTCATGTGATAGCAATTATGACACTGTTATACCAGTCCATGTTCTTTTAAGATCCAGAAATTGGTTTTCAGTAACAAATTGGAAGATTTTAGTAAGAATTTAAAAAATTGCCATAATGTTTGTGAATTCATTACCAAACACCTTCTATCTTATTAAAAGTGTAGATTTTGATTAAATGACTTACTATTATATGAATGAAATGAAATGTTCTTTTGAAAACTTAAAATAAACGTATTACAAACTATATTTACCTTCCGATTTTAAATCCTAGGCTTGATTTTTGCAGATGTATTTCTTCGCAAATAATGCATTTTAACAACTTACATACGGAAGCAACACTAAAACGATTACAAATATAATTTCAACCAGTATATATTACATTCTAACAAGATGGAATAACTTCAACTCGATATTCAGCGTATACTTCTCTGTACCCTGAATAATAATTAAGAAAAAGATCTTAAAATTCCGTCTAGGCGTGTTTCTAATTCTATTAAAACGACTAAAATCATCACGATGCTTTCTCTCTGCTTTTTAAAATTTACGGAGAAATAAGTCCTCTGCTCTAAAATGGAAAAAAAATTGTTTCTAAGCAAATAGAAGCTTTCTCAAATGAAAGAAAAAATGTTTCGTCAAGTATTTCGCGTGCGCTTGTTTTCTTAGCAAACGTAAGTTTTGAGACGAAAGTTAATTACTATTCATTGATTTTAAAAGACCGTTGAGAAAATACGAATTGTGTATGTATTTTGTCAGTATAAAGATTTGCATATGTACTTCAGAGGCATATTAGAAATAAAGATGCTCATTATTCCTATTTACATACAATCCTTACGATTTTTTCATTTTGAAGCAGAATTACTAAGAATAAGTAAGAACCTTTTACTTAAGGTATCCGACTACTTGCGACAACTTTTTTTTTTTTGAAAAAATGGAGATATGGGGATTTTTTTGGATTTTTAAATTTATTTAGTATATTTTAAGAAAACAATTTTAAAATTGAAAACAGAAAAAAAAATTATAGCTATTAAAATGGGAAAAATCTGGTGAAAATGTACAAAAAATTATATAAACAGGGCCCACTCTGTATAAAAATTTTATGAACAAATTCTCAATTTTTCAATTTTGATGTGCTTCTTTGTTATTCATGTTTGAAATGACCTGCAGGATAAGAAAGATTTTAATTTTTACAAAAACTGAAGCACTTTATCTTAGTGACTATATGAAATTGCCTAAAAAAGTGATTATATTCACATAAAGGACTGTAAATTTTAAAATAAAACAGTTATTGATAAATCTGAAGATCAAAATACTTCCACTGTTATACAAAACATACACAAAAATTTTTAGCAAATTTTTTTCAACTTTTTGAGCAATCCCTGTCCCCGTTTGAGTGTTTCGAAAAAAAAACCCATTTCGAGTAAAACGCATTTTAAAGTTTGGTATCTTGTGTAAAGTTATGGCATCTGATTTTACTCAAAGACGTGTAGTTTTTGTTCTAGTGAATGGAAAATAAAAAAATTGGTATTTTTATCTAGCTAATAAAATTGCCTAAAATATAAAATCATAAAAAATTCTCAATTTTGAAAAAAATCGTGATTTTAGGGTAGTCGGATACCTTAAAATACAGTAGCGAAAATGAATTCGTATGCTCGCAATTGTGAAATTAACATCTTATACAGAATACCAAGAATAACAGAACACACAGAAATAAATAATTTTTAAAAGTTTGTATCGTAGTATTAGCTTTATCATTAAAAAAAAGCATCGACAATTTTTGGTCATATTTTTTTTAAAAAAAATCCATATTGTTATTATGATTCGTGTCAGGAACATTAGTATCATTTTGTTCTACTGCAACCACAGCTGTAGTCTCGGAAGTAACGTATCTCTTGTGGATTGCCAGTACATTGATATCATCGAAGCCAGATTGTTTTTACACGTGCAAAATGTTTAAATTGATTTCCATCCCACCGATTGCAAAGGATATTCTGTAATCCATTTTTTGAATGTAAGGAACTTTAAGCATGTTGAAATGCATCGTCAACTAGTAGAGGTTTATGGTGAAAATGTAATGAGTGAGGAAAGTGGATTCTCTACAATTCAATGATAGTCGCACCAATATTCATGACGGAGTACGGAATGGATAGTATTATGTTGTCAATCGCGGTTTGGTTGAAAAAGGGAGAGATAATTCATGCAAGCAGACGGTTCGCAATAAAATTGATTTGTTATGAATTTCCATGAAGAACTGTTTAGCAATGGCACCCTTCATGGGCGGCATCTTTCTTTGAAGAGAATATAGACAAGTTTGAGGCTTCACGATATAACAAATGTCTGAACAATGGTGGAAACTATGTAGAAAAAATAGTCATGTTCCTTAATGTAAAAATAATTTTCTTTTCTTTCTTTTTTTAAAAAACATGTATGTAAGGATAAATAAATTAGATTAAAAATTAAATTCTCTATCTATAGCACTTAAACTTATATTTTTCATTTCATATTCAAGTATCAAACTAATCACCCATTTATTTCTTCCGAGCATATGGCCTAGCCAATAAGCATGTATAATTCCAGATCGTAAGATTTAATAGCCCTATATTTCAGCATTAATTTTCAAGTACAACCATAAATTCCGCGATACTTATCACATCTGTGTTTTAAGTGTTAACCCACTTAGTTTTCACATGGATTTTTTTTCTCTCTCATCTCAGTGTCAGAACTTGTATAGATTTCATCAAATAAAGATCCTTTTTAAAAACTAAGTCTGATTCTGACTCGGAATATGTCATGTATATCTATATATTGCTTGCAAATTTTACCCAAACTGTGCTTAGTTTTCCGAACACGCTTCGTTGATTCGGGAAATAATTAGCTTTACTGTGGGATTTGCTCAGTGTTGGGGTGAAGCGAGTGAACTATTTTTTCTGGCGGAAGGATAACTGAGTGATCCGCCCACGCGCTTTTTTTCCCGCTTCACTCCCACGCATTCCTTCTACGGGGTTGACGAGCTGACCGTTCGCTGTGTGCTTTTGGGTCAGACTTGCTGTGTGCAGTATCCGTGATCAATATTTTCGTATGTATATAAATAAATGTGATGTCCCAAGATACCGTAGTAGAAGTGATTTCACAAAAAGAACAACAAGTGGTAGCAGAGCGTGGTTAATCTGTGTGATGAGTTAGTTGACTTTGTGAACGTTTAAACCTTTCTACCTACAATGGATAAGATAACTATTCCCGATTTAAACGGAACGAACTATTTTATTTGGGAGCTTAAGATGAAGACCCTCTAATCTGCCTTTTAGCTTAATTAAAAGATTTAGACCTCCCTTTTTGTCTTGCTCCCGTATCAGTAATCAATTGAGGAAAAACCACAGCAGTGCTTTTCAGAAGACCTTACCCGTAAAGATGAAATACAACTGGATTGCGAAAAACTCAGAGAAGCCCAGCGTTGAATCTTGGAGCAAACACCGGAAGACCTTTAAATCGCTCGCAGATGAGCATACATTAAGTTATCGCTCGCAGATGAGCAAGCCTTACATTTCGCAGCCGAAGACAACGCGAAAGTGCTGTGGGATAAAATTAGAGCGACTTACATCGGCGAAGGTGAAGACCGAAAAATTGACGCGGGCAATGAACTCAAAAACATCAGAATGAAAAATGGAGAAACTGTAGCAGATTATATTGCAAGAGCGCGGGGATTTCGACTAAGTGTCATTCCCTTGGACTGGACGTGTCGCCGAGGGAATTGGTCTACCATACCGTTAGAGGATTAAATGGAAAATTCTCCAAAGTGCGCGATATTCTGAAAACACAAAGAAGAAAAAGCATGGACGAAATATTACAAATTTTAAGGGAAGAAGAAGCAACTTTAAACTTGCCAATTAAAACTCGCATGGATGGAATTAATGAAGCATTTTTTGTAAGAGAAAAAATGAAAAGCAAACGAGACTGTTATATTTGCAGAAAATCAAATCATCTAGCTAAGGACTGTTATTATAGAAACAAGAACACACTCTCCAAGTACAAGCCAAAGAAACAATTCATCTAGAAATGGACACGTATTTACAGCTTCCCATCGAGAAGAAAAACTTTGTGACAATATCTGGATTCTGGATAGTGGTGCATCCTGTCATATGGCCAAAGAAACTGTGTGGTTCAAAAATATTAGTCCAGAAGTGATGGACATTTACTTAGCCGATCCAAATTCTAAAATGATGAGCCAAGGAACTGGAAACGTTTCAGCTAAAACTGTGAGTACAAAACATTGTAATTCTATTAATCTAACAATTACTGATGTCAGTTATGTTCCTCAATTAAGATGTAATTTACTGTCTGTAACATGTTTAATGGATAAAGGTTGTAAGATTTAATCAGAAAATAATTGTGTATTGATATATGATAAAAATGATAAGTTAATAACTAAAGCATTTAAAAATAATGGTAGATTAGAAATTAAATTAAAACCTATGTATAATTATGAGTGTTTTATTTCTGACCAATCTACTAATAATTATGAAATTTGGCATAACAGGTTATGTCATTTAAATTGTAAATATATGCTTAAAATGAAAGATTATATTGATATTGATAATGTAAATAATTTCACATGTAAAATTTGTGATATAAGCAAGGTAACCAGAAAAACTCATCATAGTATTGATATATATCAAAGCTCTTAAATTCTTGAGTTGCTCCATGCCGACCTGTGTGGTCCAATTAATATCGAATCGCATGGTGGTGCAAAATATTTTATGGTAATTGTAGATGATTTTTCTGGCATGTACTTCACTTATTTCTTAAAAAATAAATATGAAGTGTTTGATATATTTTCTCAATTTAAAGCCAAATATGAAAATTTAACTGATAAAAGGATTAAAAGATAAGAACTGATAATGGGTTAGAATTTGTAAATGAACAACTATATACTTACCTGGCTAATTCAGGAATATTTCATGAAAAAACTATTCCATACAATAGTGAATCAAATGGCAAGGCAGAAAGAGCCAACCGTGTTCTTCTAGAAAGAGCTAGATCTTTATTATATGAAAGTAAACTTCCTTTAAAATTTTGGGCTGAAGCTATTAATTGTAGTACTCAAGTATCTAATGTTACACCACGAAAAGGGAAAGAAAAAATCCCATTAGAAATTTGGACAGGTAATAAACCAAAATTAAATTATCTGAAAAAATTTGGCTGTGTGGACTATTTTCACGTTCCGAAAGTCTTGAGAAATGAATTTGAAGTTCCAGGAAGACCTGGAATTGTGCTAGGATATGCTAGAGAAAGGAGGGGATATCGAATTTATGATATTAAAAATCAAAAAGTAATTGAGGAGAGATCAGTTAAATTTAATGAATATTTAAAAGGTAGTAATTATTTATGTGAGATAGAAAATGAAACATGGGATATTGACTCGTTTTTGAAGTCTCTCCCAAAAGAAACGAAATTAATCAAAATACAGAGAATGGAGTATTGTATAATTTTGATATAAATAATGGACCTGGAGCAATTGAGAATGATAACTCAATTCCCCTTCAGACCACGTCATCACCTCGGACAGGCAGAATCCAAATTCCGGTATTTGAATTGAATGATGTGCAAAATCAAATACCTGTTAGAAGATCGGAAAGACTAAAATCTAAGCTGATGTCTGTCCATTTGGTGAATAATGTACCAAACTCTTATTTTGAGGCAGAAAATAGTGCTAATTGGAAAAATTGGAAATTAGCAATGGAGAATGAATTAGATTCGTTAGATAAACATAAAGTTTGGGAAATTGTACAGAAAACCTGCGAAGTCAAAATTAACAAAAACTAAATGGGTATATAGCTTAAAACAAGATGATGCTGGAAAAATATAAAATACAAAGCAAGGCTTGTAGCAGCTGGTTTTAATCAAATTAAAAACATAGATTATTCAGAGTCGTATTTACCAGTTGTAAATATTGAATCTTTTCGATTGTTAATTGCACTTGCAGCTAAATTAAAGTTAAATGTTAATTTCTTTGATGTAAAAACTGCATACTTATATGGTGATTTAGAGGAGACGGTGTAAGTGTTACCCCCTCCTGGTTATGAAAAATTAATTGGAGATGATAAAGTTTGTAAATTGAAAAAGAGTATTTATGGTTTGCCACAGTCTGGTAGAAACTGGTATATGAAAATAAAGGGTGAATTAGAAAATTTTGGTTTAAAACAATTAGCTTCTGATAATTGTGTTTTTATTAAATCTGTTAATCAAAGTGTTCTTATATTATGTATGTATGTAGATGATTTAGCTATTTTTTGTAACAATGATAAAATGTATGAAGATATTGTTAGTAAGATTAAAAATGTATTTGAAGTGGTTGAAAACAAAACTAATAAGTTTTTAGGCATGGAAATTGAAAAATGTGAAAATGGTATTTATTTATCCCAGTGTGACTACATTAATTCATTATTAGTCAAAAATAATTTAGAAAATTGTAAAAGTGTGAAAACTCCAATTGTGAAGGGAGAAGACAAAATTTTTCCCTCTACAAATGAATTTATTGATATTACTATGTATCAGGAATTTTAATTGGTGAACTTTTATATTTAGCTAATAGAACTCTACCTGATATTTCTTTTGTAATGTCTTATTTATCCCAATCTAATCATAATCCAGAGAAGAGACATTACAATTTGGCTAAACGAGTGTTAAGATATTTGATGGGCTCAAAAGATAAAAAAATTGTTTTTTGAAAATGAATTTGTGGTATTTTAAATGCTAGTTCAGATGCTAGTTGGGGAAATGCAGAAAATGGAAAATCATTTTCTGGAGGTGTAGTTTTACTAGGAAATTCATTAATTTTATGGAAATGTCGTAAACAAAAGAGTGTTAGTTTATCAACATGTGAAGCAGAGTTACTTTCTATTTCTGAAATTTGTAAAGATATAGTTTGGATTGTAAATTTGTTAACTGAATTGAAATGTGAACAATTTATAAATAATGCTGTAACTTAAAATTCAGATATCCAAGCAGCAATTCAGTGGATTAAGGGTACCCGTTCTTCAAATAAATCAAGGCATATGAACTTACGTTTTCATTTTATAAAGGATTTAATTGAAGATACTGTAATTAAATTAGAATATGTCCAAACAGAATTTTTAATTGCAGATTTCCTTACGAAAGCCATGAATGTAGAAAAGTTGGAATATTCAATGCAAACAATTGCATTACTCTCTTGATTTTATGTCACTGTGTTTATTGTTACATTTTATGTGTATTGTGTATATGTCTATAATGTTTGTATTGTTTGAAAAAAAATGTATCACTCGCAGGAGGGGTATGTTGGGGTGAAGCGAGTGAACTATTTTTTCTGGCGGAAGGATAACTGAGTGATCCGCCCACGCGCTTTTTTTCCCGCTTCACTCCCACGCATTCCTTCTACGGGGTTGACGAGCTGACCGTTCGCTGTGTGCTTTTGGGTCAGACTTGCTGTGTGCAGTATCCGCGATCAATATTTTCGTATGTATATAAATAAATGTGATGCCCCAAGATACCGTAGTAGAAGTGATTTCACAAAAAGAACAACACTCAGAATGAGCCATTTCTTTTGGGTGCATACAGTCATTATATCTTATAGAAGTGCTTATCAAACTTTTAGTATATACGACCGAATTTTCAATCATTGTTTTTTTCTTGCCCCCCCCCCATCCATACAATACCAATGTATTGAATTCAATAATAATATACTTAGACTTAAAGCTACGATACGACTTTAGTTATAAACCGTACAAACTACCAAGGTAAGCATTAAATGTTGTATATAATTTTATATATGACAAGCCCATGGAGTCATTGGTAAACTTGTCCTTAACTTGGTATTGTTAAATTAATTTAAAATGCATTTGTGCAATACTGATACATTTCTAAATAAATTATATCAGTGTAAATGCGAATTTTATTTGTATTATGTCAGAATGTACTTTGTCTTGTGCTTCCTTTTAGAAATCAATAATGCTTTGAAATGTTTTATTTCCCACTTTTCTACATATTCGATATGTTTGGTCCTAGGGGAGCGCCCCCCATAGTTTGAGAAACTCTGCCTTATAGTTAACACTGTGTATTACTTATTATGCCCTGTTGGCAGAAAAAAATTTTTGTAGCCAAATAATGGAATGATTAAAAGTTAATTCGAGGTACACTTTCTAATTTTCTGAAATTAATTAAACGAAATTTATTCTGAGCTAATATACGTGAAGCTCATAATCAAACAAGAGTGGAGTTGGCTAATTGCAATCCTTATCAATAGATAAAAAATGAAGACGAATAAAGAAAAAAAAATCAAAGAACTGAAATATACTTTTTTTTATTAATTCTATATGTTACATTAAGAAATATCGTAAAGGCATAATGTTTGCTACCTTAGCGCTTACAGGCAGTTTAGAATGAGCATTGAAGTTTACTATACGTGGAGTACATATAAAGCAGAGTAGAACATATAAAGTACAGTACTGTGCAAAAATTAATTGGAGCAAACACAAAAATTTTCGCAAATATTTAATTAGTATAGATTAACTTACATGCACAGTGTAGCAATGTAATACAAAATATGTCCTCCTCTAGCTTGAATGAGTTCTTTAGCATTCTCAATCATTGTTTTCTATGTTGAGCAGTCCACTTTACTCGCATGTCTCTTTACAAAGCTCCACAAATTTTCGATGGGATTTACATCAGAATTACCAATCCTAAGCCATTAATTTATTTTTTTTGAAAAAAATTCGTTGTTAGCTTAGAAGTATGGCATGGTGTAAGATCTTGCTGTTAGATACCAACACCAACACCGAACGTTTGCATCCTAGACACAATTTTACTTTCTATCATAGAAATGTATTACTTACCCTTCAACTGGTACTAAGCTGCCAGGTCCTCCACAAGTAAAATAAACCCAAAACATCTGTTTCTGAGGGTGCTTAACTGTTTGAACAAGATGTTGTTCCCTGATGGGGTTCTCCACCACTTTGCCTGACAAATCTTGGTCAAAACCCTTCCAGAAGAAAATGAGTTTCATCACTGAATACAACCGTCTTCCAATCTTGTGCAGTTCAGGATTGATATTTCCTGGCCCAATCAAAACGTTTTTTTTTCTCTACAGGTGTTAATAACTTGTTTTTCGTATGGGTTTCTTACAAATCTTTTATCTTCAATAAGCCTTTGTCGAACTGTCGATTAACCTACGCTCACACCAGTAGCTCGTAATTCTTTCTTAAGATGTCTACTTGTTTTGTAAGGATGCATTGTACTATTTTGTAAAATAAATTCGTCTGTTCGAGGTGTGGTCTTGTGTTTGCTTCCACATTTATGCTTCTATTTTGGAGACACTGTCCTAAAATCTTTGGCTGATTAATATTAGAGAAACACTGGATTTTCCAACTCCAACTGCTGCAGGAATATCCCTCACAATCATAGAAATATGTTAACTAAGGGTGTCAATCGTTATTTTCCTTGAAGTGATATACATTTTTTAAGTACATGTCAGTAGAAGCCAACTCACATAAGTGACAACTTTTTATACCAACTGAAGCACAACTAAAGGGGAAAATTTTTCGACATGTCGTAATAACATGATCAAACAGAAGAAGATGTAAGAAAATGCAGTTGGAACTGGTTTGAGGAAGAAAATCCCCAAGAAAGGAACAATTTTCTTAAAAATATGTTTGTCCCAATTAATTCGCACAGTACTATAGTACATATTAGTACATATAAATCAGAGCTTTTTTTATGTAACTTAGAATCATGTTTAACCCTGGAGCAGGCGCACACTCCATTCTAACGTTAATAGTCAAGCGGTGTTTGACAGAGTCGCCCCAACCTTTTCCTAAATTATTTTTATTATACTCGATAAAAATCGTAATTTCAGTGAATTATGTAACTAAGAGAAAATATAATTACCTACTTTTAAAGACTTTTCAGTTCTTGTTTGATAATTTGAAAAAAATATGAATCAAATTGAGATCTCAAATGTATCATGTG
Organism: Trichonephila clavipes; assembly: GCA_019973935.1. Taxonomy (NCBI): domain Eukaryota; kingdom Metazoa; phylum Arthropoda; class Arachnida; order Araneae; family Nephilidae; genus Trichonephila; species Trichonephila clavipes. Next base: position 1,585,495 of record BMAU01009311.1, read on the forward strand.
CGTGACTTTAATAAATGACACAAATCACAGACACTTTTCGCTAACAATACATAAATGCTATTTGCATGCAAAACTGTCATATTTTGTTCAAGTTATTGTAGTTTTACTGTCCTTTGATTATTGAGCAACAGCATGTTTTAAACTTTTCTTGCTTGTTTCTTTTTGACAGGGCAAAGTATGTCTCGTGGTACACTTATGTTTTTATATTTTCTTGATAGAGCTCTTTAGGAAGCATTTGCAAAAATTTCCTTTCAACTCAAACGCTTCGTGTTCATCGCCTTTCTCAAATTTACTTTCGCTGTGGTGAATAATATGCATTATTTCAGCAAACTCTTCCCTTGCTTGATCAATTTCACCTTCCTTCAAGTTTAAACTGATGTCTGTACCAAGATCATAGATGCCGAGTTCTTTCTTTACATTCTGTTCCTTTACATTTATAAACCATAAGTAGTACAGCACAATTATCAAAACCACTAATGGGTTCACAGGTGAAAAATATAGCCTGTTCATAGAAAATGTTTTGGGAAGAAAAGTGGTCATGCGGAGAACTCAGTCAAAACCAGTACCTTAAGACTATTAAAAAAAAGTTTTGCACTCCCAAAAAGAGGGAGACACGTAAAAAATATTTTTTAGTTCCCATAAAGACTGTTAAACAGGAGGATATTGTCAAGGTGATTGATAAAAAAATAAACAGATTTCCCAGAATTAACGATTTCGTGACCCTGGGGTGACTGTGATCCGCATGACAGCTCCCGCATTAAAATCGGAATATGGTCTCTGTTGTAGAGTGGTCAAGGTCGCGATCTCCTGGCGGGTGTTATTTCTGCCGTGTCATGAATTCGAGGTGACCGCGGTAGCCGAGTGGTATAGGTATCAGATCGTGGCTTGCCTTGTCACGAGTTCGAGCCCAGTACTACTAAAGACCCGCCGTGTAGGGCAGCGATGCACGTTAAATCTGTCGTTGGTGTGGTGCGGTAGTTAGGAGAGTGAGGTTCCAAATCAGGTGTCATCCACATCGCTTGACCATGGTTCAAAATTAAGTGGTCCGTCGCCAAAAGCCCTCGTGTAGCTGAACAGTGCGACGTTAATATTCAACCAATCAGTCATGAATTCGAGTTCTGGTATCACTGAAGATCTATCGTGTGTTGAGGATGTTGCACGATATATCTTTCAATTCTTTAAGTCCTTACGTTGGTGGGTTGTGGAAATTTTATTTAGAAGGCATGTCGTATTAGTCACTTGAGCAAGATTCAAAAAATTACAAAGTCTTACAAAATTACAATCAAATATATATATTTTTTAATTTACAATTTATTTCAAATTCGTTAAATTACCCATGGAATAACTTTAAGATATATTGAAGAAATTTCCAGTAACTGGAATAATGTTCAATGTTATTTATGAATATCTTCCGTGACATAATGTTATTTACTTATTTATTTTTGCTGGTGCATTATTTATATCTTTTTAATTCTTAATGAAAATATATTTTGATTAAATAAAATGGTTTCTTAGAATCTAAAGTTATTGTATATAATTATATTGTTAAAATATTTCTTTTAGGTTTTAATATTCTGACAATTTTTAACCAACTTCAAGTGAATTAAATTGGTTAAAATAAATAACACATTTAACGAGGGTATTGTAATTACCTATTATTAATAAACCATAAAGAATTAGAGAGATGAATCTCAACTATTTTTAATCCCCACCGGCATTTAGCTGTTATTACATACCAAATCAGACGAATACGGTTTAGTTATTACTCTATATTCTTTATGCGAATTCAGTATTACAAGACATAACGTGTACATGGTTGCCCTAAAATTCTTCAGAATTTATAGCTGTGTTTAATAAATAAAAGATTAACAACACAATATCTAAAACCATAATAATATTAACATAATTTAAAATATAAATTTTTAGTAGATTTGACAAAAAAATCGATTTACATGCAATCGAAAATAAATAAATGTAAACAAATAATTTTCAGTGATTTTTAACTTTATATCTTAGTAATACTTAAATATATTCATAAATAATCAAATTATAAGTTAAAATTGTCTAGTTAAGTTACATTCAACTTTAATATGCCCCGTGTAAAATTAGACAAGTTTATCTACTTAAATTTAATATGCGTAATTGAGTTATGCAAGTAGTTGACGATATTCAAGATTGTTGGGATGGTATATAGTAATAACTATTAAATTTCTGGTTTGAACTTTATACAATAATTCAATTAATATATGTATTTAAGTCGATTATGCATCGATTTCACTTTACGCAATATAACATAACATGTGTGAACGCATGTTATGTTGCATACATGTGCTTTTTGACATGTGTATAAGGTGTTTTTCTAGATTCAAGCTCTTTATATGCTAGTTATTTGGTTGAAAAAATACTCCGCAATTTTTTTTCTCTCAATTCACTCGAATATTGTAGGGAGATATAGTTATTATCTCATGCAAGCTGAATATTATTTTTATTTAGCCTGCACAATAATTTGGAATATGCATCTCATATTTCTTTAATTGTGACCGTTTTTTTAAATTTATCATAGCATTTTAATGGGCTAAGCTCATGTGACGTCATAGTCACATGATCACTACAATCGTTTGTTGCTAACCTATAAATGCAATCACGCGTTTCCAGCGAATCATTTCGCGTGCTTTGATGTCGCCAAATTTGCGCGTTTTGCAGAAATTTTCCTTTAAAAAGTACTTAATTGTCAGAACAATAATCACGCACATATGTAAACAAAGTACACTTGATTTAAAAGTTCACATATAATGTGAGAATTTTTTGAAAAATTTGAAAAGCTTTTAGAAGAATCTTAATATTTCGATATCTTTGCCCAATTAGAAAATTTGAAATTAAATTTAAATTTTACAAGTAGAACAACAAGTAAATGTAAGTTTTGAATTCAATGGAGAAGACGTGATTATAATTTTGTCATGCAACTGTCACGAATTTGGCCCATTCCTCCCGATTTGTTACCAACAGAGCGCATATTATATGATTATGATCTGCAACTATATATATGTATATAAATAATTAGTGAAAAACTTGTTCAGATATGCTAAACTATATTTTTGTGTCATAAAACTCATTACATTTATATAGAGAGAGGAAAAACTATATAATTTACGTAGTGGATATTTTTTAATATACATTTTTTTATCTGATTTATGAATAATGGAATCTAGAAGAAATACCGTTTTGATGTATTAATGCCGTTTTTTTTCTTTAAAAACGCTTTATATCACAACAGATAATTATTTACCTCAAGCAGTTACACTACTAGAGTCAAAAAGTTTCCGGAATGGTCAACTCCATTTACGGGTGTACATTAGAGGGGAAATATCTCTTTTGGAGTTTAGGAGAACCCTCTAAGGAAAACGCACAGCCATCTGGAAAGCATTTCTGGTACTGTCAGCCTTAGCTGTAAAATATTTCTGACAAAGCGAATTTTTCATGCATTCGTATTTTGAAATGTCATCTTTGGAGCAGCGTGTAAACATTGCAATCTGCGTTTTTCTCAATAAATCACCTTCTGAGACACTCAAGATGCTAAAATAAGCATTCGAAAACTATACAATGAAAAAAATGGCTGTATGCGAGTGATATAAGCGTTTTCATGAAGGTCGCACAAACATTGAAAATGGCCTACGGCAGCTATACTCAATCTGTGACCCGCCGAGCCTTTTTAAGAGGCCCAGTCAGGGCCCATTGCTCTGAGAAATTCACTTATTTAAGAACATTGTATTAAAAATTTGGTGGGAAATTCACTGCTAATAAAAACCAAATATATCAATTTTGTTGTTTTTGCTGTCGGTGTCATACGGATACGAATTGATATTCTTTTTCTACTTGGAACGGTTATGATTAGTGATAAAATACAACAGTGGAGAAGCGACTATTTTAAGGGTGGAACTACTTTTTAACTATCTTTCATATATCTTGCAAGCGAAAAATATTCGAAAAAATATATTGTTTCAAGCCGACTGGGAAGTTGACTATTTTGTAGTAGAAAACAAACATGGATCTATAGAGCAGTAATTGTTTCATTTGTCACGAAAGTGCTGTATTTAAAAAAAATACCAATAAACAGGAATCATTCAATAGTACTTTTCCTCGAAAATCTCTTTCAAGAGGCGATAAATAGGCTTTTTTTAGAATAATCTTTGCAACAGGAGCAAAGTGTTTTGTCAGTGATAATATTACAGCGGTAACAAAGAAGTTTGAATATTACATGAAGTTTTTGTTATATTTGTAACATGGAGTTTGTTATATTATTGGTAATCATATGAAACCGTTTACTGAGATGTATAAATTGGGAAGGAGTGTTTATTAAATGTTTCTATTTAGATTTAGTAACAAAAATGAATATATAAAAAAACTAATAATGAAAAAAAAAGCCGGAGCTATAATATTATGATCAATTTTCCACATTTTAAATTTTCAATATTATCTTGATCTTAAAGCACTTATCCCCCCCCTCTCCCATTCATCCTCATGTTGCGACCCGCTTGAAATGCCTGACATATGTATGCGGCCCAGCAGAAAAAAGGTTGAGTACCCCTGGCCTAGACTTGGCACTTTTCTTCTACCATAAATGAGAATGTTGAGTGCTTTCGAGAAATCGTGTGTGTGGGAGATGAATAACCATTGATGATTTTGCCCCATACTTTGAATTTCACATGGCAGAATGCATTGCATCCTTCTTGATGTTTTGAAAATGAACAAAATGGTGTTTTTTTTGCACAGGGTTCCAAAAACTGTTTTCACCTGAACAAAGAGAAATGAGATTGAACATGTTCAAGGATATTGTTGGCGTCATGCGCACAAATGCAAATATTCTTCCTTGCCACGCTGTGCCGGCAGATGAGAACTTTCTGTGGAACGAAATGGACGAGAAAATTTCTCTTTAATACTTAGACGTGAGCATGAATGTTTATTTTTAGTTTGTTTTTGTTTCATTGACGGACCAGCCACGCTTATTTCTTTTTTTGCATTTTTATTCCACCACACAACATATATATGCTATTTATAAGCGCAGCAAATTTTAATTGTTTTATTGTGAGCTTCGAGTATTAGAGTCCTATATTAATGCTCACGTCTGAGTATTAAAGATAAATTTTCTCGTCTATTTCGTTCCACAGAAAATTCTCATCTGCGAAGAATATTTGCATTTGTGCGCATGACGTTGCGCGTATGCGCCAAAAGATATGATTGACATGAGTGATGAAGATGACAGTTTCTTGAAGAAAATTTTGGACAAGTGATTAGGCATGGTACTTAACAACTTTTAGATAAAACGTCAATCCAGTGAATGGAAAGGAGAAACTTCGCTTGTGGACAAAAGTCGAGGAAAAATGCGACGAAGCAACTGAAGGACCTCCTCAAAAGTGGATTCCGGGAGTGTTTTGAAGAATTAAACGAACGCTGTGCAACAATTGTGTAGATGCAGGGAAGAGCTTTTTCTTATCTAATAAAATTAAGTTATTTTTCTATTTTAAAAATTGCTAATTGACCCATTCCGGGAACTTTTTGGTGGCCGCAGTAGCCGAGTGGTATAGGTATCGGATCGTGGCTTGCCTTGTCACGAGCTCGAGCCCAGTACCATTAAAGACCCGCCGTGTAGGGCAGCGATGCACGTTAAATCTTTCGAGAGCTGAAACGTCCTCCCGTTGGTGCGGTTTGGTAGTTAGAAGAGGGGGTGCTAGCTCAGGTGTCGTCCACGTCACTTGACCATTGTTCAAAATTACGTCGCCAAAAGCCCTCGTGTAGCTGAATAGTGCGACATTAATATTCAATCAACCGGGAACTTTTTGACCCTACCATGTACGATTTAAATATAAAACAATAAAACTGAATTTAAGTATTAAACAATTATATGAGAAAATTTTTAAGGACCTTTTGAGTACCTAAATAATGCTTGCATATCATTGAGAATTTTGGGATATTCTGATGGGGTTTTTTTCTTGATGACGCTAAAAAAACTACTTTGAAATTACTTTCTTGATCCTGTAAGGTTATCCAAACACGTTGAAAACGACTAAATTCGGTCAAGACAGATATTTCCGTTTTTTTTTTATTCTATTGAATAAAGCTATCTTTTGGTTTTACGAACTATCCTTTGTTTTGTTTCTACGCTATCTAGAGACCAAGTTAGAATCAATTTTATAAAGTTAGAAAAACCGGAAGTGGGTCTTTGATCTACCAGAGGTGGGCATTTAAATTACTTAAAATCTATCATGGCGAGTCTGATTTCTCAAAATGTTACAAATGTATTTCTAAAAAAATTTTTGAACCTATTATATATGTTATCTTCTAGAGGATGTACTAAAATATTTCTTATTGTATAAATACTTTTTGAGATATGGCTTGCTATTTAAATAATGGTCTCATAAAGAATGTAACATTTCTTTTATAATGTTTGCTCAATCAGCTCTAAAATTTTCAAATTTTCATAAAACATTAAAATTTTATAGTACATTTCTAGATAAATGCATCTAATATTCGATTTAGTAATTCTTTTACTAATATATATGTTTATTATTTTTTTCTCTAACTGCTTTGAAGTTTTTCAAAAAGATTATTATTTCACTTATAATTCGGATTCTTTTATAATTTAGGTAATTAATTTTAAATATTGTTAATTACATAGTAGTATTTATTATTAGGGAGCCCTAAAAATGCATTTATAATGTTTAAATATGTTATTTTGTAAAAAATTACTCCGAACGTGTTTGGATGCCTTAATTTTTATAAGCTGAGTTCCACTACTGAGGTTTACTCAAATGCAAATTTGATATTATAACATCAATTTTTTTCATACGCAAATTGAAACTTTTACAAGCTGAAATACCTTGCCAAGCATCCTCTACATCAAAGACTAAATTTACGATACCTAAAAATTTTTTTCTTCCAGTTATTATTTTCAAGTTTCTTAGGGAAAAACTACATGGAATTATAATTCCATTAAAATTTCTACTCAAATTCCTTTCTCACAGTAATCGACGTTTTCTTAAAAATGTCCATGCATTTGAGTTTTTTCTTCAAATTTGACAATTTTATCTTACTTTCAGACTTTATAATTTTTGTATTCGCTTATTGCGTGCAACAATTATGACCAATAGTTTTTACTACTTTTGAAATCCTCAAAGGAAGTGATAATCTTTTCTCTCACTATTATTTAACAAAATCAATAATTAAAATCCCCATCTAAACGTTCATTCGGCTTTAGTTCTTTTGTTCTCATAGACATACGATTGATAACTGTAACTGAACATTCATCACCCTAAGTAACCTAAGTATTGAGAGAGAGAGAGAGAGATCATTACTTGCTCTTGTTTTGTTCTATGTTTTTGTTTGATATTTGTAGAAGCAACTGATTATTTTGGGAAATATCTTGTAAAATAAAGATAGGAAAAAAATAATAATGCTAGATGATATATATAATTAGAAGATTACAGAAGATTTATAAATTTTTCTTAAATGGGGCTACGGATTGGTATTTTACCATTGCAGATCTACTATATTTCCTGAGAGAATGTATCACTCTTTAGTGCGGCAAGATCTAGGTGGTATTCCCACTGCCACGAGGTAATTTTGACACCCAGTTTCTTCCTCAGAGGGAGACACCTGAGCTCAGACGATTTTAAATCGTACAAGGAATTTAATTTTGCCGAGTGCACGCAAGCCCTCTATGGATCTGGAACATGCCTTTTTCGGAATATATATGTAAATTGTTCGGATTGTAAAAACGAATAAGTTTTAAAGTTATATCCAGTGACCATGGAACCTAGTGGTCCCCTGTTCATGATCTTATGGTTGGCGTGTCTTAAATTCGAACCCTTATGACACCAAGCGCGAAATCGGCATCGTCGTTAATATTCCTAAATCTTTTTAAAAATATTAAGAAACAAAGAATGGTGAAGTCTTGGAACAAAAATGATCTCAATTTAAATAAAGGGAGCTTAACAAAGAGAAATTTTTTCCAACAGTTAATGATTGACTGGAAAACAATTATTTTAATACTAATTACAAAATAACCCAATTTCTCATAGGTCATCGTAACTTAAAGCTATTTGAAAAAAAAAACTAATTTGTTTCCGTTATCGTTCTGTGATTGTATTATAGGTGGCGAGGAAAATGTAAAACATATACTTTTTCTGTGTTTCAAATTTGTCAGGGAAAGAAAGATCCTAAAACTGGCTCTCTAGGGACTTAATAGACATTGGCTTCCGTGAATTTCAATTTCCAACAATTTATTTCAGCCAGAAATGCCTTTGAAAAGTTAAGTAAATTTATTTTAAATATTTGTTATCTTTCATGATTTAAAATTATTTTTATTTTTCCTTTGCAATATGTGTTTCATACTTTCTTCTGTAAGCCCCATGTGATACTTTGCGGTGCGCAATGCTTTATAAATGTTTTCAATAAACAAAAAGTACTAATGCAAAATTTATGAAAATGAAGACAACACTTATGTCATTGAAATTTCATGGAGAAGAAAAACTGAAAAGGACAAAAACTGTCGTTTTTAGGAATGACGAGTGCAAAAAATTAAATTATATATTCTGATAAATATTTTTGTATGTGTAAAATATAAATGTATACTTGAAGATTTTTTCACAAATATTTTTTGAATGAATTGGGGATGACCCCCCAAAAAAAAAAGATTCAATGGGCAATTTGGGGATGAGGGTGAATCAGTTAGGATTTTAGAAGCCTTTTTATATGATGAATTGTGAAATTAACCAATTGGGAACATACAGCCACAACCCAATATCAAGCTATACTATATTATTATCTGATACACTATGGTTTTTATTTGGGATAACACTAACTGTATATTTCAGTAGAAACAAAATACTTTTTGGCATAAATCTAAACTTCCACAGGAAAGATTTGTAACAGAAAAAAAGTTATCGCATTTATTTGAATCTAAGCCACACTCCCCAAATATTAAAGCTACTGCAGTGTTTCTCAAACTGTAGGGCGTCCCCCCCCAATGGCTCGTGATAACTCTGCGAGGGAGGCACGAGCATATTGAAAAGTCGAAAACAAAAGATTGTTTTAAATAATTATTTATTTACTGAAATTAAACAAATAAAATACATTCTAACACAATATAAAATAAAATCACTGGCATAATACACCTATAAATGTATCAGTACTGCACAATGTATTTTACAATTTATATAACAATAAGTTAAGAACAAGTTTTATAATTATCAGTGGCCCCATGGGCTTGCCAATTTAACACTTATCTTGATAATTTTTACGGTTTAAATTAATTACTTTACTGCCCATTTAAGGTATCCGACGACGTTCGGAACCGTGATTTGCAAAAGCGCATAAATGGATAATTTTCATGATATTTAGTGTCACTTGGATTAGAATATATGCATAAAATTGTTTTAAGGATATTTTGTCAAAAAAATTTATTTAAATATAATATTTTGGCAAACAATTAACTTAGAATAATCTTTTTTCCAAAAGTGCTCCTTTTGTGAAAAATGCTTCTATTATAATATTTTGCCTGTTTATAGCTCAGACCTCTCTACAGAGGCTCAACTAGAATTTTTGAAAAATATAACTTAGAAGTGGGTTTATTCATATCTTACGACAACAGAGGGGAGAAATTTTAAGAAAAAAACGCCAATAGTTATTTCAATTGGTGGTAACTCTGAAAATAATGTTAATTTTTTAAAAAATTCTAGTTGAGCCTCTGTAGAGAGGTCTGAGCTATATAAAGGCAAAATATTATTATAGTGGAAGCATTTTTCACAAAAGGAGAACAATTGGGAAAAAAGATTATTCTAAGTTATTTTTTGCCAAAATATTATATTTAAATAATTTTTTTTTGTCAAAATGTCCTTAAAACAATTTTATGCATGTATTCTAATCTTAGTGACACTAAATATCATGAAAATTATCCATTTATGCGCTTTTTTAAAATCACGGTTCCGAACGTAGTCGGATACCTTAAAGCAGTGCTTCTCAAACTTTCAATACTGGCGTCCCCCCTTTTCGATCACAATTTTTTTCGCGCCCCCCTTATACATTAATAATGTACTGAATGCAATAATAATGCACTTTGACGCTAAAGCTACAATAGGCGATCTTAATTATAAACCATACAAATTAGTAACATAAGTATTAAATTTTGTATAATACTTTAAGCAAAATAAATATATAAATAAAATAATACGATAATTATTATGTTATTTTTCCTTTCTCTAATTTTTAAATTGAACATATTGCAAAATGCGGTAGCTGCTTAGAAGACAAAATATAGATATCTGCTAAATATCGAAAAAGAACTCAGAGGGTCAATTTCTAATCATAAGCATTCCTTATAAAAACTTTGCTTTCCAAGACAAGCTCATGGACGTCATTAATACTTATTAAACTTGTTCTTAATTTAGTATTAATTAATTAGTTATAAAATATTCTGTGCAGCACTGATACATTAAAAGTATACCGGCTGAAGTGCCCGCTCTTTGCTCGAGTTCATTTATAAGAAAATAAAACATTATTCATATAATAGCTGAATTGTAAGGGCAGCACAAAGCCAAGTGCTCGACAATGTTTACAAAAACATAAAATGATTTTTTTAAAATGGTTGCTCAAATTATAATTAGTTTTAAGCGAATTGTTATTTTAAGCCTCACAGAATTAGCATTTATAATTGATGTTAAACAGTAGCGTACACAGCAATTTTTCAAGGGGGGTTCCGGGGTCGAAAGTTCACCAATCTTGTATCAGGTTCCTTTTGATTTTGTCGATTTTCGGGAACAAAACACAGTAAAAAACTAATTCTTGAATAAATAATTAGCATTAATTAATAAAATTAATCATTAATAACAAATACTTAATTAAATTTTGCGTACTATAAACTTAGAATTATAATCAATCGGAAAAAAATCAAGGGCTTTGAGGAGGGGGTCCGGATCCCCCTTGTGTGTGTCACTGATGTTAAATAATGATCAATAATACAAAATATCGATGAAGAATAATTGTATTATTTTTAATATTTAAAGCGAAAAGACTTCAACATGTTTTAACCCAGGAGCAGACGCTCACTCGATACGGTCGGGGTTATTGAGTCACCCCAATCCTTTTTTTTATAATTATTTTAATGTAAACGATACAAATCATGATTCCAGTGAATAATTTAATTAAGAGAAAGTTTACTTACCTACTTTCAAGGACTTTTCAATTTTAATTGGTAACAAATAAACAATTTGCCAGAATTAACGATTTCATAATCTGTGTGTCCCGCGCGATCACTTATGGGTAAAAACTATATTCATTATGATAATATGTATGTTACTGCTAAAAAATTGTGTGAAACGTTTTTCGTTATGCTTTATATGTTGAGAATATTTATAAAAATATGTCTTGGCCAAGTAATCCTTCATGTGCTTGTGCGTGTGTTTGTGTGTGCTCTGCGTAGTTTTCCAAATATCATAAAACTCTTTTGCATGGAAAAAAGCGCAACAGAGAACACATAAGAGAGGGGTCATAACTAACTGTACCAATAACTTAGAAGGTCAAACAGATTACAGCTATAATGCGCAGTATTTTAAAAATAATGACAGTGATGAATTTTTTATGTTCCTAAATTTTTTTTCGATTTTTGGGATCTGTTTTTCTCTGAAAGAGTAGTATGTTAGGTTAAAAAAAGCGTAATAAAAAATCTCTCATCATGGGATTACAGCAAAATAAAACAAAAGTTTTTTTATTTGGTTATAGGATCAAAGATAGCTAATTAGGTATTGAAGAAGTTTTTATTTTTGTTGACTTAATATCGCGCTCGCGCGCCTATAAATTATATCAGAGTAAAAGTGCCTTTTTTATTATGTCTGAAAGTATTTTGTTTTAATTCATTCCAGTAAACTAATTATTTTTTTAAATCTTTTTTTTTCGATATGCTCGCGCCCCCCTCGTAAGGTCATCGCGCCCCCCAGGGGGCGCGCCCCACAGTTTGAGAAACACTGCCTTAAAGATACACCATTCGTTCCCCAGTGCCATTGTTTTCCACGTAAGCAAGCATATGGAATGTATTGGGACGGGGAGAAAAGGAATAAATAAGAAAATCTCTGAAATAAAGACGTATATATTCGTTGGGGACAATAAACGCTATGAGTGAGCGAGACGTTTATATACGCCAGTGACACTTAAAGAGTTCAAGTCACATTGTAGCTTTTGCTTCAAAGTAATTGAATTCAATACATTGTTTTTGTATGGTAGGGGGCGCGATGAAAACTCTAATTGAATATTGGAGTCACAACACTGAAAGTTTGAGAAGTACTGCGCTACTGAAAGTTGGGTGCGGTTTAGAATAGAAGGTGAAAAATTCTTTGGATGGGGAAAATCAAACATGCTATTGACAGTTAGAGGAATTACACGTTCATGTATGTATTTAAAAATTTTTAATAGTGGCAAAAAATCAATTATTTACTATAATTAGTTCTCCTTTCAAATTTTTTAAAATTCCATAAATACTGGATATCGATAAACCATTTTACGCCATTTGTTTTTTTTTTTTAATTTTTCACAGAAATGTGTTGATAATTTGGGGTGCGGCTTGAACTAGAGTAAATACGGTATTTCACCCCGGCCAAGTTTAAGTCGAGGTTTGAACCAAACCAACCAATTCAACACAAAAAATTGAAATATTTCTTAGAACAAGTAGATTTATGCGAGAACTGCATTTGTAAAAATTCCGTATAATATAATAAAATGATTAGTTATTAAATTGATTTCGTTACATAGCTATCAAAAATGAACTCGGATAATAGCAAGAAAATTTTCAACGTTTTAATACGTAGCTGTGTTTATATGTTGGTGCTCGACCGTTGGCAAGGTTACTTTGCGCTTTACATTTCTCGTGTGGTAGATATTCATTTATATCTTAGGTTATATATACATAAATATTTTCGCCATTCCGAGTCGTGGTGTTAATTTCATGTCTCCTTTTTTAAGTGGAATATTTTTCAGAATTCCTTCAATTCATCAAAGGTAATAGTTCCTGTGTTAACATAGGATTCAGAATGATGAGATTCATGACCACTCAATAATTTTAATAAATATCGAGAAAAAGGGCAAAGAAAAAACTGTGCAGAATTGAGAGAATTTCTGCTCGCGTGTTAATTGTAATTGTATGTTAAATTCATCTTTTAGCTCGAGATGGTATGAAGGCTTGATGAGTGACGTATACAACCAAAAAGTTCGGTGAATGGACTTTTATTTTAAGTACAATATTGGACAGCATAAAAGAGTCCTTCAAAATAATCTCCATGGATGGTAATGTACTGTCGGGAACGTGTATATAAGTCCTGGAAACTCCTGTAAAACAGTTCTTTCGGTATGGCTTTCAGCTCGGCCGTCACGTTGCTTTGAATGTCGGTAATGTCCGTAAATCTCTTTCCCTTCAAGGCTGACTTCAATCTGGAGAAAAGGAAAAAGTCTGCAGTTGCCAAATCAAGTGAATGAAGGGAGTGATTAAGTGTCGCAACTCCAATTCGCGGCCAGGAACTGCCGTTCAACCAAGGCGGTGTGTGATCGGGCATCATAGTGGAGAAGAGTCCAAGAGCCTTGCTTGGCATACTCAGGGCAAACGCGACGGATCCGTTGTAGTAAACGCTTTAGTACTTCGGCGTAGGTACACTCAGGGAGGAATTATTTATGAATGAGACCCTTAGAGTCGAAGAATTCGATGAGCATTGTCTTTCTGACCGTATCTTGGTTTTTTTAGGCGACGATGGAAATGCTTAAACCATTTGTAAACACTCTTGGATATGATGACTTCATCTTTACAAACTTCTTTGAGCATTTCGTGAGTTTCTTTTGACGATTTCTTAAGTTTGAAACAAAACATGTTTTTTATCTGATCCATTTTGTACACCACGGCAATCCACAATAAACTTTTCGCGCTCGGCGTTAAACTAACAGGGAATAAACGCACTTGGAACCTTGCCAATTACAAACATGTTTAAACAGATATTGACCTTCACCACGCGTGGCTCCTTAATATTCTACTAGAACAGCAGCGACCTCTACAAGCTCATTCACTGAACTTTCTGTACCACATAGGTAGGTTGTATTAACAAGGTATCGGTTTCGTTAACTCTCTCTGGCAAAGGCTCACCAATATAAAATGAGAGGTAACACTCAAAAATTGAAGACGAAATAGTTTTCTAATGTTATATTAAATATGTTTATTTCATATTTTTGCGTGCTATTTGAGTTAAACTAAAAAAATATTAAAAAAAATAGGTTTGTAAGGCTGTGGAAGGGAGAGATGTGGAGGGCGACTAACCATGCTCAAAATTAGATAATTTATTTGTACTACAACTAACAACACAATTTCAACCAATCAAAACTAAGAGATGCACCCAATTGAAGCAATACGTAGATAAATAACGAGGTAGGCGAAGTATGAGGCGACTTTAAATACCATACCCTTACTTCAGATTCGAATACACTATCTTCCTTGCTATCTAATATCTATTTAATCTCTAGTGACCAATCGTTACTTTAATTATTACAATTATCAACTATATGCGTTGCACAATGAATATGATTAATCACTGATCCGCTAGCAATCTGTCCTCTCTCTGTTTTTAGCTTGAACGCTTAGACCAGGGATGACGAATCTTTATGGATCAACGTACCATTTTTTCTAAAGAAGTGCTTAATGAGGCATAGACGTGCCGTCAAATAATTCTGACTCGCGATAAGTCGTTATTTACTACGAAAAAATACCTTTTGCACTGTACAGTTTTAAATGTTTTAGTTATACATGTAATTCAAATTAAGTAACATTAGTGTGACTTCTGTTGTTGCAGATTGGATGATAAATAATTTATATTAAGTTTGTAAGATGTTGCTTTTAGAGTAGAATGCATGTTAAATTGGAGTCATCTGCCAAATGGTTTCTAACTAATTAATTATTTTTGCTGTAGTTCACTTTTTGACAAGAGGATTTGTGATTTGCTTCAAAATGCTGTTTTACAGATGATATTCTGCATACCACTGTTCCAGAATATAAAACACACACCGCTTTGTCACCAATGCCAAGTTTCTAGATTCCTCTTTGAAATTCTTTGTTACACTTACTATCTAGCCCTTTTTGTATTTTTGCTAAATTAGCCTTTTAAATAACAGTTAAAAATCGTCAATGAAGCACAAATAAACTTTAAACTACAGTAGTTTCAACGAAATTGACTGTATGCGTAGGCAAATTTTACATCCTAAGCAAGTGTAGTCCACGACGTAACTATGGCAGGAAAATAACAAAAGAGTCTGTTCCTGGCCTCATGTGTTCGTAATACTTCATAGTGAACCTTGTTATTTCGAAATAAATGCAAACCATTTTGATTGCTGGCGTGCCCAAAATATTGTGTCCCGTGCCATTGATGGCATGCGTGCCACTGGTTCACCATCCCTGGCTTAGACTATATATAGTATACCTAATTGACACTAACGTTCTCTTCTTGAAAAAGTGCGTCGCAAATAAAATAGTTTTAAAGGACTAAAGATTTCCCAAGAGAACTTGTTAGTCAAAAGGACGCAGATAGAGCCGTCCCAGTTTGTTCAATTCTTTTTAAAAATCTTTTGCTTTTACAAATAAATATTGTTCGCAATACTTACTAATCTTTAGCTCCAAAATGTAACAATACACATTAATTCGATATTAGACTCTATATACCAGGGGCAGCCTATGTAATGCGTGCCTAATGTGGTACATGGAACAATTCTCAGTGGCACTCTACACTACCTTACAAATTTCTCAGATTCTGAGTGGATGGAAGTTGATAAATTTTTAATGGACCTCATTTGACAAATAGAATTATGGACATTTACGGAATAACGACAAAATCTGAAAAAGATAATTTTACAGATATTTTGTAAATTACTGAAGGTCATCGATGTAGATCAGTGCTTGTCAAACTTTCAATATTTGCGACCCAATATTCAACCATAACTTTTCATTTCGCCCCCCTATTACATATAAATAATAATGTATTGAATTCAATAATACTATACTTTGACATTAAAGCTACAATACGACTTTAACCTTCCAAGTGCTCCTGGCGTATATAAACGTCTTGCTCAGCCAAAGTGTTAATTCCGTGTGTGGACGTATATACATCTTTCCGAAGTACGATCTTTTCTGTGCACTGCCATCCTTAAAATTATTCCGAAGGATTTGAAATGAAAGAACCTTGAGAGTGTTTGTGAAGGATTTAACTATTTCAGGGTATTTCCTCGTTTATTCCTCCCCCCCAATACATCTCACACGCTCATCTACCTAGAAAATGGTGTTATTAAGAAGAAGATCACGTAACTTTTAATCAACAGTTAAGGAATTAATTACAAACCATACAAATGATCAAGATCAGTGTTAATTTTTGAGTATAATTCTATACATGACAAGCCCATGGGGTCACTGGTAACTATTAAATTAGTCCTTAATTTAGTAATGTTAAATTAATTGTAAAATACATTGTGTGCAGTACTGATACATTTAAGTGTATTATATCAGTGCAAATGTTAATTTTATTTTTTATTATATCAATGTATTTGGTTTACTTTCAGTAAATTAATACTTTTTTTTAATCTTTTATTTTCGATTTTTCAATAGGTTCGCACCCCCCTCGTAGAGTTATGCCCTCTTAGAGGGGTGCACCCCACAGTTTGAGAAACGCTGTTGTAGAGATTTTTTTGGTTGATAGAAAGAAAATTGAATGTACTTTGCTTTCCATATTTGGTTCTACATATCGGAGAAAAAAATCTTTCCTCGTACGATAAATATTTCGAGTCCGCAAAGAAATTGTTTCGTTCATGCTCAGAATCGTGTCGAATTGAAAGTCATAAATTTTACACCCCTGATTTTGCGATTTGAAAGTAGAACGGCGCAAGCACTTGGTTCACATTAAAAGTTTTGCTTATCTTTCTAATTTCACTATAATGAAGAGAAATGGTTTTATTTTAGGTTGTTTATTTCTTTTAGTAAATATTTTTAAAAATACATAATATATGCATAATTTTAATTTTTTATTTTATTTTGGTTGAAGAAATGTTGCATTTTTTTTATGATTAATTTATTTAAGAAATACTTTTAAATGATGCAGAATTAATATATAATAAAATTGTAAATCTATACTATTGACATCTATTCTACAAAGTTTGCATGCTTTATCGTGAGAATTGAAATGTTTCAAAAAGTCGTACTGTGTGGCCCGCTGAATCATTTTGGTAGATTTGTTTGGCACGCCACAGCTGAAAGATTGTCGCCCTCTGCTACATATTTTGAATTAATCGAAAGGAACATGTGTGAGCAGCGTATGGAAAATGTAAATATATGAGAGGAGGCCGTGAGTAGCCTCGTGGTTAGAGCACCTTACTCTGGATCGGAAGACCTGGGTTCGATGCCCGTACCGCCAAATACTCTCCGAGTACACACGGAGTACGTGCTCGTTAAATCAGTGGGTTCGAAAGTCTTGTGGGCTGAATCACGAGTGCAGGGAACTGGAGAAAATTTCCCTCCACTTCAGTCCAATGCCTAAATTATGGAGGTGGAGATAGATGGTGGCGCCATCTATTGTAATGTTCTACCGTCGCTTCGAAATTTCCCCGAGCTAAATCGTACTGTCATCTGTATGGGGCTCAATGCTAAGGCCAACGACAGGCGTACATCTAGCCCTTAGCCGCGATGAATTTCGTGGGCCTCGATCTGACTATGTCAGACAGGTGGCATGAGCAACAACAACAATTGGATGAAAGAATTTGAAGTGAATTAACAGACAATACACAATCCTATTCCGAACAAACAATCCACTTATCTTTTAAGTCTAAATTAAAAAAAAACATACCTTTTAACTGCCCTGATTTTCTTTCTCTTTCTGATTTTTTTTTCTGGACAGAAGTTAAAATGTCTAACAGCCCAATTTTGAATAAAACTAAGACTTTTTCAAACGCTTCTAAGTTTTTTAGCGCCTTATTCAGTTCCAGAATGAATTTTTTCCGAAGAACTTTCAAGATAACCAGTTAGGAACGTATTTTTATCAGAAACTTTTTCCTTAATTTTCACCAGCATAACATCAGTAAGTGAATTTTTCCAAGTGGAAATAACATTTCTTTGTTTCGTTTTTTTTTCTGTCATTTTTCTACTGCAAACTAGGGTTATTACTCCTTAGAGAGTAGTTATATACCATCTTGGAGGTTATGAAAGGAAATTACGGAACCACATTGTTCTTCATTACTTAAATGTAGACGTTGGTCTTTGAAAAAAATACGCATGTCTTATTTTTTGAATGGAGTCAGTGTAGGTAAAAATTATTCTCTTTTTTTCGAGAAGAAACGTGAATAGGTTTTTTTCCCTTTCTCCTTTTAGGACAAGTTAAAGAGTTTTTTTTTTTAAAATATAAGAAAAGAGAGAATTAAGATTTTTTTTTCTCCATCTATTTCAGCAAAAGTGAATTACCTGAAATATAAGATTTTGTTGAAAGATTATATATGTACTAGCTGGGTATACCCGTTCTTCACACGAGTGAATTGAAAAATTAAACAATACGGATTCAAGGATAAAGAGGTTTTCAATGAGTTAATTTTACGTGAATTGCAAATTAAACGGAAAAAAAATCCTTTGTCAAATTTTAAGTCTGTAGGTCGATTTTTGAAAACACCTTCCTAAGCTAATCTCTGCTCAGTAAAAGTAACATTGTTACAAATTTTGTGTAATGAATGCTTAATTTAGTGTAAATAATTTATATTTTAATTATATTAATATAATTTAAGTTAATATTAACTTATGTTGTAATTATTTTATGTTAAAATTGTAATATTCGCAAGCAACGCCGTTCCTCGCATTATAATATCAATTCACTCGAAACGTACTGAAATGTTGTTGACAGAGACAAGTTGGCATCATTTTTGGTGATCATTTTGACAACTTGGAGATTGATTGAACGTTTTAGAATTTAATGTGCTGTATGCATTTTTTACATCCTTATATATATATATATATATATGTGTGTGTGTGTGATATTTCAAAGTCAGCATCCACGTTTTTTGTAAAAAAGTTTTATTTGGCGAAAAATCAACACACATCCTTTCGCGGAAAGAAACGAACGCCAAGTGAACTAGCAATATTTATTGGGCTGTATACTTATATCCAGAACTGTTAAAAATCACTTTTTAGTTTGTTTTCCATTTGAAAATAAAACGCGGAAGCGTACATACGAAGACCATACAATTTAATGAGCTGGGATTGAAGTTGTTATGTTTAGAATATCTTTCTGAGAAATAATTAGCTGTTTAATTTAAAACTCGAATATGTCATGGAAAGTAAAATTTAAATGGTAAATAGGATATTTTGTTTTAGATATAATTTAATTATCCGTACGTATATAAAGCAATAGTTCCCATTGGTAATGAATACTGTAACGGAAATTACAGGGTGTGGCCATTGGTAATGCGTTCTTTAAGGTTAATAGTATTTTAGATCAGCGTTTCTCAAACTGTGGGGCTCGCCCCTTTAGGGGCGCGATAACTATAGAAGGGGAGGGCGAGCATATTAAACAGTCGAATACAAAAGATTATTTAAAAAAATTATTAATTTACTGTAAGTAACAAACAAATTGCTTTCCGACATAATAAAAAATAAAATACACATTTTCACTGATACAATACACTTATAAATGTATCCGTCTATACAATGTATTTTATAAGTAATTTAACAATACCAAGTTAAGACGGCAAGCTTATGGGTTTATATTAACACTTATCTTGATTATTTGTACGGTTTATAATAATTCCTTAACTGCCGATTTAAAGTTACGCGATTCGCTTCTCAATGCCACCGTTTTCCCCCTAGATGAGTGTATTTTGATGGGGTTTTTTAAGGGGGAGGGTAGGAGAAAAGGGATAAATAAGTAAAAATCCTCTGAAATAAGTAATTCCTACGCAAACACTGTCAAATTCATTTTACTGCATTCCAAAGCCTTCGGAACAATTTTACAGATAGCACTGCTACAGAAAAGATCGTACTTCGTAAAGACGTATATATACGTTCTGAAAAATTAATGCTTTGGCTGAGCGAGATATTTATATATACGTCGGTGGCACATAAGAGGTTACAGTCGTATTGTAGCTTTAGTGCCAAAGTATGGTATTATTGAGTTTAATACATTGTTATTGCATGGAGGGTGGGGAGGGGGCGCAATGAAACTTATGATTGAATATTGGGTCACGAATATTGAAAGTTTGAGAAGCAATGTTTTAGATGGTTGATGTTCTATATTTATGGTATTGATGAGGCGTTCTTGTGGTCATTTAATCCGGTAGAGACGCACAAACATAAATGTCGTAAACGCAACACAACAAAGAAGACATCCAGTACAAAAATGCGCGCTCGCTTTACATTTTAACAAAGTCGAAGAGCAAGAACTAGAATTATTCAGATATTAAGTTTTTATATACAGGGAAGAACAGGGGAAAAGGTATAATAATAATAAAAAAAATTAAGGCGAAGATCATAACTAATTATTTATAGAAATGAAGTAATTGTTTAGGAAATATTAAATTTTGGTTTGTAAGGCTCATGAAAACAATTACTGATATTGTATTTCTTGAAATAACCATCTCTAAAGTTTGTTTCACTAATACTAGGACACCCTGAATAGAGGAAAAGCAGCTTACACACTCACTCACTCAAAGAGGGATTTCCGGAACAATTGGAGCTTTAATTTGAAATGTGGCAACCATGTTGCTTTTGTTGAATAAAAATCTTCTAAGAACAGGTATTGTGAAAATCCAAAGAAACATGGTTTTAAACTATTAGATCTAAAGTCTTGAAATATAGCAACACCTTTTACTTTATTGAGTAGTGATTTACTGAAAATGGGATTTGCGGAATGTACTCTGATGGAGTTACGGAGTCATAAATAAATATACCTCCACTTAATAATTTAAAATCTTGTCATTTTTAAATCAAGACTCTAGAGCTATAAAAGTTTTTGAATACATTTGAAAGCTTATGCTATACTGTAAGTATTATAGCATCGTGGACGGATAGCGGGATGATGAGCTTACAGCAAATTGTAGAAATAAAATAAAATTTTATTTTGTGAACAAAATAATTATTAATAATGCGCGCGCGATATGGAAGTATCTCTTTGCAGCAAGCCGGTATGTTTAGTCTCTTTCAGATGTTGGATTACCTTTTCCCACACATCTTTGAGGGCTGCGGTAGCCCAGTGGTCAAGGTATCGGATCATGGCAGGCATGTCATGAGTTCGATCCCAGTACCACTGAAGACCCGCCGTGTAGGGCAGCGATGCACGTTAAATGTGTCGAGAGCTGAAACGTCCTCCCGTTGGTGTGGTAATTAGAAAGGGGTGCAAGCTCAGGTGTCGTCCACGTCACTTGACCATGGTTCAAAATTACGTGGTCCGTCGCCAAAAGCCCTCGTGTAGCTGAACAGTTAATATTCATTCACTTATTCATCTACAGATTTCTGAATTGTCCGATAAACGCTTCCCCTTAATTCTCTGTAGTTCGCTAGTTAGCTTAGACAACGCTTCGGCGTTTATCCTCTTTTCTTTCCTCTTACTCTTGAAAAATCCGCTTTCGTCTCGAATCCAGTTCCTTCTCACCAAAAAATAATCCTTTTTAAATCCAGGGGCAGGCCAATACACGCCCCTTGTCATTTCTCAGTGGCTGGCCTACAAAAGTCTGCATACGGCCCTCGGACTCATTAGCGTCCTTTTGGCGTGGACCTAACAATCGCTCTCTCTGATCCTTCTTGAATGCACTGGTGCCAGACAGGTCCTCCGCATATATGGACACTTTGTCCACCACGCTGACATTGTTTCCTTGAAGCCATTCTCCCATCGTCCGCCGAGGCGTCATTCTCCTCAGTCAGACAGGCCACATCAATTGTCGCTCAAAGAGACACTGTTGTGTCTATTATGACTTGCAGACACACTGCTGTTGCAGACCCGAGGCCGAACAATGGACAAAGTCACATGCACTGTCTCCAACCCACAAGCGAGCCACCTACTCTAATCTATCAAACTAGACAGGAATGAAGGGTGTGGGTCGTATCAATACGCCATCATTAAAGTATCAATAAAATTTAAAAAAAAAACACTTAATTGCACAACTTCTAGAAATACCCAGTGAAGCAACTACATAAAGACTATCTTTTTTGTATGAAAACCATAAATTTGAAATTTACAAAATTTTTCATCATTTTTGAAATTATCAAAACAGATTTGCATAACTCGAAAACATATTCTGAGTTTAAAAAACTTGAAATTTATTCAAGAAAAATACAACAACAACAATGTAAATTAAAAACATTTTTCGGAAAAGTGTGTTTTCTCAGTAAATTTCAAAATTTTGAACGATTCAAAATAAATTACCTTGCACTGTTGCACTTTATTATTTTAAAAAGACAATGGCTGATTCCCTTGCAAGAAAATTTACTGAAATGCTCAAAATGTGTGCAATGTTTTTTTTTAAAAAGATTCTTCCTAAAATACTAATTTACATTAAATTATAAGGAACATGCATATCCGATTTTTTTTATTCATACATTTTTTCTTCCAAAAAATGATTTATGTATTCTAGTAATATATATATATATATATATATATATATATATATATATATATATTGGAAAAAATATTATTCTTACTTCCTAATAAATAAAATCTAATGTAAACATTGAATTAAATGAAAAAAAATCTTTCAAAAAGATGAAATAATAAAATAAATAAAATAAAAACCGACACACAGTGTGTTTTTTTTTTTAATGTAACAGAGATTTTGCATGTCTCATTTAAAAAAATAATAATAAAATACTCGTAACTCCTACATATGCCGTACATTAATTGAATATAATTACAACTTTTTTGCATATTTTTTCTCTCTCTCTCTCTCTCTCGAAAAAAATGGAATGCTAACTTTTTATCTTAGTCACTAAAATCATCTACTTCTAAGATATCATAGATGGTCCCGATAGCTTTATGGTCATGGTCACGAACTCATTGCGGCCGTGTCATATGTTCGAGACCTAGTAACGCTGAAGACCCACCATGTAGAGAGGCGAATGCTCGTTAAATCTGTCCGGGCTCAAAGTCCTCTAGTGGGAGTAGTGTGGTAGTTCAGAGTGTGGTTTGCCAGTTTAGGTGTTATCCTCGTCACTATACCGTGTTTCAAATAACAAGGCCTAACGAATGTAGACCTCGTTTTGTGGATTTGATAAGTGTTAATAATGTCCTGTCTTCAAGTTCTGACAATATTGTTGTGTGGAAGTTAGAAGTGTGTAGCACCTCAGATATTGTAACATTTTTAGTTTTCAATAGTTCTTGAAGTAGCAGTAAAGTAGATTTCATTCTCAAAACTCGATGGATTTATGCGGTTAAGAATTACCTAAAGCCGCCCATACGATATAGTGGTTAGTAACGCTGACTGCTGTGCCTCAGGATCTTGGTTCGGATCCCGGAGAAGACGTGCGGTGTTGGGGGGTAGGTTGGTGGAAGGGAAAGAGTTGAGGGCTCCCTAACCACACCAGGAGGTTCTCCCTCAAAATTGAGGAGGAAAATAGCCAAATTATATTATTTCCCTGTATGGTACTCGAAGCTACGGCTAACGACAGGCGTATAACTAGCTCCTTGCCTCGATAAATTTCGTGTGCCTTGATACGATGTTACTGTCGATTGGGTGGCATAAGTAACAACAACAACAACACAGCAGCAATTATCTAAAGCATATATTTAATTTTAATTGATTTGACAGTCCATCTTGACAGATATTCAAAAATGTTCGTTGACAAAAGGCTTCTTCTTTCTTCTAAGTGCGACTATGAAAAATATATCTGTCCATCATCTAAGAATATTAGATAATAATATGTAATAAATATTATAATATGTGGGCGAATTTATACAATTGTGATATACACACATACCTTGGGATTTTAAACAGAAAACAAATTCTACCTTACCCTTCGTAAACTCACGATTCCGAATTTAGAGACCTAGATACAATTGAAGTTGTTCCGATTCTTAAACAAGAGAAGAAGTTGTATTCTGTTTTTATTGAGCTCTCGAACAATAAAACCTGGAAGGAAAGTAAAACAAAAGGAAACATGAAAACTCCCAAAAGTTTTTTCGAATTCTTTTATCTTTCACCGGAAGCAGTTGATAGAATTGTGATTTTTATAGCCCGGACGATAGTTAAAAATACCTATTGATCTGCAAACTGCACTTTATTTGTTTGCAAGCTCTTTAAATTTTATTCCGCTTTAATTAGTGGCACTAAGATTAAAATTAAAAAAAATTTTGTTTGGGAATGTAAAATACTTAGTTAGTATATGATTACATAAGCAAAAAAAAAATTATAATGTTTTTGTATTACTAGTCGTTGAGCACCCATTTAATTCGTATTTCGTGATAATGAATAACGCGATATATTCCTATTGAAGTTATTGGTATCTAAGTCTTCACACATTAAACTCTTGATCGTATTCAATAATATTTTTATAGCCATCTCTAGATTAAAAAAAACATAAATTGAATTTCTAAAATGGAATATATTTATCTTTTACACCCTTGTAACTCCATCCTTTCGGAGTCGATTTTGACAAAAGCCGCTCTTATCAAATTTCTACTCATCAACACAAAAACATCACTCAACTACTCATCAACACAAAAACATCACTCAACTACTCATCAAACAGTTTATAGATGTAATGTTTCAAAAGCGGGAATTTTTATCGAAAACTCCCCAGCAACACAGCTTGGGAGTCGATTTTTGCAAAATCAGTTCTTAGCGGATCTCAACTCAAAAGAAACATGTATAGCGGCGGTATATACACTCAGGAACATTGAAAATAGCGACCCAAGAAGAAAGCATCGGATTGAAATGAAATTTAATACTTATAATGACACAGATGAGAGATTCACTTGATCTCAAAAGCAAGACAATTAAACGAATGCAGGGTGTGCAACGACACAAATACTGGACAACTTCAATAGCGCGTTGGACCACCTCCAGCTGCAATACATGCCGCCACACGGTACGGCATTGAGTTCATTAGACACCTTATGTTGTCCCGAGGCAGATGGGCCGACAAATCTTGAACAGCCAACTATAAATCATGTACAGAGTGACACGATGGCATCAACCGTTTTAGCTGATCCACACGTACTCTACAGGGGACAAATCGGGGGAGCGGGCCAGCCATGGAAGAATCTGAAAACGACGTAGGAAGTCTTGAGCAACTCTTGCTGTATGCGGACGAGCATTATCTTGCTGGAAAATTGCCCCTGGGAGACCATTTAGGAAAGGTCCTACATGGGGTCGAAGAATATCATCAACATAACGTTGGCTCGTTAAGGCTCCACGCATCACAATTAAAAGTGGACCGGCTATCATAAGTTATGGCCCCCAGACTATTACACCAACTGTGCGGGCAGTGGGACGTAGAACAGTGTGGGGGGAATTGTACCGCTCACCAGGGCGCCTTCACACCCGTACACTGTTATCATCTGCCCCCAAAACAAACCGGGATTCATCACTAAACACAACCTTTTGCCAATCTGTGACATTCCACATTGATCTGGCTTGGCACCACTGTAGACGCAGTTGCCGATGTTCCGGTGTTAAAGGGAGTGCACGGAAAGGGCGCTTGGATTTAAGATTTGCTTCTGCAAGGTGTCTGGAAATTGTTTGTGGAACAATTGCAACGCCTACGTCTGCTCGTATCGTTGAACGAGTCACTGTGGGGTCCACAAGTGCTTGTCGCACTATCCTTCGATCCTCTCTCCTCGTGGTCTTCCTGATCGCTCCACACCCTGTTTTCCGCGCGTGGGAACCTTCTCGTGTCCACTGCTCCCAACAATTTCTAACGGCACACTCCGAACGATCCACCTGTCCAGCAACACGGCGCGTAGACCAGCCTGCAGTTTTCATCCCGATGATCAGGCCTTTCTCAAACTCTTAACTGTGAGGAATGTCTTCTAGCACGTTTAGCTGTTATGTTTCACTTATTAAAGTCTTCCTACAATCGGCGGGTAATCGTCACGTTTATTAATCTTCGAATTTGCGCTGGCTTATATAGCACTCTCTTCCTGATTGTAGCGCCACCTCGGCGTGTATGAGCATGCGTATTGGCACAAAACTTGGATCATTTGCATATCACATTACTCTGTAATTATTTTCAGTTTCGCGATTGTACTTAGCTTCCTTCTTGGGTCGCTATTTTCAATGTTCCTGAGTGTACATAAGTCAATAACAACCTCCGGACAGAGGGGATCACTTTTATCTTGTGGTATGTTACGTGCTTGCGAATCCTTAGGACACGATTTCTGTCCTCCGGATAAGCACCACTTCACAAGTTTGACAAATGTCAATTGTGTCGATCTTACATTTGAAAAGCGGTTATTTTCTTCTATAACGTCCACGCAAACCTCTCCTTTCCCTTTGATAATAGATTTTCACGTATCTCGTTATTTAACGTTACCAAATCAAAACATGTCGCCAAATATAGTAATATTTTCCTAAACATTATCCGGAATGGTTTTCCACTGTTGGCCGCATATCGCGATATTTGGCGAATTCGCACATACGCATACAAACTCTTTCTTACGCAAAGTATTTGGGGAAAAAATCGCTTCACCCTGCTCGTACACTATTCCCCACACTGCTAACAGACATACGCCAAGCTACTGAGTAATATCTCGTGTGATGGTATTCGGATTATTTTCAAGAACTGTAGGACTCTTCGACGTCCACAGTTCGCGTCAGCTGTCTTGTCCCTCTATCCTGCAAGTTGGTGCTGAGTGAACAATGTTCACACGCATTACAATGTGCACGAGTGAACATTTGGTGCTGTGGAATATTTTTGTCAGGGTATCGGTTTTCGTAAACTTGCCTAACTCATCGGTCCCTTCCGGCTGCTGCCCCATATGCGAAATGCATATTTGCAAACTCTTGATTCGTAAAGTAATTCATCTCAACACTTGTGAGTCAGTTCGTTTAGGTGTTGATGGTTACATGGAGCACATGCTCTCTGATGAGATCTTAATCGCCTATCATTTCTTTGGGGGATGGCATTCACTCTACATAATTTGCCCTTTTTAAGTTAAGTTAATGAAAAATTCTAAGTTACAGGATTGTCATTAATAAAAGAAAAAAATAATATCTTAAACGAGGTGGTGCTGGGAGATGCTCACTCACTGATAACAGCAGCAGTGGTCGACCTAGCTTTATACAGGTTGGATACGCACAACACCCTTTACATACGCAAGCGTACATTTTTGGGCATACTTTCCGATGTGAAATCGGTTTTCTGACGCATTTCAATAGATCCTCATGAGAAGTTTTGAATCACCCGGTATATATTAGTCATTATCATGAACCTGACAAAGCGAATGGGTAACGGCTCGTACCTAATATAATAGCTAACTATTAAGCTTTAGAAAAAAGTATTTCAAAGTAATTTTTCTGTAATTACAGTTATCTTAAGAACATCTGATATATTGAGCCATTTTAGTGTGAAAAATTACTGTGCTAATGTTCCGAGTTTGAAGGAAATCGATAAAACGAAGGTCTTAGTCGTTGTAAGGTCTTTCAATTTTTAATTTAATTTAAACGAAAAAACTGCATTCTAAATTTATACGACGAAGTGTTGAGAATGCGGCGATTGAGAATGTAGAAATCGCCGTTTTTTCAGAAGATGGTTTTTGATGCAAAAAATAGGTTTTCCAATTGCTCTTAATGTTAATTTAAGATATTAATATGGTTTCATAAACATAAAATAGGATGGGAGATTGGAGGAACGGCCTTTCCTTTTTTAAAAAAATAACACCTTTGAAAAAATCAATCCAATGAAGAGAATTGATATAACTATGCGACATTTTGTTGCATAACATTTAATTATTTCATCTGTAAAATTGAAGCGATTTTCTTAAAAGAAATGCTCAGTAACATTCAATAAAAGTTATAAAAATCACATATGAAGGAATTTTTTTTCCCAGAAAAATATTTTGTTTGCATAAAATATTCTTTCTCTAATTAGTAATTTAAAGTTTTTTCGGAGGTATTTCCTGTAGCAGTACGGAATAAGATTGTTTTCTCTTACGAGAAATACATCGTCGTTACTAGCGAATCGACAACGTATCACGAGAAAAAAAGAACAAAGCATGTTAACCGCTTACAACATTACTTGTTTAGACGAGAAAATAATGTACGATAGTTTCAAACAGGAGTGTCCACCCCGCAGCCCGGGGCCGCATGTGACCCACCTTGAATAATTTTGCGGCCCATGAGATTCATTACAACTATACAAAATACGATTAGTTATTTTTTTAAGTATTATTGTTTTTATTGTAATGTTTTGTAACAAATATATCTCAGAACTGTTATTACTTTATCACGAGGCTTCCATTTTTAAACTTAGAAGTGAGCAGTATTGCAATGCAGCCACTCCCCGGCAGCATCACGCTTGGTTCCTGTATCTTTATCGCGCAGCTTAATTCTAGAGCTAAGTATATTTGATCATCATATTATTATTATTAAATTATCTGTGTTTGTTGTAGACATGAAAAATAATGAAAACAACAATAATAATTCATTCCGATTTTGATTTTCACTCCAATAAATGTTTGTATGGGGGACACATCCAATATAAGGATATATAATTTTATACGTGGCTCAAAGGTCTATAATGCTTTTGAAGTGGTCCTCAAGGTCATTTAGATTAGTCACCTCTGATTTAGAAAAAGAAGGATTAAGTATATGTCTCCTGGAAACTAGAAATAAAAAATTGACACTAGTACACTCAAATATTTTTAGTTTTACATGAAATTAATATGAAGCGCAACCCTCCTCGTATTAAGTCTTCTAACTGCATTCTACACATCCATAGAGTAGGCTCGGTCGCTTCACGGATGTGTGTAGTTACTGTCATGAACTCGAGGCCGGAGTGTCGAAAGTTAGAAGAGCTAATTCACTTTAAATTTGGTGAGCCCAAAGTCCTCACATTGTGTGAGGCACCCATTCAGGGGGCCCCTCTTCTACATTATCCTCGCGACCTAGATCTGTGGGAAGGAACGAAGAAGCAGCCATATAGTTTATCTTAATATCTCTTTATTAAGATCTTATAACTTAAACAATATACAATAATAATAATATTCAGTTCAAGTGAATCTGGAGTGAAGAGACACACTATTCGTATTACCAAATAATCACGTAACCGACCACTATATCTAACCCTACTGACTATTTCTAACTTCAGTAACTACACAGTTCTTAATAACTTGATTTAACAGTCTTACCGCTATATCTTAGGTAAACAGCAATTCACTTGATTCTAACTGCCGTTGCTTTTATCCTTGTGGAGTGGTATCCACCTTTAGCTTGATCGCACAGGTACGGATAGATTAAATCTTGAACTCGGGATTTCCTCTCACTTTAACTTAAGCACTGACAAAACATAGACCTCGTATATATTCACTTCTCATAGCCACCCCGCGTACGCTAAACTTCTACTAGTTACAAGATTCCTAATTTGAATATTCACGCTTCTCTTCTCGAGTTGGTTAGAAAGAATTGCCATTCTGGCTCCAAAGAAACCTCAGAGGAAAATTAGTTGAAATCGTGATGAGCCCGTCACAATTGGCGTAGGGTTGTAGTTCAGAGAGGGGATGCCACCTCAGATGTCATCTTAGTCACTTGACTGTGGTTTAAATTTACGATGTCTGTAGTCAATAACCCTTGCGTTTCTTTATTACGATGCTAATAAACACTCAAATCCACAGATCAGTGGACTGAAAGCCGATCATTAAGGATTCATATGAAATAAGGAACACTTTATAAAAGTAAATTAAATTGTAAGTTCTTACATTGTTTATTTCATTAATTGATCTTACCTGAAGGACTTGTGTATTTCTCGGGAGACCACTTGATAACTAAAAATATTTTAAAAATGAAGAAGTGATAAAATAAATTATCAGTCTTTTACGACAATTACAAAAGTAGAAAACTAATTTGTGTGTGCTGAGAATCTTATGGTTGTGGGTAAAAACAAAATATAAGTAGGCAGGAATTACTACCTGGGTAGTGGTGTGAAAAACAGTATGAGCAGTGGAAAACATAGTAATTGACACACCCAGGAGAACCCCATATACCATTGTGGGTGGAAAATAACTTGAAACTATGAAAATAAACAGGGGAAGGGCCATGATTAATAAGAAAAAAATGTTTCATTGGATTAGGAGAAAAGATAGTAAACAGTTTGCAATTTCAAGAAATGAGTGAATAAAATTTTGGAAATAATTATTAGAAAATATCGAAAGAAGGGATTGCGCAAAAAATTACTTCTTATACCATGGAAGTTCACTGAGAGGCATTCTAGCTCAGATCTCGCCCTCATCACTTTATCATGGTTCAAAATTACGAGGTCCGTCTCCAATAATCCTTGTTGTGTTATAACGCAAAGCCAACAAACACTTACTCACTCATTTTTCCAAGAAAATATTTGTTGGAAACTATAAATTTTAAATTCACTTTTGAATTTTTTTTTACAGAAAATCAATTATTTTTCCGCTACTAAAATTTAATATGCCTATTGGATATACCATTACAAAATAAATATAACAGAAACAGCCATTGTTCTTGTTTAGTTTCTTATAAAAATATAGAAAGTTTATCTATTGGTATTTTGTACTGTTTATTTTAGTGGTGAATAAATACAGCAAAAATCAATTTACTGCAGAATACAGCTTGTTTCAATGGATAAATTTCGATTCACAAATGTTTTTCTTCAGGAGTTTAAAAGAGGTTAATAGAATGGGAGAATTTTTGTTTTAGTAATTTTTACAATTTATGTCTGCATTTTATTAATTTATGAAGCAGCTTTAACAATAATATTGATTCATCGTTGCCTGTGAAGATAACTGAACCACATTATAGTTTAATGTGGAGTCTACTATATTATTTTCGAAAGAAAAATCAAATAAGGAAAGCGAATTATTTATGCATTGTTATACATCATAAAATTTGCCATTAAAAGTGGCAACATCAGAAAGAGCTATTACATTAACGAGCTGTAAAAAGTCAATAAATATTATGCTGGGAAAGCTATTCTTTTAGATTTACTGAGCTACTTCGAATTGCACAGACTTATTTTAGAGTATATACTTTTTTCCAAAATTGATTTTGTTAAGTTATTTTGAAGTTTAGTTTTTCTTTTTTTTCAATTCCTACTAATAGCTTACTCTCTTCCTATATCTTCAAATTTTCAATCATTAGTAAAATATATTTTAAAGCACTCCATTGAGCTGAATTTTATATACACGATTATTTTGGTTGACAATACGGTAATTTAGTTATAATTAACAAAAGTTAATTGATTAAAACTAGTTATTTAAAGAATTATAGATACAGTCACGTTGGCTTTTATTTAGCGAATTTTGGCAAAACTTTAAAATATTTTTTCCTCATATTTTAAAGCAATCAGCTGAACTGAGATTTTATATACATGATTGTTTTGGATGACAAAATACGATACATTAATGATAATGAATAAAAATTAATTGCCACTTAATATTGTGATTCTGTCATATGTATAATACAAATATATATATATATATATATATATATATATATATATATATATATATATATATATATATATATATATATATTAATTGTTATTATTTGATAAAAAGTAACTAAAATAAATTTTTCTTTGTTGACCTAAGCATTAATGGACTTTAAATTTTTTTATGTACTTGTTTTTTTATAGAAGGTAAAATCGATTTCAAGACAATGCCGACTTAAGTTAAAAAGAAATGGATTTTCTTAAACGTTAACCTTGAATTACTCTTCCCTGACTTTTGTATACTAGTCTCAGACTTTGAATTATGCAACAGAAACTTTTTTCTCACATTTCCTTTGGAGTTTTTCTTTTAAGCTTGTTTTGCATCAATCGATTTTGAGACTATAGAATTATGGAAATGTGCATATAGAGGACTATAAATAGGATGTATCATATTATCTAAGTTATACTTATTTTTAAGATAACATGAACGTTTTGCGTATTTCTTAACTTAATGTATCAAATACAGTTGGAGTGAGTACTTAATTGGTAATTTTTTTGTGTATTAAATCCCACAAAAAGCTCTCGCAGGGTTTAAAAATGCGACGCAAATTGAAATTAAAATATAATCTTGACCTTAGTCCTAATTTATTTATGTAAATATATATATATATATATATATATATACAGGGTGATTATAATTACAGTTCCACTTTCAAAATGCATGAAAAAAAACCACAGTTCAAAATGATTTCAAACTTGAAGTACTGAACTGAATGTACTTTAAGAAGGGAGATTCGGTATTGCATAAGTAAAATAATTCATTGGTGTTTCCGTTGTTGTTTTTATGCGGTTTTTGGACCAATGAAACTGAAAAGCCAATTTTTCCCATCCCATGTTATACGACCTTGCCATAATGGATGAGCTTTTCCTAACAATGCAACATGAAGCCTAAAAACTCATGTTCATTGAGCAGTACTGTTAGTTTAAATCGCAATTCACACCAAAGTCGCAGTAGTTTCTTTCAAAGTATCCCTTGAAACAATACATTTCCCCTTTACACGTATATCCAGTTCAAGCTTGTAGTCATTGGGAGTAGTAGTTCTTTTTTACAGCATTTTGAAAGTCAAACTTTAATTATAATCACCTTGTATTTATGAGAGAAAAGTGTTTCTCTCATTTATTACAAGATCTCCGGAAATATTATGTGACGAATCTGTACGGAACCTTTCCACTGATCTTCTTATGCGTCTTTCTGAGGAATATAAATTCGCGTTTATTTCCAATCAACTCCAAAAAGAATTATGGGATATTTAAATCAGATAAGGTATTTAAGTCGAAGGTTGCGAGATAGCAAGAGAGATGATGTAGGTTATTGAGCCAACAACGTTAAAAGCAAAACTAGAAGATTCAAAGAGATTAGACTCCTGAAGACGTCTTGCTGCTAGACATACCAGAAAGCTGATATAAGTCGAGGGGTCAATATAATTCATGTACGCTTAAAGTAAGCGTCAGTTTGAGATACTTAATTAAAGTTAATGACAATTAAAATTTTGAATACGTGTGTTTCTCGGTTCTCCTATTTCGGTAAACTTTACTTGAGTTGAGCTAGATTAGTAATCAATCGTATTCTTAGTAATTTAATTTAATATAAAGGCAAATCCCCCTTTAGAAGACGTAACATATATATATTATTATATTATTTGTTATCAGAGATTTTTGAGGAAATTATAACAAAAATAAATAATATTATTATTCAAAATGGCTTTTGGTGGTTTTTTGCCTCAAATTAATCTTGGTGTTCAAGGTGTGACCCAGGGGGGTCATCACAATTAGATAGACAGACATAAATTTTGTCAAACATATCGCTTTTGTAATATAAAAGATCCGCTATTTCCGTTTTTGAAATGTTAGACTGAAAGACTTGAAACTTGATAATCCTATTTCTTTTGAAAAATATAGATCCACTAAGAATGAGTTTTAGGAAATCGATTACTAAAGTAAGGCGGGGGATGCGGGAATGTTTTTGATGGGAAAAAAATCGATCCGTTTTTAAATTTTAAGACCAACAGACTTAAAATTTCTTAATTATCGGTTTTTTGTTGTTGTGGTTGAATTGAGATTAAACAACGAGTTTTGCTGAAATTGACTCCCAGGAAGTATAAAGATTACATGAGACGCATAAGATAAATATACAGCTGGACCCCGATTTAACGAATTCATCGGGATTGAACATTTTTTTGTTGTTAATTTTTGGTTATTCGTAATATCAGGGTGAAGAAAAGAATTTTTTTAAGTCAAATTTTTACACTTTTTTGGAAATTTTATAATTAGCAACTACATAAAAACATTGATAATTAAAAACTGGATGAAATAAAGAAACATGATGGATCAGAAATTGGAAGGATACCATTGGCTGGGAAAGGTCCCATTCAAAGGTCACGCGATAGGCTACACTCACGACTCATCTGCACTTGTGAAGTCTAATAATGGGACGCACCCTTTCCAGTTGAAATTTGCCGCTGGTTCTGGAAAAAAAGAAGAGCTATTCAAAAATAAATACAATTTTTTCTAGTACAAACTAAGAAAAAAATTTGGAGATGTTAAAACAATGAGTTAATTTGGGATTTATTAATAGTTAAATAGAGGTTTTAGTCTTCTTTTTAATCTGGGGAAAGAAACATTCATTAAATTGTGCAAGTCGTTAAATAGGTGTTCCGTAAATCACAGGGTTCACTTGTACTTCCGCCTTAGAAATTTAAGTTCTGGAGCTGAAATAAAATCGGAAGCTTAATGGCAGGACTTATGTATAGGATACCAATAACTTAAAAATAATATATAATCATGAAACACCACATGAAAAATACTTTTTGAAACGGGTTGGTAACTGCTAGTAAAAGTATACAACCTTTCCCACGCTTTTGAGAAAGAATTTAACTAAATTTTACTTTCATATTTTTCAACGTTTGAGTTTATTACCGTTAAATTCCTCGTGCAAAGCACACTTTAATCAAAAAAATAACATCGGAATTTACGGGTGCGCGTTATACACCGGGTATAAAAATGGGAGCTTGAAAAATGGAAAAAAAGATGAGCATAGGGAAAAAACAGACTTCTAAAGAGTGTTCTTTTTCCAGGTGTAGAAGTTTAAGTTGGCATTACTTTCCAAGATGGCGACCGATTTAACAGCTGTCAAGGGATTTATTCTCAGTTTGGCTTGGCAATTCATCAAAACAATCATCAAGCAAGGCGTAGATTTGTCGAATGGGCCCAAAACGAGATTGCCGTTGTTCCCGATTTTCATAAGCGAATTTTGTTTAGCGATGAAGCGCACTTCTGGTTGAATGGCTACGTCAACATTGGAGTGAAGCTAATCCTCAAGTGTATGTCAAAACACCGTTACATCCAGAAAAACTGACTGTTTGGTGCACTTCATGGGCTGGTGGAATGATTGGTCCGTACTTCAAAAACGATGAAGGCCACAACGTTACAGTCAATAGTGATCGGTATAGAGCCATGATTACTAACTTTTTCATTCCTGAATTGAACAATCATGATGTCCAGGAGCTGTGGTTCCAACAAGACGGCGCAACATGTCACACAGCTCGTGCCACAATCGATTTATTGAAAGACACGTTTGGTGACCGCCTAATTTCCCGTTTTGGACCTGTGAATTGGCCTCCGAGATCTTGTGATTTAACACCGCTACACTATTTTCTGTGGGGCTATGTAAAGTCATTGGTCTATGCGGATAAGCCACAAACGCTTGACCATTTTGAAGACAACATTCGCCGTGTTATTGCCGATATACGGCCACAAATGTTGGAAAAATCATCGAAAATTGGACGTCCAGATTGAACTACATCCGAGCCAGCCGGGGCAGTCCTATGCCAGAAATCATATTTAAAATGTAATGCCACAAGAGTATCTTTCGAATAAAAAAAATCATGTCAATCGAATTATACATCGTTGTTTTATTGCAGTTTAAAGTTCTATACCTCTAAAAAAACACCCTTTACATGTAACGTTTATTTAAAAGAAATGACATTTCTTTTGAACTTAAACGGTTGTATTTCTAGAAGTATACTATTTTTTCAAAAGCTCGCAATAATAACTCGAGTAAATGACCAAAACATGCAAGTATTTTAAGCCAAGTGTCTTCGTAAACAAGGGGGTGCGTGTTATACGGCGAATGTATCTAAAAATTGAAAATAGCACCTCTAACGTATGGGTGCGCGATATACGCTATGTTAAACTTTTAAGTTCCATTAAAGATATGCAAACAAGAGTTTTTTAGAGAATCTTCATATAATTTTTAAAAAAAATTCTGCGTTCTCAAAATCTGATCAATTTTCTTGGATGGCATTAATGTAATATTTAAGGGGTGTTGGAAAGCTAAAATCTTATTTTTTTGATAATTTGAGATTTTTACATTTTCAAATTGTATAGATTTTAACCTTTGTAAAAATATCTTACTTGAACCTCTAGTGTATTTAGAAGCCCTTAAAACGTATTTTTAAATAATCGTTGAATTTGGGCCACGCCCATTTTAATGGAGAAAATTGTAAACAAATTACTTTGTTTTTGCTTAATAGTGTAACGACTGATATGAACCAAAACATGTATTTTTTATTTTAAATTGAGCCTTTTATTTTTTTTATTTCCCAGGCGATTAGAAGTCTCACTGTATACATTAAAATCAATTTATCTCAAAATGTAAATTTTAATGTGCGATGTACCTTTTCTGAGAAAGTACTGCTCACAGGTATGTAAATTTTTTATGAATTATTTTAATGATGTCTAATATATACTAAAATGAGCTTTTTTTTAAAAACTCAAACATTTAATTTTTACAAATTTTTTAAGTAAAAAATGGGTCAAATTTCGCAATGTTTGATAAAATATTTCATAATTTATTAAAAAATTCAAAATTAGCTAAAAGCTCATTTTAGTATAATAAGAGAGATGTACTTTAATAGTATGAAAAATTTCAAGCATGTGCATCAAACAGATTTTGAGAAAAGGTACATCGAAAACAGCCAATTTAACATTGTCAGTATAGAGAGAGAGAGAGAGAGAGAGAGAGAGAGAGAGAGGTTTCCAACACCCCTTAACAAGCAAAAGGTTTTTAATTTCCTTTGAATTGAATTGATTTGTATTATGATTCCCAGTTTATAATTGGATCTGAATGAAAATTTCATTGTTATCCTCTTTAAGTATTTAATAATTAAAATGTAAGAATACATGCCATTTATATTTACCGACTCCAATGTTTAAACCCACTCAACGTATTGCTTTCAACATTAAAGATTCAAGCCATTCGAACAAACCATATTTCTGAGATATATAACTCTTTTAATAACCTCTTTCGTTACTAAAATCGAGAAGATGATACTATGTGATTAAAATGCAATCTTACTAAGTGTGTACATTGCTATTAAGTTTCATGTATAATTATCGAGGAACGGAATTTTAACATACAATGAAGACATACAAATTAATGGCAGTTTTCTCTTTATTGCATTGAGATATTAAATAGATATGGCATTGTGAAATGAATGTTCTGAAATTTAATTTACATATCGAATTATTTGTATAATCGTGAATGGATGTCGTAAATCTGAGTACCAATTTAAATAAGTGAAAGAGTGACAACATTGTGAATTCTGGAATTAGTTGCATAATTTAATGCTATCTTCTATTTTTGAAAATCTTTTATTGTATAATTGATATTGATATAACTAATTTCACTAATAGTTCCTATATTTGCAATCATTTTGGGACAGATTCAGACAGACAATATTTTCCAGTCTAATTTAGTTATAAAAAGACCAGTCTAATCTAAACATGCTTTTTTCTCGTGAATATGATTATTCTTGATTGATTACTTGCTTACAGATGTGAGTCATCAAACATGTTAAAATCATTTGCTGATTACGGCATCAATCAAATGAAATCGTCACTAGCTAAGAAAAGAAAATATTTTAGGAAAAATACAAAAATTGAGTAAGTTGCTTAAGTCAGCTCTCATATTGGTACAAGATCAAAAGACTATGATTTAGTTTTGGAATAACTTCATCATTTTAAAAGAAGGAATGCTAATAATTATCATGAACTAGATTTTAACATTTATTTCAGGTGTTAATTACAGGATTACAGTACTCATTATAGAATTGCGAGATTTATTCAGCTTTTATTTTGCTGTCTTATACATTTCATAGTTTTCAGGTGAATTTTTATGTTTAATAATCTTTAATAACTTCTTTTTTGTCAGTATATCAAGTTTGTAGTGGTTGAAAATATTTTTAGCGTTTTTAGTGAGGAGTTAAAGTATCCGAAAACACTTTCAGAGTACTTTTTTTAAGATAATCGATTACATTTGAAACGTGGTTTCGTAAAAACATATAAATGAATAGTTTTTTTTATATTTAGTCTTACATGAATTAGAATATACAGTGAGAGAGAGAGAGAAAATCGTTAACCTGAAACTTAAGAGATTGAAATACTTTTTCGTGTTAAAGGATATTGCAAAAAAAGTTTATAAACCCTTATATCAACAGAATTAAGTTTATTAGAGTTTATTTTTTTTACATACATATGTATATATGCATGCATTTAATAAAAATCAATAAAACAAAAACATTCACACACACAAATAAAAGAAATTTAATAAAAAAAAATCTTGAAATATTTTGAAAAATATAACTCGTGTCACAGGATATTTAGAAGGTATTTCAAAGTTAAGTTAGCCGCCTTTCTACGAAATCTGTGAAAAATCATCCCTCTTTCATTTCAAGCCCCTCTTAAATCTCGCTTCCGTGGCTGTTGTTTTCCTCATTTTGTTCATTCCCAGATGATATATCTTTTCGGTGTTAAGAGAAAAAAATGCATGCAAATACGTAGTAGTTTATCGGTACCATTCGTGTGAATCTATATTTCTTCTTAAGCATTTTCACACGTATTTCACTGTCTGAGTCATTGGATACACCATGGTAGATTTTAAACCATTTGTACCCCCGAAAAATTCCCACTTCTGGTTTTTCTAACGTTTTATAATTTACTGTAACTCAGCCTTTAGGTAACGTAGACATAAAATAATAAATGCTCCATAAAGCCAAACGATTGTTCTGTTCAAATTTAAAACAACAATAAACAAAGATGTAAATTTGGATCGAATATGTTCATTTCAACATGCTCGGATGCTTTTAAACATTTTATTTTCCTTGTTCATCGCCTTTATTTGCATAATTGTATTTATATAGATATATATGTTACCGTTAAAGTGTATAATTCATTTATTTCATGGAATAACAAGGTATTTCATGAAATAACTAGACATCAGTTAAAGTATATAATTGATAAATTTCGTACTTTACCAAGTTATTCTGTGAAGTAACTAATTGCTCTATGGAATAATTAATGATAGGCCATTAAAAAGTGAAAAATGAAGAACTTCAAAGGTATATTTTAAAAATTGATCTTAAATAGCTGAAATTGCTTGAAAATATATTTTATCCGTATTGCGCGGATAAATTATTGATAAATAATAAGGAAAAGCAGAGACGATATAATTTATTGCTGCTCATACTGTTTATATTTGTTAAACAGAAAGGAAAAAAAAATAATGTATTGCAGAAATATTCATAATTCAACAATATCCAAAAAAAAAAATACATGCTGAGAAAAAAACTGTAGCTTCATAAAAACAATGTGTAAACTTTTTTGAACAAAAATGTAAGAATATTTATTTAAATGTCATGAAATATTTTATATTTTACTTTTTATTAATCATTATAGAGCAAGGGTTCAGGAGAGTATGGGGCTGCTGTCGTGACATTTTGAATTGCATTGCATTGCATTGCATTGCATTGCATTGCATTGCATATTTTTTTTAGGAACAGCCCACTTTTTACTATTTCACATTTATTACACGAGTATTTTCTAAATCCTTGTGCAGTACCTCAAGTTTGAGCTGTTGCAACAGATCGAAGCGTTATGCCAGTATTCGGGACTTCTTCAACGGAAATTAATTCTCGCTCACACACGTATCCTGAACTGAGATCTAGAGTACAACTGTTTTATTCGGCCATATCTTGTTCCTAATTGGGCAAATCTTTCCTCAGTATCTTCCGTAACGTATATCATACTTTAACGATCAAGAAATCATTATCGTAGGATTCAATAATTTTATACACTTTAAATGACTTACCTAGTTATTTCATGAAATACTTAGTTATTCTATGAAACAACGAATTTCTCCCCTATCGGTAAAATATACACCCAACACGATTTTGAAATAGCACGGCACACGTATTTAACGAATTTATTTTACACGAATTTTTTTCCAGCTCAAATTCTCAAAAAAATTGATGACTCGTGTCCTTTGGATGAGAACGATTTGAGTTAGTTTATGGCAGTTTTAGATAATAATGAAGTCGATACGGACAAACAGTCGAAGATGAGATTTAGTTATTAACCGCTTATTTAATTCGCGAGAGCTTAAAATTTGCTACAAGTATGGAACAGCATTTTCTCACTCTTGATCCTAACATAGAGAATGCATTAAAAGCTCTGCGTAATTATATGTAGCAGGATATCAAAAATTCAATAATTAACTTAAGAAACCAAAAAGACAGCCGTTAATAAGACTTTGTAAGAGCAAGAACAAAAAGAGAGGCTGTTAGTAACGAACAAAATTCTTCATTTGAATCAAAACCGACAATTGTGCTACACAAAGGCACATCTAATGATGATAGCCTTTTCGATCCAGTTCGTAAGAAACATGCACACTTGTTATCAAGTAGTGATGAATAGTTTAGTTAGTTTTATTCCGAATATCACTTTAAATTTTTATACGTTGTATGTATTTACACTTTGAATTTTCACTATATACTAATTTAAACTTTTTTTTGTAACAAAAATAAATTGTTTTTGTTTTAAGAGGGCTATTTTTTAAGTCAGGTCCGTTTGTTTTTAAAAAAATAACGACAATATTTTGTTTCAAAAAACCTTTTATTTTAGGATTGTTCATACTTTTGCCTATTTTTCTACATAGTTGTTGAGTTTATTGATGAACTTGTCATACCTTAGAATTAAGTTTTGAAAACCCTCTTCAAAGAAGTCTGCTACCTGGTTGGACAGCCAAGAGTTCATGGCCACTTTCACATTTTCGTTGCCACTGAAACGCTTCTCGCCAAGACTGTGTTTGAGGTACCGGCAATGGTGGAAATCGCTCAGAGCAAGGTCGGGGCTGTATGGTGCATGTTCCAAAACCTCTCATCCAAAAGATTCGATTAACTCCCGAGTCCTACGAGAAGTGTGAGACCTTGCGTTATCGTGGAGGAGCAAAACACCTTCTGACAGCATACCACACCGTTTGTTTTGCAATGCTCTTCAGAGCTACCGTAGAGATGCACAGTAGGCATATGAGTTGATAGTTGTTTCTTGTGGCATCAAGTCCACCAGTAAAACACCGCGTCGGTTCCAGAACACTGTTGCCATAATCTTGAGCTTTGACAGCGTTTGTTTGGCTTTGACCTTGACGGAAGAGGATGTGTGTCGCCATTACATAGACTGTTGCTTTGATTCCAGGGTGATACGGGATTCCCATGTTTTATCTCCAGTAACGATTCGACTCAACATGTCATCCCCGTCTTCCTCGTAACGAATCAAAAAGTTCAATGAAATGGCAAAACTATTCTCTTTGTGCTTCGCTGTGAGTAGTCTGGAACCCAACGATAACACAATTTCTTAAAGTTGAGGTCTTCAGTCACAATTTTGTACGCCACCGACCGAGAAACGTCGGGAAATTCCAATGAAAGAGTGGTTATAGTGAATCTCTAGTTCTCACGAATTTTTGCTTCAACTCCTGCATCAAATCATCAGTGATTACAAAGGGCTGAGCGCCCTCGTCGAGCGTTCTTCGTCGTGGACGTTTTTTCGCCACTCTTTAAACTTCCTGACACATTTTTGAACTTTGCTGTCACTCTTTGCCTCTGTGCCATAAATTTCTGTTATCTGGCGATGAATGTCTGCAGCCGACATGTCTCTTTGCAGTCATAAAACGGAAAATAGACAGTACCTCACTCTTGGTGGGCGATTCAATCACCTTAAACATTTTAAAGACGCACAGTGAATCCTACACGACTACAACCGAGATGGAAATGGTGCATTTGTATTCACAAAAAGATGCTGATCTGTGACGCAAAGACTCGTTGCGAGGCACGCACGAACTAGGAAATACACGCGCCAACGGACCTTACTTTAAAAATAGCCTTCGTATAAATATGTAATATGTATTTTACTATTTTTTTTGGTTGGTGTTTTGGAAAATATGTAATGATTTTCTATCTTACATGATTTTTAAAATTGTGGAACATATTTCTAAATTTACCTCAAGTCTCGCTTATTTTTTAAAAATTTACGAACTATTTTTTTTACCGTGTAAAAAAAAAAGAGTTCGGTGTATACTGCAAAATGAAAAGAAATAATTTCCCTTTGTTCAGGAACTATTTACATTTATTTGTGTTTTTTTTACTAGTTACTGCTATTTTTAAGGAATTTTCTAAACATAAAATTTGATTAATTTGTAAAACTTTAGAACATTTTAAGAAAAAAACTCCCGTAGAAAAAGCTTTTAAGGCCATTGGTGAGTTGTGAGTTCGAGTTCTAATAGTTCTCTTTAACAATTTCCATGAAAGTTGCTGCTGTATATTAAATTTCTCGAGGGGAGTTAAGGGTGCGGTTCCGACTCATGTATCGTCCTCTTCACCTGACCATGGTTGAAAATTACGAAGTCCATTTTTAATAGTCTACATGCTACTTTTAGTGTTGCAACAGTGATGGCACGTCTAGAAAGTATACATGAATATTAATTGACAGATATCACAGCACATAAAAAAATTACATGCTAGCCCTAGGATTAGATTAGACTGAGTCTCTGAGTCCACTAGGGGGCGTTGATGGATCCGTTAAAGTCGAAGTTAAAAGCAATCACACTCACTCTTTTAGTTTTCTGGTTGAAATTATTTTCATTCACTACAGCCCATTGTGTTACTATGTGATAGCCCACGGCCAGTGGGTATCATCTCTTCATCATCCACGCGACCTAAGTTTAAGGGAATAAAAGATTGACCACTAATAGCTTCCATCATAAAACGAGTTTATCATTATCTCAATTTATATTAAGCAAAGCAACACAAGTCTAGGAGGTTAATGATCAGGAGTGATATGACATAAACTACAATTCTAACAAATAGCGCATTAAACCACCAAATCTATATTTATAGATGATTCCTTAACTTACTAGAATCTGCTCTAGTATTAAAGTTTAATACAATCTATATTACCGATATCCCACTGTGAGCCGCTACAGTCCTTATATCGTCAATATAATACTGTATCCAACTTGATCCGGCAAATGGACAATCTTCTGGCTTCGATCCCACTTAGAACTCTCCTTCTTAGAACTTCACTTATAACTCACTTAACACGCATAGAACTCCACGCGAATACTAAAGCTCCAATATATACAAATTCCTAATTTGGTTGGAAAAAAATGCCATTCTGGCCCCAAAGATTTACCAAGAGGGTTTTAGTAGAAGGCGCGATGAAGCCCCGTCACAACTATAATATAAATTCAAAATACAAATTTAAAAAAAATATTTTAAAATAAGTTACGTAATATTTTGAATTATAAAAATTAGCATTAACACACAATTACTCTTGTACTTTTCTGTGGTGATATTTTAAAACGGAAAATGAAATTTATGAATCGAGTCAGTAACGCACACAAAAATTTTTCAAGCGAGGGGTGTCCTGGGTCAAAAGTTCACCATTCTTGTATCATGCTCCTTTTGATATTGTAGATTTTTGGAAGTGGGAAATAATTAATAAATAATTAGCATTAATTAATAAAATTAATCATTAAAAACAAATACTTAATTAAATTTTACGTATTATATACATAGAATTATAATCAATATCGGAAAAAATTCAGGGGTTTTTGGAGGGGGTGGACCCCCCATGACCCCCTCTTGTGTGTGCCACTGAATTCAGTTATTGTCTCTATTACAGTAATATTTTGTTTTCAATCGTGAAAGGGTAACAGTTTATTGAAATAGAAAAAAAAATATTTTTACCTTAACAATGATGATTTATATAATTTTTAAAAACTAAATTTAACAATCCTTCTAAAAAAGTCTAAGAACTTCCTGGAGGAAAGTAGATTAATTTGATAAAACAATCTTCATTTTGTATATGGTTCTTCAAAAATAGTTTAACATTATACAAAATTTAACCTTCCATTTACCAATTTTCTGACGTAGCAGAATCAAAAACGACACTTTATTTCCAAGGTAAATTAAATTATTTTAAATTTCTATTTCATTCTTCAGAATCCCCTTAATTGTCCTCAAATTACACACACACACACACTAAATCAATATCGAATACTACAAACCTTCTATCTGTATTTTTTGAGTCGCATTGTGAATACAAAAATATCCAGAGTCGAAATTTTTAACTCTTGTCACATATGCATCTCTCTGTTATTCCTAGGAGTACAAAAGTTCTCTTTATGTGTAATAGAAACAAAAAATTTACCTCCACTCTGAAAAGCAAGATGAAAAAATATCTATCTTATGAATAGTAATTTGTAGAAAGGAAGATATTGAAGAGTTAAAGATTTGGGCTGTGGAGAGAATTTTGATATAGGTATCATTCTTCGTGATATAACAAATATTACCCTACAGATACTCTGTTTAAAATATTTATTCGAGTATTCCATGTGTCTTTGAATATTCTGATGATTTTGCTGGAGTATCGTGAGAAAAAAATTAGAACTTGTTTTCCGTTCACAGACAACATAGGGTAGTATGAAGAGGGATATTTTTTGAAACACCTGGTATTACATTTGTGGTTATGTAATATGTGTTTAAGACACTAAAAATGTTTATATTTTGTCAAAGGCCGAAATTTATTTGATGTAGCATACTTTTTTAGGATTACTCGAAGTTACCATGCGTTTTTTATGTTTTAAAAGGGTATTTTACCATTTCGAAACAAATCTACCCACACCATGTATTTTTATGTAAAATACCTATTTAAGTTTAAAAGGTATTCTCTGCATATTTAATAATTTTATAAGATAAAAAAATGTACTAAAATTAGAAATATTAGATAAATGTTCTATATTTAAAGTTAAATATTCTCGATATGTATTTTACGGGATAAAGAAGTGTAGTTTATTAATAATAAATAATTTTTAATAGCAAACTGATAAAAAATTATGA
Source organism: Trichonephila clavipes (assembly GCA_019973935.1). Classification (NCBI taxonomy): domain Eukaryota; kingdom Metazoa; phylum Arthropoda; class Arachnida; order Araneae; family Nephilidae; genus Trichonephila; species Trichonephila clavipes. Next base: position 1,630,423 of record BMAU01009311.1, read on the forward strand.
TTTCTTATGCCATAGTAGTCATCCATTGACCATTAATTATTTACTTTTTTTAAGTGATATTTTATTATCTTTTTTTCTTTATAGGTAAGGAAAACTTCCATTTCAATGCTCTATTTGGATTTCTGGAATATTTTTCTTCCATAGTAAGAAATACTTTTTTAAAACTTTGTTATGTCATAATATTTTCATTGATCTCTTAAATATTACATAAATACTTAATATAAAATATACTAAATAATAAACTGATTCACACAAAGATCTCTATTAGATCTTCGACAATTGTGTTATCGCATTGAAAATTCAAGTGTATCGCTTTGTCAGACCTGTTTAGACCTTTGAAAAAACGTTTTGTAACGCCTGTAAAGACTTTTGTAAAAACGACGATTATTTAGTAAAATAACAAAAGAACGTTATCGCCATTACGCATTGCAGAACACATCATTCAATTATATTAGAACTCTCTCTCTGAAGTATTAATTTCCTCTAGAAAAATATTCATGACTTTTATTTCCTTCTGATAAACAACTCGAAAAACATCAATTTGTCTAAAGATCGTTTGCATCTACTTTAATTTTTTTCATTTGCCATTATTCAATATTTCCTGTGTTATATTTTCTTCAACTAAAATTTTTTCTGGTTAAATATACATTCATTCAATGTAGAGTCAAATAAAAACCATTCAAGAAATAAATCTGATGTAAGTTTGGAATTAGTTTTGGCTACTTATATATAACTTAGACGAAATTTGTCAAATCAAAAGATAAGCCAAATGCCATGATATACAGCGAAGAGTGGAAACCCTTCCTTCGCACGTTCAAACTGAGTAATAATAATGATGACATCATTTGGTGACAATTTTTAAATTGGCAATGTTTCTATTGAGGAAATTGGTCAACGATATACCATTTTTCGTTATAAAATTTGTGCTGGAGTATTTTTTTTTTTTGTATTAATTATGCTGAAACCAATAAAACTCAGATGTTGCTTTTTGGAAAAGTTTTTTCTAATATAAAGCTTATAAAAAGGAAAAGATGTTATTATTAAAATTGCTTAAAAAGGTATAAATATTTCAAAAAATTGCTTAAAAGGATCTTAGCAGAATTTAGTTCAGCGTTAAAGCCAGTTATGTTAAGTCGTTATGTTGAATATTCTAAAATTCTATCTTATTATTATTAATAGGGTTCATCAGACATATTTTTGTTTTTATTTATATCATGGCAACCACGAAAGTAAAGCTTGTTTTCTTCTCTTTTACATTAGTTAATTGGTTTATTTTTAAAGCCCTGAAAACACGAAAAGTAAATTCATTTAGAAATTAAACAATTTATGCGCGTTTTTTCTGACAAGGCTTAGTGAAGAGGACTTCCCTGAGGTCGAGCTTATCTTTCCAGCTGTGTTTAAATTTTATTTCTATGAGTAATGTTCTAGAAAACTCTTTCATGTTTGTTTAAACTCACTTCGGGCGCCATTTATACTTCTTTTTCGAATTCTGGACAGTTAAAAAGGAACATTCCGCAAAAAATAGAATCCATCACGACATTCACCTGTCCGCAGAACCCGGGATTTATCCTTCGTCAAAAGAGTTTAAAATACAGTTCTTTTTATGCTTTTAGACGAAAAAAAGAATACCCAACCGTACAGTTTTCGTTTTTAAATCCTGTTCTAGAAACAAAACGAAAAGGAAGAAAAAATCGAGGGGTGTACTGTCGTCTTGGAAATTGCCATGGAGGAGGGGAAAAATAGTGACATAGACAAAAGAAAATTTTTTTTCTTTGTCTATTCCGAACTGAATTTAAAAATGAAAAATGAAGTATATACTTATCATTTCTCCCCAAAGGTTTAAAGTTTTTGTTTGTTCTAGTCTAGAGAATGGTAAATAAAATCAGCAGACGTGTAACAGTGGGGTTGTAATCTAACTTAAGACTGAAGGGCTTAGAGAAGAAACTACGTTATAATAAAGAGATTTCCACACCTTGTGCTTTTAAAAAATGAATACAAAATAAAAAGAATATTTTACTATAAAAGTATTTTAATTAAATTGTATTTTAAAAGAACAAAAGTTAAAGGAAAAGAAATTTTAATAGAAATGGGAAGGAATATGTTACTTTTAATTAACTGGGTAAATTCGAGATATTTAGATACTGAATGTACAGCTGGGATGTGTAATTGGCAGGGGGCTGGCCTCCTATACCCAAGTTCAAGGGTTCGTTCCCGGTCTAAGTCGGTGAATTTTCATCATGCAGAAAATTGACAGCGCGTCCGTATGGTATGATTATACGGCATGTTAAAGATCTCTAGAGTGCCTGTATGGCTTGGGTGCTCACGGCAAAAATAAAATCTCTTGCATAATTTTGCATCAAGACAGCCTCTGGGAAGGATACCGTAAATCATAATTACATTGTAGCTATCGGTATCCACCTATTTGGTGCCTAATTAAAAAAGCTAATACCAGCTCCTGGGGAATGTACTAGGTCTGCAATACTGCTAGATCTAGTTACCAATCCACAATCCCGTTTGAAGGGGAAAATGTTAACTTCACCTTTTTATTAAATATAGATTGCGAAGAATATGCAATGTAACTTACAGAATGTAGTACATTATGGATTTAATAAATATTTTTAATATATTGATAAATTTGCCATGTTTTTTCCTAATACAGTATTTAAATGTTTATTCATTATACAAGTAAAAATATTATTTTTAAAGATATCGATTGTGTAAATTTGGTAAGTTTTACAGCAAGATATGTTTATGACAAAAAAAAAGCAAGAGTTTATTTTTAAATGCTTAATATTTGTAAAAGCATTAATTTTAGCATTTTCATTTTGAGTAAGTTTCCTCAAAGTTAGTTTATATATTTTATATTAACATGAATTTCTGAGGGATTACCTCTCTCTCTTGCCCGCCTAGATGTGTTGGAGGGAGGCAAGTAATACCAGATATATTCAAAATAAACTGGTTTATTGATCAACCAAATTAACAACACTGATTCAATTAAATTTAAGAAGAGAATGTATCAAAGTGAACAATACAAGTGGAACAATAAAGAGATGCACGAATTATACGAAAACTATGAATATTGACCACTTTATTTTGTAATAATTCAATTAGCTTAACGTTCCTTTAAGTTTAGTGACCAATCGTCACTTTAAATCTTCGTCTATTTAATATTTGAAAAATTCAATAATTTGTAGTGATACCTGATCAGTCGCAATCTCACCTTGACTCCTGGTTTTCTTTCTCTCCTCTTCGTGCTACCTATAAAACCTTGACTATATAGAGTAGATTTAATGTGAATATCACGGTTTCTTCTTCAGAAGGGGGTTGGTTGTGAATAAACTCAAATGATAACCCAAAGATTTCCCAAGAGGATTAGCGGAAGGTACGCGAATAGATTTGTCACAAATTTTATTGTAACTATTAATTTCTTAATGGTAAGCTTCTAAAGGCGTAATGTACCTTAACTTTTGGAGGGCAGTGTATGCGCATTCGTAAGGTAATTCAGTATTGCGGAACCCTTGTAATTTGATATCAATCGATTCCAACAAACTGTGTCTTATGAAGACATATGAAATACGAACTAATTCGCGCATTCCCCTGCAATTAATTGCAAAGCCATTCATAATGAAACAAGTAATATAAAAATTCCTACTTCAATTCCTACTTAGATCAACAAAGAAAAGTTTTATTTTAGCTACTTTCTTATTAAATAGTTACAATATACATATGCTAATACATATGACAGAATAACAACATTAAGTAGTAATTAACTTTTATTAATTATCTTTAAGGTATCCGACTACGTTCGGAACCGTGATTCTGCAAAATCGCAAAAATGGATAATTTTCATATTATTTAGTGTCACTTAGATTAGAATATATGCACATAAAATTGTTTTAAGGACATTTTGAGAAAAAAATTTTTTAATACAATATTTTTTTTGGCAAAAAATTAACTTAGAATAATCTTTTTTCCAAATGTCCTCCTTTTGTGAAAAATGGTTCTATTATAATAATATTTTGCCTGAATATAGCTCAGACCTCTTTACAGAGGCTCAACTAGAATTTTTGAAATATATAACTTAGAAGTGGGTTTATTCATATATTACGACAACAGAGGGGAGCAATTTTAAGAAAAAAACGCCAATAATTATTTCAATTGGTGGTAACTCTGAAAAAATAATGTGAATTTTTCAAAAATTCTAGTTGAGCCTCTGCTGAGAAGTCTGAGCTATATACAGGCAAAATATTATTATAATAAAACCATTTTTAGCAAAAAGAGAAAAATTTGGAAAAAAAGATAATTCTAAATTAAATTTTTGCCAAAATATATATATATATATATATATATATATTTTTGTCAAAATGTCCTTAAAACAAATTTATGCATGTTTTCTAGTCTGAGTGACACTAAATATCATGAAAATTATCCATTTATGCACTTTTTTAAAATCACTGTTCCGAACGTAGTCGGATACCTTAAAGTATTGTATTGTCATCCAAAACAATCGTGTATATAAAAATTCAGTTCAACTGAATGATTTAAAACGTGAGAACCTTTTTGAAGTTATGACACCAGCCGCCAAAAGGGTCGCAAGTTCGCCAAAAATGATGCCAACGTAGCTGTATTTGTTTTTCTTTAAATAATTAGTTTTAATCAAATAATTATTAATTATTATTTTATTATTGTATTGTCATCCAATATTAATTTCAGTTCAACTGAATACTTTAACACGTGAGAAAAAAAACCTTTTCAAGTTTTGACACAAGTCGCCAAAAATGATGCCAACGTGGTTGTTATTGTAATTCTTTAAATAATTAGTTTTAATCAGTTAATTTTTAGAAATTATTATTATATTATTGTACTGTCATCCAAAATAATCCTGTATATAAAATTTCAGCTCAATTGAGTGCTTTAAAATGTATTTTATTAACGATTGAAAATTCCACCAAGATAAATAAATAAATATTGTGAGCTAATAGTAGGAATTGAAAAATAAGGTCCAGTGACGACGAGATTAAAGGAGTAAAACAATGCACTGAATGCCCTTATAAAAAGAACAGAAAAACTAAATTTACATGTAAAAAATGTAATAAACATATTGTATTTCCTACTTTTCTTCCTTTTAACCTTTGTATACAAATTTTACTGTAAAAACAGAATGTAAACACCCTTGGGTAAATAATACCCTGCGCGAGAACTTTCGGTCGTATTTTTTCGTGCGAGTGATGCCGGGTTAAGAATCCTTTTAGAATCTTTTGCTACAAATTCGAATTCAGGACAGCCAGTTTTCTTTTCCTTTTTTATAATGTTTGAAAAGAAACTCCTCCTATTTGTCCTAATAAACGATAAATGCAATGTTATTTATTACAATAAAGTACGTAAAAACTTATGACGTAAAACTAAAAAAAATGATCTAGCAGTAAACTTTATATTTTATATCTCCTTATAGAATCTAATAATAATATTAAAGTGATTAAATAAATGGTTATTAATATATTGAGTATTGTTGATAGATTGCTCTCTACACATAGCACGAGAAAAATATTCAACATAAAGATTTCAACTCTTTCAATGAAATTAATGATACATGTGTATTTGGTTATACGAACTTTTTATCAACTGATATTCATTCAGCCTGGAATGCAAATTAACTTTGAAAGCACTTCAGCTCAGACTCTCAAAGTGGAAGCCATCGCCCACCAGTGGGCGCTGAAGACTTTTATAAGGGTGGTAGCGAGTTAGACATAATTAGTAGGTACAATAAAGAGACAATTGCTTTCGCAATTAACATTACTGTGTACATTTTGACAGTAATAGGTGTACTTGAAGCGGGCTGTTCACTACGTGAGTACGATATCTGTAAATACATCTTCAAATAAAATAAGAATATTGATTTTCGAATAAATCTTACTAAGACGTATTCCCCTTTTCTAAGAATCATTCACCAGAGGTGTGCAGACCAGGACTTAAAGATTAAATCTAAATATTTGAAGCTTTTATTTTGTAAATATTGTGGCAAACTGTATTGCTCCATAGTATCTAAACGTTGTTGCTGCTAAGGCGACCGACGTAGTCGGATCGAGGCCCACGAAATTCATCATGGCAAGGGGCTAGATTTGCGCCTGTTGTTAGTCGTAGCCTTGAGTATAATACAGGTGACAATACGATTTAGCTCGGTTTCACTCCAATTTTGAGGGAGAACACCCTGGGGGAGGGGCAGAGGCCTCCCACGTCTCATCCCCTGCCGCCAACCTCACGAGAGGACTTGCGGCTCGACGGCTGTTTTAGCGTACCCCCATGCCGCGAAGACACTTTACAATTACAAACATCCATGCCTTCGACACAGCACTTAGCGTTGCTAACCACTATACCGGATGGGCGACATGTTTAAATGTACCAGTAAGCAGAAATGTGACGGTATAGTACTGAGTATTTGCTTTGTGAATTTATTCGATTTCCTACAAACAAGTCACTTCTTACGTACTTAATGTGCTACAAATATTTTTAAGTGAGACAATACCTATAACACTACATGAGCATGCGTGTTTAAAACATAAAGATTTGTCCTGTCTTAAAGTACTTAAAGACCATCAGCTGAGTGGTAGTGCATCACGTTTCTTTGCAACAGGTCCGTGGTTCAAATCCTGGGCTGGGCAAGGTCGACTTAGCCTTTCATCCATTTAGTGGGTTGAAAAATGAGTACCAAGCGTGGTTGGGAACAGAACACGGGGAAGTTTTCACATCAGACTGACCACATGACTGAAACATCTGAACATGCACCCCAGCTCCTAAGCTCACATAAACTGAGATATGCGCAGTAGCCGTTGGCCCTCATGGGCTAATGCGCCTCTGAGTTCAGTTAAAGTATTAGAGAAAAATAATTGATGCAACCAACTTTACTTAAAAATATTACATGGCTTTATGGAGAAAGAACTATTACATAGGGAAGAGGTCGTTAAAATATATTTGTCTTATGTAAAAAGTTTCGGTGCTTCACAGTGGAGATAAGCGCAGTTTACATTTTGGATAATTGTGATAAATCTTTTCTCATGGACTTCATCAACAGCATGCAAAATACATTTGTATAAATGAGTCGCATTTGTATCCATACGCTTCAAGTGATTAAGTTATTTATAAATTGCTTTGTGCAGAAAAATAAAATTTGATATGAACTGATTTATCCAGTGATAAACCTAAATGAATCATTTATGAAATATGTAAACTAAACTTGGGTCTACAACTAAGTATCAGGGAACTTTTAACTAAATTTTGTTAACATCTTACTAAAAAATCATTATCCTACTCTTTTGTTAATATTATACTGGTGTACTATTGACGTCGTATTTGACGTCAACTTCAATACTTGTGTTTCACTTGCCGAAACTCCACAAAATGTCATATGAGGACTACAAGCATAGTTTGATTTAACGTTTGTCAATACCCATAGTGTTCCCCAGGATGAACGTTATTAAAATTAAGATGAACCTTCTGAATCAGTAGAGTTTTGATTCCATCCAAGATCTGGCTAATTTTGTGAGTTCATTAGACGTTAAATTCAATTGGATTTTGAAACCCTTATTTAACGCATTGTTAGCGAAAAAATAGTTACATAAGATACAACCTCAGAAGGCAGCGTTTCTCAAACTGTGAAGCGCGCCCCTGTAGGGGGCGTAGCAATTTCACAAGGGGGACGGCAAGCATATTGATAAGTCGAAAACAAAAGATTATTTAAAAGAATTATTGATTTATTGAAAGTAAACACAAACAAAATACATTCGGTGGGTGTTTTTTTAGAGGTATAGAACTTTAAATTGCAATAAAACAGCGATGTATTATTCGATTGACATGAATTTTTTTTATTCGAAAGATAATCTTGTGGCATTATATTTTAAATATGATTTCTGGCATATGACTGCCACGGCAGGCTCGGATGCAGTCCAATCTGAACGTCCAATTTTCGATGACTTTTTCCAACATTTGTGGCCGTATATCGCAATAACACGGCGAATGTTGTCTTCCAAATGGTCAAGCGTTTGTCGCTTATCCGCATAGACCAATGACTTTACATAGCCCCGCAGAAAAAAGTCTAGCGGTGTTAAATTACAAGATCTTGGAGGCCAATTCACAGGTCCAAAACGTGAAATTAGGCGGTCACCAAACGTGTCTATCAATAAATCGATTGTGGCACGAGCTGTGTGACATGTTGCGCCGTCTTGTTGGAACCACAGCTCCTGGACATCATGATTGTTCAATTCAGGAATGAAAAGTTAGTAATCATGGCTCTATACCGATCACCATTGACTGTAACGCTGGGGCCTTCATCGTTTTTGAAGAAGGATTCCACCAGCCCATAAAGCGCACCAAACAGTCAGTTTTTCTGGATGTAACGGTGTTTCGACATACACTTGTGGATTAGCTTCACTCCAAATGCGTCAGTTTTGTTTGTTGACGTAGCCATTCAACCAGAAGTGCGCTTCATCACTAAACAAAATTCGCTTATGAAAATCGACCATTATTTTCGAAATGAAATTGCACAATTTGAAAGCCTTGTTTAGGCGTGAGTTTATTCATGATGAGAAGATTGCCAAACCAAACTGAGAATAAATCACTTGACACCTGTTAAATCGGTCACCATCTTGGAAAGTAATGCCAACTTAAACTTCTATACATGGAAAAAAAACACTCTGTACATATTTATACAGATATAATACACTTATAAATGTATCTGCACCACACAATGTATTTTAGAATTAATTTAACAATTCCACATATTTAATAACTACCAGTTATTTTTAATGGGCATATCATATAAAAATTATATAGAAACATTAACCCCTATCTTGATAATTTGTATGGATTATAATTAATTCATTAACTGTCGATTAAAAGTAACTTGATTCGCTCTCCAATGCCACGTAGGCACGCGTATGGGACGTATTGGAAGGGAAGAGGGGGGGAGGAAGAAATGGAATAAATAACCAAATCCTCTGAAATAAGTAAATCTTTCGCAAACACTCTGCCAAGATCCTTTTACTTCACTCCTCCAAAACCTTTGAAATAATTTTATGGATAACACTGCAGTACGAAGTGCATCTTACTTTGGAAAGACATATATATACGTCTGGGGCAATTAACGCTTTTCCTGAGGCAGATGTTTATATACGCCGGTTGCCTTTAAGAGGTTAAAGTCGTATTATAGCTTTAGTGTCAAAGTATAGTATTATTGCATTCAATACACTGTTATAGTAGGGTGGGGGTGATGACAATTTTGATTGAATATTGGTTCGCGCGCGCGCGCGAGAAATATTTAAAGTTTGAGAAGCATTGTCATAAGTTCTTGAAACACTTCCCTATTATTTTCTATTGTAAGTTATCTCAGTGCATTGCTTTAAGCCACATTGGTTCAAAATCCAAACAAGTTTTCCTTATACTGCCCTCCATCAAATTAGTTATTATCAAAAACTAAGATATAAACTTATATTGTTTCAGATGTTTGCAATATCTTATCCGCAAAATAAACCTTAGTTAAAATTGCCAGCTCTACATTCGCCACTCATTTCCAAATGATCACTCGATCTTCAGATGCAATGCAAGTATACATTTGATAATTAACGTTTCAGGTAAAAGCCCTGGGGAATGATGACATATTTCCAAACTCTTGAAATCGCAATGAACAAGTCATTCCACAAGACACTTTGTACTCAGAAATCAATGATTATATTACAAATAGAACTGAGTCAAATCAAAGCGTGGCAACATCATGAGGCCTTGACTGCAAATAGCTGGTGATTTTGGTAAAGATTTCATGAGATAAATTAAGACAGCTAGCTGTATTGCCAATGCGATACGAATAGCAAGTGCTGATTTACAGCTCTTAGACATGAAAGGGCATAAGTCTTCAAGAAAAGGGAGTATAAAATATTCAAGTCGAATTTAGCGGTTCCTAGATGTATGACCAACGAGTGAATCGAAATTTATTTTTCAGAATTTCAAAACCTAACTCTACAGAAAAGCTGATATCTGGTATATAGATTGTGACGGGGCTTTACGCGACTTTCAAAATCTAATCCTCTTGGGGAATCTTTGGGCTAGCATTCGCGTTTATATCTCAGCCATCCCTGTTAACCATGAGATGCAAATTAGTTAGTGTATATAAAGTTAGAGTTTAATAATCGTAGATCAGTAGGAATGAAGCAGCTGAACACATTGTTACTAGGATAATAATCAGAATTACGCATCGTGACTAAAGGACGGATTTTAGCTACTGAGTTAGTGAATCTAGAATTAATAGGATAGGATCGATTATAAAGTTAATCTATACGAATTTCGTGCGCTTATTCACGTATAGCCGTTGCTTTCTTCATATCACTCCAAAGGATCCCTTTATAGATTACATGTTCTGGAATATTATCTTTGATAATAAATTAGATTTATCATGGATAGTCTTAGTCATTCATCGTTACCTCCTACAGCTTTAGGTAGACAAGATGATGAGGAAGTGACTTCAGAAGTAAGATTATTACAAGATAATGGGAAAAATAAAATAAAAAATTAATTTTTATATTGGGGGGGGCACAAAAGGAATGAAAAGTTTAGGTATTTGAGCTTTTTTAAGTTAAAAAAGTCAAAGTGAAACAGGCGTTTTAGTACTTTTTAACATATTTGGCAATGAGAGGACACCTGCTTAATAGTTTCAAGAAAAAACATCTGGTATGTTTAACAGTTTCTTCCCTATAAATTTTTTTAAAAAAAATCCTACTATCAATTGTGATTGTGATTGAATATTTACGTCGCACTGTTCAGCTACAAGAGGGCTTTTGGCGACGGACCACGTAATTTGGAACCATGGTCAAGTGACGAGGACGACACCTGAGCTGGCACCTTCTTTTCCTAACTACCACACCACACCAACGGGAGGGCGTTTCAGCTCTCGACAGATTTAACGTGCATCGTTGCCCTACACGGTGGGTCTTTAGTGGTACTGGACTCGAACTCGTGACAAGTCAAGCCACGGTCCGATACCTGTACCACTGGGCTACCGCGGCCATATCCTACTGTTGATATGACAATGCATGGTAAAGCGGAAAAGGTAAAAAGCTTGGATCTGACTGGTTTGACTGTGTGGGGATAGAGATATGTAGCTATGAAACGTTGCAATGTACATTGTACTATTCATTATTCTTGGGGTGGCCAACCCAAGGCTCGGGGGCCGCATGGGGGCCCCCTTGAATAATGTTGCGGCCTGCGAAGTTTATTACAACTTTACAAAGAGGATTATTTTGTGCTGTATTTTTGTTTTTAGTATAATGTTTTGTGACATTACTGTAACTTTGTGACATAACTGTTCGTTTTATTACGTTGTTTTTTATTTATACACACTTAGAAGTGAGCTTTATTGCAGTGCAGCTACCCCCTCCCCTCTTCTGTCTTCTGGAGGAAAAATTAATGCTGAACTTGTTTATTTTCATGGATACACGAGTTAGGTAGCGTAGAACTGTGATCTTTAAACTGTGTTCCACGGAATCTTATGACACCACAAGCCAAACTCAGGGGTTCCACGAATCAAAAAGAAAATTATAAATGAATATGTGCAAAAAGAAACAAAGTTCGCTATGGAGTTTATATGACCAAGAGTATCTAAAGAATATAAAAACAATTTACTTTATATGTACTAATTACTAGATTGGGAATATTCTATTGTTTATGATCTCGGGTTCCACGAAATAATGTGGCCGCGGCAGCCGAGTGGTATAGGTATCGGATTGTGGCTTGCTTTGTCACAGGTTCGAGCCCAGTACCACTAAAGACCCGCCGTGTAGGGCAGCGATGCACGTTAAATCTGTCGAGAGCTGAAACGTCCTCCCGTTGGTGTGGTAGTTAGGAGAGGGGGTGCCAGCTCACAGGTGTCGTCCACGTCACTTGACCATGGTTCAAAATTACGTGGTCCGTCGCCAAAAGCCCTCGTGTAGCTGAACAGTGCGACGTTAGTATTCAATCAATTCACGAAACGTTGTAATCGTTAGTACAATGTTTTGTGAAAAAATAAATTTTTAATGGAAAATATCCCTTTTTTCATCTGTGGAGAAAAGCTTCCATAGGAGAATATTTTCAAAAAGACACTTAATACCTTCAGACAGTCCGGCACTTGGAATTTCAAAAAATTATCGATTTTCACTTTTTTATATTTTTTAAAACTTTAATTATTTCTGTTTAAAATGATATATAGTATGAGGAAATATGATAATTAGAAGTATTTTTTTAAATGAAGCTACTCCTTGACGCGCATCAAATGAGCTCTGGTAGAATGGTAGGGGGCACCTGTGTTTCCCCTTGCATAGGTTTCTGATGAGCACGAATCCATACGATGTTCAAGTAGAAAAGTTAGAGTAACCAAAGTGTATGGGTAACGTTTTTTGGATTTTAAAAGTGAAACAGAGAACAAAAAGTTAAGTGATGGGAAAAGCCTAAGTGGTCGTAACCGACTCACCGACAGTTTAATATCAAAAATTCAAAGATATTATAGAATGAATATTAGAAATAATATCAATGATCTACACAGCCCAACTGCTGTTTGGGCTGTTTATTTTCATCTTCTATCTTCAAATGAGAGCCCTCAACATGAACAGTGTCCTTTGATTATAAATGCCTGCTGCAAGTTTCAAAAGATAGAACCTCAATGAAATGAAAGTCACTATGTCATAAACACATACACACATGCTATATACCATAATGAATTAAATGAAACCAACTTTTAACGATCTAAGTGACCCTATGTTATTAAGAAAATGTTTACATGGAAAGACCCAGAATCCAAATGAGTCAATTGATAGTACCATGTGGTCAGTGATTCCAAGATCTACATTTGTGGAATTAAAAGCTCTAAAATTAGGAATAAATATGGCTGTTGCAAGTTCAATATGAGTTATGTAGCGAAATTAATGATCTTTAAACATCGTGATATTGAACCAAGTTATAAATGTGTGTCATGTTTCAAAAAACTAGATATACGTAGGATTCGTGCAACACAACAAAAGCATCTAAAAATCCCCCCAAAAAGACAAAATTGTTAAAAATGAAAAAAAAGAAAAAAAGGAGTCTTTTGTACGAGCAGAGAGTAAAAAATGCTTCATATGCTTCTGAAAAGTATTAAAAAAAGTAAGTGCTAAAAAAAACACCAAATTTTTACTTGAGAGCCTGTTTTCTCAAAATGTAATATTTTTCTCTTTATGTAACATTTACTCAAAAACTACTTATCATATAAACCTCAAATTTTCAGTGAGTAGACTTTTAACATATTTACACGTTTTAATGGAGGTAATTAGATGTATCTAGCAAACTTTTATAGATATGACTTTTTTAAAATAAATTTTAGGGGAAAAAATTGGACAAGTTAAAAATAATTCATAATTAATTTAATTTTGAACAAAAAAATAAAACCCTCCGTTAAAGTGTTATTAATAGAACACATAACCTACCGTAAAATTTTATCCTTGTGAAGTACGTAGTTTCTGAAAAAAAGGTACATAAACTTACACAATTTAACATGGGCTCATATGGACGCGTCGGAACCCCTTAAGAGGAAAAAGAAAACTAAGTATAAATGGATAAACGTCAGTTTGAGAATTACAATAAATTAGAAGGAAGGTTTGCTAATAATAGAAAGTAAACAATTTATTGAAATATGTATCAAAAGATTTGCAGTTACAATTTAAATTTAAACAAAACCAGCTCTTAAAATTTGAATTGCTATTAAAAATTTTTTTTTTACAAATGCTACACTCTACAATAGCACCTATGACATTAATGCACATGCTCTCCAATATTTTTTAACAATTCAATAAAGACTTAGTGCAGGACACATGTCCAAGTCTTGAGAGGACATAGGCTGACCAGAGTCGACCTTTAATACTCTTCCGAGCAGCTGTTAAAGTGAAAATTCATTCTCAAGGTATATGACAGAAAAATGTAGAAACAAGTTAAAAAACAGAATACGAATTGCGGCCGCTGTTAAATTCAAAAGAGCTAGACATCGAGATTTTATGTCGGAAAAAAATACAAGCACATCTCGCTTGCTAAATCTAATATGAGTAGATTTTACTTGGAGTACAAATTATTATTATTTTTATTGAGTATACTACACTGTGTGTGTGTGCTGGACAATTGCTAAGGACGGATAACACTATCATCCATAGCAACCACAAAATGAAAGGAAGCAAAATGTGGAAAATTAGAATAAGTGCGGGATATTAGTAAGAAGAAGTATGTGAGTATGCAAATTTTTTCCACGTCTGTTCATCACGTGATAGCGTTCATAAGAGCTTTAAAGGTTTTGACGCGTGTGGACACAGTTGTTGTTTCAAGTCAAAGTTTTACAGGAAAGATTTAATAGACGAACTTAAAATTTTTGGCATGTCTTCCCGACATCACATAGATGATTTTATGCGTGGCCGAATTATTGGAAATATCGAAGAAGGGCGAAAAATAACAGATGTTGCCAGGGAGTTCGACATCGCTCACAGCGTTGTTTCACGGCTGTGGAAGTCATTTAAAACTACTGGAATGTGTAGTAGACGGCACGGGGGGAGGTCGTTAGAAGTATGACGCCTGCAGAAGACAGATATATCGTCCTATCAGCAAAAAAGGAACACGCGCACCACAGCTCAGCAGGTGGCAAATCAGTTTCTTGCTGCCTCAGGAAAGCAGATCTCCCGAAAAACTGTTGCCAGACGTTTGAGGGGAGGAGGACTATACGCACACAGACCTGTTGTGTGTGTCCCATTAACCAGACAGCACCGTACTGCCCGTTTGCAATGGTGTCGTGAGCATCACAATTGGACTGAACAGGACTGGGTATGCGTACTATTCTCAGATGAGAGTAGGTTCAGTCTGTCATCGGATTGTAGACGCCAACTGATCTGGCGCGAGAGTGGTACTGCTTATCGTCCAGAAAATATCCAGGAAAAGGACCGATATTCCGACATGCAGTATCATGGTGTGGGCCGGCATCATGATCAATGGCCGCACGCGCCTACATGTGGTTGCGAATCGGACTATGACGGGCCAACGTTACATTGATGAAGTTCTACTTCCTCATGTTCGTCTTTTCCGTGGTGCTGTCGGTGATAAATTTGTTTTTATGGACGACAACGCAACATGTGATCGAACACTCGCTGTTCAGGATTGTCTAGACAGCGAGGGTATTCAACGTCTCGTATGGCCAGCGCGTTCTCCAGATCTAAACACCATTGAAAATGTGTGGGATGCTTTGGGGAGGCAAGTTGCTGGTCGAAACTATCCTCCGACAAACAAGAACACCCTCATCCGTGCACTCACAGAGGAATGGGATAAATTGCTTCAACAGCTGCTGGATAATGTTGTGCAAAGTATGGTACGACGTGTGGAATGTTGCATCACACTCCACGGTGGACATATCCCGTACTGATACCTTTCTTTAAGGTGCCTGCTGACTTTTAGATGCATTGTTCCATTTCTCCGTACGCAGATCAAATGAACATTTTTTTTTCTTTCAAATGTTTCACAGCTTTTGTACTTTCCAGAACAATAAATATTCTTTATTCTAATGTCTGAACACAGTGTGGCAACTATATTTTATCCTACTAGGCCTCATGTCTCGCTTAATGTTATGCTACATAGCAATTTGTGATCCGTCCTTAGCAATTGTCCAGCAGTGTATATTAACATATTAAAGATTTTTAGTAACAACTAAATTACTTTTCTCTTTTATTGTCTACATAAAGTGTTCATAAAATTTTGATTTACTTTAACCCGCGGTTACTCGCGCCTGTTTTTGCTACCGTCGTTACTCGTGGGGTGTAGAGAACACCCCAAGCTTTTAACACGTGTATTTAATTATGAAAATAAAATTAAGTCATTATGATACTTATTTTTAAAGTACAAGATGTTTTTTGTATTATACAAATAATATTATTAAATTTATTGCATACAAATGAGACTAACATTAATTTAAACTAAACATACAAAATTTTCATTTTAAAACACATAATTTTTATATTTTTTCATAAACCACTAAAACGTATGTACCCGTAACAAATATACTTTATAATTGAGATAATGATTGTAGAATGTAGAAAAATAATTTAATTATTTTTCAAACATTCAGATTCGACTGTATACATATGCTCAACTTTTCGCGTGAGTTCTCAGCCCCCCAGGTAAACTTTTGAAGGTCATTACATTCCAATCGTTCGTGAAAGAAGGATTGCATCAGGCCTGAAGGTTCAATGACCTAAAATGTGCAGCTACAGAAAAAGTTGTGGTTCTACGCATTCTTTTTAGAATCCTGGGAGGATTTTATTGTTGCTGGGATGTACAGACACCCCGCGCGAGTGATCGCGGGAAGTATCATTTTAAGATATATTCTAAGAATGTGTGGAATGGGGTTCCCCGAAAACCTCTTAAACTCTAAGGGTTCCTTAAGTCAAAAAAGTTTGAAGACCTCTGGCGCAGTAGTACTCCTACTTTGATTATTTTTACTCGCACTGAAGGATTTAAAGTTATCGATTCTGCACTGAAATTGGACGGTTTCATTAGATTTAGAAAATGTAAACTGCATTCCTCTAAAAAGTTTCCCGTTACTTATAAACGAATAAAGGATTAATAACTTGAAATATAGTGTTTAGTGTTTCATATTTAAAATAATCGGGCAGTAACTGCTGAAATCTATTTATAGATCGTACTTTTAACAATTAAAGTTTTCTGAAATGGATTACTTCCAGGAAATTTCTCACACTTTTATTGGGACTGAAATAGAATTATCAAAGAATCTATGAATAATCTACGAATTACTTCAAGAGAGAGATAAATATTAGTTTAAGTAGATTATTAAATTAATATTGTTAGGAATCTTGTGTAATTAATGCTTAATTTCATCTTAAAATAATGTAAATAACTTATATCTAGATGGTCAATACGTTAATATTATTTTCTGTTGTATTTATTTTGGTGTTTTTCAAACTGTGGGGTGTGTCCCCCTAAGGGGGGTGTTAATCCTACAAGGGGAACGAAAGTATATCGAAAAGTCGAAAATAAACGATTTTCTTTTTAAAAAAAATATTATTTTACTGAAAGGAAAAAAACCCCATTCTGACGTAATAAGAAATAATATACTTATCGACACTGATATAATATGCTTCTAAGTGTATCAGTACTGCACAATTATTTCACCATTAGTTCATTAATAATAAGTCAACAAGTTTTATACTTTTTAGTGACCCCATGGGCTTGTCATTTAAAAATTATATACAAAATTTAATTTTTTCTTCATAATTTGTGCGGTTTATAATTAAAACTTTAGCATCAAAGTATATTATTGTTGTATGAAGGAGAGTGCGATGAAAATTACGATTTAAAATTGGGTCGCAAATATTGAAAGTTTGTGAAGCACTGATTTATTTCATAAAAAAATTGTAATATTTGCAAGCAACGCCGTCCCTTACATTGTAATGGCGTTTCAAAGGAAAAAATTGAACATTGGCGATACAGGCAAATTGGCATCATTTTTGGTGACACAATTTGGTAACTTGGTGATCATGTTGATGATTTGGCGACCATACGGATTATTTTGGAATTACTGAAGAAATCTATAACACCATAATCTTATGACGTAAGCGGATTTTTCGAGAAAGCGCTGGATGGTAGCCGCACAGACTATGAATAGCAGTTACTTGCAGAAATTGGGTCAGTATTTCGTCCTTTGGAGAGGACGAGATGTTGCTTTCGGTTAATCTTTAACATTACGTACTTGTATTGTTAGACACTGATAGTTGTGTCTGAGAGCTGTAAACGGTGTAAAAACCAACTAGGATTCATTAAACAAATTTTAGTGCTGTATGCTGTATTTCAAGGATGATTTTCCCACGATAAATATTTGTCGCTTATTTCGCTGTTTGGAGCTAATAGCATAAAATTTACACATACCCCAACTACACTAAGATATTTATTAGCTAATGTAATATTTACAGTAGGCTACTAGTTTATGGAACATAGTAGATATAGAACATTCAAGAATAATTCCAAAACATAACTTTCTTATTAAAACTTTACTAAATTTACAATTCAATTTACTTACTTATAGCTAAAAGTTATTACTTTATTTTTAATGTTTTTAATTATTTTTATTACAGAAGCTTAGTTTAATTTGAAAAAAAGTACATCTTCCTGGAATTTTTCTTCGAAGCTTAAACGTGTATATTTTAGCTTTTTCTTTTATTCAGTTGACAATTAGTCTTTCATTTCACAAATCAGCTGCAGTGACAATAAAATTGTTTGATACGACTTATTCGTTCAGTTAATTTTCAGATACCTAAAATTGCACATTTCTTTGAATATTGCCAAGTACTGATCATGATTGGAATCTTGAATTCAAAACTGTTTAGGACGGGCTATAGATTGTCCCATTACTGTTTTAATTTAAGGTATCTTGACTACATTAAAAGCCATAATTTTTAAACAACGTATATAAATAATTTTTTTCATAATTAGTGTCACCTAAATTAGAATGTACACATAAAAATGCTTATATTTAAAAAAAAATTTAAATGCCATTTTTTTTTTTGCAAAAAATGGAGAAAGGATGACATGTTTTCAAAACATTCTCCTTTTATAGAAAATGCCTCTGTAATAATATTTTGCTTATGTATAGCTAAGAGTTATGTACAAAGACTGAGTTAAGAACTTTGAAAAATTCACATTATTTTTTCAAAATGTAAGATCAACTGAACTATATATATATATATATATATATATATACATATATATATATATATATATATATATATATATATATATATATATATATATACACATATATATATATATAATAGCCATGTTTTTGTTAAAGTTTCTCTACTTTGATGCATTAAAATACGAATAAATCTTCTAAATTACATCTTTCAAAAATCCTAGTTAAATCTCTAAGTAGAAGTTTTATTATAAAATTATTTTCCATAAAAAGGAGAATATTTTGAAAACATTCCTTCTTTCTTTTTTCCTAAACAGAATTTTAATTATTCCCATTATAATATTTTTAAACACGTTCATGTGCATATTGTAATTCAGCTGACGCTAATTATCCAAAAAATATATTTATGTACGCCAGTGTTTCTCAAACTGTGGGGCGCGCCCCCCTGGGGGGGGCGCGATAACTTTACAAGGGGGGCGCGAGCATATCGAAAATAAAAGATTTAAAAATAATTAATTTACTGGAATGAATTAAAACAAAATACTTTCAAACATAATAAAAAATGGACTTTTACTTTGATATAATTTATAGGCGCGCGCGATATTAAGTCAACAAAAATTAAAAATTTCTTAAATACTTAAATAGCTATCTTTGATCCTATAACCTAATAAAAAACTTTTATTTGATTTGCTGTAATCCCATGATGAGATATTTTTTATTACGCTTTCTTTATAAACATAACATACAACTCTTTCAGAGAAAAAACAGATCCCCCAGACGCAGAATCGAAAAAATTTAGGAACATAAAAAATTCCTCACTGTCATTATTTTTGAAATACTGCACATTATAGCTGTAATCTGTTTAACCTTCTAAGTTATTGGTACAGTTAGTTATGACCCCTCTTTTATGTGTTTCTTTCTCATTTAGGGAAGTTGTAAGTAATGTGTTTCTCTGTTAGGCTTTTTTGCATGCAAAAAAGTTTTATGATGTTTGGAAAACCACGGAGAGCTTTTTGAAGGATTACTTGGCCTAGAATTATTTTTACGAGTTTTCTATACATATGAAGCATAACGCGATAAACGCGAGCAAAGAGCGGGCACTTCAGCCGGTATACTTTTAATGTAACAGAGCTGCACAGAGTATTTTATAACTAACTAATTAATTAATACTAAATTAAGAACAAGTTTAATAAGTATTAACGACTTCCATGGGCTTGTCTTGCAAAGCAAAGTTTTTATAAGGAATGCTTATGATTAGAAATTCACCCTCTGAGTTCTTTTTCTATATTTAGCTGATATCTATATTTTGTCTTCTAATTAGCCACCGCATTTTGCAATATGTTCAATTTAAAAATTAGAGGAAGGAAAAATAACATATAATTATCCTATTATTTTATTTATTTATTTATTTTTTGCTTAAAAGTAGTATACAAAATTTTAATGCTTATGTTACTAATTTGTATGGTTTATAATTAAGATCGCCTATTGTAGCTTTAGCGTCAAAGTGCATTATTATTGCATTCAGTACATTATTAATGTATAAGGGGGGCGCGATAAAAATTGTGATCAAAAAGGGGGGCACCAGTATTGAAAGTTAGAGAAGCACTGATGTACGCTTTTTCTAAATCAGAGCTAACGTAATCGAATACCTTAAGTAGGTTATGTTTTTAACCAATAATAAAACAATAGAATTTAAATATCTTATCCAAACGGATGTAAGCAGCTTTTGATAAAAGTATCAAGCACTCTTTTGCATCTTTACGCTTTACTTTGCAAGCTTTTTTTTAAGGAAAAACTGCCTTTATTTATTATTATTTTGTCTCAAGATATATTTAAATCATATTTTAACGTAAAGTGTGATTGACATTTCTTTTACAAGACTCAAAAATAATAGAATTTAAGGCATCTGACTACATTCAGAACCAAGATTTTGCAAAAGCATATAAATGAATTTTTAATTTTAAGTGTCGCTTGAATTTAAGATATACATATAAAACTATTTTAAGAATATTATTACAATAAAAAAAACTGCAGACCACCAGAGTACAAAAACATTTATTATAAAACACCGATTATAATTTCAATTGATAGTAACTCTAATAATAATGCGAGTTCTTTATTAATTCTAATTCAGTGTAGAGACGTCTTATGATTTTTTATAGAAAAAAACTTTATTACTATTGAAGCATTATTTATTAAAAGATAATGTTTTGAAAATTTGTAACTCTTTCTTCCTTTTTTGTCCCCAAAATGTTCTTAAACAATTTTTAATTATAATATTATTCTTAAAATAGTTTTAAATGTATATACCGTAATGACTTCAAACAGCTCTTGAATAAGTATTTATTAAACACTATGAAAATTCATCAAAAAATTGTTTCATTACAATTTAATTGCAAATGAGTCCACAGATAAAGTTTCTCTTTCGCTGCATGGTTCTATCGCTTGCATAAAATAAGGAAATTGAATTATCCTTAGAGAAAAGTCATATACATAGGATGTGTCAAAAGGGGTCCACAGTTAATGGTTCACTCTCGGTAATTCCAAACCGAGTTTGGGTGAGTTTTCTGGCTCTATATCCGCTATGTGGTTGCTTCTTCGAAATCTCGGTTCGAAGTCCACCTTAATTCGCGGACTCCCAGGAATAGCTGTATCGCAAGTCAATCGCTAAGAAAGGCCACTACCGGTTCTCTCAAGTAAAGTCTGATCCTGGTACTCCCTCGCTCTCTCCTTATAAACCTCTCGTTTCTCACGATCCCTCACCGCCTAATCCCTCTTTGATCTCTTGTCTGTCGGTCGCTTATCGCGGGAGTCTGTCTGGCGCACATTGTGAGGTTAATCTTCTCAGACGTGCTGTCGTCATAGATTAGTCAGAAAACGAAAGCACATTGTCCCGGTGTCTCTTTTAACGTTCGGACTGGCATGGGAAAAAAGGGTCAGAATTTTTGACCACCTATTTACAAAACTTTTCCCCAGAAATTTGGGAAACAAATGGAATTTTCCCATGTCTGTCGGCATCCCCTCTTAGCAATTTGGAGAAAGAGTCCGGCTATATCATAATACTAATTCAGGTGGCATTAATTATCAAAATAATTTCTTCACAGACACTTTCAAATTCACGACTCCAAACGTAGCCACATACCTTAAGAATGCTATGTTAATTTAAATCTCTTATACAAATGGATATAAACAGAGTTTGAAGGAAGAATTGACCTAACTATTTAGCGAGTTTCTTAGAAAAATCTATCAACTGTTTTTTTATTTCTAAAGAGGGATTTAAATGATAATTTCACGTAAAGTGTGATTGACAGTTATCTTACAAGATTCGAAAGTAATAGAATTTAAATTTCTACAAAATTAAAATATCAACGCTCTCAAATCCATTCAATTTACATACACTCGAAAATGGAAGAAGAAAGAATTAAAGGTATTGAAACTAAGACAAAACACTTCACGTATGAAGTAACAACTTTGAGAAATGGAAAGTAAAGAATATCAGACACCAAAACCCCAGACACACGAGCGAAGACAAGCAAATCATTCTTTAGTAGAAATATACAGTATAGAATTTATTTGGATATTTTCTCGTCTATCGTCTCTCTAGAAGCAGAAACTAGAAGGTATCAAAAGAGTTGAGACTTTATTCTCTGGGAGGTATACAGCTGTAGTTAAATTCAGGAGAAAGCAGCAAAGAATAACATAGCGTTGAGTGAGAGATATATTGGAATCAAATTTCCACAGTTCTGTTTCCAGTTCCGAAAGAAATTCTTCGGAAAGTTTTGAATTAAATATTAAGTTCAAAATAGGAGATATGGAGAGATGAATAATATTTGCATCAAAAGATATATTTTGAAAAGGAGAAAAACAAAGCCAAATTTTTTATACGTACATAAAATAAAACAAATATATGATTTTCTTTCAATACGTCTATTTAATTCGCAGTGATAGAAATATAAAAATTGTCTATTTTTTGGAAGTTTTATAACTTATCTTATTTTTATTAAAATGATACATTATTGACAGCATTTAAAATGACCATGTTAGTCTACGGTCATGATCATGGACTTGTTGTCTACCTACTGTGAGTTCGAGCCCAATACCACTGAAGACCTGCCATGTAGAGGAGCCAAAGCTCATTATTGTCGGGTCGATCGCGGATGTGGGTGGGTTCAAGTAAGGAGCAGTCATTTCTCAATCTAAACAAGTTTATTGCCTTTTTCACTTAACAGACTTAATCAACTTAACTGAGAGAATGCACCTAAAAACAAAATCCAAGGAACCACCTACTCCACCACTAGCACTTAAATAGAAGCTCTCATTTACATAAAACCAAATTCTCCCTACGGAAAACAGTATCCAACTGAAATCACTATTAAAAAGAGTATTTTACCCAAGAGGATTAGCAGAAAGCCCAAAAAGAGCCCGTTAATATATTTCGAGGCTCAAACGTCCTCCTGTTGGTGTGGATTGGAAGTTAGGAGAGGGAGGAGGGGGTGCAACTCGGGTGTCGTCCATGTCATTTGAACACGGTTCAAAATTATGAGGTCCACCACCGATATCCTTCCTGTTGGTTTACAGTACGGCGTTAATAAACACTCACTCACTTTTATTTAAATATTTAATTGTTGAATATTTTAACTGAACACATTAGTATATAGTAAGTTTTATGACTAATAAATAGTAAATTTTGATTGTAGATCATAATTTCAGAGTTTCATTGATTTTGTTAAATAAAAGTGTCCTGAAGGTTTCCGATTCCGTTCGGAACCGTGATTTTGCAAAAGCGTATAAATGGATAATATTTAGGGTATTTAGTGTCACTTAGATTAGAAAATGTATATAAAATTGTTTTAAGAGTAGTATTACAATAAAAATATTTAAGTACAATATTTTGACAAAAAATGAACATTGAATGACCCATTTTCAAAATATTCTCCTTTTGTGAAAAATAGTTATACTATAATAATATTTTGCCTGTATATCAGTGCTTCTCAAACTTTCAATAGACGCGACCCACTATTCAATCATCATTTTCATCGCGTCTCCCTCCGTACATAACAAGGTATTGAGTTCAATAATGCTATACTTTGACACTAAAGAGGTTAGAGTCGTATTGTAGCTTATGTGCCACCGACGCATATGAACGTCTCGCTCAGCCAAATCATTAATTGTCTTGACGTATATGTACGTCTTTCCGAAATACGACATTTTCTGTGCAGTGCTATTCATAAAATTATTCCGAGGCCTGTGGAATGAAATTAAGGATCTTGACAGTGTTTGCGAAGGATTTACTTATTTATTTCTTTTCTACTCCTTCTCCCCCTAAAAACACATATCCAAATACACTCGTCTACGTGATAAACAGTGACTTTGGGGAGGGAATCGTGTAACTTTTAGCCGGCAGTTAAGGAATTAATTATAAACCGTACAAACTATCAAGATAAGTGTTAATATAAGCCCATGGGGTTACTGATAATTATCAAACTTGTTCTCCATTTAGTACTGTTAAGTTAATTATGAAACACACTGCGCAGTAGTGATACATTTATAAGTGTATGTTTTTTTTTATTATGTCATAATATATTTTGCTTTGTTTTATTTCAGTAAACTAATAATTTTTTAAATAACATTTTGTTTTCGACTTTTCAATATGCTCGCGCCCCCCTTTGTAGAGTTATCACGCCCACCAAGGGGGTGCGCCCCACAGTTTGAGAAACGCTGCTGTATATAGCTCCGCCCTCTCTACAGAGGCTCAACTAGAATTTTTGAAATATATAACTTAGAAGTGGGTTTATCTCCATGTTTTACGACAACACAGGGGAAAAATGTTAAGAAAAAAACGGCGATAACTATTTCAATGGGTTGTAACTCTGAAAATAATGTGAATGTTTCAAAACTCATAATTGGGCCTCTGTATAGAGGTCTGAGCTATATACAGGCAGAATATTATTATAATAGAAGTTAAAACGATTTTATACGTGTATTCTAATCTAAGTGACACTAAATATCATGAAAATATCCATTTATGAGCTTTTTTAAAATCACGGTTCTGAACGTAGTCGGATACCTTAAGCAATTACACTTAACTCACACCTGCTTCCATAGATCAGTTTTAAAACAGAAAATAAGTGCATTTCTTAAAAAAATAAAATTATGTTTAGGAATTGGAAAAACTATAGAATTTAGTAATGTAATTTAAGAAAACCAGGACATCAACGACATTCAAAAAATCAATTTTTTAATTTTAGTATTAAATAAAGTGCATATTTTTCTGAATCTAAAAATGTATAACATTTCTATGTCCGTCGATAAAATAACCTTAAAATATGAGATATGTAATTGACAGAAATGTAAACAAACATCTACGAATGCTTGGTTTTTTACTTTTCTCCAAAGTATAATTTTCTGTTTTAAGGTACACTTTAAAAAAAAACTATTGCACTATATGGTTCCAAATATTTTATACTTCTTACCTGAGAATATATTGAACCTATATTCTTTTTTGTCAAATTATTACATAGGTTTTTTTACAAATTTGTTTTATGTGGGGAAAAAATAAAAATTTCAAAATTACTTAAGTTTTTTTAATTTAATTTTAATCAATATTAATATTTAATACAAAAATAGGTTCTCGCTATTTTGTATACTGTACAAAAAATATTTTAATTATTTAAGGTATACTTTTTAAAAAAAATGGCACCTAAACATAGCATATATTACGATATCTCGAAAATTATGTCCGACTTAAATTAAAAAGAAAAAAGAAATTTTACATAAAAAAAAATATTTTTTTTTCATCTCAATAGTCCTTTCACAAGCAAATTTGAATGTACTTTTTAATCTTTTTTATTGATCGGTATTTCCTTTCTTTCTGTTACATCCTCGTGTATTTTAAAACTATTTAATTCCTATTTCAACAAGTTGTTAAAGATGCCTCTTCTAGCAATTTTTGTGGCTGCAGTAGCCGAGTGGCATAGGTATGGGATCGGGGCTTGCCTTGTCACGAGTTCGAGCCCAGTACCACTAAAGATCTGCCGTGTAGGGAAGCGATGCACGTTAAATCTGTCAAGAGCTGAAACGTCCTCCTGTGGTGTGGTAGTTAGGAGAGGGGGTGCCAGCTCAGGTGTCGTCCACGTCACTTGACCATGGTTCAAAATTACGTGGTCCGTCGCCAAAAAGACCCCGTGTAGCTGAACAGTGCGACGTTAATATTCAATCAACCTAGAAATTTTTGCTCAATAAAATGCTGAATGTGGGGGTTTGTTTCCAGGAAAATCAATTTATATATCTATGCCCTTTGGGGTCAGCTCATCCCTAGACATTCTACCTAAAACCTTTGGTCGCGGAAGACTAATGGTCATGATCACGGACTGCTGGCCGGCGTTGTCGAATCGCGAGTTTAATGTCATTAAAAACACAGCGTGTAGAGAGACTGATACACGTTAAATCTCTACGATAGGGTCACGCGCATATTGAAAAAAAGTTCGAAAACGAAAGATTTTTTAAAATATATATATTTTTTATTTACTGAAAGTAAGCAAACAAAATACATTTTAACATACTAAAAAATAAAGTAAACATTCATACTGATATAATACTCCTATAAATGTATCAATACTGCATATAATGTATTTTATAATTACGTTAACAACACTAAGTTAAGAACAAGTTTAATAAATTAGCAGTGACCCGATGAGCTTGTCACGCATATAAAAATACATACAAAAATTAATAGTTATTTGATAATTAGTACGGCTTATCATTAATCCCTCTTACTGTCGATTAAAGGTCACGTGATTCGCTCCCCAATGATACATTTTTCTACATAAGAACCGTATGTGATGCTTTGGGGGGGGGAAGGAATACATAAGCAAATCCCCTGAAAAAATTACATCGTGCGCAAACACCATCAAGTTCCTTTCATTGCATTTCAAAGCCTTCGGAATAATTTCATGGATGAAGTGCTTAGAAAAGATGGTACTTCAGAAAGACGCATATATATACACACACATCCGCGAAAATTAACGCTTTGGATGAGATAGACATTTATATACGCCGGTGGTCCTTAAGAGGTTCAAGTCGTATTGTAGCTTTAGCCTTAAAATATAATATTATTGAATTTAAAGCATGGTAAATGCATAGAGGGGGGGAGGGGCGAAGAAATTTTTTATTGAATATTGGGCCACAATTATTGAAAGATTGAGAAGCATTGTAATAAATTGTTTGGGATTATAAGAATAAAAAAAGCCTATTATTTATAGAACATTAAGAAATAAATATTCTTTGTGACGGGCTCACGCGTTTTTTCATTAACATGTCCTTTTGGGTTCTTTGGGGCCAGAATAAATGGCAATTCTTTTCTTACCAACCCGAGAAGTAAAACGTGAATGAAAGATGGAAATTAGGAAGCTTTTAAATAACAGAAGTTTAGAATACGCGGTGGGGCATTTGGGGAGTGTTATGACAGTCCGCGTTGCAAATGTAACGAGTATTCCGAGAAGTTAAGTGACAGTCAAGAGAGGTTACCCATGACGGATAGCCTGTAGTCACGGCACATACAATTCAGCTAGGAACAGATAGATTGCTGTTTCATTGGACATTAATGTAGCAGTTACCATTTTAATATTCGGATCTATGTTTACATTGAAATTGAGATTAGGTGAGGTAGTAATCGATAGTGATCCGGGTTACGTTATGTCGGTATTATATATTGTGTGTTTCACCGCCGTAAATTCTCTCACATATCATATTATTATCTAATCTGTTATTGGTTTAAGTTAAGATCGTAATAAAGTAATATTAAGATTATGGAATCTTCTGGTTCTTTATTTAATCTTACACCTCTAACTCACGCTGATAATCTAGGAGAAGGGCACCCAAGGGGTACGCCCTTACACCTTTCAATAACGTTTGTACAAGTATTAGAATATTAGAGAAGTATTGTCAAAATGCATGTTCTATTTTAAGAATAAAGGATTGAGAGGCTATTGATGGGCACACTAAGAGGAGAATTGTTAAACAATTCATGCAGCTCATTACATTTTGACTTTAATACCTATAGTTGAAGTGTGACTTGTTTGCTGCTAGAGCCCCGTCTCCAAATAACCCTTGTGTTGCTTTATAAAGTGGGACGTTAATAAACACTCTTTGAAAGTGTAGAATGATATCACTAATGAATCGTTGAGGGTTGGATTTCAAATCTGCAATGAATAGTGTTTCGGGATATTGAGTCTCATTAGAGTTTGTGCACTTTACCAAGAATCTTTATTTGAACATGTATAGACAATTGACAAAAAACGTATAAACTTATATATTTTAAATAAAAGATTTTATTTCCTGGGTATTGTATTCAAATTGTGTTATTCCATTATGCCCCTGAATTTCGATAGTACAATATCGAGTATTTGAAGTATGAGTCAATAATTATCCATGTTCTTCATGTGTTAAAAAAGTCAAATAAAGTAATGTAGACATTTAAACCACTGGTTTGTGGAAAATTGTGATGGTCCACTGAAAAATTGGGTAATTATTTGTATACTTACAAATGTTCAGTTTAAAAAATTGGTGAGTAACAAAATGTACTATAAAATATGAATTGTTCTCTTTTTAAAAAAATGAGCCATTATTTTGAATCAACTTTAGTTTAACCACTTTAGAATGAAATTTTCTTTGGCATTTTTTTTATTAAAAAAATTCTATAATTTAGTTATTATTAATAGATGCATTTCACATTAATAAAATATAGGTTTTCTGATTATTATACATATATCTTTACCTTTTCTTAGCTGTCCAATCCGATATACTGGTTAGTGACGCTTACTGTGTGCCGTAGATTCCGGGTTCGAATCCCGAAGAAGGCATGGATGTTTGCAACTGCATAGGACCTGTGCGGAATGAGGGCACTATAAATATTCGTCAAGCCACAAGTTCTCTCGAGAGGTTGGCGGAAGGGGAAGATGGATGGATGATTCTCTCCAATATCCTAGGGTGTTTTTCTTCAAAATTGAAGGAGGGGGCGGGGAGAAGTCACGTAAAACTGCCACGATGAATTTCGCAGGGCTCGATTTACACCGTCGATTCAGTGGCATCAGAAGTAAAAGCAATAAGCCTCCTCTTTTCCTTCTAAATTGATATTGGACGTCCTCTACATTTGAAACTATGCATTCAGTGATCTGTAAAATTCTAAGGGTGGACGACCACCTGTTTAGCCTACAATGGCAATGACATGTATGCTCATTAATAGGACAGATTTATCCTGTTTTAAACAGAAAATATGTTTTTCATGCATTCAATAATACAAACGTCTTTAACATTTACATTAAAAATATTAAATTGTTTTACGGAGGAGAGAGGTGCATTGTTATAATCAGGAGCGTTAATATTTTCTTGTCTTAAAATTTAATGGCCCCAAAAGTTAGGAAATATATGTTCAACACCAAAGGTGTCATCAAAGGATAATTTGAGCCAAAACAAACAAGGTTTAACTGTAGGTGGGGAGAGAAAAATTAATATTTTCGTTGAAAAATAAATTTATTTCGAATTATGCATTATAATAAAAAGATAAAAGAGCAAAAAAATTATGCTTACGTCCTGATATTTGGCATCCCTTCTCTGCTGCTATTTCAGGAGAAATTTTGAAACTTTATTATATATTATTGTGTGCCAATATACTGACCGGGCTACAAAAATATTCTTTGTGGGCCTCATGTGGCCCACGGACAATGGGTTTGAAAACATTGTTCTATACCTTCAATAAATATTGAGATTTCTCTGCGCACCACATTCTTTCGTGGGAAAAAATTGAGACATCTTGGAGTTTCAGCAAATCTAAAGCATTAGAAAAGTTATTTGAAAATATATAAATTGCATGCCACTGATTTGATATATTGATAGACATAAGAGTTTAAAACTTTTTTCAAAATCTCACTTTTATGTTCATTATCTCCTTTTTTTTTCACAACTTCGCCATAAGTTTATTTTTTTAAAAAAAATTATTTTGAAGAAAAACATAACGTTGAGTTCCATATTACCAATACATGAAGGGACTTGAGAGGAATATCCTGGAGGTGATAAATAAAAGAAACCCCAGTTCTCATATCGTCAAGCAAAAATATACTCAATAACAAAAATATAAAAAATCAAGGTCAACAAAGAATTTTTTTATTTTAGTTACTTTTTATTAAATAGTTACAATTAATATAAATATGTATATACATAGGACAGAATCACACTATTAAGTGGCAAAACAGAAAGCGATTTTCCTTGCTGTTTTTCATTTTTCTTTTAATGCAAGGATGTTAAACTATTTTTTTTGTTTATTTCTAGTTATATTCATTCGTGAAATTTAAAAATCCTAACAAAATTGTATAGGAAAAAAAGAAATCACATTCTCGGAAAGTAGGCCATCCCAGGTGGGATTCAAACCGACGGTCTTAAGATTAGAAGATCAACACGCTATCCATTGTACTACAGGGACACAACGAATGATTTTTCTTTCTATATATGCTGCTGAACTATTATTTTTGTATGTTAATGAATTAATATTAGAAAACACTGTATTAACATCAAGTGTCATTCACTATAAGTTTAAAAAATGTATTTGAACTCTTGAATGGAGGAATAAAAAGTAAGTTATTAACGACTGAAAATTTGAACAATAATATTTTGATATTATAAACATTTGATATTTTTCATAAACGCGAAAGTTTTGTATGTATGTTTGTTACTTTCATGCAAAAATAACTGAATGGATTTTAATGAAACTTTACAATAATATAGCTTATACATAAGAAAAACAACACACAGTCTATAATTTATGAAGATATTGTGTGAACTGTCCAAAATATAATAATTATCAAGTAAGTAGGAAAATATTCTGCCATTTGCAAGTTATTCTGGAGTACGCTGCAAAAAATCCCGCGACAGCATATATCTATTATTTGTGTGTGAAGCAAAACTTTCCCTTTTTGTTTGGTCTAATCCAGACACTGGCTTCTAATTTATTGCTTTGATCAGTGTAATCACTATTTTTTTTATTTCAGAAAAAAACTAGATTTAAAAGGGAGAGGTTGTGTTAAGTCTCTTTATTTGAATAGCTACTATTAATTTTTTTTCATGTGTAAGCCATTATCGCCAAAATAATGAATAATATGAAATGATAATTTATTTATATGCACGTCTTTCATGATTTTACTATGCACATTTGGACATAACAAATTGATCCTTATATTAAAATAAATACTTTTATCGCTTCTGGTATTTAAAGTAGGTAAAAGTTGTCTTTCACACTACATCATTTGGACAAATTTGCATAATTTGTTTGTGGTTAGTAATTAATAGTAAATTTATAATTTTAATTGATTAGCCAGATATTGCATTTTTTAAGTATAGACGTGTAATAACTACTGTACTGTATTTTTTGGTGTAGAAAAAGTATCTTCTAAGAATTATGCCACGAAAGCGTAAGTCTAATCCTTCCCAAAACTCGAGCTGTGAAAAAACCTAGGCAGTTGCCACCTTGACTCTATCGCCAACATTTCGCTATGTGTTCATTGAATCGCCATTATAATCTAAGGAACGGCGTTGCTTGTGAATATTACAATTTTAACAAAATAAATACAACAGAAAGTAATATTTACATATTAAACTTCCAGATAGAAATTATTTATAATATTTTAAGCGTTAATTACACAAAATGTGTAATGTGATACTTTTGCTGAGCAGCTTATGAAGGTGTTTTCAAAAATCCACCCACAAGATAGTTACGGGGAGTTAATAGATGATAAAAGGATATTTTTTATTTATAAAAAATATCCTTTTTATCAGCTATTAGATCTACAGACTTAAAAATTAATAAACATGTTTTTTTTGTTCAGCTGAAATATGCAAAAGCTTTTTTTTTAATTTAATTTGCAATTCACGTAACTAATTAAAAACTTCTTTATCCTTTAATCTGTATTGTTTAATGTTTCAATTCACTTGTGCGAAGAACGGGTATACCAGCTATTATATATGTAGGGAGAGAGTGAGCTAATAGAAGGAATTGAAAAAGATTATGGCTAACTATTAATAAAAAGGTATTTGATATATTGCTAACTGAAACTTATTTACTTTTATGGGATTTATTACTCTTTGAAATTGCAGCAAAATATTTTTTTCACTACACAAAATAAATAAAGATCTATCATTTTATAAGTCCCTTTTGGCTTTGTCCAAATTGTCATTAATCTATACTTAAATTATAATCATTTTATTAGACTCATGTTACAGAAAATTGTTCAAATTGGATCCACATCCATAATATTCCTCATATTACAAAGTATAATTAATGGTATATATTTCCTGCCAACAAAACATATAAGCATATTGAATTATACATAGGACTCCTGACATACACATAGTACAATAATTTATCATATATTACATTTGTTTATCGTTGCATTATTAATGTTCGTTTCTGCAATTGTTAAAGTAACATTAATAGGAGATTCATTTGACATTTTGTTTCATTTGTACTTGGATTTCATTATTAAATGGAATTAACATATTTTAATTGGGAAAGAATGTCAATTGGGGAACTTTTGTCTTAATGCGTATTGACGATGTGTAGATTTTGATAGTATTTCTAAAGGGCATTCCTAATGAGTATTTCGAGAATTTTGACACGTTCGGGATTAAAACTTTCTGCTTTCTGGCTATGGAGTGAAAGGATACTGGGACTAAGCCAGTGCTTCTCAAACTTTCTGTACTTGCAACCCAATTTTGAAACATTTTTATCGCTCCCCCCTCCTTACAGTAACTAGGTGTTGAATTTAATAATAAAATACTTTGACGTAAAACTACAATACGACTTTAATTATAAGCCCTACAAATTATCAAGATAGGTATTAAATTTTATACATTATTTCGTGAAATGCCTATAGGGTCACTGGTAATTATTATATATAAACCTGTTCGAAAACTTAGTACCATTAAATTAATTCTGAAACTCATAGTGCAGTACTGTTACATTTATAATTGTATTAATCAGTGTAAATGTGCATTTTATTTTTTTAATATGTCAGAGTGTATTTAGTTTTACTTCCTTTCAGTAAATTTATTATTTTTTTTAAATAATCTTTTGTTTTCGACTTTTCGATATACTCGCCCCCCACCCTTGTACGTATATTACGCCCTCCTAGAAGGGAGGCTCCCCAAAGTGTAAAAAACTCTGTACTAAGCAAAATATGTTTAAAAATTATTTTCCAAATTCATTTCTAACCGGTATTAATTGGTCCTGTATATTCGTTTAGCAATAACTTCTATGTCTTACTGCGAAAATTGATCCTAAACCTTGAGTAAATTTTTTCTAAAATCTCTTAAGCTTTTCTAGAGAATCGTTATTCTATGTTTCCAGGACATATTTTTTTATAATTCTATATAATTTATTTAACAATAAATATATTTTTTTTAAATGTCACAAATGACTGTTATGAAATTTTTCTTTGTTTCTATCAAAAGTTGCAAATTTACTTATATATTAAAACGTCGACCGATAAATGGGCGAGGAGTTTGAAGATTTTGCTCTCTTAAATTTAGTCACATAAATAGCTAAAATTGAATCGCATTCAATGAATTAAAGTTCTATTTTTCAATATAAGACCCAACTAAATTTTAAAGAAACGAAATATCTAGCAACAACTACAGTATTCCTGTGGGAACTTTTCAGTATTTTATAATACATATTTTGTTCTCGTAAACACACGCTTTGATGGAGTGGACCTGTAGTATAGGGAACCCTCTACTTTGTGTTCATTTTCATGCAAAGTAGTTCCCAGATTTTAGTCGTTGTTCACTAAAATTGCTAGGAAGAAAATAGAACAATTTATAAAAAGGGTTATCATGTTCGAGAATGTGCTGGGACGTTTCTTTTTTTCTTTTCACTATATTCAGGAGAAAAGCGACTCGCTTACTTACACAATATCGCTGAATTTATAATGCCTGCAGATATGAAATTAGGTAGACATCTTTTACCTTTGGCAAACGAAGATCCACTAAGGACAGGGTTTGTGGAACTCGATTGTCCGTTTTCCAACTACTACACATAAGACTTTAAATTGGCAAGCATACTTATTTTGTTGAATAGAGACCTGCTAATAATGGGATTAGCAGGAATACATTTTTGGTGGAAAAAAGGTATGGGAAAGTACAAGATATTTATATTTTTGTTTAAGAGTCTTATATTAAGTCTTATCTTTTTTTAATCAAGAGAAGTGGGCTATAAAAATCTTTTTTTAATACAATCGAAAACTTAGTGCTTTGTGACTTAGTTATATATAATTTAAAAACAATATATAGTCATGTACATGAACTACTCAGCGAAGTAGATGAATAATAGCTAGTTAGCTTACTTATCACAGTATTTGGCGACGGTTTTTGATTTGACGAAGATGATCGACAGACTGATCCATAAGTATCAAACTTTGATGGTTATTCATTAAATTCAAGTTATAATTTTTTTAATAATGTAATTCGAAAATCAATTTATCACATATACTTAAATGGATTTCGTTCCATACAATGTAGATACAAAGGTTGGCAACCTCTAAAATCAAATTTAACGAAGGTTAAGGCCTATGTTGCGCCTTTTAGTCCTATTACTGGTAGTCTATTTGGGG
Source organism: Trichonephila clavipes (assembly GCA_019973935.1). Classification (NCBI taxonomy): domain Eukaryota; kingdom Metazoa; phylum Arthropoda; class Arachnida; order Araneae; family Nephilidae; genus Trichonephila; species Trichonephila clavipes. Next base: position 1,664,803 of record BMAU01009311.1, read on the forward strand.
TTCAATGGTTACAGAAACTATAATAACACTATAAACCAATGATTCCCTTCTAAAAGTGATTCCACTTGCCATTATCTTATGTTGTTGTGTCCAATCCTTCAGGATCTAGCGGTAGCTAGATCAGATCCTTGAGACCATTAACCCTAGCAAAATCCAGCACCAGAAGTGGACTCGCATGGACGTCTTCCAAAGCTAACCCCAAACAATCGAGGATATGTTCAGGGGAAGCCGGCAATAGGTGACACTCGGAACAAGTCTGGAAAACCTTACGGCCAGATTCGAAGGTCATGCTTTTCAAATGCGCACTGGGCAATCTGGACACAGCCGTTTGATCATTTCTGGTTCCGTCAAATTCCAAAGCATTGGGAGGGCTTTTCCTACTAATCCCGGGAGGGGCTATCCAGACTTGCTAGTTCTTGATTTTCATTAAAGAGTAAATCTTTCGATATGTGAGTGCATAATCAGTGGTCGCAATCTCAGAGCAGCCTCTTTTGGCTAAGAAATCCGTGACTTCATTTCCAGGAACGTTTACATGGGAAGCGATCCACTGAGTCATTATCTTCTTATACTTTTAATAATGTTCCATATACATATTTGGACACTCAGTCCTGCCGGAAAATTCACATTTTAAACTTAAGCTCCTAACGAGCGAAAACATCAATATGTTACTTAATTGAAGCCGAAACTGAACGAACTACAATAACAATTTCTTCTCACAAAAAGAGAAGCGCCACCTAGGGAGCCTTTTGCTGCAGTCTATGCCAAATTTAACCAGCTTTATACCTTAGCATTGCTTTTCTATTTTAACTCCTTATTTCATCCCTATCCTCCGTCTTTTACTTCCATTTTGCATTTTCGAAGTTTTATCTAAATCTCACTTATTCGTTTATTTTTCGTAAATTACCGGGTATTTTAACCATTTGATTTCATAGGGTCATTGCGTCAATAAAAATCTTACATAAAAATTTAAATGTCTGTATATTTGTTCGGAACAAATAAAAATCCCCACCGTTGATCGTATCATTCAAAAATTGTGCAGGGAGCTTGGCTGAGGTTTCAAACTAACCGTAAGCATACCTTCACACACAACCAAAAAATATTATATATTTAGTAAATCTTTTTATAAAACCTCTTGCTTAGGGAAGTGTTCAGGAATATGTACGAAATATGTGATAAGTCGTGATAGCAACCAATAGTAGAAAACCAATCCTCTCAGATTTAGAAAGCGATTGCCACATTTTACGACATCCTTTTATTTGGTAATATTTAAGAATGGATTTTGTGGAAATATTGACGTCCCCAAGGGGGAAGAGGTACGGGGGTGTTATAGATAAAATTCCTGTGTGTTAATTATTAAATCACCAAACTTGAAATTTGGCAAGCGTGTCTCTTTTGTTGAACAGAGATCCGTTAGGAGCCAATTTTGCAGACATTGACTTCAAAGGGGAGGGTGTTATGAATAAAATTTCTGCTTTTGAACTTACGGAGTTGAAACTTGGAAAGCAATTTGACTCCTGGATATAGGGTTACGTGGGTGTTATAGATAAATACATTCCGTTTTAAAAATTTAATACCTGTTTTTTTAAATGAAGAAGGGAGACCTATAAAACCATTTTTGAACGCAATATAAAATTTAATGCTAAGATTTACGCACTAATAAGTTAAGGAATATAAATACATTGTGAACACTCGACGAAACTTTTGGGTTATTTTAGCAAATAACATTTAGCCAATCAAATACAGTCGTTTCTGAAAATGAATCAGAACAGTAGATTCGTCGCTAACAATGTGCGGCGATTGCTAAACAAATAAAATTAAATTACAAACTATAAAGAAGTCGATCTCTTTCATGGATCCCTCACCAAGCGCATCTTCAATTCACCCCATTTCAACTCGCACAAAACCAACAAACCCAGGCTTTCACCGAACTAATTTAGCCATTTTCCCTAATACGCCCCAAATAAAATCATTTACGTTCCCTAATTACAACCATCCCTCCCTCAAACCCATTTCCAAAAGTGCATAACACTCGTCTCTACACGACCCCAACTGCAATCCCCCGTCACTGGAGTTAAAGGGGGTTGAATGGTCTAATTTTAGCTCTCCAGAATCCGCTTGATCATCTCATCAGTGACTCAATTCTACCCTAATTGCGAGGAGCAGCCTGAATTCCAGGGAAAATGGCCGAATTGTTACCGTCCATTTGGTCACCTGGACGGTTCATTGGGTTGATCTTATGCACTTTTAGTTGAGGAGGATATCCAGTGTATTCTAGTTGAAGTTGTGTTCTGACTGGTATAGAGTACTAGAATTGAATGTATTGGAGTTTATTAACAATGGAGATAATTCGAAGCTGGTGGGTTTGATTTATATATAAATTCGAATGGGATACACTACATTTCTTAGGTGAAAATATTCTGTTCCTTTTGAAAATAATCGATGTACAAATTTTTTACTGATTTTAAATCAGAATGCATATCTAATGATGATTTTACAGTAACATACTTATTGTCAGAATTTTTCGTACAAACATATAAATATTCAGGTTTTTTTTTGTTAATTTGTTTCTTTTTAATAAAATTAGTTGATTTCAAAAATATAATCCAAAAATAAAATATACTATACCGTATACTTTTCCGTGTATAAGCTGAGGAATTTGGAACTTTTTTTAACCCTTTACCGCACTATTTCTTTCTAGCGAGGGTACACTAAAATATGTATGGGGACGAGATTGATTTAAGAAAATAAATTAATTCAGCTCATTAAGTAAAATTGTTTTTATTTTTAAAACTCCTTCATTTAGGGGGAATATGTTTACCAGAATGCCTGTGGGCTATTGAAAGGCATTTATATACCTTTTCTTTCCTTTTAACTTTCCCCATATGAAATTTCTGAAGTATATTTTGTAAATACTGCAGCCCTGAAAAGGAATAGTGAGTAAAAAAAAAATTTTGTATTCTTGGATGATGATGAAAGAATTCAGAATTACTACACATTATTTCCCATGAAATTTATGAAAACTGAGATCAGTATACAGTAAGCTTAGCAAATTTGTGAAATATGTTTGGAAATACTGCAATAAATAAACTAAGTAGATTGTAAATTAGGCAGATGAAAATGACTGATAAAGAGATTAGATTGATGAATTTGGTGGTAAGTATATTTACCACGGCCTGGTAAAGGGTTAAAGCAGTGTTTCTCAAACTGTGGGGCGTGCACCCTGGGGGGCGCGAGCATATCGAAAATAAAAGATTAAAAAAAATTATTTACTGGAATGAAGTAAAACAAAATACTTTTAAACATAATAAAAAATACACATTTACACTGATATAATTTATATATATCATCTGCGATATTACGTCATAAAAAATAAAAGCTTCTACTTCAAAACCTCATTTTAGCTATCTTTGATACTGTAACCAAATAAAAAAACCTTTTATTTGATTTGCTGTAATCCCATGATGAGAGTTTTTTTTATTACGCTTTCTTTTCAAACTAAAATGAGAAAAAAACAAAACCGAGACCCATAATCAAAAAAAAAAAAAAATTAGGGAAGATAAAAAATTCATCACTGCTATATTATTATCATCAGCTGTAGGCAGCAGAATGTATTTGCTGCGGTTTGACCTTCGAATTTACTTGTACGGTTAGTTACGTACCTGCTCTTATGTATTTGTTTTTTCATTTAGGGAAAAGGTAAATAAACTATTTCTGCTGCGATTTTTTCCTTGTAAAATATTTTTATGATTTTTAGAAAAACACAGAGAGCACTTTGAAGGATTACTTGGTCAATATTTATTTCTATGTGTAATTCCCAAACGTATAAAGCATAATGAAAAACATTTTACATAATTTTTTTAGAACATCCATATTGTAATAAATACATTTTTAATCCGGAGCGATCACACCGAGCACAGAGAACACGAAATTGGTAATTCTGGCAAATTGTTTAATTGTTACCAAGGGCTCTGACACTATCCTCCTGTTTGACAGTCTTATCTTGTGAACTAAAATATATTTGTCACATATCTCTCTTTTTTGGGAGTGACAAACGTTTTTTTACAATCTTAAGGTACTTGTTTTGACTGTGTTTCCGCGGTGAGTGGTATTGGTATGAATGCTTTGTCACGGGTTCGAGCCCAGTTTTAGGGCAGCGATGCACGTTAAATCTGTCGAGAGCTGAAACGTCCTCCCGTTGGTGTGGTGTGGTAGTTAGGAGAGGGGGGTGCCAGCTCAGGTGTCGTCCACGTCACTTGACCATGGTTCAAAATTACGTGGTCCGTCGCCAAAAGCCCTCGTGTAGCTGAACAGTGCGACGTTAATATTCAATCAATCTTGACTGTGTTCCCGGTGTGATAACTTTTTTACCGAAATATTTTCTGTGTCCTTGAAAGTAGGTGAGTATATTTTCTCTTAATTAAATTATTCACTGGAATTACAATTTTTATTGTGTACTATAAAAATAATTATAAAAAAAGGGATTGGGGTAACTCAATAACCCCACTCGACCATTAGTATCGAGTGCGTGCCTGCTCCAGGGTTAAAACATGTTGGAGTCTTTTCACTTTAAATATTAAAAATAATACAAATATTTTTCATCGGAATTTTATATTATTGTTCATTATTCAACATCAATTTTAAATGCTAATTCTGTGAGGCTTAAAATTACAGTTCGCTTAAAACTAATTATAGTTTGAGCAATGATTGAAAAAATATACTTTTACATTTTTGTAAACATTGTCCCTCACTTGGCTTTACTCTTCTTAAAATTCAGCGAGTATATCAATAATGTTTTATTTTCTTATAAATGAACTCGTGCAAATAGCGGGTACTTCAGCCGGTATATTTTTAATGTATCAGTGCTGCACAGAGTATTTTATAACTAATTAATTAATGCTAAATTAAGAACAAGTTTAATAAGTATTAGCGACTTCCATGGGCTTGATTTACAGAGCAAATTTTTCAAAGGAATGCTTATGATTAGAAATTGACCCTCTGAGTTTTTTCTAAAAAAAAAGCTCTTATCTATATTTTGTCTTCTAAGCAGCCACCGCATTTTGCAATATGTTGCAATTTAAAAATTAGAGAAAAGGAAAAATAACATAAGAATTATCCTATTACTTAATTTATTTTATTTTTTTTTTTTTTTACTTAAAAGCAACATGTACAAAATTTAATAATTATGTCATGAATTTGTACGGTTTATAATTAAGATTATTGCTTTAGCGTAAATAAAAGTGCATTATTATTGCATTCAGTACATTATTAATGTATAAGGGGGGCGTGATAAAAATTGTGATTGAAAAGGGGGGCGCCAGTATTGAAAGTTTGAGAAGCACTGGGTTAAAGTGAAAGCAAGTGGTGCAACAGGTTTTCTTCGTTTACTTCTACTAATACTGAAGGGAAATTACTAGTAATCAATTGTTTTATTTTCGAACCTCTTTTTGTAAAGAAACCGTGACGTATGAAAATTTTCAGTGCTTTAAAGTTAAATGAATTGAGGCTGTGATTTCAAAATTTGGCGGCACTTTAATGATGAAAAGGTGTAAAAGAATTTTAGTTATCTGTAATTAACTATGGGAAATAGTTGATAATAATTTTCAATGTCAAATAAAATAATATGTACGTCAAAGATAGAAAAATGTTTATTGAGGAAGTAATTATAAATTAATTATATAGGGATACATTTAATTCAAAATTTGTGCTTGATGAATTTTGATAAATTCTTTATATTTGGGTTAAAAAATGGTAATGCATTTCTTATTTCTTCATCTACGTTTAAGTCTCAATCTTCATTTTTGTATTTTTTGATGCTGAAAAACTGAATTCACACAAATCAGATGTAAAAAAAAATTGTAATAATATTTTTAAAGCTTTTTTTGGGTGTTATGGATAATAGCCTCTAATTTTAAACCAAAATTATTTAATTGACTTTTTCGAAAGTTTTGAAATTAAATCCCGATTATTACAGAATAAAATTAGTTTTTAGATTCATTCAGAAACAATTTATATACAGATGTATCCGATATTGAAGGTGAGTTACGAACCTAATCAATTTTTTTTATATCCAACTTTCCACGAAAGTATAAGTTAACTATTCCACGAAATACCCTTAGTTTCTTTCTACAAAACGGTCGAATGATTCGGTTCTAGAATTAATATTTACTTCGCCGAGTATAATTCATAATTATAAAAAGATTTGGTGGCACACTTCAAGAATTTGGCTGCACAATGCCGCCAACACACCACGTGCCGCGTCACAATGGTTGAGAATCACTGTTGTAGGAGGAAGATAGCTATTTTGGCCGTGATGTTAATTTACATTCTAGTATATATTTGATTTATTAGTTCTTCCAGAAGAAGAACTGGAAGTCTTATGACTCGAGTTTAAGGTATGAACACGAGAGTATCTGTAATGAATATTAAATATCTTTTTTCATAAATATTTAGATTAGGCTTAAACTGTGTTGGTCTCCCCATTAGCTACAACTGAAGTTGATAATAACTGAAAGGCTAAATCAGGGGTCGGCAACCTTGTAGCTGTAGCGTGCCACAGCAATCTATTAATATGATTCAGGGTGACGCACTATAGGAAACGTACTGAAGGACTACTGAATTAAGGATAACTTTCTAATAACTAGTTCGGCCTCCTCTGACCTTGATAACGGTTGTCACATGACAAGGCATATATGCAACAAGCATCTGGAAACGTTCCAGAGGAATGACTTGCTAAATTTTGCTGTCCATAATTCAGTGAGGTTCGTTACTGCTGTGTGATGGCCTTTCATGCGTTGTTCCAAAACATCCCAAAGATGATCATAAGGATTTAAGTATGGGCTTCTAGGTGACCAATTTATGACAAAAAGTCAGAGGAATGCTAATCCAACCAGCCAGTTGGAGACCGAGACTTGTGAGAGTTATTGTTTCCTTGCTGGAAAACTCCATTACCGAGCGAATGAAAGAACAGTATAAGCGGATGAAGGTGATCACCCAGCAATTCTATGAACTGGATTACATTGAGGAAGATTGGTACACGCACCAAAGATCCCAAACAGTGCCATGAAGTAACACCCCAGACCATTATTGAGGCATCATGCCCTTGTACAGGTCCGACCTGGCATGCAGAATCCAGGGTCTTATGAGCCTAACGCCATATTCTCAGCATCCCTTCAGTGTTAAGTAGTAGAAATCGAGACTCATCACTCCATGCTACTCGTTTGCATTCCTCTACACTCCAGTCTCTGTGTGTTCTTGCCCAGACAAGACGTACAGTCCGATGGCGATCATTGATCCATGGTACTCTCGAAGATCGACGGCCCCGAAACCCACACGGTGAAGCTAGCGTTGAACAGCCCGTTTACTCACTGTGTACTTGCACTGTCATTCAACTGCCTGTTAATTTGAGCTAATGTTTGGCTTCGCTGGCTAGGTACAATACGCCTGAGCCATTTCTCACCACGCACTGTCAAGGCTAATTGTCCTATGTAGTTTGCCCAATCGCTAGTTTTTTGTGTCCCATCCCTGTGTTCATGGTATACTCTTGACACCGTCGACCGTGAAATTCCTATTTGTCTGACGAATTAGGAAATTGAATCTAACTCAGGGAGTTTACCCATACCGGCAATTTAAACAATTAAAATCAAAGCAACCACAGTACGCGCAGTTATCGCAACACCCTCGCTTGTGCATAAATATTGCGCAGCGCTACACAATTTGCTTAGCTCTTGCTATCTCTAATTCAATGGCACTTCAGTGTATTTGAAACAATACGATTCAAACGATAATGCATGAAAAATTAGGATGTATTGCTATAATAATTATAATTGTACATATGTTATGTATCTTTTAAACATGGTTATTTTAAAATGAGGAACAAACAACATAAAATAAAAGCAATATAGTTGAATAAAAATAATTAAATATTAATATTAAAATGTGAAACTCCCTTCCAACGCTCTCTACTTCATATCCCAGTAACATGGGTATAATGTGTGACTTTCAAATTTGACACGATTCTGAACATTCAATAGTTAAATAACTTTGCGGACTCAAAATACGTTATGTGTAGAATCAAAAGCGGGAAGCACAGCATATGCGATTTTCTTCAAAGAATTCAATCTCACCAGCGATGACATGAAATAATTTTAACTTGCTGTCGATTAATTGTTGGAGTTTTCTTTCAGATGTTTTCCTAGATCGCCAATTGTTGCTTTCTGTAAATCTGATGATGATAGTCGAAAAATTTCATTTCGAAATTATCAACTTCCATCTACTTGAAAACTGACAAATATTTAGAGTATTGCAGAGTGCAACTGAGAAATGTACCGCGTGCTTCATGTGGCATCAGTGATTGAGTGATCAGTGATTGCCGAGTGATTGAGTGAATATTAGCGTTGCACTATTTAGCTAAGGGCTTTTGGAGACGAACCTCGTAATTTCGAACAATGGTGAAGCGACGAAGACGACACCTAGGAATGAACCCTCTCCCAACTTCCACACTACACCAATGGAAGGACATTTGAGCATCGAAAGGTTTAACGAGCATCGCCACCCTACAACGTGAGTCTTCAGCGATACTAGGCTCAAACTTATGACAGGCTACCACGAGTCCGTTACTTTGACCACTGGGACTACCTGAGCTAGCTTAAGTTGCCGAACCATGGGCTAAACTATAAAAAATTGTTGATATTTTTTTATGTTTCTTCGCATTGCTAGAGTCTGATACTAGTACCACTAAATACCCACCGTGTAGAGTTGCTGATGCACGTTGAATCTCCCACGACTCAAACATCCTTCCGTTGGTGTAATGTGGAAGTTAGGGTGAGGGAGTTACAGCTGAGGTGTTGTCCTACTCACTTGACCATAGCATAAAAGTACGAGGCTCTTCGCCCAAAGTGATCGTGTAGCTGAACAGAACGATGTTAACATTCACTCATTCATTTAAAGTCCCTCTCAAAATCAGGGTTCAGAATTTGAGTTTCCGAAAGAAGCGCAAAATTTTCATTCACTCATTGAGATGCCGAAAAAGCAAAGGATCATCATGCAGCGAGTTTTCCTCCAGAGAATGAAAGATAGGTTGACGATCACGCTCCGTGTATGGATTTCTCTTTTCGCTCTTTTTCCAGAGTATGGTTTGCACAGATGTTATATAAGGCAACAGATGAATGAAAAAAAAGATGCTTCGTTGGCATCTGGCTTTTATTTTGCAGCAATTTGATTGGGAACTATTTCTCATTTTTTTCCCACTCCACGACATTTTCGCCCTCATGAAGATGTGTTTGAATATTACAGAAACTTTTTTTCAATTCTGCTTATTTACGGGTAAGAAAAAAACAAAAAAAAAAAACTTTGTCTTATAAAACTAAAAAGTTTATATTCGAAAATATATGGCAGCTTCTTCCGAATGAATTCCGGTTATCAAATGTTACAGGGAACAAATGTAATGGTAGTACATGGAAATCATGTTTTTTGCAGAACGTTTTGAATTACTAGAGAATTATTTTTGAATTTATTTGAATTAATGTTAAAATCAAGGACAATTATATCTATTTATATGTAAAACTACTTGAGTATTTTCTTTTAAAATTGCTCATTATCTATTTTTTTCAGGATTCAGCTTCATTAAACAATTTCTTCTCATCATATTTTCCATCGTTTTTATTTGATTGAAGTTTTTTAATTATACAAGAGTTGTTGGAGAAAAATTGCTGATGATTTTTGCAGTATCTGAGTAACTGCTGCTTCAGAATTTGATCAAATAAATTGGTTAAATTATAGTAGTTTTTTTATTTCACTTGGATTTTTTTTTCGCCCTTCCCTAAATTCTCGAGTTCTTCGAGACATTTTTCAATTTAGAAATTCAAATATTACAAAAATTAATAAGTACATTTTTACTTCGTTGTTATGTAGACAATAACTTTGTAGTTTTTTACAAATTCTTAAAATAAGCATCTAATATCTAGGACTGGAGTGATCTATTTTTTGTACAATCAAACGTTTTTTAACCCCTTAACTGTCGATTAAAAGTTATGCAATTCGCTCCTCAGTGCATCGTCTTTCACATAGGCGTGTATATGTGGTGTATTGAGGGGGAGAGGGAGAGGAAGAAAAAGCACAAACAAGCAAATTTTTCTCTGAGATTAGTAAATCCTTCGCAAACACTGTCAAGGTCATTTCACTGCATTCCAAAGCCTTTAGCACAGTATTACCGATAGCAGGACAAAGAAAGGGATATAATTTGGGAAAGACGTTTATATACGTGCCAGCATTTAACGCACCGGCTTAAGGCAAGCCGTATATATATATATATACACACGCTGGCGACAATGCAATACGGAAGACTGCAGGGCATTACGCATTTCTTTAAGGTATCCGACTACGTTCAGAACCGTGATTTTGCAAAAGCGTATGAATGAATAATATTTAAGATATTTAGTGTTAATTAGATTAGAAAATGTATATAAAATTGTTTTAAGAATACTATTGCAATAACAAATTATTTAAGTACAATATTTTGACCAAAAAATGAACATAGAAAGACCCGTTTTCAAAATATTCTCCTTTTGTGAAAAATTCTTCTACACTGGTGTGCGAAACTTAAGCAACAGGTGGGTTTATTGCCATAACTTCACGAAAATCATCTGAGAGACTTGAAATTAAGAAATGAGGGAGAGTATTATTTACGTAAAAGATGAGGAAAGCATCGGCGCTGAAAAAGGAATACAATGTATACGGTATGGAATCAAACAAAAATAAGCTTTATTGAACGCAAAGTATCGTGACTCATGATGGTCTATCCAACCGGAAGAACAACAAGCAGATGTTTCTTAATATGGTATATGCCCTCCCCTCACTGCAATGGTTGCTTCGCACCGTCTCCGCATACTCAAAACCAGCCGGTGCAACATTTCTTGCGGTAGGCGTGCCCATTCTTCAATCAGCATCTGTTTGAGTTGTTGGGTGTTCTCCGGATGATGTAAGCGTGCTGCAATACGTCTCCCCAAAGCATCCCACACATGCTCGATGGGATTTAAATCTGGGGAGTGCGCTGGACAATCCATTCGAGTGATATCTTCACTTTCCAGCAGCTCATCAACAGCAAGAGTCCGATGTGGCCGTGCATTGCCATCCATAAAAAAGAAGTCTGGGCCAATGGCACCTCGAAACAGACGCGCATGAGGAAGAAGTACCTCCTCACAATAACGATCCCCGGTTACAGAACCTCTATCGAAAATGTGGAGCTCAGTTCGCCCGTTCAGCATAATGCCTCCCCAGACAAGAACTCCAGGACCACCGTAATGGTGTTTTCTTTGATGTTACTGGTATAAAACCGTGTCCCGATCTCTCTCCAAATCAAAACGCGTTGAGAATCGCTTCTGGTACTGAACCGACTCTCATCCGTAAAAGAAGATACGACTCCATTGACAGTTGTCCAGTTTTTGTGCTCTCTGCACCACTGTAAACGGTGGCGTCGGTGGTCAACTTTCGACGGAAGGCAGCGTTCAAGACGGCTGGCGAATTAGGTCCCCTTTGTGAAGGTGTCTAGCCACAGTAAACCGCGACACTTGTCGCCCCGTTGCTGTAGAGAGTTGCTGAGCAATAGTGCTTGTTGACTGCTGTCGGCCTCTTTTCGCCTGCAGGATGATATATCGGTCATCCCCTGTAGTTGTCGTCCTCGGGGGCCCCCACCAACCTTTCTAACAGCTATACCTGTGGTTTGGAACGCTTTCCAAGCGCGCGAAACGACACTTTTGTTTATTCCGAATTCTGCAGCTACACTGGTGACGGTACGCCCCTCCTACAGCTTTCCGATCATTCTTCCACGAGTGAAGTCGTACAGGTGATTTCTTCTAGCCATATTTCACGAACTGACTCACTGGCACCTGCAGCGAATATGTTGAATTGCGTCTGCGTCCTTCATTTTATTCTACAGTTGAACAGCACTCGCCGACATCACGCGTTTTGCATACGCTCACGTCGCTTCTGACGTTTCGTTCCTGATATTTGCATACGCATGACGTTTCTACTGACTTACTTGTTCACTGTACTGATCTCCAGACATCCTTTTCTTCAATTTCATGGTTGTCTGTTTAATTTTTACATTGTTGCTTAAGTTTTGCACACCAGTGTATAATAATATGATTTTACTAGAATTTTTGAAATATATAGCTTAGAAGTGGGTTTAGCAGAGGGGCGAAATTTTAAGAAAAAAATGCCGATAATTATTTCAATGGGTTGTAACTCTAAAAATGTGATTTTTTCAAAAATCATAGTTGAGCCTCTGTTCAGAGGTCTGAGCTATATACAGGCAAAATAATATTATAATAGAAGCATTTTGAAAAAAAGGTTATTCTAAGTTAACTTTTTGCCGAAATATTGTATTTAAATAATTTTTTTGTCAAAATGTTCTTAAAACAATTTTATACATGTATTCTTATCTAAGAGACACTAAATATCATGAAAATTATCCATTTATACGCTTTTTGAAAATTACGGTTCCGAGCGTAGTTGGATAACTTAAAGTTCCAGTTTTTCCAAAGTTGGCGACTTAATTTTCATTATGGAGGGATTTATGCAACCATATAGTATTATTCTGAAGTGTGTCCGATTTGGTTAATTGCTGTATTCTATGTATTCATTAATTTTCATTTTCACGTGGTAAATGCTCTGTTTTCATAAAATACGTTTGTTACTTTGTTTGAGGGTATTTGGGCATTTTATTTTCTGCTGTATTCTGATGCAAGCAATACGTACAAGTGCTGTTCCTATTTTCTGAAGAAACACGTGTACTTATTCTTTTTTTAAATCCCATTCTCGATAATCTGTCGTTTTCACTAACTCTGGTAACCATTCGATCCCTATTAGGCGGTATATTCGGGACTCTACTCAAAGTAATAATTAAGAATAGTTGTAAATTTTTAAGAAATACTAAAACAATAACAAAAAACAAATACGGATTTAAATGTAAAAAATGTTACACTAGAGCTAAGTTTAAAAAGAACTTTTGAATATTTTTATGTATGTAATATTCATTCTTAAAATATCCCTTGTACCACATTCGTTCTCATTTCAGAGCCACAGAAAAGGGATATTCGGCGATAAGCGCAGTTCTAAACGTTTTGAATTCTATGAGAGTTATGTCAAAACCGCCAAGAGACAGCTATTACTGGCATAAATCAATATCGTTTGCTGCAGGGAGCTTTAATCTAAACGGACTCAATCCATCCTTGGAGGTTATACATTGAACGTTAATCGCTAACTAATGAGATTTCCTCTATCCAATGACTGATGGAAGAGGTTTAATTTTGTTGTTTCTTGTGTAAACTACATGAATCGAGTAGAGGGGTCTAGTAGTTAATTAAAGAAATGTAGGAAATTTTTGGATTATTTCATTTTGGAAATGAGGCAATTAGTCAAAAGTTAATTATAGTTTTCTAATCTGTTTGGTTGAGTCGGCCGAAGGGTGAAGGAGAATTCTGGAGTATGCTTGTTAGATTTTTTTGTGTGTGGAGGGGGATTAATTGATTGTTTTAAAGATGCTCGTTGCAACGAAATTGGGAGTTATGATGAAGTTTTATGTCTGGTTACAGGCTATCTTTACATAATTCAAATGAGGAGCGGATTTTAGGTAGATTTGATTTTTTAAAAAAAACCCGAATATTTTATTTTAAGAGCAATTAAGATTTATTGTTTTTTCCTTATATTTGTCTTGAAGATTAAAAATATATAAAATATACTTAAACACTTCAATATGATAGTGTTCCTGGGTGCCTTTTTATTTAAAAACGAAATAAACCTATTTTTAATAGAATATTATATTAATATAACAGGGTTGGCATACGAAAAGAAGAATTTAATGAGTAGAGCTCTTTTATTGAAAATCAGAAGAAAAAAGATCGCCATGAGCGTTGTAATGCAGGTTCTCTGGCGTAGCAGGTCTGTACCTTCGCTATAGAAAGATCTATGGTTCTTGAGGAAACCTTGTATAACTTCTTTCACTTCATCGTCTGAATGGAAACGGAATGCTCTGTTAAGAGGCATAAAGGTGTGGAAGTTATAGGGTAACAAATCCGGACTGTACAGTGGGTATTCCAACTCTTCCTAACGAACTTTTTAAGAGTCATCTTATTTTCACGGGAGACGTGTGGGTTTAAAGATATTTCTTCATTACTTTGGAGAAAATGTTTTTTTTTGTATGATACCTATATGGAATATATTAACTCGAGGAAAACATTGCGGTCTCAACTGCATCATATTTCCAAACTGATTGCTTGTTTTGAATTTAATTTGCTTTAGAAGCAGTGCGAAGATAATATTGGACATATTATTTCGAATGATGGTTAATTGACAAAGAATATGAAGATACCAGCTACTGGAAGAAATTGGGGGCCGCGGTAGCCGAGTGGTATAGGTATCCGATCTTGGCTTGCCTTGTCACGAGTTCGAGCCCAGTACAACTAAAGACCCACCGTGTAGGGAAGCGATGCTCGTTAAATCTGTCGAGAGCTGAAGCATCCTCCCATTGGTGTGGTGTGGCAGTTAGGACAGGGGGAGCCAGTTCAAGTGTCGTCCATAGCACTTGACCATGGTTCAAAATTATGTGGTCCATCGCCAAAAGCCCTCATGTAGATGAACAGTGCATCGTTAATATTCCATCAATCAACTGGAAGAAATTGAGTCTAGGTTCCATTTAACATTCAATAAGCTTGCATTGTTCTGCATGGAGGATCTTCCCTGAATATGAGTTTTGTGTATAGAAAATGTTACCAGTATTAGTTTTCCATATGCTGAATGATCTAAAGAAGTGCGATTTTTTTTTATGTTTATCTTAAAACTACCCTTTTTTTTAAATACTTCAAGAATAAATTTCCTTTGATTAGATATCTTTAAGGATTAAGATATATTTTGTTCCCCACACCCTCCAACAAGAGACTTCTTTTAAAGCATTAAGCCTTTATCTTTTTTTAAAAAAAATTCTAATTTAGAAAGTTATTTAAAATTATTGTGTATCATTGTTGGATAATTTCAGACAGTCGAAGTACTATTCACAATATTTAAACAATTGGAAACTAATTAGAGACCACAAGGGAATAAATATTATTGTTAAATTCAGGAACTTTACTGGTTCTGCATAATTCATCTGCAGTGGTTTCCGTCCCTTGTGGATTTAAAATATGACATTGCTGATGGCTTTGAAAAGGGTGGTACTTCAATGACTCAGGTCAATGAGGGACATCAGATATACTTGAACTATACTTCAAATGCAAAGCCTCCACAACTATCTCTTGGATACAACCGCCGCGTGAATTGAAAAATTAAACAATACAGATTGAAGGATAAAGATGTTTTTAATGAGTTATTTTTTACGTGAATTGTAAATAAAGCAGCAAAATAGAAGCTTTTTGCATATCTCAGCTGAACAAAAAAAACATGTTTGTTAAATTTTAAGTCTGTACATCTAATAGCTGATAAAAAGAATTTTTTTTATTCGTAGCACCCCATAACTCTCTTGTGGGTTGATTTTTGTAAACACCTTTCTAAACATATTTGTTATTTTAAAATAAATAAACAAAAATTATAGTCATTTTTTAACAAAAGGAGTTATGTGCTATTAGATTCTATTGAAATATAGTGTTATAAGTACATATCCATATGCATACTCATTCTTAAAATATTA
Organism: Trichonephila clavipes; assembly: GCA_019973935.1. NCBI lineage: Eukaryota > Metazoa > Arthropoda > Arachnida > Araneae > Nephilidae > Trichonephila > Trichonephila clavipes. The sequence goes on from BMAU01009311.1 coordinate 1,680,479, forward strand.
ATTACAATCAGACACGACATTGAACGTACTTACTAATCTCTATTTTTTTATATTCAGCTTTCCTATTTTTCAGTGTGCAGATTTCATACAAAAGAAAAAAAAGAGATTCTCACTCATCACAAGATCTCGAGAACTAATATGCCTTAGAACTTGAAACTTGGCAATTATGTGTCTTATGTTGAATAGGGATCCGTTAAGAACATGTTTTGCGAAAAATGAGGGATTTTGGGTGATGGATTATAAGGTAGAGAATGAGGGATATATATATATATATATATATATTTATAAGAGGGATTAATGTGAAAGAAGATATATAAGGAATTATATAGACATAAAAATCCCCTTTTTTAATTATTAGACTTGAATTGCGATATCCAACATTTTCAATTAGCACAGACCTGATAATTACAGGCTTTTCGGAAATAAGCTGCCAAGAAAGGTTACCGAAGCATTGTTGATAAAAAAAATCAAGCTTCTAACAATTATACTGCATACTAGGAATTATGCTGGCATGTATCTTGGAACATGTTGTACAGGAGCGTAAATCCTTACTAATATTACACACACGAAAGTTTGTATGTGTGTATGTAAATTTGTATGTATGTATGTTTATAATTGTATGTTTGTATGCTTGTATCTTTCACGCAAAAACAACTTAATGGATTTTAATGAAACCTTTCAATAATATAGCTTATACGTCAGAATAACTCATAGAATATAATTTATAAAGATATTGTGTGAATGGTCCAAAATATAACAATAATTGTCAAGAAAGTAGGAAAAGTCTGCCATCTGCAAGCTATTCTGGCGTGCGCTGCAAAAAAAAGCTCGCGTCAGCATACATATTTATTTTATGTGTGAAGCAAAACCTTTCATTTTTGTTTTGTTTACGCCAGGTGCTAGCTTCTAATTTATTGCTTTGATCAGTGTAATCACTATTTTTTATTTCAGAATAAAACCAGAATTCGAAGAGGGGTTGTGTTAAGTCTCTCTTTATTTGAATAGCTAATATTGATTTTTTTAATGTGTAAGCTATTATCTCCAAAGTAGGGAACCATTAATACAATAAAAATTGATAATTTATTTCTATGCAGGTTTTTGTGTGTGTGTGTGATTTTACTATGCACAATTGGTAGTAACAAATTGATCCTTACATCAAAATAAATACTTTTATTGCTTCTGGTATTTAAAGTAGATATACTTCGTTTTCACACTACATCATTTGGACAAATTTGCATAGTTTGTTTTTGGTTAGTAGTTAATTATGAAGTTATAATTTTAATTGAATAGGCAGGTATTGCATTTTTTAAGTATAGAAATAATAATAGCTGCTGTACTCCGTATTTTTTGGAAGTGTCGGAAACGTACCTATTAAGAATTATGCCGCGAAAGTGTAAGTCTAATCTTTCCCAAAGCTCTAATAATGCTCTGGACATGACAATATATTTCAAGAGAATCTAATAGCACATAACTGCTTTTGTAAAAAAATGTTTATTTATTTTAAAATTACAAATATGTTATATATCTGATTGAAAAAGGGCCCATTTTATCACATGAATTAATTTTTAAAGTGCTTTAACAATTCTTTTTCCAAAATTTGTGGGAGCTTTAAATTTGCTTCTAAATTAAATTTTTTAATTTCTCCCCTCAAAGCTCAGGAAAATTACAAAATAAAAAAAAATAGCAACTAATTAAATTTTTCGTGCTTTCCGGAGGACGAGGGGCTTAAAAAGCTTTAAAAGTTGCTTAAAAAATAATAAAAAGTGACAAGAGTTGTATAAACACTGTGTAAGATGATTTATGATATTTCTGTTACACGGACGAAAACATGTTGACATAGAAATGAAAAATGAGTCTGCGCCCACAGCCAGTAGAACTGTTTGCAGCAAGAAATAAATGGGACAAGAAACAGAAAGGGACAAAAAACATGGAATACCTCTTTCTCGGTGTGTGATGATAGTACTTTTTCTAAAGAAGTTTGTAAAAAATGTGTATATCCTACCAAAATCTTCATTTCTTTTTTCTGTCTCCAGTGTTGTATCTTAGTGGTTTCTTGATATTTTTCAATTTTTAGTCACAAACATCTCTGGGGATGATGCAATTTCAAAGTGAATGCTCACGGTATTCATAATCCTCTAGTATGGAAAGAAAAATATTATTTCCTCCTATGTGTATAAAACATACTTATGAATCAAGTTATTTCATTTCTGAAAACAGTGGTAGTTCGTTTGGGAGGGGTGAATTCCAAAATATCTTTTTTAGATCATGTTGATCTGTGGCGTAACTAGGTATCCAAAGACCTCTGTGCAAAAAAAAGGTGGGTCCTATCTTGGTTGAGTTTTATCAAGTAAAAATATATTAGTATTTTAAATGTCACCCATCCGGTATAGTGGTTAGTGACGCTGAATACTGTGCCTTAGGGACTAGGTTTGGATTCTGAATAAAGCATGGATGTTTGTAATTGTATAGTGGCTTTGCGGCAAGGGGGTACTCTAAACAGCCGTCCAGCCGCAAATCCTCTTGTAAGGTTGGTGGCAGGAGATTAGAGGTGGGATGCCCCTGACCCTTCCTCAGGGTGTTCTCACTCAAAATTGGGTTTGAACCGAGTTAAATTGTCCTGTCACTTGTATGGTGCTCAAGGCTAAGGCCAACGGTAGGCTTACATCTAGCCCCTTGCCATGATGAATTTCGTGGGCCTCAATCTGACTACGTTAGACAGGTGGTATTAGCAACAACAACAAAAGTACTTTAAATTGACAAAGCTACTTTAACATCAGCTCTTTTACGTGTTCTGTAGGAACAGAGGAAAGCAAAGCTATATACTTAAGTGTATGTGGATGAGTTTTCTTGTGTGAACTTTAGTGATTACTCAGGTTCGATTTAACACGTGATAGGCATGAAATGATACAGAAAATATACACGAATAAGAAAAAGTAATGCAATATTATAATTATTTTTAAAAAAACACCCTTGCGAAAAAACACAGGGGAGGACCGCAAAATTACATCATTTTATTGCAGATATGAGTAGATTGCGAAAAAGTGAAACATGAAAATAGCTTATTGTGAATCATTTGTAGGTTTTTCAAGATGTATGGTAGGAGTACCATACATCGTGAAAAACCTGCAAAGGAAGCTTTATCTTCTAACAACAGTTAAAAAAATTGAAAAATAATATAAACTTTTCTCAATAAGTTAAGTCCTCTCGTAACACTATACAAAATAAGTGAAAGAATTTAGGGAAATTCCCTACAATTTCAAAATTACCTTCAATTGAGTTTCCATGATTACAGTTATGTTGCAACCTTTTATATTTATATCTTAAAGTTGGGAGAAAATATCGCAAGTTCGGCTTGCTTGATGGTCAGAGCTTTAGGGACCCGGTGCATGCCACTGCCTAGCCCTTTGGTAGCCACGCCACGTGACTTACCTACTTTTAAACACTTTTCAATTTTTCTTTCAAAATTTGACAAAAATCCATTAAAACTAAACTAAAATACTTTAAGGTATCCGACTACGTTCGGAACCAGGATTTTAAAAAAGCGCATAAATGGTTTTAGTGTCATTTAGATTGGAATACATGTATAAAATTGTTTTATAAGGATATTTTGACAAAAAAATTTATTTAAATACAATATTTCGGCTAAAAATTAACTTTTCAAAATGTTATCCTTTTGTGAAAAATGCTTCTATTATAATAATATTTTGCCTGTATATAGCTCAGACCTCTGTATAGAGGCTCAACTATGATTTTTGAAAAATTCATATTGTTTTCAGAGTTACAACCTATTGAAATAATTATCGGCGTTTTTTTTCTTAACATTTTCTCCCTCTGCTGTCTTGCAACACGGATAAACCTACTTCTAAGTTATATATTTCAAAAATTCTGGTTGAGCCTTTGTACAGAGGTCGGAGCTATATACAGGCAAAATATTACAATAGAAGCATTTTTCACAAAAGGAGAATATTTTGAAAATGGGTCATTCTATGTTCATTTTTTGTCAAAATATTGTACTTAAATAGTTTTTTATTGCAATACTATTCTTAAAACAATTTTTTGTAAATTTTCTAATCTAAGTGACACTAAATATCATAAATATTATCCATTTATGCGATTTTGCAAAATCATGATTCCGAACGTAGTCGGATACCTTAAATGTGCTTGACCTTAATAAGGGACACAAATCACAGGATAGATTTCGTCAACGCACGTCGGAATAAAATTGTCATATCTAAAACAGTCAAACTATCATATTTATTCAAGTTATTGTAGTTTTATTGTCTTTTGATCGTTGATAAATGGGATGGTGAACTTTTTCTTGTGTGTGTCTCTTTGACAGGGCACACTTGCCTTGTGTGCATTTCTGGTTTCATATCTTTCTTGATTCAAGATTCTTCTTTCAAAATTTAATATATCCGGGACAGTTCGTTCAATTTAAAGGTGGATACCATTCCACACGAGATAAAGTTACGTCATTTAGGATTCGAGTGAGTTACTGCTTACCCAGGATATAGAGGTGGGATTGTTCAAATTACTACAAGGATCTTTGTATTTACAGAGATTAGGAGTAGGCGGTAAAGTTAGATATAGTGATCAGGGTCGCGCTTATTTGGTAATACGTTTTGTGTGTCTCCTCACTACAGATTCACTTGGTTTAAATAAAAATACTATAATTGTACATTGTTTAAGTTAAAATCTTAATAAAGAGATATTAAGATTATATATGGCAACGTCTCTGGTTCTTCATCCACTCCCACACCTCTAGGTCGCGAAGATAATGAAGAAGTAGGGCAACCCTCACGGGCCAATGCCTTACAAAATGTAGCATGTTGATAGAAAATATTTTCGAACAAAGTGGTCACGCGGGTAGCTCGGTTATCCCAAGTACTTTGAGACTATAAGAAAACGTTTATCCTTTTCAGAAAAAGGGGGGATATGGGACAAATACATTTTAGTTTACATGAAGGCTGCCATGTAGGAGGATCCTGATATTTGTAGCAAATAAACATGTTTTCCAGAATTAAAGATTTCATGAGCCTGAGGTGAATCTGTGCCCCAAGCGAACAAAATCGGTTTAATAGTACTCGACTTGCTTAAAATTACGAACTAAATAATCAATCAATCACAGTCCTCTGAGTTTTTTAAAAGTGTGTGTTTAAAAAGATTGATGCGTTTTAAGTTTCCTCACGCAAAAGTTTCTTTTTTGAACAACAGACTAAAATTACAAGATCTTTATTTTTTTAGACTTCTGTTACTTTAAGGTAACTGAGATAATTAAAGATTAATGGAATACTTGATGTTTTATTTGGTAGAAACCATACCTAATTTTTAGCCGAGACTAACGAACAACTTATTAAAAGGGTTAACTAATTATAACTATATTTTAGATATGTACCTGTATAGTATATTTAGGGTAGATATAATAAAATTGGCATTCATTGTGCAAATGTAAAACAGAATAAATACAATTCCCCAAAATACACAAAACGAACAATAAAATATTGCTTGCTAACTGCTGATGGGTTAAGTGGAAAAAATAGTTTTTAAAAAGAGTTTCTCCATATACCTATAGAAAAGTCGCCTGTATCAAAAACGTATTATATAATGATTATATTAGTTTATAAATGGGCTTATATTAAAATAATGAACCCTATAATCCTGCCAAAAAGTGATTGAAGATAATAATGGGTGAGGTCAGAAATGTGAAAAGTTAAATTTGTATGTGTAGATGCAGAAAAGAAATTAGGTATGGATAAATATTTTTGTTTTTATCGAGTAGTATTGAATATTTTCCGTAATTTATTAAAATCCTTTTTATAATCTATTATCTATTAGACCTCTATTTTGTTCTCCTTTAAGCATTTACTATATGAAGTAAGGAATTATTATTGATAATTCTTCAATTTATACAACGGTCATTAGGGCAGATATTTCGTAATTAAATTAATTTAAATAGAACATTGTGCAGTGAACGTATTATCTTATAGAAGTTAAATAAATCATTATCATAAGACAAGTAATATAAGAAATCCAAGTCTATTCATACTTAGGTCAACAATGAAAATTTTTATTTTAGTTACTTTTTGTCAAATAATTACAATTAATATATATGACAGAATCACAATATTCAGTGAAAATTAATTTTTAATAATTATCATTAACGTATCATATTGTCATCCAAAACAATTGTGTACATAAAATCTCAGTGCAACTAAATACTTTAAAACGCGAGGAAAAAACTCTTTTAAAAGTTTTGACCCAAGTTGCCAAAAATGAAACCAACGTGACAGTGTCTGCAATTCTTTAAATAATTAGTTCGTCAATTAATTTTAATTAATTATAATTAAATTATCATACTGTCACCCAAAACCATCGAGCATATAAAATTTCAGTTCAAATGAACGCCTTTAAATGAGAAAAAAACCTTCTATAAATGTTGACACAAGTCGCCAAAAGGATCCCTAATCCTCCAAAAATGATGCAGATGCGGCTGTATCTATAATTCTTTGAATAATTAGTTTTAATTCATTAATTTTATTAATTATAATAAAATTACCGTATTATCATCCAAAATAATCGTGTATATAAAATTTCAGCTTAATTTGAGATCTTTAAAATGTAATTATTAAAACGATGTAAAATTTTAACAAGATATATATAGGGAAATTGTGAATTAATAGTTCGATTTGAATAAGTCTTCCTATTTACATTATATGACTGGCTCAAAAGTTCTTGATTATCAAGCTGAAATTCTGAATTATGTTCATATAAGCAGTACACTTTAGGAACGACATTCAACCTGAATTTTGAATTGCTTTTTTAATTCAAATTGTAACAGTTTTTCTGTAGCACTTAAGTCTGACCAATATTGAGAAAACATTATTAAAATGCGTAATTTACAAATAGTAGGAACTCAATAAAAACTTCAAAAAAGTTTTGTGGGAAAACCCTAAGAAAAGGACTAAATTTCTTTCGCAAGAAAAATAATCTTTTATCGAGATGTTTATTTTTACATTTATATATTTGTGATTTAATTAAAAACTTCCTGGACTAAAAAAAATTAAGCATTTATAAGTCGGAATAAAATGTAAGTCATACATTTTAATTCTAGCATATATCAATAAGAGAAGACAAAAAAAAAAAAAAAAAAAAAGGGAAAGGTTACAGATCTTACGTGTCGGAAGAGAGCAAAAGAATCGATTCTGCTGAAGTATCAGGAATCGATACTCTTCCTTGATTTTGATATTGCTTTACCATTATCTCTGCTCAGTCGATCGTACCTGAATCGAAACCTTTGGCCGTCGGTTTCATTCAAATATATATAAAAAGATAAGAGTTGGAATACACTAAAATTTGTGTATCTGCGCACGATAGATTTATTGAATTCTGAATGTTGTGCTATAAATGTACATACATTCAATGTGTACTATGGATTTGTTGAAAAAGAACCATCTTGAATTTTATTTTCAGGATCAGATGTAAGATATTCAATACTTTGCTTCTTTATCAATATTGGAAGCCTCCAGTTATGATGCATACATCACATGGGGTATGCCATGAGATCAGTTTTTTTAGTGTTCTAAATACATTATAAATTATCATATTTTCCATCTTACTGTTATACAAATAAATATTTTAGAAATGACATGCAAGAATCGCATTTAATTACAATAGTACTTCAATGTGCAATGTGTTAGCGACTTATCCCTGAAAATTCTCTCTCGCCGTCTTGTCTACCTAAAGATGTAGGAGGAATGAAAGCATAACCAGAAACTTTTATAATAACAATTATTTATTTACTCAAGCACATTAACCGACAACAAGTTAATCTCAAAGTGAATGTCAAAAGAGTGGCAGAGAGATAGCAATGATTATTAAACAAACGTGCGCCAGCAATTTATCTAATTCAACCTAATTTATCGTTGATTCCTAACTTTATAAATCTACTAATTCAACACAGAGGACAAACCCCTCTTTTAATCTTTAAACGCGAAAATCAACTTAATTCTATCTCACCTGCGTAGCGAATGTAACAGCTTATAAAGAGTGTTTTTTTTTCAGGTATAGAAGTTTAAGTTGGCATTACTTTCCAAGATGGCGACCGATTTAACAGCTGTCAAGTGATTTATTTTCAGTTTGGTTTGGCAATTCATCAAAACGATCATCAAGCAAGGCGTAGATTCGTCGAATGGGCCCAAAACGAGATGGCCGTTGTTCCCGATTTTCATAAGCGAATTTTGTTTAGCGATGAAGCGCACTTCTGGTGGAATGGCTTCGTCAACAAACAAAACTGCCGCATTTGGAGTGAAGCTAATCCACAAGTGTATGTCGAAACACCGTTACATCCAGAAAAACTGACTGTTTGGTGCGCTTTATGGGCTGGTGGAATCATTGGTCCGTACTTCAAAAACGATGAAGGCCACAACGTTACAGTCAATGATGATCGGTATAGAGCCATGATTACTAACTTTTTCATTCCTGAATTGAACAATCATGATGTCTAGGAGCTGTAGTTCCAACAAGACGGCGCAACATGTCACACAGCTCGTTCCACAATCGATTTATTGAAAGACACGTTTGGTGACCGTCTAATTTCACGTTTTGGACCTGTGAATTGGCCTCCAAGATCTTGTGATTTAACACCGCTAGACTATTTTCTGTGGGTCTATGTAAAGTCATTGGTCTATGCGGATACGCCACAAACGCTTGACGATTTGGAAGACAACATTCGCCGTGTTATTGCCGATATACGGCCACAAATGTTGGAAAAAGTCATCGAAAATTGAACGTCCAGATTAGACTACATCCGAGCCAGCCGTGTCAGTCATATGCCAGAAATCATATTTAAAATGTAATGCCACAAGATTACTTTTCGAATAAAAAAAATTCATGTCAATCGAATAATACATCGTTGTTTTATTGCAATTTAAAGTTCTATACCTCTAAAAAAACACCCTTTATCTCCTTCTACTACAATTACAAACTGACTATATAGTCGAACTAATCTAAATATAAAGGTTTCTTTTTTTTTCTTGAGAGGAATGGCTGTGAATTAAACGCGAATGCTTGCCCAAAGATTCTCCAATATTTTTATGCTATGTCAAACAAAAGGGATTTACCTTTAATATTAAATTAAATTACGAAATATGAAATTAATCAATAACTACGCGTAAGATCAATAAGGTCTACCGAAATATAGGAGGTACGAGAAATACACGCAACTCGAATTATTAGCTTTCATTAACTTAAACTAATTTTATTTAGCTAGCGCTTCTTTTAAGCAATAATAAACTATAGTATATCATCTGGTAATACTTTGATATCTTCACTGGTACATTAGCTTTTAAGATTTCTTCGTAGAGTACTAGCAACGATGCTTCACTATCGTAATCCAATTGAATCCTCTAAACTTGACTCTACTGCTGCTGGCTCAGTAGCCTTCATCTTTGCTATCTTACAACGCTCTACTTAAATACCCTATCTACTTTGCATATCCCGTTCTCCTCTGAGTTGATTGGAAATATACGCGAATTTATAATCCCCAAAAAGACGCCTAAGAATATTAGTGGAAAGGTTCCGTACAGATTCGTCACACATATATAATACATTAGTTGCTGTTTCCTATTCCAGATGTGGTGTAGCTTAGCTACTTCTCCATAAAACCAAATATCGCCAAAAAATTCAAAAATAAAATAGGATTTCCTATGACCTCGTCAATGGAAACTCAAGCAATTAAGAATATGACTGGGGTGGCCTAATCGGCTTCGCACCTATGACACTCTGGAAAGACATTCCAGCACTGTTGAAAAGTACGAGAATTGATGGGTCCACTGGAAAAGCGCAGTAGAGCCATTTTCTAATCCCTATTAATATCAATTTGGTAACGCCAACGAGGATTTTCGCCAAAATACCAAGGGGTATTTCTCCAAATCCTATTTATTTTCTCCAAAGTGCATTTAATTATATCCTTTTAATAGAGGAGAGTTTGGCAAAAGTTAGACAAGTGTCATCCCGCAAGGCGTCAGCAGTAAAGGATTTGGCCGCACTATCTGCCATCTCGTTACCATTCAATCCAGAATGGGAGGGGACCCATTGAAAGTATATAGAGTGTCTAGAAGAAAGTCAAGCCACAATATCCAGATTAATTAGGCTTGTCATATTCCCAACAATTGTCCAACGAGAAAGGTGCTGTATAGAAGTACGACTTTCAATTAAAATCCAAATGTCCCTGAAGACAAGATCGGAAGCAGTGTCAATGAATTGTAATTTCTTATAAATTAATATAATACATTTAGTTCACATGAAAACATCACAACACAAAACATGAATAGTGACACATATAAATGACGACAGAAGATTTAGCGTTAAGATTATGACAAGAATAGGCTTGAATTTTCCATAAAATTTATATACAAAATGCCAACCGGAAGTTCCCTAAATTATATAACTGTTTAGTTGGAAGATATTGAACGACATAGAGTACATTAATTATCTAAAAACCCTAAACACATAATTTTGAAGAGTTACGGTGAAATGCCGTTATGCATGTAAACTAGTAGTTAATCATGTTACGTGAAGGGTAGGTTTCCGGGAGGGTTCAGGACCATTACAAAGTAAAAAGCCCTGGACAGAAAATTAACGGGAGTTATTACTTATATGTGAGAGGAGCATTCATTCAGTTATAGCGAGATCTCCAAAACAATTACAGTCGTGAAGTGTACATGTATGGTTCTTTTGATAAGTACAATCGCTAAGAACGGGTTTTTCGAAAATCACCTAATGAGAAAGGGGTGGGTATATTATATACAAAAACTGTTTTAGATGTATTACATCTCTTGACTTGAAATTTGACAAACACATTTCTTTTATTGAGCAGAGATTCGCTAAGAAAGAGTTTGGCAGAAATCAACCACCAAGATGGTTACAGAAGGGGGGTTATGGATAAAAAAACTCCCATTTTGAGCTTTTAGACATACAGACCTTGAATTTTGCAAGCATGTTTATTTATTAATTTATTTATTTTAGTAGAGATCAGATATGAAGGGGCTTTGAGGAAATCGACTCCGAAAGAAGAGGGGAAGGAGCAACGAAGGCATAAAAGATAAATATATGTCCGGCCTTTTTTAAATCAAGTAGCTAGATCTGTAAGATTACTTTTCAATACAATCCTTAGCTCCAGGCTAGGACTTAGATAACAATACAACAATTTTGAGTCCTGCAAAGTCATGAAGTACCCAATGAAGCGGGCAATCAATGGCTAGTTTTACATATAAATGTATTTTATAATCCCTATTGGCTGCTAGATAAAAATGTATTCTCTAAATAATTTGTATAACTCTGTGTGTGTGTTTAATGTATTGTCTATTATTAAGCGCATAATACGTACAATACAAAAATTATTCTATTCTTTGTGTATTTATATTAGCTATAATAGTTTTCGTAGAAATATTCTATTTTCATTTCACTAACCCTGACCCTAAAATTGTTGTAGAAACTCCCTTTAACGTCACTAAATGATTCATCTTTCTTCTCACTCAACAATGGCTCTTGCGCCTTAAAACACCACACTTAGCAATTTCAGTGATGTAGCTGATTGTTTTGTTTCAATTATAACTACAGATGCTCTGAAAAAGGGCCAATTTATAAATTTTAAAGTTATAAATTCATTAACATGAATATTATTTAGTTTTGAAGTAAAATATCATACATTTGGTATACCAATGGCTTAAAAGTACTTTTTGCTGCTTGGATAATAATTCTATCGATTTCAACATTTGCTCGACCATCACCATCAGGCTATGACAGTGTCTACGTTCTCATAATAGCAAGGTATAGAATATAGAATAGTGTCAAACTAATAATATGCATTTCTTGTCAATTAAGGCTGCGATTGTACAGTCATCTGTCTATCCGGTATCGATGTTAGTGACGCTGAACGCTTTGCTGTAGGATTTAGGTTCAAATCCCGAAGAAGACATGAATGTTTGTTATCTCGATGCAGGTGGGCAATCTGAGTATTCATTGAGCCGTAAGTCCTCTCGTGGCGCTGTTTGAAGGGAAAGAGAGTAGAGAAGTATCTGACCCTCGAGTCAAATTGTACTGTCATCAGTATTGCGCTCAAAACTGTAGTTAATGACAGGCGACAAGCTACCTCTTTACCACGATGAATTCGTGGAACTTGATGTTAGCAACAAAAACAATTTTTTCTGATCTCGAATTCCAGTGGAGTTGTTTCAGTTGAATCGCGAGTTCGAGTCCTGGTACCTTTAAAGATCCGCCGTGTAAAACGGCTCAAAACCTTTATCTTGGTGTAGTAGGGTAGTTTAAAGAGTGGCTGGCAGCTCAGGCGTTATCCTTGTCACTTGATTGTGAATCAAAACTATTCCATTTCCACAAGCCATCATGTTGCTTTGAAATTCGAAATTCGTAAGCAATCAATTGTCACTTAGCTATTTGACCATGATTGAAAACTACGAGGTGCATCAGACCGCGATAGACTACTGGTCATGGTCACGGACTCTTAGGTGGCGTGTCATGAATTCGAGCTCTAAGGCCACTGAAAACTCGCTGGTGATGCTGATAATCGTTGAAATTGTTGTGGCTTAAAATCGTCCCGTTGAAGGGATGTGCTAGTTGGGTGAGGGTGGTGCATTTCAAGTTTATCCTCGTCACTTAACCAAGATACAAAACTACGAGGTATGTCACCAATGACCCTTGTGTTACATTGTAGTGTGTGTATGACATAAATAAAAACTGCTTCGAAGTTTTTCAAGGACTTCTGACTTATCCCTGTATATATATATACATTTGCATGATGACCTGCACTTAAATAAACAAGAACTATGATTAATTAAACTACGGCCTGCAATTAATTTAAGACATTTGACTATGTCTATAAAATTTTACTTATATGAGAGAATTCCAATGTTCTTTTCTTACATTATGAAACTGGAGCACTCTGACTGAACTAAAAGAATTCGAGGCATAAATTATAAAACTCGAAAATTCAATTCGTGACTTCTTTACCCTTAGACATAATAAAAAGTTGCTCCATTTCGGTCCCTGGAGATGAATCGATTGCAGTCTGGGGATTTCCGAAAGACTTTCTAATATCTACTATAACAAAAAAAAATTAACGTTGAATTAAACTTCGCAACAAATGAAGCGATTTTTCTAGGATAAGTGTTCTACCACTACCCATCGATCTATGAGACATGTGCGTGTCCTTCCTTAATCTGTCTTCGGTATAAAAATGTAGATTTTTTAAATCATGGTGTGGGATTTCACATGAAAAGGGAATATTTAAAAAAAAAAAATGGTTTTGTGTTTTACATTTTTAATAGAAGTTTTTTTAATCAATAACTTTAACTTCAATAGGTTAGCAATAACTTATTTATTAAATTTTTCCTGTAGATTTTCTGCACACCATTTTTAAGCAAGAGACACACATTTTTTTAGTTGCACCTTCATTTCACTCTTTACATTTGAACTTTTTGTGTTTTAGTGGATTTGTAATTCCTATAAATTCAGTATCTGCCTGATTTCTTAAATTTCTTGCGCTTAACGTAACGGCAGATATACAAATGCTATGTAACGAAACATTTAGACATACAACTACTTTAGCATAACTGACTCATTTCGGCAGTGAGCCCAATAACACTGCTTTCAAGGTCAAATAAATGTGCGATATTACTTTGTTCTAATTACTGAGGTATCTACTTGGTGAACTATCTTTTGATGAACGGGAACTATTTATAATGATTAATTGCCCTGGTGTCGAATCATCCCGAGTAGACGTTCTAGTTATATTTAGTTGTAAAATCTCTCCTAATAAACATAGAACCACGAAACTTTTTCTGTGTAATCATTATGGAAAAAATGATTACAAGTCACGCATAATTTTCAAAATCCCTTCCAAAATCCGGAAAAAAGAATAAGTTAAAAAGGCCTCGGTGTCCAATTCTACACCGATTAACGTTCTAGTATTAAAACACATTTCGCTTCATTAAGTGAATAAAATTAAAAAGTCAATTTGTCGATTTTTAAAAATCTATTTAATTGACATCAATTGAGATTGATTTTATTCAACATATATATATCAATTTACAGATTTCAGTCAATGTGTTAAGAACAGGATCCAAACTCCACGCCTACATCCATCGCAACAGCTCTATTCCGGGAAATATAGACTAGATATTGTGTATAAAAGATTGAGGCAGAATCATGAATTATGCAGGCAATTAGTGTTTACTTTGATGAGTCCTCCTCATCTCCTAAATTGTAAAATACCTCCTGAAAGCAAAAGTATGCTTTGGATATAAAGTCTGAACATAATAAAAAGGACTGACTGCATGGAATTCTCTTCCAACTTAATAGACTTCAGGATATAATTAGATTCTATTAAAACTCGGGAAATGTAAGTTTTATAATGCTGTTAAGGTAGTTGCCACTTTCCGGAGATAAAGTTAGTTTGAATAAGTAGCTGTAGAGTGTTCTTGTTCATTAGTGAACTACACCAATTTATTTAGATAATTTCGTGGAATTAGCTGTAAGATTAGCGGAATATATGATTCGGTTTTTAACTTGAATTTTATGTGCAGGTAGAAGTTTCCTGTATTTTTAATTATTTGTCTCTTAATTTATATCTACGAGGGCTGTTCAATAAGTAATAAGACTAAAATTATAAAACGAAAGAATACCTTTAATCGTCATCATTTGCATGGTATTTTTTAAAATAACTTCCGCGACACCTAATGCATGTATCCTATCGTTCTGTCCACTTCTGAAAAACATGTAAAAGTCCACTTTGTGAACACTTTATCAAAATTACCTCCCAGCCTAACACATGCTTTGTTGCTTGCAAAACCTTTGCCTCGTAATGGTTTCTTAAGTTGAGGAAACAACCAGAAATCGCATGGAGTTTTATCAGGACTGTATGGAGGGTGCGGTAAAATCTCTACGTTGTTCTGCTGCGAAACATCCAGTACGCAACGAGCAATATGTGGTTGAGCATTATGGTGCTATAGGAAGCCATTTCGGAGCAATGGACGTTTCCCTTCAACGTACTGTATCATTTTTCGCAGGGCATTCGTGTAGTATGAGCCGTTTACTGTAGCACCGGGTTCGACAGCGTAGTGTAACACAGTTCCTTCATAATGAAAGAAAATTATGATCACAACTTTGTAAGCCAATTTCACAGTTTTTGTTTTCTTGGGAGTAGGTGAAGATGGATGTTTCCGTTCACTACTTAGTTTTTGTATGGTTGGACCAATGATACAACCAAGCTTTGTCTGCTGTGGTGAAGCGTTTTAAGATATTGCCGCCTTCTTGTTTCATTCTTTAATTATATTGTATCATATCAAAGGTTTCCGATGCTGATTTTTGCAGATTTTTATTCCCATTTCGAACATTGGTAGTGGCTCGTAGGCGCCCGCAAAAACGATTCGGTTCGAAAACGTGATACTCAAGAACATGATTCTGTACATGCCCTCTATCGGTAGCTTTTGTTAATACAGACAACAAACTTTTCTTATGCCGCAGAAACTAACATTGCGATGAGTGGTTTCGTGGCAGTAAAATTGGTCTTATTACTTATTGAACAGCCTACGTAAGTAATTTTGATAAAACTTGTGAGTTTGTAAAATAGATATACAGCATAGTGAAAGTTTCTAATTATATTTACGAATATCGAGAAATTAATGTATATATCGGGTGTCTACAAATTAGTTGGTCTAAAACAATGATGTATTGTATGTAATTTACAGGAAAAGAATTAAAGTCTTTTTGTTGTAAGATAGAGAAATAGTCCAAGTTTATCATTATGGCATGTTAGATGTAGCTACATTTCGTTACTGTACAAATGTCCCATCAGTAAATCATTTCTCGTTAGAGTTTCGTCAGCGTGTTTTCATCCATCAAATTAATTGCAGCGTGGATTCTTAGTTTTAGTTTAGGGATGGATGTGAGAAATGATGGAGTGTACACTTTCTTGGTCCTTTACAAAACACCATACACTGAAATCTAGTGGGGATCGTGATGGTCACTAAATAACATCTTCGCGACCAATACAAACTGGTATCTCAACATTTAGGTAGTGATTAGGTCTTAAGTCTTGCAATTTCTTTTTTGATGATTGGCATAAAGAAAATCTGTATCGTGTCCAGGTAAATAATTATTGTAAGTCTTTTCAACGAAAAAAAAATGGGACGAGAACATTCGAGGAACTCACTGCACAAAACACGTTTACTTTAGGACTATCCCTTTCATGTTCTAGAATGCCATGAGGACTTTTTGACCCCCTTCCCCTAAAGCATGGCACCTAACACCCTCTATGAATAAACTTTGAAGATATTCCATCTAGTCTGACTTTAAACGGGTTCATTTCGTATGAATATTTCGAAAGTTCTTAACTGACGAAGTTTCCTTACTTATTTGTATATATGTATGTAATCCTGTATATATGTGTGTGATAATTCTGTCTATATATATGTAATATGAAACATCGTGAATATTTCAATAGAACTTGTTAAAAATAATGCAACGTTGTATCAACAAAAAGGTTAAAGCTGTTCTAAAATAAAATAAAGCAACATGAAACATGTTTTTCGACTTTAAGAAAAAACAGACATATTAAATACGAGGCGTGTCCGAAAATTTAGTACCGTTTCGTTCTACACTCCCCCCTTTCCCCACGTAGCGGAAATCTCGAAGTTAAACTTTTGCACACACGTATGTCTGATTAATTGTCAGTCCAGAGACGTGATTACAGCCCGATTGTGTCGTTTTTACACGTGTTACTGAGTGTTCGAAATGTTTAAGACGATTGCCGAGATAGGCATTTCGAACGCTTAAACATTTCGAACGCTCAGTAAAAAATAATAGTTCAACAACATACATAAAAATGAAAGTCGCTCTTTGTATCTCTGTAGCGCAATGGATTGCGCGTAGGACTTCTAATGCAAAGATTGTCGGTTCAAATCCTGCCTAAGATAACCTAATTTCTCCTAATGTGATTTCTTTTTTACCATACTGTTTCATTAGAATTATTAAATTTAATGAATGAATAAATAGTAACAAAAAGCAAAAAAATAGTGCAACACCCTATATGGAAAGGAAAATGGAAAACTGCAAGGAAAATCGCTTTCTATTTTGTCACTTAATATTGGGATTCTATACTCATGTCTATAAATTAAGGATAATGAAGTTCAGGCAAGGAAAGAGACATAAGCAAAACAAATGTGACTTATTTGTAAAGTCTATTTATTAAACAAAAGGTAAAGAGCAAAAAAGATGCTATATGTTTGACATAATTAATAAAATTTGCGATTTTTACTCCCTAGAGCAAATTTCAAAAAAGAACCTATTTACAAAAAACAGTATAACATGGTTAGTATGATGGTTAATACGGAGTATGTCTCCCGGACGATGCAATACAGGCCTTACAACGCCTAGACATGCTGAGTATCAAATTATAAATCTGATCTTGGGGAATATTACACCACTCATCAAGCAATGCCCTCCGAAGTTTCGGTAGACAGGTGGGAGGGGGTTGACTGGCTGCAATTCGTCGCCCAAGCATATCCCACACATGCTCTATTGGATTCAAGTCCGGTGAGTATGCTGGCCAATCCATACGGGTGATACCCTCCGATTGAAGGCATTCGTCTACAATGTTTACACGGTGAGGATGGGCGTTGTCATCCATAATCAGAAATTCAGCACCCATGGCGCCCCGAAACAAACTAACATGTTGCTCCAGAATGACATCCCGATAGATAAGGCCTGTCATCGTTACACTCTGAACATGCAGGTCATTTCTGGAACCAAAAATAATTCCTCCCCAAACGCGAGTTATCCTGCACCACCGTAACGGTGTCGTTCAATGGTGTTCTCTTGGTGGTAACGGGTACCTGGCGCTCTCCATATTAAAGTCCGGCGAGAATCAGACTGCAAACTAAAGCTGGACTCGTCGGAAAACATCACACAAGACCACTGTTGTGGTGTCCACAATGCATGCTCTCTACTCCAGGTTAATTGCAGGTGACAGTGAGTTGTGGTAAATGGAACACATCTTACAGGCCTACGAGCATATAGACCAATGTGCCCTAAGCGTCTTTACACGAACTGCCTTATAACTGTCGTACCGGTAGCTGTGCTCCGTCTGTTTCTTTTGGCAGTAACTGCCAAATACCGGTTCGGTTCTCATTCGTTGTTGTAACTCGGGGGTGACCTGTGCTGTAACATCTACTCACATTACCATCATCTTGGAATCGTTGCCAAAGCCTGGAGATGACACTCTGGGTGATTCCAAGTTCCTTGGATGCTTCCAGCTGGGTACGTCCATATTCCAGTCGTCCAGTAATTCTACCATTTACAAAATCATCCAAATGCTTCCTTTGTGCCATAACTATGCGGTTATTGCACTGAAAGGCTTTTAAAGCTCTTGTGAATAATTTTACTTCTTTGCCACCATTCCTTATATACTCTTACACTCTTGTCATTGTGACGTACTATCCGCGCCATCTGGTGGTTTCCTTTAATTTGCATATTCTTCTTCAAGATGTGTGTGATGATTCTACAGGTGAAATTTTTATTTTAGAGTTCAATTTCTGTGTGATTTCCTTATTTTATGGACATGAGTGTATCATATGTATATACATACTAATATTAATTGTAATCATTTGATAAAAAGTAACTAAAATAACATTTTTCTCTGTTGATCTAAGTAGGAATTGAACTTTTTTTTAAATATTGCTTGTTAAACGTAAGGAATATTAAGTCAGTTGAAACTCAACGTCAACTTGTAGAGATTTGTGGTGAAAATTTAATGGGTGCTGTAATGGTGAGAAAATGGGTTCAACAATTCAATGATGGTTGCACCAGTGTTAATGATGATGCAATCTTCTGTTGTTAATGATGGTTTGGTTGAAAAAGGTGTGAGAAAATTCGAGAAAACACACAGATGATTTACAAAAAGATTGCTTTATGGTGCCTTTCCTCGAAGAACTGTTCAACAATAATTCTCTTCACTGGTGGAATCTTTCTTTGAAGAAGGTATAGACAAGTTGATTTCCCGATATGACAAATGTCTGAAGAAATAGTTTTCGACATGCTGTTTCATGCAAAAATTAATGTTTGTTGAAAAAGATTTTCATGCTAGTTTTTTTTAAAACACTACTAAGTTTCCGGATGCGTCTTGTATATTTGATTTTTCTTTTAAAGATACTGGCTTTTTAAGGGTACAGTGGAAATAATCAGTACAAATAATCTACCAACAAAGGTAATCAGTGCTTCTCAAACTTTCAATATTTGCGACCCAATGTTCAATCATAGCTTTCATCACTCCCCCTACAATAACAATGAATTGAATTCAATAATACTATATTTTTACGCTAAACCTACGATATTCGACGTTAACATCTTAAGTTCTGCCGGTGTATATAAACTTCTCACTCAGTCAGCGCTTTAATTGCCACGGACGTATATATAAGTCTTCCCGAAGTATGATATTTTCTGTCAACTGCCATCCATAAAATTATTCCGAAGGCTTTGTCTTGATGGTCTTTGCGAAGGATTTACTTATTTCCGAGGATATTTTTCCTTATTTATTCCTTTACTACCCCTTCCCAGTGTACCCCTTCCCTGTGTACCCCTTCTCTAATGTACCATCTTATCTGTTTTTCTGCTACCTAGTTTGGGGTAACAGATTCTTGGGTTTGTTTAAAATTTATTTTTTAGATTCTTCAGTTTATCCTCTGATAAGCACATCAATTAATAATCCCTGAGCCCGATTTTGTTCTATTTTTTGTCAGTTTGCTTAAATGACTCTAACAACATGTTTTTCATTAAACTTTTTCATCTCGTGATCTGACCTGTCTGTTGTTTATGCTGGTTCCCCACTTATTTGTTCCATAGAAACTGTGCAAGGTGGTTTTAGATTTTTTTTTTACACAATTTATACATTTCTTATATTTCAGTAGTCTTTTTAGGATTTGAAATTCTGATTTATCCCCCCTACGTGTTAAACAATGATTTTGGAGAGCGTATAGCGTAATTTTTAATCTGCATTGAAATAATTAATTTATAAAGGAGGACAAATCATCAAATAAGTTAAATTTGGCATATAATTTTATATATGAAAAACCCATGCGGTTACTGGTAAACATAAACGCTCTTAGCTTAGTATTGTTAAATTAATTATAAAGTGCATTAAGCAGTACTGACATATTTATAATTGTATTATATCAGTGCAAATTCGTATTTTATTTTTTTTATTATGTCATAATGCATTTTGTTTGTTTTCTTACAGAGAATTAATGTTTTAAAATCTTTTGTTTTCGACTTTTCAATTCCCCCTGAAGGGGTATGATGCCCCCTTGGGGGCACACCCCACAGTTTGAGGAACACTGAAGTAAATTATATTAGTAAACCTGATACTTATTTTAAATTAAAATGATCGTAATAATTTTCGACATGAAATGATTTAATGTAGCCAATATATAATTGATTATTTTTTAATGTCCGATTTCAAAGGGACACGTTCTCGTGACTAGTGTCATCAAATCAAGGGTTCGAGACGGACACCACTGAAGACTCACCATGTAAAGGGGCTGATTCACGTTAATTCCTTCATTGCTCCAAACCCTCATGTTAACGTGATATGGAAGTTTTGTGAATGAGATTTCGATTCAGGTATCGTCCTCATCACTTGATCTCAGTTGGTCACTAATGTCCCTCGTGGCGCCTTAAACACTCCCTTATTCCCACTCTCATTTAAAACCTATTGACAAAGAAAGTTGGAATTTTGAACAATTTTTGATGATGTGAGCGATATCTGGGCTGACAGTCAAATTAGTCAAACGTCCACATCACAACAACTTGAACATTTCAAGCTTCGAATGATTTAACGCACATCAGGCCCTATGCATGGCGGGATTTTACTGTGGCTCTATGAAGCAACGTCTCAAGAGAAATACCGGTGGCCGCGAGTTCGTGACCATGACTCCGGAACAGCAACGGAAGTGTAAATACAATGCAAAATTAATAAATATAAAAACTGTATTGACTTTGGCTTTATAATTTAACCGAGTATTGATTGTGCATGAATTTGATTTTTCTGTTTTAAATGTATACGGAAATACAAGTACGTAAAAAGTTTTCAATGTAAAACTAAACGAGCATCGCTAGCCTGAGCACAATTGCTGACTAGACCCGAATAATTCCGAATGAGCAGAACGCAGCTGGAGCTGACGCTGGATTTAGATTCACTTTTCTGCAAAACGCGCCTAACGAAGTTATTACTTCAAAAATATTTATTACATACACTGCTGGACAATTGCTAAGGACGGATCACAAATTGCTATGTAGCATAACATTAAGCGAGACATGAGGCCTAGTAGGATAAAATATAGTTGCCACACTGTTAAGACATTAGAATTATGAATATTTATTGTTCTGGAAAGTACAAAAGCTGTGAAACATCTGAAAGAAAAAAAAATGTTCATTTGATCTGCGTACGGAGAAATGGAACAATGCATCTAAAAGTCAGCAGGCACCTTAAAGAAAGGTATCAGTACGGGATATGTCCACCGTGGAGTGTGATGCAACATTCCACACGTCGTACCATACTTTGCACAACATTATCCAGCAGCTGTTGAGGCAATTTATCCCATTCCTCTGTGAGTGCACGGATTAGGGTGTTGTTTGTCGGAGGATAGTTTCGACCAGCAACTTGCCTCCCCAAAGCATCCCACACATTTTCAATGGGGTTTAGATCTGGAGAACGCGCTGGCCATACGAGACGTTGAATACCCTCGCTGTCTAGACAATCCCGAACAGCGAGTGTTCGATGACATGTTGCGTTGTCGTCCATAAAAACAAATTTATCACCAACAGCACCACGGAAAAGACGAACATGAGGAAGTAGAACTTCATCAATGCATCGTTGGCCCGTCATAGTCCCATTCGCAACCAGATGTAGGCGTGTGCGGCCATTGATCAAGATGCCGGCCCACACCATGATACTGCATGTCGGATATCGGTCCTTTTCCTGGATATTTTCTGGACGATAAGCAGTACCACTCTCGCGCCAGATCAGTTGGCGTCTACAATCCGATGACAGATTGAACCTACTCTCATCTGAGAATAGTACGCATGCCCAGTCCTGTTCAGTCCAATTGTGATGCTCACGACACCATTGCAAACGGGCAGTACGTGCTGTCTGGTCAATGGGACACACACAACAGGTCTGCGTGCGTATAGTCCTCCTCCCCTCAAACGTCTGGCAACAGTTTTTCGGGAGATCTGCTTTCCTGAGGCAGCAAGAAACTGATTTGCCACCTGCCGAGCTGTGGTGCGCCTGTTCCTTTTTGCTGATATAGGACGATATATCTGTCTTCTGCAGGCGTCGTATTTCTAACACGACCTCCCCCGTGCCGTCTACTACACATTCCAGTAGTTTTAAATGACTTCCACAGCCGTGAAACAACGCTGTGAGCGATGTCGAACTCCCTGGCAACATCTGTTATTTTTCGCCCTTCTTCGATCTTTCCAATAATTCGGCCACGCATAAAGTCATCTATGTGATGTCGGGAAGACATGCCAAAAATTTTAAGTTCGTCTATTAAATCTTTCCTGTAAAACTTTGACTTGAAACAACAACTGTCCACACGCGTCAAAACCTATAAAGCTCTTATGAACGCTATCACGTGATGAACAGATGCGGAAAAAAAACTTGCATACTCATACTTCTTCTTACTAATATCCCGCACATTCTAATTTTCCCCATTTTGCTTCCTTTCATTTTGTGGTTGCTATGGATGATAGTGTTATCCGTCGCTTAGCAATTGTCCAGCAGTGTATATAGCGCGTATTTTTTAAGTACTAAAAAATTAAACATTGTATTTTTGTTAAAGATTTAACTTTGTTAAACTTTTTGTGTATCATCTAAGGCAAAATGCTTTAAATTCGATTAAAATTTTAAAATAATAATTATATAACCTGCATCGAAAATTATTTCTTTTGTCAAATATTTCACATTTGTAACAAACTTTGCGATTATTATACATAATAATTAAACCAAAACAAATAAGAAAATGCGTTGCAATATATTATTAATTTTTCACTGCATTGCATGACTATCTTCAATATATCCTAGAGATAAATTCTATTCCAACGCTACACAAGACTTATTTTCCCAGCAAAATATATTCCATGGTTATTCTCCGGAGGTAGGTCTATTAAGTTAGTAGCCTTTTTGTGTGTCAGACTATTTACGAACAATATTACTTTCCCTAAGATAAAAGAGAAACTGAATAAACAACGGATTGCGGAAATTCTGAATCTGTGCGAAGAAAAAGCGGGAAATGGCTGCGAAAGAGACAATGGATTGGATAGAAACAGTCGAAGTTGCTACTAACATCTTATTTTAATCATCTAGAAAATTTAAGGGGACATGGTACGATTTACGCAAAATTTTTTAATTTGAGGATTTTTAAAATTTTTCTCGGTGCCTCTTGTGTTGTGACGGGGGGAGGAACATCACATTTTTTATACTATGTAACACAGATTTTGTGGTCAAAACTTCATAAACAGCTAGCCATTAAATTTCTAAGGAGAAAAAATGTGTGTAGTGATTTTAAAATGCTACTCTTTCTCTCTCTCCTTCAAAGATTTACGTACACGCTTGAAATCTGATTTACAAGTACGTCAAACTATGTATAACGAATGTTGGTATGGGTTTTGCGATAACATTGATATTCGTACAATACTTCTTTTCATGAATGCTTATTGAAAATTCTTTAAAAATTGTTCAGTTCAATTCTGAGTTCAGTTATTTTAAAAAAAATAAGTATTGCTTTGATTAAAAAATGCATGCTAATTTTTTTTGTATGTGTTATTACTAATAGGTGATAAAAAATTCAAAGCATTAGTCACAATAGAAAAAAAGCCTTAGCATTTTTAATGAAGACAAACTAGTTATTTTATCTTTCAGAGATAAGTAAGTTTAAAGTTTTGATTTTCTATAGAGATGTGCATAAAAACGAATGTTAAAGCTATCATAATTCTGCGTTTTTTTAATTTTAGAGGTTTCAAATTTTGTGAGGTTGTGACGAGCTCACGCGTCTTTTCTCTAGCATGCTCTTTGGGGCCAGAATTAATGGCAACTCTTTTCCAACCAAATCCAAGAAGTGAAGTGTGAAGGAAAGATGTAAATTAGGAAGCTTTTAAATCAAAAGTTAGAGTAAGTGTGGCAATTTGAGGAATGTAAAGATAATCCGCGTGGTTCAAGCGTGAAGAGGTTTTGGAAAACATTAAGTGACAGATATCAGAAGTTATACGTGATATATAGAACCTTTAAATCAAGGTGCATACCATTGCACTCGAGTAAATACGCAACTTCATCTAGGATTATTGTGATCACTACTTCAGACTACATCAAAATAGGATTGACTATTTAATATTCGGATCTGTGATGGTATTGGAATTGAGTTTAGGCGAGTCAGTTCTTGATAGTGGTCCGAGTTAAATACTTTCGGAATTATATATATATTGTGTGTTTTGCCACCGTAGATTCTCTCACTTATATTATTATAATCGAATTTGTTAGACGATTAAGTTAAAGATTTTAATAAATTCATATTAAGATCATGACGGTTCCTAGTTTTTCCTTTGTTCCTACACCTCTAGCCCATGCTGATAAATAAAGAGATGGTCACCCGAGTTACAAGTTTATAGAAAATATATAAAGAATAAATTATAGGCTAAAAAAATTATATTTTAATTTTGGACCGATTGTTGTCAATTGAATCGTACTGTGTCCTCTTAACTTGCAAATCCAATTTTAAACAAGCATATGTATTTAATTTTTTAAGTCATTTTAAAAGAAAAGTGTTTGATGAATTTAAACAGAAAGTTTAAGTGGATGTGTGGCGAATCTTTACGCAACCTTCCCACTAATCCCCTTGGGGATACTTTGAACTAGCATTTGCGTTTAACTCACAGCCATCCATAACAATATGAAACCGTAATATTCAGATTAGTTCGACTATATAAAGCCAGAGTTTTGTAATTATAGAGAAGGAGATAGGAAGCAGCTACATTCGCTACGCCGGTGAGATTTAATACGGCTTACATTCGCATGTAAAGATTAAGACTGGTGTTTTGCCACTGTGTTGAAATAGTAGAGATGATCAGTGTTAGACCGGTGTGATCAGAGTTAGAAACGTTTTTATTTTAATTATTACAAGCACTAGAGGTCGGTTAAAAACCGTTTTTTTTCTCGAATAATGTTTATAAAACTTTGAACTTCAATATGGGCTTTTGGCTTCGTGTATTTTTTTAAAAAATTAGATCCGAGGTATTTATGAATATAAACAACTGCACACACACATTATTATTTTTTGGAAGAATTGGACTTTTAGAGGTTCGTGATCTATTGCTATATGGATTTCTGTTTATATTTTGAATAAGTTGGTTTAGTTTTCTAATATTTTATATATTCGTATTTAAATACATGGGATTTTTGTCAATTTTAAAATGTATGCGATTTTTTTTTATTAAGATGGAAACATTTTCTTTAAAATTCGCAATTGTTTTTTTTTAAATATAGCGGAAATTTTTTTGTATTCCATGCTCAAATATTATCAATGATAGTAAACTGAAAGTTTTAGAGTATTTGATTGCATTTAAAATTTTATATAATATTTGAAGGAAATTAGGCTTAGCAGAAAAATTCAACCGTAATGTGTTAATTAAATGTAGGACCTCCGGTCGTAAATCTTGAGCACAATTTTATCACTTTTATTCTCCAATTATCAATAATCGACCATCCATCGATTATCCTTCGACTAACATCGCATACCTAAATATCAACGCTTAGATAGAGCAACTTATTTGAATAAATCAAGTCTTCTTCTTCGAGAGAAAGTTTTCAATGGAACATACAGTTAAAAAGAATAATTTTACCCCAAGATTATTAATATAAGGTTCGTGGATAGACCCATTACACAAGGGTTGTCACCAGTAGTTCTCGTGTAGTGTTATAGCGTGGCGTTAATGTATGCATACTGACACAAAAGGAGCATTTGCCATTGGTGCCTTTTATTGACAAAGTAAGACACTGGATGTTGAAAGAATTTCATAGCCTTATTAATAGTTTTTGTACTACATATAACAACTGAATAATATCTAAATTTCATTTTTAAAACATTCTTTTTCGTTTTGAATTGGGAAAGAATTTGGCTTTTTCTGCATACCCCCAAAACTGTTTTTTCTAGATCGACACTAACTTAACAATCAACAAGGTTGAATTCGAGTCTACAACTCAAATACGAGTCCTCCTAAAGAGCTAGACTTCAGTGTGGCCCAGTGGTCATCGTCGCAGAGTCGTTGAAGGTGTGTAATGAGTTCGAACCTTAAGGTACCTGACTACTTGTGACAGCTTTTTTTAAAAAAAAAATTGAGATATATGGAGATTTTTTCATGGTTTTTAGATTTATTTAGAACATTTTAAGAAAAAAAAGGCTAAAATTAGGAAAATAAAAATAAATTATTACTATTAAAATATGAAAAAATGTGTAAACATTGACTTAAAATGACATAAACGGGCCCGCTATTTACAAATAATAAATGAATAAATTCTCAATTTTTCAATAGTGATTATTGCTTTGCTATTTCTTTTTAAATTGACCTTCAGTATAAGAGGTATTTTAGTTTTTACAAAAACTAGAGCACTCTTTATCTTAGGTATTAAATGAAATTGCTTAAAAAACAGTGATTATATTCACATAAAAACTGTAAATTTCGTAATGAAACAGTGACTGATAAATCTGAAGGTTAAAAAACTTCTACTGTTATACAGAACATGCACAAAAAATTGCATCAAATTATTTTAAAAACGTTTTCAGCAATCGCTGTCCTCGTTCGAGGTTTTCGAAAAAAACACATTTCGAGCAAAATGCATTTTAAAGTTTGACACCTTATGTAAAGTTATGGAATATGCTTTTACTAAAACACTTCTAGTTTTTCATCAACTGAATGGCAAATAAAAAACTTGGTATTTTTATAAAACTAATAAGATGGCCTATAAAATAAAATCATAAAAATTTTTTGTCTTTCTTTAAAAAATATCATGATTTTATATATAGGGTAGTCGGATACCTTAATGCTCCTGAGGATTCGTCGTGTATAAAGGCTGATGCACCTTAAATCTGTCTAGGCTAATAGCTCTCCCATTGGTAGGGTGTGAAAGTTTGGGGAGGTGGTTAGCATCTCAGAAGCCATCCTCGTCCCTTGACTGAGGTTTGTTGCCCTTAACACTCGTGTTACTTTACAGTACGACGTTAATAAAACATCCATTAACTTAAGGAATTCGATACAAAAAGTATCCGCTATGACGAACCCGATTAGTTTTGACATGAAGTAAGAAAAAAAGCCACGTGCTCAGCATCAATTTTTCAAAATTTAATTTTCCTAGTCGTGTTGTTGGCTTCCACTAACACTTATACAATCGAACCTCTATATAATGAACCTCTATATTGCAATTATTCTATCTAGCGAGAACTTTTTCCTAGAACCTTGAACATTTCACGATTTTCTTCGTAAAATAACCTATCTATAGCGAAGTGCATTTTCTTTATAACGAACTTTTTCTTTTGTGATTCAATTTTTGTTCTCTTTTTTTAAAAGTATTTCTGAAAAAATTCCAAGTAATTCTCTCCTTAACACATTTTATGGTGGTCATAAATCATGAACTGGTTTAACTAGATCCTAACTCGCCAAGAGCAATAGAGTTCTGGATTGTAAAATAATGCATGTTTAATATTATTTGTATCCTTTAAATTATAAAATGTCCTTAAAATTCTTTAATTTTAGTATAAAATTATTTTCTTAATATTGAAAATGCAGTGAATTCTTCGATATTCTTTTTTTTTTGTTGTTATTTTCCTTGCATTTTTTTATGGGTAAGACGCATACAATAAACATATATTAATTTTAAGAAATGCGTGAATTATTACTTTTTTATATATAGTGTTTTATGAATTTAAAATGTGTTTCATGTGGCTTAGAAAGTATATTAAAAGATGAACCTCTATACAACGAATTTTCCATATAACGAGCTTTTTTCCGAGATTTAGCGACTTCATTATATACAGGTCCGACACTGTAATTTTTTATACAGTTCCAATAAGTTTTAAATTGAAGAATACAAACAAATACACATTTACTCAACTGGATATTTTAATAAGAAAAATATGAAATATATGAGAATGCAGATGGCAATGGGATCGATACACACTTCTCTCCTGCATCTCGCCAGCGATATTTTGTTTACCTTCATTAATTCAATATCACCTCGCGAGCGTTTCCATGGTAACTCTTCGGTATCAGTGATAAACAAGTTGGGCATTTTTGCTTTATTACTGAGCGTAATTTTTCTGTAGGTTTGTGATACCTGATTAGTAATTGTAGTTTCAAATTAAAATTACATTTCTTAATATTATATTATGATGTTATGGTTACTATTACATTTGATTTTTGCTCTTAAATATCAATGTGTATGAGAAGATGCGATCGCCGGTGGCTGGATGGTAGCGTATCGTGCTTCCACACCACAGGTGCCTTTGGCTAGGCAAGGTCTACTCAGCCTTTCATCTTTCCGATGGGTTGATGGATGCGTACCAGGCTTGTGCTTGGGAACTAAGCACTTATGATTTAGCGCAGTGTTTCTCAAACTGTGGGGGCGCGATAAACGCACAAGGGGGGCGCGAGCATATCGAAAATAAAAGATTAAAAAAAATTTATTTACTGGAATGAAGTAAAACAAAATACTTTCTGACATAATAAAAAAAATACACATTTACACTGATATAATTTATATATCTGCGATATTACGTCATAAAAAATTAAAGCTACTTCTTTTAAAACCAAAATGAGAAAAAACAAAACCCAGACCCATAATCGAAAACAAAATTTTAGGAAGGTAAAAAATTCATCACTGTTATATATTTGTCATCAGATGCAGGCAGCAGGATGTAGCTGCTGCGGTTTGACCTTCGAACTTACTTGTACGGTTAGTTACGTCCCTGCTCTTATGCATTTGTTTTTTCATTTAGGGAAGTTGCAAATAAACTATTTTTTGCTGCGATTTTTTCCTTGTAAAATATTTTTATGATTTTTGGAAAAGCACAGAGAACTCTTTGAAGGATTACTTGGCCAAGATTTATTTCTATGAGTTATTCCCAAACACATAAAAAAACGTAATGAAAAAAAACGTTTTACATAATTTTTTTGAACATCCACATTGTAATAAATACACTTTTATTCCGGAGCTGTCACGCCGAGCACAGAGTGCACGAAATCCGTAATTCTGGCAAAACTGTTTAATTGTTACCAATGGCTCTGACACTATCCTCCTGTTTGACAGTCTTAACGTGTGAACTAAAATATATTTGTCACATATCTCCCTCTTTTTTTGGGAGTGACACGTTTTTTTACAATCTTAAGGTACTTGTTTTGACTGAGTTCCCGGTGTGATAACTTTTTTTCCGAAATATTTTCTGTGTTCTTGAAAGTAGGTGAGTATATTTTGTCTTAATTAAATTATTCACTGGAATTACGATTTTTATTGTGTACTATAAAAATAATTGTAAAAAAAGAGATTGGAGTGGCTCAATAACCCCACTTGACCATTAGTGTCGAGGGCGTGCCTGCTCCAAGTTTAAAACATGTTGAAGTCTTTTCACTTTAAATAGTAAAAATAATACAATTATTTCTCATCGGAATTTTATATTATTGTTCATTATTCAACATCAATTCTAAATGCTAATTCTGTGAGGCTTAAAATTACAGTTCGCTTAAAACTAATTATAATTTGAGCAATGATTTTAAAAAATCATTTTACATTTTTGTAAACATTGTTGCGCACTTGGCTTTACTCTCCTTAAAATCCAGTGATTATATCAATAATGTTTTCTTTTCTTACAAATGAATCGTGCAAATAGCGGGTATTTTAGCCGGTATACTTTTAATGTATCAGTGCTGCACAGAGTATTTTATAACTAATTAATTAATGCTAAATTAAGAACAAGTTTAATAAGTATTAGCGACTTCCATGGGCTTGTCTTACAGAGCAAATTTTTCAAAGGAATGCTTATGATTAGAAATTGATCCACTGAGTTATTTCTAAAAAAAAGCTGATATCTATATTTTGCCTTCTAAGCAGCCACCGTATTTTGCAATATGTTCCAATTTTAAAATTAGAGAAAGGAAAAATAGCATAATAACTATCCTATTACTTAATATTTTTTTGCTTAAAAGCAACATATACAAAATTTAATACTTATGTCATGAATTTGTACGGTATATAATTAATATTATTGCTTTAGCGTAAAAAAAAAGTGCATTATTATTGCATTCAGTACATTATTAATGTATAAGGGGGGCGCGATAAAAATTGTGATTGATAAGGGGGCACCAGTTTTGAAAGTTTGAGAAGCACTTGTTTAGCGTCAAATTGACCACCTGGACGGATCATCGGCATATGTATCTCAGCACCCAAGGTTACGAAAACTGAGATGAGCATAGGAGCATAGTAGATCTTGGATCTCTTGGGCTGTGTTGCGTCATTGATTTTAGTTTATCAAAATATGTGCTAAATGTTCAACACTGTGGCAAGTGTTAAAGTTTTTTTTCTTTCTTCATTAGCTTTCAGGACCAACTTTTAAGCATTTTCATTACATGATTTTCAATATCCTTTATGTGTTTGTTCCTTTTTTTTTAAAAAAAAAATTCAAGTTACTGTTATAGTATTCTAGATTATTACTTTGGCGGGCTTAGCGGAGGCAACATGACCTTTGTCGAAACATGGATTGGAGTTTTTTTGCCTCAAAAACCCTCCCACATATTAAATCTGACGACGTTCAAAGTCTGTACGTTGGAGTGATGGGAAAAATTGGAGAGGTTGCAGGATTAGTCGTGTAGTCACGAGCACAAAGCTGTCATTGTTGTGTCGTGAGTTCCATTAATAATACCTTTAAAGATCCACCATATTGAGGAGCTGGTGAAAAGTAAATCAATCGGGACTCAAAATCCCCTCGTTGACGTGATGTGGAAGTTAGAGAGGAGATGTCAGCTCAAGAGTAATTCTCACCATTTAATCGTGTTCATAACTGCGTTCACGGCCTTAGAGTGTAACATAAACTGAAATCCAATCAATAAGTTTGGTCTGTGGTAAACTAACTTAGTTGTCGTTTTTATCACTAGATACTTGATCGATGCTCAAAATCTGGTCAGTTATCGCCCATCCGGTATAGTGGTTATGGCACTGACTGCGGTGCCTTAGAGCCTAGGTTCGAATCCCGGAGAAGGCATGCATGTTTGTAAATATATAGTGCCTTCACAGCATGGGGATATTCTAAATAACCGTCGAGACGCAAGTCCACTCGTGAAGTTGATGGAAGGGGAAGAGAGGTGGGAGGCCCCTGACAACCCCCAGGGTGTAGTCCCTCAAAATTGGAGAGGAGCTGAGCAAACTCGCATTGTCATCTGCATGGTGCCCAAAGCTAAAAGGCTAATGACAGACTTAATAATGTAGCCCTTGATCCGATGAATTTCGTGGACCTTGATCTGACGTTACTGTCGAGCAGGTGGCATAAGTAATAATAACAAAATTATGAGAAGCATCGACAATAACCTTAGTGGTGTTTAACAGTGCGACTTTAATAAACACTCCCTCGTGTATCTTAGTGAGCGCGACTTTTCCACTTAGGTACGCTAGTTGTGTGCCTAGAGCACAAAAGATTTAGGGTTGCAAAGAATTGGAGGATGAAAAAAGAGAAGAAATTAAAACAGTGAACGTTCCACACATCGCTTAATTAGTCATGGAAAAACATTACTGGCCAGAAAATAAAGACTGAAAGGATAGAAAAAGAAAAGCTTAACAGTTTGAGGTTGATATGCGCTCAAAGTGATATTACAATGCAAATTGATAACACTGATGTCATAACTGATTTTGCAATGATCAAAGCTTGAAGAATACAAGTACAGTAAGACCCCGCTTAACGCTGTCTCGTTTAGCTCTGTTTCGATTTAACGCTCTTTATTTTTAATCGTGGGATTCCCCGAAATTGCACATTGCGTTAGGCTTCCCGATATCCGAAGCAGTTTATCTGTATTTCCTCTTTCCTATGGTGTTATACGAACGTACTTTTGTTGACGTTATTGTAAGTATAAATTTAGGTACTTCAACGATTTCTATAGTGACAAATATTAGTATTTTTAGTTTTTACCATGGGTTATAATAAAAACCACGAAAATACAACTACAAGAAAAAAGCGTTTCACTCTCTCTCTACTACTACTCTCTCTCTCTCTACTCTACTACTAGAAACTAAAATGCAAGTGTGATCAGAAGATTAGATACTGGAGAGTGTCCATTGGTGCTGCATTGAATTTGGCAAACTCAACAATAAGGACCATTCTTAAGAATAAAGAAAAAAATACTGCTATCGGTAACTGCAACTACGACAAGCTCTGGAACTAGAATTACCCGTTCTAGAAATATTACAATATATGAAATGTATAATAGACATTTTATATGGATTGAGGACAAAATTGATCCCAATATGCCTTTAAGTCAGTCTACCTTCTTGATAAAAAAGACAGAAAATTGGAAATTCAGAAGAGACTGAATGTTCTGAAATGTGTAAGCATACTGATTTAGAATTTTATTTATTTTTATATGTATATTCATTTATTCTGTTTCTATATTTGTAAGAAATATATTTTTGTTTTATTGTTATAACAAACATAAATAATAAATTTAATGGCAAAATAACTGAAAATTTTTCCATCCATCTTCCCCTAACCTCATTATTTACATGATGAGTAACTTCGTTTAACGCTGTTTCATATTACGCTCTACTTTAATGGAACGTATACCCCGCGCTAAGCGGGGTCTTACTGTACAATGACAGTGACTCTACAAAGAATAAGGATGGATAAATATAAAAAAAAATAGTAAAGCGATGAACACACACACACAAGATGATAATTAGCAAGTTGAAAACTGTTCATATCATAGCATATACTCTGTACTGTAATTGTAAGCAATTTTATTAATTTACTGTACTAATTTACAAGAGGGTTGTTGGTCCATAATGCCGTAAGGTATGAAAGCGAGTTGCCAAACCATGCCACTATCATTTCCTTACGGCTGCTCGTTGCCAGCGCAGTGCACGAATGGTCCATATGAGATGGATACTGGATAGACTCTCCAAAGAGTAAAAACAAAGAAAGGGAAAAGAGTAAGAGAGTTGAGGGAAAATTACTCTAGAACTAAAACTGGCAAGGTAAGAACTAAAGAAGGGAGCTGCTGTGGAAATAGTGGAAGGAAAGGGCATTGTTGCTGTTACCAATGTCACCTAATTGGCAAAGGCCAGATCAAGGCCCACGAAATTTATCATGGCAAAGGGCTAAGTGACACCTGTTGTTAGCCGTAGCTTTGAGCACCATACAGGTGACAGAAGGATTTAGCTCGGTTTCACCGTAATTTTGTAGGATAACACTCTAGGGGGCAGGGGTCTCCCTTCTCTCTTCCCCTTCCATTCACCTCACGATAGGACTTGCGGCTCGGCGGCTATTTAAAGTATCCCCATGCCGCGAAAGCACTATGCATATACAAACATCCATGTCTTCTCCGGGATACGAGCCCAGACACTACGGCACAGTAATTAGCATCACTAACCCCTATACATGATGGGCGATAGGGAAGGGCGTAAAAATTTGAAGTGCTTAGGGCATCGGGGAAGCTAAAATCAACCCTGATCTTTATAAATCATGATTAATAAATAATCAACCTTTTAAAAACTAGTTTAAAAAAAAATTAGTCAAATCTTTATATTCTGCATACTAATTAAATTTCTTTTTAGCTTTTAAAACATGTGTGGCCAACCTTTTCAGAAAGAGGGGCACTTTTTCAGATAAAAAAGTAATTACGAGTGCCTCTTCCAACTTTTCAAACAATTGAAAAGGTTACAAAATGTTACTTGTATGCTTAATATGTAATTTTTCCTCTTTCCGCAAAGAGCACATCTTTCATGCAAGTCCAAGTTGTGGAGATTTAAAAATAATATAATAAATGAAACCAAAGTACAAACTTAAAAATTATCATTAATCAGTTCAGCTAATTTTGAACAATATTTTGATTTTGTTATGCTCATAGTAGGAAGGATTTGTTCGTAAACGTATGTTGATTCAAATCTACAACAATGCCTGACAGTCAAGTCGTGTAAATTTAAAAGAAATTGCTCATTAGTAAGAATTGTCAGATTTCAATATAATTCTCTATATACTTTCTCTAGTGTAGTATGGCACTGTAGACAATTTCGGTTTGGATTTCAGGTGGTTAACAAATAACATTTTTCACAGAAATTGAAAACGGATTTGTTAAAAGATATTTTTTTTATCTTGGAAAATCATCAAACCTAGCATTGAAAGAATCCTACAAAAATGGTTGCTAAATTTTTAAATCTGTCACAGCTCTGTTCACTATTAACTTTGATCGATAGTTACTGCATTAATGTGAAATATGCTGATTTTCATCCTCCAAAATTAATACAAAAGAAAAAAAAAAGCAAAAGTTCGTCCACAAGAGAAGGTATATGACTAACTAGGGTAGGAAAAATACAATCCTTTCTCTGTAATCTTAAATTTAAACTATTTTAATATCCCGTATTATCGGTAAGAAACCTAAATCACATAGCCTGTCTTCATTCTAGAATAACAAAAACTCACTGGGTAGTTCAGTGCTTTTTTCCACATATTTCAAAATACGCACCTTCAAACAGTAAAATCTCGCGAGTGGAAAACGCTTTGGTACATCAACTCAAACAACAATTCAAGTGCATATTTTACACGATAAATTTCTACTGTAACACATTTAAAATAGATTTTGGGGGGTTGTCTTAGACAACCGCATTACAATAAAATGGTTAAAAAAATTGCTATTTATTATCTTTTTAAATTATTGAAAAACTTTTTTATTAAGTTTTCGCATGCCAATTTTGCAACACAGCTGCGTCACACTGTGGCACGGGTTGACCAACCCCGTCATAGATGATGATAAATACAATGAAACTAAAAGTTCTATAACAAGTAGTAAAAGTAATTAATATATATTTATAAAAATAATATTGATTCGTGTTCTATTTACTTAATGTTTACTATAAATAAAATGCGCAATTTCTTTTTAACATACTTTGTCTAAAAATACTCTGTTTTACAAGTATTTTATCACTGTTTTATATCTTAAATAACTTGAGGGCTGTTTAAGCATACGTATAAAGAGAGGAGGTTGAGTAATATATCGATCATCAAACGTTGAAACGAGAGGTAGGTGGTAAACATCCTCTTTTAAAGGGATGATAGTCAAATTTTTGCACGAATAGGTGTATTGATGTGTAAAACGGCTTGAGAATCTATGATTTAGATTATTACTTTTATATCGACTATACTAAAGAAAATTCATACGCAAGGATACCAAAATAAGTTGAAGAGAAAAGATTTATTACTCATCTCATGGCCCCACAGTGCATTGGGACGCGTTATATGCTTGACAACATTTTATGTCACTTCTTTTCTGAATTTACACCATATCGTAAAAGACGAGAATTTCTCAAAAGTTGTTTTATATATCTCAAGAAAGTTCGAGATGGTTGTCTCGTAGAATGTTGCGAGAAATATCAGTTTCCTACGTCGTTACATTTTATTGGTTCTTAAATGATACATTTTGGGACAGAAATTTTGCAATCCGGTTGTTTGCTAAAAAGCTTTGATTTTAAATACGATTTATTAACCCGGGAGAAGACGCGCACTTGGAATATACATTAGTGGTTGCGCGGGGTGATGGAGTCCCCCAAAACCTTTTATTTTGTAATTATTTTTACTGTACACGATACAGATCGCAATTTCAGTCAATACTTTTATTAAGATAAAATATACTTTCCTACTTCTTAAAGATATTTCATTTATTTTTTAATAATTTGAGAAAAACTCCAATCAAATTGAACTAAAATATTTCAAATGTGCGTGACTTTAATAAAGGACACGAATCACACACACAGACGCTTTTTGCTAACATTATCCAGGAATTATATTTGCAGGCAAAATTATTATATTTTGTTTAAGTTATTGTAATTTTATTCGCCATAGATAATCGACCAAAAGGGTGTTGAACTTTTTCTTGCTTGTTTCTTTTTTATTGGGAGCCATGTGTCTTGTGGTACATTTATGGTTTTATATCTTTTTTGATGAAATTCTTTAGATAGCATTTGAAAATCTTCCTTTCGACTCAAACATTTCATGTTAATTATTTTTCTCAAATTTACTTTTTCTATCATGATTAATATTCATTATTTCATCTGATCCTTCCCTTGCTAAATCAATTCATTTTCCCGAAGTTTCAACTTCATCGTATAGTGATCGTAGATGTTGTATATTTTTTGGATTCTGTTCATTTTCATTTATAAACCATAATGAATCTTACTACATTGCAATCAAAAATACTAAGTCGTTCATCGCGGGAAAATGCAGCCTGTTGATAGAAATTATTTTCGAACTAAAGTGATTCCGCGGGGAACTTAATCACCCCAAGTACCTAAGGATTGTGAAAATAGTTTTCCACTCACAAAAAAGAGGAAGATATGTGACAAATAACTTTTAGTTCCCGTGAAGACTGTCTTGAAGGAGGATACTGACAGGTCATTGAAAACAAACAGTTTTCGCAGAATTAAAGATTTTGTGGGGCTGGGGTGACTCCGTGCACCACGTGACCACTCCCGAGTTAATAAAAATATCTGTCATCGATAGCCCATGCTTCCTTGAAATGTTATGATTTCAAATAATCAGCGGGCGAAATACATGGTCTGCGGAATTAATTCACGTGTTCTCCATTGAATTCAAAACTTATATTGGTCTTGTACTCATAATTCTATTTATAAACTTTAAATAAAAGTTTAAAATGTTATTATTGGGTACAGCTGCTCAAATATTAAAATTTTTCAAAATTTTTTTATTGTCTAACAATGACTTCACATAAATATCTGAACTGATTGGCTGGAAACGTGATTGCAATTTTAATGTGACTATGACGTAAAATGAATTTAGCCCAGTGTTTCTCAAATTGTGGGGCGCGACACCCTGGGGGGCGCGATAAACGTACAAGGGAGGCGCAAGCATGTCGAAAATAAAAGATTAAAAAAAATATTTACTGGAATAAAGTAAAACAAAATGCTTTCTGACATAATAAAAAAATGCACATTTACACTGATATAATTTATATATCTGCGATATTACGTCATAAAAAATTAAAGCTTCTACTTCTATTAGGGTTTCTTTTCAAACCAAAATGAGAAAAAACAAAACTCAGACCCATAATCGAAAAAAAATATTAGGAAGATAAAAAATTCATCACTGTAATATTACTGTCATCAGCTGTAGGCAGCAGAATGTAGTTGCTGCGGTTTGACCTTCGAACTTACTTGTACGATTAGTTAGTCCTGGCTCTTATGTATTTGTTTTTTCATTTAGGAAAGTTGCAAATAAACTATTTCTGCTGCGATTTTTTCCTTGTAAAATATTTTTATGATTTTTGGAAAAGCACAGAGAGCTCTTTGAAGGATTACTTGGCCAAGATTTATTTCTATTAGTTATTCCCAAACATATAAAAAAGCATAATGAAAAACGTTTTACATAATTTTTTTTGAACATCCATATTGTAAAAAATACTCTTATATTCCGGAGCTGTCACGCCGAGCACAGAGTGCACGAAATCGGTAATTCTGGCAACACTGTTTAATTGTTACCAATGGCTCTGACACTATCCTCCTGTTTGACAGTCTTAACGTGTGAACTAAAATATATTTGTCACATATCTCCCTCTTTTTTGGGAGTGACAAACGGTTTTTTACAATCTTTAGGTACTTGTTTTGACTGAGTTCCCGGTGTGATAACTTTTTTTCCGAAATATTTTCTGTGTTCTTGAAAGTAGGTGAGTATATTTTCTCTTAATTAAATTATTCACTGGAATTTTAAGATTTTTATTGTGTACTATAAAAATAATTATAAAAAAGAGATTGGGGTGACTCAATAACCCCACTCGACCATTAGTATCGAGTGCGTGCCTGCTCCAGGGTTAAAACACGTTGAAGTCTTTTCACTTAAAATATTAAAAATAATACAATTGTTTTTCATCGGAATTTTATATTATTGTTCATTATTTAACATCAATCCTAAATGCTAATTCTGTGAGCCTTAAAATTACAGTTCGCTTAAAACTAATTATAATTTGAGCAATGATTTTAAAAAAAATCATTTTACATTTTTGTAAACATTGTTGCGCACTTGGCTTTACTCTCCTTAAAATTCAGAGATTATATCAATATTGTTTTATTTTCTTATAAATGAACTCGTGCAAATAGCGGGTACTTCAGCCGGTATACTTTTAATGTATCTGTGCTGCACAGAGTATTTTATAACTAATTAATTAATGCTAAATTAAGAACAAGTTTAATAAGTATTAGCGACTTCCATGGGCTAGTCTTGCAGAGCAAATTTTCAAAGGAATGCTTATGATTAGAAATTGACCCACCGAGTTCTTTCTAAAAAAAGCTGATATCTATATTTTGTCTTCTAAGCAGCCACCGCATTTTGCAATATGTTACAATTTAAAAATTAGAGAAAGGAAAAATAACATAATAATTATCCTATTACTTAATATATTTTTTTGCCTAAAAGCAACATATACAAAATTTAATACTTATGTCATGAATTTGTACGGTATATAATTAAGATTATTGCTTTAGCGTAAAAAAATTCATTATTATTGCATTCAGTACATTGTTAATGTATATGGGGGGGGCGCGATAAAAATTGTGATTGAAAAGGGGGCGCCACTATTGAAAGTTTGAGAAGCACTGATTTAGCCCGTCCATAATAATAATAATATCTTGCATTTCTTGTAAACTTTAAAACTGAATTTACTCATTAGAAATATTTTAAGAAAAGTTATAAATTGGAATGAAAAGGAATTACC
Source organism: Trichonephila clavipes (assembly GCA_019973935.1). NCBI lineage: Eukaryota > Metazoa > Arthropoda > Arachnida > Araneae > Nephilidae > Trichonephila > Trichonephila clavipes. The sequence goes on from BMAU01009311.1 coordinate 1,719,569, forward strand.
TTTTATTTTATGCGCTTGTTGACTTTTCCTACAGGTTTTAAAGTTTCAGTTTATTTTTTTTTAAAAACAAATTTTAATATACTATTTTTATTATAAAGCCCTTTTTTATTATTTATATTGGGCGTAGGTATTTGTCACACACAATCTTTCGGTCCACAATATCGAATAATAAATTACATTGAAAATTCTATTCTACTGTAAGATTCCTTTGTGGAAAGCGCACCTGTGTGACATAATGTTTCTAACTCTATTGATTCGGTAAAATTAAAATCCTAGGTACAGTTTCGCATCACCAGAGCTCAAGTGCTTCCCTCTGGGGAGGAAACTGGGCGTCAAAATTACTTGGGGCTATTGGTATCATCACCATAGGATGCCGCACTATAAATATGTACCAGTTCTCGGGGAATATACCAGGTCTGTAATGATAAAACACGAATCCGCAGCCCCATTAGAAATGAAAAAAGTCAGGTTCATCATTTGTACTCACACTACATACAGGGCAGTTACAATCGTCCTATGGAGTGAAATTTGGTATTGCAAGTATCAAATCACAGTGTAAATCATTATAATTGTGGCCACGATAGCCTAGTGCTCAAGGTAATGGACTCGTGACTGGCATGCCATACATTTGAACCTGAAGCACTGAAGATCCGTCGTGTAGAGCAGTGTTCCGCAACCTTTTTATTACCGCGGACCGGCCAACGTTTGTTAATTTTACCACGGCCCGCTGAGGTGAAAACGTTGATTGTTTATATTTTAGACCAGGCATGCCCAATCCGCGGCCCATTTGGAGAATTTTTGCGGCCCAAATGAAGTTTCTGTCTATATTATTTTAGACAGACGGTTGAATCGAAAATATCGTGTTTTGACCCACCCCCACCTCTCCCCGTGCAGTTTTTACCGAAATAATTTTTTTCCTTCATTTGACTTCCAAGCAATTGTAATAATAGGTGTTGATGGATGAAGGAAATCAGATGAGCTTGGGTTTGTTATTCCTCTTTCAACGAGAACTTCGTTGAGTGTGAGTAGTGTATTTAGTTCTATTTGTCAGAGAAATAATCTATGTCTATATTTTTAAGTTCAGATTAGTAGTCTTTTTCTTGTTTAATTTGGCAATGAAAGAATCCAATGATGGGTTTAATGAGTTGCCTCAGGACTGTCAGGCCAGCTAGTAGAAATGTAAGATAATTACGGCAGCAGAATAAAAATGTTTAATATTTTAACCTTCTGAAATTATGTAACTTTTTCATTTTATGATATATATTTAATCACGGTGCAATAATTAATATCATACAATATGAAACTAAACATTTGGCTATTGGGCAGAAAAAAAACTTATGTTGTCAAACAGTGTAATAATTACAATGCTGTTCTTCTTTGCTTTATTGCCTTTCTGCATTTGAAATGAAAAGTTTTGAAAATCTAAATCAATTTTATGCAAACATACTGTAACACAAGTATAAAATGTGAAGATGTTACGCACATAGTTGTTATATTACGTAACCTCAGATGGCACATAAATCTACTGTAGATAAGTACCTTGTAGGTTAAGAGATATTCTTCCACCAACAAGTGCAATCGGTCGACTTTCAACTTTGTTGTGATTGTGATCCAGTAAAAGGTAAACTTGGTGTTTTTTGATCATATCAATAATTGAATGTTGATCATATCATATTTTGAATGCTGTACGATAGTCAAATATTTTGAATATTTTTTTTTTATTTTGATATGTGCTTCCCACCTCAGTTTAGTAAATTTTTATGTGGCCCACCAACCAATTTGGGTTGGTCACCCCTGTTTTAGACTGTTTTGATTTAATAATTTTAATTCAATTGTATTTAATCATGACATTAGAATAAAATATAGCTACACCAAAAAATGAATATAGTGATTTAACAAGGAATATAAAAAGATTTTCATAAAAAGTAGCTCGAATTCAAGAAAAACATGCCACAGTAAATAATTTAATGTTTCTTGTGCGGCCCGGTACCGGTCCGTGGACCAGAGGTTGCGGAACACTGGTGTAGGGGAGCTGATGCACGTTAAATAAGTCGGGTCTCAAACATCCTGCCGTTGGTGTGATGTGGAAGTTAGGAGATGATCGTGCCAACTCAGGTGCCGTCCTCGTCACTTGACCATGGTTTAAAATTACGAGGTCCGTCACCAAAAGCCCTTGTGTAGCTGAATGAGGTAACGTTAATATTTATTCACCACTTGCATTAAAACTATATTGAATATCACTGAAAAATTATCTTAGAAAAGTATAATTGCACATTTAATTACAGTAAGGGTTTTATATATATTTCTCACTCTCTTTTTTTAAATTACCTATAACGTTCAGAATAAAAAAAATAATATCTTCTCAGAATCACAGTGAACATTTATTATTGCTTCAAATGTTTATATAAAGTGAGCAGGTTAAAATTCCTAAATAACTTATTACTTTTTATTTTCGTATATTTCCGTGTTTAAATTGAAAATTTCGGGAGCTCTTTTAAAGTTAAGGTAAAGAGCTCATCTTATATACGGATCTGATAATCTCGGAAAAACCGCAGTGAACAAAAAAATGGTTTTTTTAACGTTTTGCGTTTGTCACACGTGCGATATATTTTAATTTTGGGGGTATTTTTAATGAAAATTTTACTTTAAAAGAAAATAAAATTAGCACAGATAGAGTGTGCAAAATAACAAATAATTGGAAAATAATTTTGGCTTCAAATAGGATTACCAGAAATTAATCCATCGTCGTTTGCACCTGTAGTTTTAATTTATCGCAGTCTGATTGAAAAATATTTCACCCGTTTGGCAACACATTTACTCTCATGGCGATATGTTTAAAAAGTACAGGATTTTTTTTAATATACAGGTTTCGAATTTTGGGTAAATTTCTGAAGAAAAAACGCGAACTCTCGGCTTACAGGATGCCGGCTTATATTCGGAAATATACATTATGCTCATCCATTTTAAAAATAAACAAGCATAAACTGTTCGAAATTAGGCTTCATGAAATTTGTTTATTAAAAATAATCTATATTCTTTGCAAATTTTAATGGCTGATAAACCGTTCAATTTTTTAATTAAAGGGGGTTCACCAATTTAAAGTTCTGTTTTTAAGCAGTCTTACGGATTTTTTTTTTGACTACCAGTAAAAAGACAGAACTTATTCTTATCCCACATGTTTCTTTTTCAATTCCTACTTTCCACTCTCTATATTTATTTATCTTGGTGGAATTTTCAATCATTAATAAGATACATTTTAAAGCACTCAATTAAGCTGAAATTTTATACACATGATTATTTTAGATGATAATAGAATAATTTAATTATAAATAATAAAAGTGAATTGATAACTAATTATTTAAAGACTTACAAATACAGCCACGTTCACATCATTTTTGGTGGCTTGTGTCAAAACTTGAAAAGGTTTTTTCTCACATTTTAAAGCGCTCGTTTGTCCTGAAATTTTATACACACGATTGTTTTGGATGACAGTACGATACTTTAAATGTTGTGATTCTGTCATATATACATAGTTATATTAATTGTAACTGTTTATTGAAAAGTGGCTAAAATAAAATTTTTCTTAGTTGATCTAGTAGCAATTGTGTGACTTATTTTTTTCATATTTCTTGTGTAAGTTAATATGAAACAAGTAATAGAAAAAAAACTAAGTCTACAAGTTCACGTTGAGTTTCCACTGGCTTAATATTCCTTATGTTGAACATGTAAAATTAAAAAAAAAACTGTCAATCCCTACTTAGATCGTATATTGGTCGTTAGATCAATACTACGCATTGTCATCCAAAACCATCATGTGTATAAATTTTCAGTTCAACTGAATGCTTTAAAACGTGAGAAAAAAAACCTTTTCAAGTTTTGACACAAGTCGCCAAAAGGGTCGCTAAGTCGTAAAAAATGTGGAAGTGGCTGTATTTGTAATTCTTTGAATAATTAATTTTAATCAATTAATGTTTATTAGAAATAATTAAATTATTCTATTGTCATCCAAAATAATCATGTACATAAAATTTCAGCTCAATCGAGCGCTTTAAAATGTATTTTATTAGCTATTGAAAATTCCACTAAGATAATTAAATAAAAAAAATAGAGAGTGTGAGCTAATAGTAGTAATTGAATGAAATTTAGAAAGAGTTCCCACGGGAGTAAAATAGTTTCCACGAATCCTTATACAAATTTAGAACTCATAAAAGTCGTTATTGTGATTGCAAATTTTTGCTTATATCCTTGCACGAAAGGAAATCTAAAAGTACCAAAATTGTGTGTATTTTTACGTAAGAAATAATAGTTATATATTATAGTGACAAATATTTAAGTTCTAAAATAAACATTAAAACATTTTAAACATTTAAATTTTTAAAAAATCTCCGACTTTCTAGTAAATGATAATTTTCTGAATCTACATATACATACATACATGTACTTGGATTTCGCCATAGACTATCTTAGCAGTTAAACTAAGAAGATACAACAATAAATTTTTTAAGAATGTTTGCCACTCGGGACTGAATGGTGACTCTTGCTTTTTAAACAAAAAAAACTTTGATTTAGCGTTAAAAGATTTAGACAAATGAGAGCAGCTTCGCGTGCGGCTAGAACCTCTCCTAGCAAGAGACAGTACAGCAACTAAATATTCCACACATATTATACTACACAAAACTTAAAAACAAACAAACCGTTGCCATCGAGGAAAGACTAAATACAGTCGATGGCGGTGGTAGCACGAACGAAAATAAAACTATCTATTTTACAGAAAATACATAAAAAATAGAAATTGTAAATAATACTAAGAATTGAATAGAAATTTACAAAAACAAACAAAACGTTGCCATCGCGGAAAGGCTCAATACAGTCGATGGCGTTGGTAAGAACCATGGGAGTACAATTATTTATCTTACAGAAAATATATATAAAATGGAAATTAAATATAACACATAAATGAACATACACAAATCGCATTAATAATAACAGTTTGCATAATAATAAAATACAGAATAATAAATATAGTTTAAATAATAATAAATATACAGAATAATAATAAATACAATTTGAATAATAATACAATTCCATCCAAACAAGGAAAGATGAAACCCGTTGTTTTTCCTCACTGTATTTTTAAAAGATATGCCTGTTCACTTGATTTTTTGAAATTGTAATCATTGAATCAATATAATATATTATGTCATTACAACATAATACTTTGTCAACTTTTATTTTTTATAACCTGATCAAGTTCGTATTAAGGATCAGTGCCATTTACACTGTTTATGTATCTATGCAACATATCGAGGGTCCTTTTTTATGTATGTTATTTACCAACCTCGAGGTACCAGAGTCCTCTTTACTTTCCATGTCATTTACTGCCTGGTAAATACAGTTGACGACCCCGCAGGAGTCTGTGGTAAAATTTTTCTACTTTCGATCCATCTCCTTGTCACTTCATTCTTTATTTATATTTAGCGTTTTCTATCAATGGTAGATCCATGTTTCTTCATAAATTATTTAGATAGATGTGGCCCTTGCACCTGCTTATTGACAATACAATATACGAAATATAGTTTAATGCAACAACTTTGACCTGGAAGCGGTCTAGGCGCAGATTCCCCCTCCCCGGATCACGAAATCTTTCACTCCGCAAACTTTTTATTTGTTACCAATGGCTTTATCAAGAACCTCCTATATGACAGTCCTCGTAGGAATTAAAATGTATTTGTCACATCTCCCTTTTTTTGGGGGGGAGGGGGATAACATTTTCACTATATTTTGGTATTTAGGAGGAATGAGTTCCCTGCACTATCACATTTATTCCAAAATAATTTCTGTAAAAAGGCTACTATTTCCTCTCGTGAATGAGTTAGTGGTTTTGATAGCTGTGTTGTATGACTCGTTATGGTTTATAAAAATAAATAAACGGAATATAAAAGAAATAAATGGACACATGCAATTCCTTTTGGATAAAACTAAAGTTGATAAAGCAAGGAAAAAATGTGATGAGAAATAATGGATATTAATCATGATAGCGACAGTAAATTTCAGAAAAGCGATGAACATGAAGCGTTTGAGTTGAAAGGAAAATTTTCAAGTGCTACTCAAAGAACTCCATTAAAAAATATGAAGCCATCAATGTACCACAGGACACACTTCACCCTATTAAAAAAGCACAAGCAAGAGAAACTTCACCATGCTATTTGTCGATCCTCAAAGGACAATAAAACTACAATAATTTGAACAAAATATCAGAGTTTTTGCCTCCAAATATCATTCCTGTAATGTTGATAAAAATGTGTCTGTGTTCTTCACTAAAGTAGCACACATTTAAAACATTTTAGTTATAGTTTTATTGGTTTTTTTCTCAAATTATCAAAAAATAAAGAGTCCTTAAAGGTTGGCAAGTATACTTTGTCTTAGTCAAATTCCCTGGAATTACCCTTTTTATCTTGTAAAGGGTGTTTTTTTAGAGGTATAGAACTTTAAATTGCAATAAAACAACGATGTATTATTCGATTGACATGAATTTTTTTTATTCGAAAGATAATCTTGTGGCATTACATTTTAAATATGATCAAGCAAGGCGTAAATTCGTCGAATGGGCCCAAAACGAGATCGCCGTTGTTCCCAATTTTCATAAGCGAATTTTGTTTAGCGATGAAACGCACTTCTGGTTGAATCGCTACGTCAACAAACAAAACTGCCGCATTTGGAGTGAAGCTAATCCACAAGTGTATGTCGAAACACCGTTACATCTAGAAAAACTGTTTGGTGCGCTTTATGGGCTGGTGGAATCATTGGTCCGTACTTCTTCAAAAACGATGAAGGCCACAATGTTACAGTCAATAGTGATCGGTATAGAGCCATGATTACTAACTTTTTCATTCCTGAATTGAATAATCATGATGTCCAGGAGCTGTGGTTCCAACAAGACGGCGCAACATGTCACACAGCCCGTGCCACAATCGATTTATTGAAAGACGTTGGGTGACCGCGTAATTTCACGTTTTGGACCTGTGAATTGGCCTCCAAGATCTTGTGATTTAACAACGCTAGACTATTTTCTGTGGGGCTATGTAAAGCCATTGGTCTATGCGGATAAGCCACAAACGCTTGACCATTTGGAAGACAACATTTGCCGTGTTATTGCCGATATACGGCCACAAATGTTGGAAAATTCATCGAAAATTGGACGTCCAGATTGGACAACATCCGAGCCAGCCGTGGCAGTCCTATGCCAGAAATCATATTTAAAATGTAATGCCACAAGATTATCTTTCGAATAAAAAAAAACTAATGTCAATCGAATAATACATCGTTGTTTTATTGCAATTTAAAGTTCTATACCTCTAAAAAAACACCCTTTAGAATAAAAATAATTATAAAAAAATAGGATTTTGGGAGACTCTGTCACCCCGAGTGACCATTAACGTTTGTATCGTAAATATATTTTTTATTAATATTCCATATAAAAGGTTATGTGTGTGTGGTGTTGTTTATTGCTTCAAATTCGTGTATGAGTAAGTATGTTTGAACCATAAGTTATGCTTACAGAGTCTCAAAACTTAATCTTCGATGCTGATTTTCTAAGTTTCTTTTCTGTTTTTTTTTTTTTTTTTTTTTTTGTAAAGACATTTAGTTATTTAACTTCTTCAATATTAAAATATACCTTTCAAACAACTCATAAAATCTTTTTAGTGTCTATTTTTCTTTATTTATTGAATGTCTTGCGTTGGAGATGTGTGTTTATCTTATTAGAAATATGAGTTAATTTATTCGCTTACTTGCCAACGTTATTGTCTTCTTTTTTATCAGTTGTCCCGGGGCTTTGCGCTTTTAAATATTCGTGTAACAATCAATGACTGTAATACCATTTTTTGGTATTGTTTCATGCTAGCCTTTTTTAAGAAAACAACCTGATATTTATGCTAAAAATCATATTACGCATTTTCACAATGTGCATCGGTAGACTGTGATAAAATACTTTTTGAAAACGTTGTAAAGCTTAAAGTTCGACATATGTACATTATCTCAATGCGTACTATTGAAGAAGAATATCAATATACATAGATTTGACATAAGTTTTATACTTCTGTGAATACATTATTGATAACCAAAATAAGTTTCTATATAAATAAAAGGAATATTAGTTAAATGACTGAAAATCTCTGAAAAATATGGTATTTATTAGGGTGGATTATTGGATGTATGGACAGAAAAAAATTATTATTAATCGGGACCTACCTTTGTGGAAAACATGTTTTTAGGCATGGAAATTAGGAAAAAAAATAATTAAAAAATCATTTAAATTTTTTTTTAGTTTTCCCACAATTTGGAAATTTTGAATTTTCGGAAAAAAATGGCTAAAGTCTTAATTTTGTGTAGATAAATTTAGACTCTCAAAATAATATTTTTTTTTCAATTCCTACTATTAGCTCACACTCCCTATACATTTATTTATTTACCTTGGTGGAATTTTCAATCGTTAATAAAATACATTTTAAAGCGCTCAATTGAGCTGCAATTATATGTACATGATTATTTTGGATGACAATACAATAATTTAATTATAATGCATAAAAATGATTAAATAATTATTCAAAGAATTACAAATACACCCACGTTGGCATCATTTTTGGCGATTTAGCGACCATTTCTGCAAATAGTGCCAAAACTGGAAAAGGTTTTTTTCTTTCGTTTTAAAGCATTCAGATAAGCTGAAATTTTATGTACACGATTGTTTTGGATGACAATACGATACTTTAATGATAACTAATAAAAATTAATTACCACTTAATGTTGTGATTTTGTCATGTATATACATATTTATATTAATTGTAACTGTATAATAAAAAGTAGCTAAAATAAAATTTTTGTGTGTTAAACTTAGTAGGAATTGACTTAATTTTTTTTTATGTTACTTGTGTTAATGATATAAATAACCAAAAACTGTTATGTTCCTTAACGAGTTTTCAGTAGCCAGTAATACAATGTACATTGCAACATTTCATAGCCTCAGTTTTTTCTCCCCATACCATCGTTTCAATCCGTCTTCTACTTTATGATGCACTGATATTTCAACAGAAGAAACTTTTAAAAAGGTTTTAATTGAAAAAATCCGTTAAGTACACCCAATGTTTTCCATAACTATTTAGAAAGTGTCCTCTGAACACAATAAATATTAAAAAGTACTAAAAAAACCTCAGAATTTTCTTTAATAAAAACTGCTTTTATTTTCAACCCGTAAAACCCTCAATTACTTAATCTTCATTCCCTTTGTGGCAATGCTAAACGTGAAAATTGACTTATTAATTTTATTTTTTTCCTTTCATCTATATACCAGAGAATATCTTTTTCGCTGGGTACGTTTTGAAATTCTGCAAAGAAACAAAGTTCGACCCCCCCTGTTGTATGTTCTTGTTATGCATATAAATGTGCATTATATTATAAATGTGCATTATCCAAATATATATATATATATATATATATATATATATATATATATATATATATATATATATATATATATATATATATATATATATAGATGTTTGTATATATGACCTCGCTTCACTCAAATTTCGCCCAACCAATCTCTATGAAATTTGGCATGTATATGTATATTTTGTGGAGAAGGAGTTTGTGCTATCCTCTTTGTTGGAGAAGCAACAGACTATCAACTTCTGACTAGCAACATACTTTAATAAATTACCAAAGTGCCAACAGTGTCACCAAAAATGATGGCAACTTGGCTCTATCGCCAACATTTCGCTATGTTTCCGTTGAATCGCCATTATAAAGTAAGGAACGACGTTACTTGTGAATATTGCAATTTTAACATACAATAAATAAATATTAACGTATTTAAACATCCAGATATAAATTATTTACACTGTTTTAAGCACTCATTACACAAAATTTATAACAATATGTTACTTTCGCTGTGCAGCGATCAGCTTAGGAAGGTGTTTTCAAACTTCGACCCACAAGGAAGTTACGGGGGAGTTATAAATAATAAAACAAATCCCTTTTATCAGCTATTAGACCTACATATTCAAAATTTAACAAATATTATTTTTCTGTTCAGCTGAGATATTCAAAAGACTTTTTTTTATTTATAATTCACGTAAAGTTAACTCAATAAAAACTTCTATATCCTTCAATCTGTATTGTTTAATTTTTCAATTCACCCAGGCGAAGAACGGGTATACCAGCAAGTATTATATAAATGTAATTCTGTATTGCTTTACGTCCACTTCCATTGCATGCATTTGTAGAATGTTAGACCAACCCTTACACGCGCGTCCTAGTGCATCCCTTTCTATCCAGAAGACCCACTCCCCGAAGACTCCCCGATGTAGGGGTAAGATAGGGGCTGCCAGTGACCGAAGATTTTCATATAAGGGTAAATGGTTTTACGTATATCCGCCTTCAGAGCCGGCTGGCATGGCCCCAATCAATAGATGGCCCCTTTCCAAGTTGGCAGAAGGCCCTACCCGTCCCAGCACGCTTCGCCTCTAGTTCTGTAATGCTTTTTTTTTCTTCTTTTCTTTTCTTTCTTTCTCATACACAAATATTTTATGCAATCCACCGCCCCAACTACAGAGTCCGTTTCCAATTATGGATTACGACCAAAAAGAAGCTTTTACAATGGTCTCTTTGCAGGGAATGTAACGCATTTGGGGTACTGATAGGGATGGGTAACTTATACGGGATTCGTACCCAAGATTTGTATTTTGAAGTTTTATTTAATTCGTGGGGTTTTTTTAAGCAAATTCGGCCATGGATTTATTGGCAGTGTTGAAATTTTAAATTCTGAAAAATACAGCAGGACCTCTATATATCCAAGTCCCTAAATCCCGAAAAAAATTTCGTAAGATGGAAAATTCGTTATATAGAGGTTCATCTTGTAATATACTTTGTAAACCCCATAAAACAAATCTCCAATTCATGAACACCATATTTTATAAAAAAGTACTTATTCCTACCTTATTGTAAACTAATATTTATTTTTTATATATATCTCAGTCATCAAAAAAAAAAAAGGAAAGAAAGAAAAACTGCGAGGAAAGCAAGAAAAAAAGAATGTCGAGGAAGACACTGTATTTTCAACATTTAGAAAAAAAATTATATTAAAATTATTGAATTTTAGGGACATTTTCTAGTTTAAAGCATGGAAATAATTTTTAAAGGGACATGGTACGATTTAAGCAAAAAATTTTAATTTAAGGATTTTTACAATTTTTTTTTGGTTGCCTCCTATGTATGTATACCACGTTAAATAGATTTTAAGCTCAAAATTTCATAAAAAGCTAGACATGCAATTTTTTAAGGATAAAACTTAAAATTTGTGAAGTGATTTTAAAATGCTACTTCTCGCGTACAAAAATTTACGTATATGCATGAAATTTGATTTACAAGTACGTCAAACTAAGTATAATAAAAGTTAGTATGGGTTTTACGCTAACGTGATTGGTATTCATGCAATATTTCTTTTTATGAATGTTTATTGAAAATTCCTTAAGAAATGTATAAATTATGAGTTCAATTATTTTAAAAAAAATAAATATTGCTTTGATTAAAAAATGAATACCAACTTTTGTTACATGTTCTATTAGCAATAGGTAAAAAAAATCAAAGCATTAGGCGCAATAGAAAAAAAGCCTTAGTATTTTAAATGAAGACTAACTAGTTATTTTGTCTTTCCGAGATAAGTCAGTTTAAAGTTTTGATTTGCCATAGAGATGTGAATAAAAACGAACGTGAAAGCTATCATAATTCTGCTTTTTTTAAGTTTAGAACTTTCAAATTTTGTGAGGTAATAGAAAAGTATATATAAAATAATTTAGGCTAAAAAACGTAAATTTGATTTTTCGACCGATTTTGGTCAATTGAATCGTACTGTGTCCTCTTAACATACATTATTTTCTGGCTAGAAATTGATGTCTGATTTTTCAAGGACTAGTTCAAGTAAAGGGGTCACGAGACAATTCCATTGAGGGTGAAAGGGGATATATAAGATGTTTCTAGTGAACTAGACATTGGGGGTTAAAGGTTGCACGGATGAAACCACCATAATTCTATTGCTTTCGACGAGTTAGGCACCAAAGTGCAAGATTTATGATCACCATAAAATGTGTTAATAAAGAGAATAACTTGAAACGTCAAAAAATCTTCAAACATACGGAGGAAAAAAATTGAATCACAAGAGAAAAAGTACGTTATATAGAAAATGCACTTTGCTATTGGATGGTTATTTTACGAAGAAAATCGTTATATGTTTTTGGTTCCAGTGAAAAGTTTGCTACATAGAAAAATTCGCAATATAGAGGTTCGTAATATGAATATTCGACTGTATTTTAAAGTAATATTTTTATTTGCTTTGTAATTAACATATGTATGTCCCAATATCCAATGCAATTTGACAAATAACATAGTGGTTTTCTATTACTCATGCAGAAAATTTTCAATTTATTTTTTAATGTAAATTTCAAAAATACGTCGCATTTGAAGATATAAATTGTTACATTATGTTCACTATGCTATTCAAATCTTGGCGGGAATTTTTCCAAGGCATTATGTATGATTCTAAGACACAATAAATAGGTCAAAATGTTATTAAAATTTTATTCCTTACATAGATTTTTTTCTTTCTCAAAATCACTGAAATATGTGATAAAGTGTAGTATCGAAACTTAGAGGTTGAAGTGGCATTCATCCATTTTCTTCGTTTGATTTTAATTAGAAATGATGATATCTGTTTCGGGGTTATATATTTATGTAAATGTAATAACACATTAGCTTAAAACACTTATAAGCATGTCATTAAAATGTATATGCATAAATTTATTTTTAGCTACTTATTGTACTTGTATATTAAAATAGAGATCACGATTATATGGAGAAAAATATATCAATCATAATTTAATTAGGAGAAAAATAATTTATAAACAAGTAATATTAAAAGAAAAGTCAATCCCTACTTAGATCAACAAGGAAAAACTTTATTTTAGTTACTTTTTATTAAATTGTTACATTTAATATAAATATATATATATACATATGACAGAATTACACTATTAAGTGACCAAATAGAAAGCGATTTTCCTTGCAATTTTCCATTTTCCTTTTTATATAGGGTGTTGGACAATTTTTGTTTGTTTTTTACTGTTCATTCACATTCATAAATCACATTCTCAGAAATAGGCCATTCCAAGTAGGATTCGAGCCCCCGGCAATTGGATTAGAAGTCGCACGCGCTATCCATTGCACTAAAGGGACACAATAAGCGATTTTGCTTTTTATGTATGGTGCTGGACTATTTTTGTTTGTTGTTATTTATTGAAAGTGTGACTATAGTCTACTTCTACTGTGACTATCTCTGTTTCCGTGATCATAGGCGTTGAGGTGCTTGATCAGATGTTCCGGTCGGGTGGTCAGTTTGACGTGAAACTCTAAGTGTTTAGTTCCCAAGAAAGCTTGGTACTCATTTATCAATCCACTGAGGGGATGAAAGGCTGAGTCGGCCTTGCCCTCCCCTATCTGTGGCGTAGAAGCGCGAAACACTACCACTCGGCCTCTGGGCATTTTTCACTATCAGGAAAATAAAATTCTTGAAAATACAACCAAAAATATATGACAGTCTTTCTACAAAGACATCAATCACCTGCAGAGTTTTAGAAGATGAGTTCACAAGATCTCGGAATTAAAAAAGATATATATTGAGCATAAATTCAATTTGTGCTCTCCTACCTCATTACTGCTGATTTTGATGCAGCACTTACGGAACTGCAGCTTGAATTTATTGACTTTCAGACAGATCAGAGTGTGAGGAAGTGTTTTATACAATGACATAAATATTCACTTTTACAAATTTCTGTATGCTAAGAAATTTTCATGTATGAAGAAACTAGCTGGGAAATTGTTCTTTATATTTTAGTCAACATTTTGTGAGTAAAGCTTTTCTTGGATAGATTGAAGATGGCTGACATAATATTGCCCAGATTGTGACGAGAATTTAAAAAGCAATCTCAATCCTGGTTTTACAAAATGGGTGAAAAGTGTGACACTGTAGATTTGTCTCATAAAACTGATTCAAAAATTAAATGGGCTTGCATCTGTAGATAGTATGAAATTAGTACAAAAGATAAATTGAATAAACTACCACTATTTTATTTAAGTTATACAGGGTGTCCGGTCTTAAAGAATCCGAAAGGTATGGCTTATTATTACGGACCTACACATCAGAATGTAATAAACTGTTCAACTCTCCAAAATAGCTTGGGTATAGTCCGATCGGCCGCACGTGCGCGTATTATTCGGTAATCGCAGACGATAACTTTGTTACACTGACATCATTAGTAAAGATGTGAATGACACAGCAAAAGTTACAGTGCGTTCTTTGGTTAACGGAATTTAAATAAGTCACGCGTGTACAGTGACGTCTTCGAACAGAATGAAACGTCGTTACTAGCTTGCCTAATAGACTTATCAGAACTCCTACAAAATGAATCCCGCACGCGATCAATGGTGTCTTCTATCATGAAAACTTCCCGTCTCCTTTAAAGTTTATTCCCATTGATGGATAGCAGTAGCGCACACAAGCATTTTTCAAGGGGAGGGGGAGGTCCGGGGTCGAAAGTTCACCATTCTTGTATCATGCTCCTTTTGATTTTGTCGATTTTCGGGAACAAAACACAGTAAAAAACTAATTAATGAATAAAATAATTAGCATTAATTAATAAAATTAATCATTAATAACAAATACTTAATTAAATTTTACCTACTATATACTTAGAATAGTAATCAATTGGGAAAAAAAAATATCAAAACTTTGGGGGGTCCGAACCCCCAGTGCCCTCCCCTTGTGTGCGGCACTGATGGATAGATTTTAATGCCTAAAGATCGACGTTTCGTTCTGTTTGAACGCGTCGCTATGCACGTGTGACTGATTTAAATTCCGTTAACCATACACTGTACCTTTAGCTGTGGCATCCACACCTTAACCCAGTGGTTCTCAATCAAACTTTCACTACTGGCGCCCCCCTTTTCAATCACAATTTTTATCGCGCCCCCCATACATTAATAATGTACTGAATGCTATAATAATGCACTTACGCTACACTAAAGCTACAATACGATCATAATTATAAACCGTACAAATTAACAAGATAAGTATTAAATTTTGTATATCTTAATTTTAAGCAATTACAGTCCCGATAATCCGAACAATATCGGACCGACCCCTGTTCGGATTACGTAATTGTTCGGATTAGCCGGAGTAACAGCGAAATCACTATTTGAACTGGGAGTACGGGTTATGTTGTACAATTTTTCATACTAAACATTAGTGGTTCTGTTCTGTAGTTTATTCCATTTTAAAATTTGTACCATAACTTGATGTACAGTGCGTGAATATTAAATAAAGAACTGTTTTGAATTAAGGTTTATACTGTTTTATATTGAAATATTCACCGATTTTTTTTTCGTCCTTAAAATTATAAAATTTTTTCCGCGGAGCCGTTCGGATTAACCGGATGTTCGGATTAGCCGTGTTCGGATTAACGGGACTGTACTGTATATATATATATATATATATTTTTTGCTTTTTAGTTCGATTCACTATAAAAGCGTGTTTTTTAGTTTGTTTTAAAACTATAATTCATTTTATAGTTATTTTTACTATACGCTATAAAAATCACAATTCCAGTGAATAATTTTATTAAGAGAAAATATACTTACCTGCTTTCAAGGACTTTTCAATTTTTCTTAGAAAATTTGAGAAAAAATCCAATAAAACTAAAGAAAATGTTCCAAATGTGCGTGTCCTTATTAAAGGACATAAATCACAGACACTTTCGCAACACAGGAACGTTATTTTCCAGCTAAACTCAAATCAACTCAAACGTTTCATGTCTCACGATTTTCTGATACTTACTTTCGCTATCTTGATTAATATGCATTATTTCAATAGGTTCTTCAATTGCTTGATCAGTTTCAACTTCCTTTAATAGGGATCACAGATGCCCATTTTTTTAATATTCTGCTTATTTATATTTATAAACCATAATAAGTCGTACAACGCAGCAATCAAAACTACAAAATTGCTCATGGGGAAGTGTAGCATGTTCTAAAAAATAAATGTGTAAAACATTCTTAGTTATGCATTATATGTTTCAGAATACTCATGCTTATCCATATATCATAAAACTCTTTCACATGGAAAAAAAAAAGATGAAACAGAAATATATTATATATATTTACAACTTCCCTAAAAAAAGACTGAGATAACCATACCTGTAAGTTCGAAGGTCAGCTAAAGTAATATTTTAGGTTAAAAGAAACGTAATAAAAAAATCTCTCATCGTTTGATATCGTTATAAGAAACGTAAAAAAAAAATCTCTCATCGTTCTCATATTGACCGCAAAGCAAACAAAATATTTGTTTAATTTGGTTATAGGATCAAATACGGCTAATAAGCGTTTGAAGTGGAATCTTTTATTTTTGATGATCACCAGATGATAAAAATAAATTATATCAGTGTAAATGTGTATTTTTTATTATGTCAGAAAGCATTTTGTTTTACTTCATTCCAAAAAAATATATTTTAAACCTTTTATTTTCAATATGCTCGCGCCCCCCTCGCAGGGTTACCGCGCCCCCGGGGCGCGCCCCACAGTTTGAGAAACACTGCCTTAACCCCTTCGTGACGGGCAGTGCAAATATGCATTTATCACGGACGCATTTCATGGCCGGGTGGTGCAAAATGCATTTTAGAAAAACGCTCTGGTAAGTCTGACCATGCATATATGACTTTTCAGTGGAAACGTTTATTAATGAGACTCTGGCACCCTGATGGCACCCTGTGTCCATTATATTGAAACTGAAAATAATTAGAGTAACCTGACCTATAGTTTGTTTATATTCTGCCTAGATTTGGTATTTTGCTCATCAGCTGTGGCGGGGAGGGGGATAATCAAAATGTAAGCAAATAGCTCGTAAAATTTCCACTTGATATAAAACATTCGCGTTTCTAATAACTCTCCCAATGCTTTTTTATTTTCTTAACAGTGTGGAGTGTTTTAGAGTTTTAGCGTCAGTTCTGTTACAGTTTTTGTTGTTTTCGGATATACCTCGCGTACTTTTCTTATTTCAAAAACCTTGACTTCAGATTATTATTTGATTGTTTTGAAGGCATTTTCCTAACCTTAATATGAACAAAAAGTGGGAAAAAAGCCAAAGCGTATAGTCACAAACCGTGTGTAAATAAAATAAAACTCAACAAACATTTTATGCTTGCAAATCATGCAACGTAGGACTTAGCATTTCTCCATGCTTCGAGATTTTTCACACTCAGTCTTCATTTTAATTTTGCTATTTCTTTTTGTAAAAAATCTTTGTCATAATATTTTTTATTAATTTGAAAGTTTATTAATATGTTTCGTCACTGAAAAATTTGGAGAAAATTGAATAGGGCTTAAAAATATATTTCCCAGTGTGACATTTTTTTAAGTATAATTGCATATAAATTAAGCTGGTGTTAATGTAACAGACAACTTATGTGGTAATATAAAGGGGCACCAATAATTACGACTTTAGCGCTGAACTTTTATTATTTATGCTTTTTTTCTTAAGTTGGGCTTAGAGACGAAAACTCCACGTCCTGAAATTCAAGTCCTTATGCATTCACCCCGCCCCTAGCGAGCGTCTCATAGAAAATCGCCCCATTCTGAAGAGATTAACTAATGAAATCAGCGTAACGTCTGCAATTGCCAAGTAATGCGCGCACGTGCGGCTGATCGGACTTGACTCAAAAAAATCTCAAGATATTCCAATCCAAGAATAAAAAGTTTTTTTACATTCTGATGAGTAGTTTCATAAAAAATAAGCCATAACTGTTGGATACTTTAAACCCAGACAATCTGTCTGTAAGATTTTCTACGATGATTGCAATCATTTAAAAAAAAGTGTCGCTGCTCGTTGTCCTCCGCCCCCACAACATGGCCGCGAGCTAAGACAAGACTGGCATAGACTATTTATCCCGCTCCTTATATTATATTTAGTATTAATATATTGGTTATTTTTTTAGAAAAAGAGTGTTGAATTATGTTTCTGATTTTAAAAACCATATTTTTTACGTCATGATACATGATGTTTTTAATTAAATTTTAGTAATATTATTTCACCCTTGTCCAATCCAAAAATTGCACTATCAATATCTAACGAATATCGTCATCAAAAATTAAACTAAACCATTCTTTCATCTATTAAATTAATCCTCTGCAATGTAAAGTAAGAAATCCTCTACGAAAACAAAAAAAAGAAAGGAAAAGCATGCTCAAAAACAAAAAGAAATCACCGCAAGAAATTTCATTTCCTTCTTCATAATCATTATCAATCACTACTTCTCAAATCGACCCATATATCCAATTTTTTATCCCTTTCTCCTTTATTCCCCTAATATATTTCTTTTTTATCCCTACACTTCTCTTTATTCCCCATTCGCACGTAACAGACGGAGACGAAAAACGAAACAACAAACTATTTCCCTCGTGAACTGCGATTACGTCATTTCTGACGTCATAAAATATACCCGGCAAAATTCCGGAGTGCTGCGCGCCGGATGGTGTGCATACCTGATAGCTTTTGCTCAGGGTCCGGTGGCGATATCCATCGCTGACCTGGCTCGTATCCAAATATCTTTCGGGTGCATAAAAGGTATATAAGCTAAATAATATGCACCTGCAACAGAAAAAGGGTTTACCAATTCTTATGCGCGTTTTTTATCCATTTTTTTATAATGCATAAGATATTCATGTAAAGGTAATTTAGATCGATTGTGTAGATTAAGCTATTGATGTCTTTTGACGTCTGGGAATTTATAGATTTTTTTCTAGCAATTTCCTCAGATTTCCTGCAGGTTATAGTAAAGTGGTGACTGGTATAACTCATGTTCAAGAAGACAACCACAGCGGAAAGCACCATTTCTCTGCCGAACCTTGGGTCGAGTCCTAATGCAATTTAAGAACCGAGACAATGAAACCAAATTTTGCAGTGGGGCTGATGCATGCTAAATCTGTAGGGGCTCAAGTTCCTCGTATTGGCCGGCGTGTCGTGGGTTCGAGTCCTGATGCAGTCAATAACCATCAAGAAGAGGGGGATAATGTACGTTGACCCGTTCAGGACTATGATCACATTTTTGTGGTCACTTCATGTGATCGTGGTAAGCGAGTGGTCAAAGTATCGGATCGTGGCTGGCCTTGTCACGAGTTCGAGCTCAGAACCACTAAAACCCCACCGTGGAGGAGAGCGATGCACGTTGAATCTGTCGAGAGCTCAACCGTTGGTGTGGTGTGGGTAGTTTGGAGAGGGACGGGTGCCAGCTCAGGTGTCGTTCACATCACTTGACCATGGTTCAAAATTGCGTGGTCCGTCGCCAAAAGCCCTCGTGTTTCTGAACAGTGTGACGTTAGTATTCACTCACTCACTATGATCACTTCAGAGAACAAGGTATCTTATGTGAAATTGCGTTTTCACCTTTCTGAGCCCCGTAATCACATCGGTATGAACTGAATTTGGAATATATGGAATTTTGAATGATTATAAACTATAAATTTCGGCACATTTTGCTACAGTAAGGATTTTACATGAATTTCTAAATGGAGTTAGGTTTAAAGGTCAAAATTCGCCGGTCCTGATCGAGTTTTTTAATTTGTTGCTATAAATTAGTAGTCTCCAACCCCCGGTCCATGGATCAAATACTACTAGTCCACACAAAAAAACATTAAATTATTTCCATTTTATTTACTACGGTATATTTTTCTTGGGTTTGGGCTACTTTTTACGAAAATCACTTTATATTCCTTGTTAAATCATTTTATGTTCACTTTTTGGTGTGGCTATATTTTATTCTGAATTAACGTTTTAATACAATTAAATTAAAATTATTAAATCTAAACAGTCTAAAATGTAAACAATCAGCTTCTTCCCTCTCTTCGGGCCGTGGTAAAATTATCCAACGTTGACCCGTTCGCGGCGATAAAAAGGTTGGGAAACACTGCTGTAAATGAGACCTCGTTGGGGAAAAAATAACAATAATTCAAGTTCTGTTCAAAAAGTATCTGACTTTTGTGGGATTGGGATCATAATCGAAAGGCCTCTTGCGCTTTCGCATAACCTAGCATTCTTTCCACTGCAGAAAACACCTCTACAACGCTTCTTTTGGAATAGTGTTCAATTCCGCCGTCGCGTTCTGCTTTACCTCATCTCTACTCTGAAAACGGAATCCTTTCAATGGCTTTTTCATTTTCGAGAACACCCAGAAGTTACAAGGAGCCAGGTTCAGTTTTTATAGTGTTCAGTAGGTCCTGTACAACTGCAAGACGAAGTTCTTTCTGTTGCACCGACGGAAGCTTGGTAACAAATTTATTTCACAGATGCTCTGTGCATGATCACAAATATATTGCATACATGTGCAGGTCTTGTACCGACCTTAATTAGTTCAACATTCTCTTGTACGATTAAATGACGATCTTTCATTATCACATTTTGCCCCTTTTCAACAACAGCTGCATTTTGAGCGGCTCATCGCCTAACAGAACACTGGTCACTTTCTACGGATGTGAGGCAATTTTTAAATCGGTTAAATCGGTGCTTCTAAAATTTTCAATATTTGCGACCTAATATCCA
Organism: Trichonephila clavipes; assembly: GCA_019973935.1. Classification (NCBI taxonomy): domain Eukaryota; kingdom Metazoa; phylum Arthropoda; class Arachnida; order Araneae; family Nephilidae; genus Trichonephila; species Trichonephila clavipes. Next base: position 1,740,264 of record BMAU01009311.1, read on the forward strand.
ATAATCATTGCCCCCCTCCCCTCTATATAGTAAAATGTATTATATTCAGTAAGACTATACTTTGGAACTAAAGATACAATACGAATTTAATCTCTTAACGTATATAATCGTCTCCCTCAGGCAAAGCATTAATTTTCTGGACGTATATATACGTCTTTCCCATGTAGATCTTTTCTGTGCACTGCTATCCATACAATTATTCCGAAGGCTTTGGAATGCAATAAAAGAACCTTCACAGTATTTGCGAAGGATTTACTTATTTCGGAGGATTCGATTATATATCCCTCTTCTCCCCCCAAAAGCATCAAATTACGCGCGTCTACGTGGTAAACGGTGGCTTTGACGAACTAATTGCGTAACTTTTAATCGGCAGTTAAGGAATTAATTATAAACCGTACAAATTATCAAGATAAGTGTTAATACAAGCCCATGGGGTCAATGGTATTTATGACACTTCTTCTTAACTTAGTATTGTTAAATTAATAATAAAGTACGTTGTACAGTACTGATATATTTTTTGTGTATTACATCCGTGTAAATGTGTATTTTATAAGTGTATTATATCACACAGAAAGCATTTTGTTTGTTTACTTTCAGTAAATTAACAATTTTTTGAATAGTCTTTTATTTTCGACTTTTCAATAGGCTCGTGGCCCCGTCGTACAGTTATCACGCCCCAAGGGGGTTCGCGCCGCACAGTTTGAGAAACGCCATGTTAAATCCCTCCTTAATGTGTGTGACCCCTATAGCATCGCCTCTAATTACTTGCTTAATCTTAAGAAAATCACCAAGCTTTGGGCAAAAAATTGGATGCTGTACCTATGCTCAAGTCATTCAGTCATCTGTAGAGAAATCAAAATCTGACGAACTCGTATAGCAGTGCCCCTCTCGACTCCCTGCTGGAAACGATTGGTACACTGGAACCAAGGGAAAAATTCATGCATGTGCATTACGCTATAACGTCTTACTCAACACAATATATATGGCTCCGCTTTATAATCTCTACTGTGCACGGATACTTTTTGAACAGACTTTGTACATTACCAGAATCTGTCATGCTACGGTTACTAGATCTGTTAGTTTTTTCCGCCCGTCCTGTACAGTGGTTAGTGACGATGACAGCAGTGTCGCAGGACTTTGACTCTGTTCCCGGAAAAGGCATGGATATTTGTTGCGGCATGGAGGTACTGTAAATAACCGTTGAGCCACAATTCCTTTCGTGAGGTTGGGGGAAGCGGAAGAGGGGATGCGAGACCTCTGACCACCCCTACGTGTCTTCCTTCAAAACTGGAGGGGAACCGAGAAGTCCAACCTTTCTCTGGCAACTTTATTTCCTTCCCTTCTGGAAGGTCACGACAACAACATCAAAAATCTGTTAGTTTAATAAAAAAATCAAATTGCTTTTCAAAAGTAACTAAGAGGGATCTTAAATTTAGTTTCCTTCAATTACATAAAACATATAAATATCTGTATACATGTTTGAAGATTGAAATACAAGAATAAATTTAAAAATAGTGACGCAAAGTGTTTGCGTATATGAAACACTTTTATAAATTGAATTGATACTTAAAAGTTTTCAAAGCATATTCATGATTAAGCGTATGTAAGTAAAGTCAGTTTATATTTGTAGTTTAGACAGAGCATTTTCTAACATTTCTATATTAAATATAAAATCTATAAATATTATTTAATTCTCTAAAAAAGAAAATCATACATGTTTCCGTTAAATTTTTACTTTAACTGTCTTCGGTCATTTAACGCTCGTGAAATTTATAATTTATTCTAATGTATAAATGACAGTTGCATATAATACATATTATGCTCCAAAAATTAGGGAACTGTGGCCATTGCTGACGAAGAAAGTAAGTACCTTCAATTAAACAACTTGAAATAGATTCTACAAAACCTCTTCGACATGATCAGGTTCGTTTTGTTCAAGTCGTGCGACCGAACCGCACGCGCACAGCTATTACCTTTTCAAGCTAGTTAGATTTGTCCCGTGGTGTAAGAAAGGTGGCTTTTCTTGAACAGCTTTGAACATTAAATTCTATCAACGCTTAGGTAAAACATTAATGTAGACATTGAAAAAGTTAAGTAAGGTTTATTATGCATCTACCATGGCGATATCCAAAGTTTAAGAATGACATCGATGTTTTAAAGGGGGTCGATATTCCATAGAAGGCGATGAACACGTTGGTCGACCGATTTCGCGGAATGCGGAAAATGTTGTATTTGTATCTCAATGTGTTCGAAAAGATCGTTGTCAAACACTTGCACAAATCGCTGAAGCTACTCACTTATCGAAGACGTACCTTGAGGGAATCCATTCGTCGTAAACGGCCTCAGTTCAGGCAGAATGACGACTGGTATCTTCTGCATGAGAACGCTATAGCATATCGATTCCAATAGGTAAAAGAGTTTGAAGGAAGGGAAGATTCGATCTGTGTACCTTCCGTTCCGTACGCAAGTACTTTATCGACCACTCCAAAACAATCTTCAACGCGTGATGTTTGGTACTAGTTTATATAGATATCACACCGCCACATACCCTCATGGCAGTGATTCGGAAAAAAAGGCGAACAAACGAATATTTGGTGAATAGGCATATTCGTGGCGAGCGTATGAGCAGTTGCGTCACTTTGTGGGTTGCATCATCGTGCGTGATGGCTTGAGAATTGCGCCATTTGTGTGAGACTGCTTTGAGAAGTAACGGCTTATTTGCGTCAATGTTTGACGGCTTGGTTGCTTTTGTGGTGAATAGATGGCGCCACGATTGCGGCGCACAAAGGGTGCGGTTCTTTGCACGGCCAGGATCACCAATGAAGGAGGGAAGATTCGATTTGAGTACCTTCCGTTCCGAACGCGTGTACCTTATGTATCGACCACGTCAAAAAGATCGTCTTCGCGTGATGTTTGGTACTAGTTTATATCACCGCCACAAATTTCACACCAAAACTCACACAAAGGGCTTTCATATCCCCGCTAGTTACCAGACCTAGCTCCGTGTGACTTTTACCTGTCCCCATCAATGAAAAAACATTTACAGGGACACCGCTTTGTGTCATTAAATGAGGTGAAAGGAGCATCGTTAGAGGTCTTAAGAAATGCTGCCAAAAATTTATACGAACGCTGCAGAAGTGTTTTGTCACCCAAAGAGAACCATCAACTTCTAATACTTTGAAAGTTGATGTGCTTTGATGCTGTGAACTATTCGGGATAAGAGTTTCTACACCCTTATCCCCGAAACTTTGGATTTGGATCATGCTACCTGTGAAAGTTCTTTATAAAAGTGATTCAATTGAAACATTATCTAAATTATATTGTTTTGAGTTATGTATGAAACAAGAACAAATAATTGAAAATTTGATATTGTGCGTGTCTAATAAAAAATATATTTAAACGTTATTCATTCTGCTTCAGCTCTATCTCACGCATATACTATACAAATAAAGTAATCATCTATGTCATTTATTTATTTATTGTAAGCGTCTTACGCGTGATATTTAAATAAGAATTGCATGTAAATCCCTACATTTCTTTATATTATGCACTTAGATGGATATATGTGTGAGATAAGTACAGATGTTATTTTAAGATCGAATGTATAAATTAGGTTATTGGTGTATTTTTCGACACTGTAATAATTTGGATAAATTAATGGTATGCAGTACGTTTTGTACTCACACTGTGTGTGTGTGTGAATGTAAATTGGCAAACGTTTTGCTATAATTTTAACTTTTTGAGTTACTCCTTATGCAGAATTCACAATTCAGTGGATATAAGAATATAGTTATTTGTAAAATAACGTATTTATTTTTTTCTAATACATTACAAAAAGTTGCTCGTTTACTCGTTTAAAAACATTATGTACCGTTGATTGTAATGGAATTTGCTTATTTGTAACGTAATTTGTACGATTTAGCATTCTTTATAAGATCTTCAGTTTATTTATTGTGAACTTATGTTTTATATCATATTACTTTCAAGATCGATAAATATTGATGCTGAATTCTTGTAGAACATAATATTCCATATAAAAAGTCATAATCCAATTGAGGATTTCCCCTCGACTGGTCAGGGACGAATAAAAAGGAGAATAAATATACGAATTAAATTAGATAAAAATACAACGTATAGTAAAAGATTCGACTTTCTCTTTTTTATCTTTGAATTGTATACATTTGTCAATGATAATTTAAAATAAAGTAATATAGTTAAATCATCTTGGGGGTTCAAAGTTATTTTTTTATAAACTAAAATAATATTTTGGGATAAAAACAAACTAAGCACGAGTAGAGATATTTTCTACCTAGTTATACGTAATATGAGTACCTTGATAAAATACACTGCTGGCCACGCAAAATGCAACATCCTGAAAGAAACATGCAAACCATGTGAAATTTACATCAAGTATTGGTGACGGTGAAACTTGCAGATCGTTAGCATTATACCTGAGACGCAAATCACGAGCGACCATTGCGCTACCTGCAAGCGCTATGTAAGTGGAGAACAGATTGGCGACTTGAAGTATAGCACTTTTGTTGTGCGATTTTTTTGCGTTCCCTGTTTACTTATGCCTCTTAGAAGACATCGAGCATATTTTGACTAAGTTTTTGAATTCGACTGAGGAAGAATAGTAGTCTGTAGGGATTGTGGATTATCCTTCAGCAAAATTGAACAATGTGTTGGACAAAACCAAGCATCACACGTGGCACGCAATGATCAGGAGTTCTTCTTTACCCATCAGATTGAAATGCTTCCTTGGCCTGCTTGTTCTGCCGATCCATCCCCAATCGAAAGCGTGTGGTCCATGATTGCACAACGACTGGCTCGTGATACATAACCCGCTGTTAAACCAGATCAACTCTGACAATCTGTGGAAGCCGAATGGACTGCTGCACCCTAAGGATACATCCAAAGCCTCTTTGATTCTATGCCGTGACGTGTGGCAGGGGTTATAGCCGGCAATGGTGACTACACAATCTACTGATTTTGTTATCATCCACATATCACAAAAGGCATAATTTCAATCGTCTTATCTTTATGCAACATATTATCTTCCAAATAAATTTCGTTGTGATATCTCTGGTCCTTCTGGGTGTGGCATTTTGTGTGGTCATCAGTGTATATATTTTTAATTTCAACATCCTTAAAATATGCAATTACCAAAGTTTAATTCAATAAAACTAGAAAAAACACATTGGTAAAATGTCGCTTAGAAATTAATATAATAATTGTAAATTACTGAACTAATATTTCCTGGTTCAAAACAGTTGATAGAGGAGTGACTTAGACATTTTTCATTTATGAAGCTTTGAGCTAAATGAACAAATAAATCAAATTTTATAGTTTCTGTCTTGTGATAATGTTACGAGAATCCATTAGGGAACAGTGAATCGACAGTCTGCTAACAAACGAAATATCGGAATGCTCAAAGAGGTCCGAAGATAAGATCTATTTCGAAGAAGACATTCACTACCTCTGGTTTAATTCGCGGTTTTTAAAACCTATTGTTAGATTTTCTAACCATTGGATTCAGTCGAATATCAATGCGATTGCTTTCAAATTCAATGTAGTTTATGCTCACATAAATCATAATCAATAATAGAAGAGTAAATGTCCATAGCTTTAAGTAACTGAGTACGTGATTTTGCAAAAGCGAATTAAAGCATAATTTTTTAAAAATATTTGGTGTCATCTATTTTTATAAAAGGAGAAAAACAATTAACTCACTCACATGACACGATATCTCCGGAACTATTAAACCTACAGATATGTGAAATTCGGTAAGCAGAGATTCCTTGCGCACAATTCAGGGTTGCTTTAAATGCGTTCTCTAAAGTTGGTAAGCGTTATTTGACTGAATTTTGATTTATCCAGTTGATGTTAGCCAAGAATGCCGTTAAGGTATCCAACTACGTTCGGAACCGTGATTTTAAAAAAGCGCATAAATGGATAATTTTCATGAAATTTAGTATCACTTAGATTACAATATATGTATAAAATTGCTTTAAGGGCATTTTAACCAAAAAATATTTAAATACAATATTTCAGCAAAAAATTAACTTAGAATAACTTTTTTCAAAATGTTCTCCTTTTGTGAAAAATGCTTCTATTATAATAATATTTTGCCTGTATATAGCTCAGACCTCTGTACAGAAGCTCAACTATGATTTCTGAAAAATTCAAGATATTTTCAGAGTTACAACGCATTGAAATAATTATCTGCGTTTGTTTCTTAAAGTTTCTGACCTCTGTTGTCGTAAAACATGGATAAACCCACTTCTAAGTAATACATTTAAAAAACTCTAGTTCAGCCTCTGTACAGAGGTGTGAGCTATATAAAAGCCAAATATTATAATAGAAGCATTTTTTACAAAAAAAAGAATATTTTGAAAATGGTTCATTCTCTATGTTTATTTTTTGTCAAAATATTGTACTTGAATAATTTTTTATTGCAATACTATTCTTAAAAGAATTTTATATATGTTTTTTAATCTAAGTGACACTAAATATCATAAATATTTTCCATTTATACGCTTTTGCAAAATCACGGTTCCGAACGTAGTCGGATACCTTAAAAGAAAGAAGCAGTCATTATCAACAGCGCGCCGAATTTGAACGAGGTTGTGTAATAGAGCTATGAGAAGGTGGATTTTCTTTTCTCGATATTGCAGAAAGACTTGGCTGGAATATATCCAATGTGCATGATTTTTGTGAATAGTGTTCAAGAGATGGTTCTGCCTCTAGGAGACTGAGTTTAGGGTGGCATGAGGCACTACTGAGAGGGAAGACAACCGTATTCGGCGTACGGCTGTGACGCATCGCACTGCTTCTACGGTATAAATTCCAGGAGCAGTTGGTACTTTATTGACAAAACAAACTGTTTGGAATCGGCTACTTCAAAGTTAGCTCTGAACCACACATGCGAGCTGTAGCGCGTGTTCCACTGGCTCCAAGCCATTGCCGTTGGCGACGCCAGTGGTGTCAAACAAGAACTCATTGGAGGACGGGGTGGAAATCTGTTGTTTTTTCCGATGGCAGCAAGTTCTGCCTTGGTCCCAATACTAGCCATGTGCTGGTCAAAAGTTGTCCAGGGGAATTCCTGCAAACCTAGTGTCATGGTCACAGGAGAAATTTCGTATGACAGTAAGAGAATTACCAAACACACTGACAGCAAAATTGCACACTAATCTGGTAATTCAACCTGCAGTACTGATATTCATTAACAGCATTGAAGGAGGAGTTTTCCAACAGGATAACACTCGCCTTCACACCGCTGCTGTAACGCAACCTGCTCTACTGAGTGTTGACATGTTACCTTAGCTGCGAGATCACCAGATCGGTATCCAATTGAGACCTTATGGGGTATCAATGGATGTCAACTCCAGAACCATCCACAGTCAGCACTTACCGTCCCAGCATTGATATATCAAGTACCACAAGCATGAACCACAACATTACAGATGTCAAAATGACATTTGACATCTGTAAACACAATGCATGCACGCTTGTAGCTTGCATTCAAAATTCTGGAGGTTACACCAGCCATTAATGAAACAGCATTTCACATATAGAATGCATTTTCTTGAGCTTAAATTAATCTGAGATTTTGAAAATTTAATCAATTAAGCACTTTAACTAGACAATTTGCATCATCCAAATTTCATTACTCTACTATTAGTTTTTCTTGGTATCGGGATTTTCCCCCCGTCAGTGTATTTATTTACTATGACAATTGAAATGTAGGAATCTGAATTCATCTGTATGTACATTGTGTATACATCCGAATCTTTCTACGACATTCTATATATATTTGATTCAATTCCAGTTGAGAACGAGGTAATGTGAAAGCACAGTTCAACAAATAACACGCGAATAACGTTCGAAAAATAAACAACTTAATTCTGAATTTCTTTTGCAAAAAATACTACAGCAGCATCACATGTAAAAGAACACACTCACATAAAAAAAAGCCTCATTAAATAGAAAACTCAGTACCTTTGTGGTGTCGATATCCTATTATAGGTCACATCCTCCAACCCTAAATAGTTAAGGGACAAACGAGGATATCGTTTTCTCATTAATGTCTTTCTTTCTCTTCTCCCTGACGAATAGATAGGGGCGAATTCGACGTAATAGCCCCGACATCAATTTATACGTCCCCTTGAGTAATGGATATTTAATGTATCATATTATATTAGCCATTTTTAATGAAATACGAACCTGATGTAAGTACTATGAATTGGATCAGTGTTAATAGTGTCATATAACTAAAAAGAAAAACTTACGTCTGTGGTTATCGAATATCGTATCTATATCGGCATTAAATTTGTATTAAAGTATAGAAGAAGCAGTTTTTTTACCTTAGATATTTGATTTGTCGTCTTGGAGTCAAATCAATGTACAATTTGCACAAATATGTTAAGCCTTTATTAACGAAAGAGTATTAACATATATGTATAAGAAACTAATTTAAAAAGGCAATTTATAATGAAACACTCATTGTAGATAAATGTTTTAATCATTTAAGAAGAGTTTTTTTAAAAAAACAAATTAAATATTTTTAATTTGTAGCAAAAGCAACATATTACCAATAATAAATCTTTTCCATTGTGTCTTTTTTGTTTGATTTAGTCTTATTTTCTCTCGAAGAGTTTATTTTTGTTGATTAAGTCCGCGGTAGCCTAGTGGTCATTGTCATGATGTCATAGCCGCCATGTCATGAGTTCAAACTCTAGTACCACTGAATATCTGCCGTGTAGTTATGCTGATGCATATTAAAAAAGTGTCGTGGATTAAGGTCCTCTCGTTGGAGTGATGCGGAAGTTTAGAGAGAAGGGTCTCAATTCAGGTATTGTACTCGTCACTTGACTATGGTTCAAAATTACGAGATCCATCACCAATAACCCTCGTGTTGTTTCATAGTGTGACGTAAATAAACTTCACACATATCGAATAGTAAATGTATTGTTTATATTCCTCAGGAGAACGGCTGGGTGGCGTAGTTGGTTTGTCGCTGACCTTCTGTTCCTAATGTTGCGGGTTTGACCCCAGTGCAAGTCGGTGGATTTTCCTGATGCAGAAAATCGACAGCGGCCATGTCGCATGATTATACGACATGAAAAAACTCCCTTGAGAGTACGTTTGGCTTGAATGCTCTCGGCGAAAGGGTTAAATTAATCAAAAATGTTCAATGTCTGTAAACTTTTTAAATCTTCTGTATTTCAATCGCATTGAGATTCGTCAACTAAATTACAAAGTGAAAAGACTATATAAACTTTTATTCATTTAAAATAAATTAACTTTCTGTTTAAGTATAATAATATTTTAAAATAAAAACTGTGTAGAAAAATAAAACAAAGAAAAATGTAATGATCAGTTTTTATTTCTCCAAGAGTTATAACGTGCAAGAGTAGTCTTTAGTATGGAAATCGAAGCCCTCACAACGTCCTATGGCTGGCCTTGAATTTGTGATACCGTGTCTTCCTAAAACAAATACAATAAGGAGAGAAAAAGCTCATCATATTTCCTTTTTCTTGCTTTGAATTTATATTTTTTCATACACAAGAACGAGTATTTCTATGAATACGAAAACAGGCACAATTTTTTTTTCTGATATTTTTTTCTCAGAGAAATATATTATTCTGGTTCAACCATTAATCGTCTTTTGGGTCTTATTTTGAGAAAGAAAAAAAAGATAACTTTTCTTACATTTTGGTAAAAATAAGCTTAGCACAATTTATAGTTATTTACTTGTTTTATATGTGTATAAGCACAGAACTCTGACGACAACATTGCGCCAAGATAAAAATGTATGTAAATTTAAACATATTGAAAGCAGAATAATAAACTCAGAGAAACACATGAAACAAGATTTGAAAGATAAACTTCCACTATTTCCCTCTTTAAAAGAATATTTTCTTTAGGGTAAATAATTTAAAACTTTCAAGGGCTTCTTATATCCAAAATATTTAAACATGTTTTTGAAAACAATATTATGATTAAAAGTCAATTAATTCGTTACCAATCAGGATTCAGGATATATATTATAAACATGAAAGTTTGTGAGGATGTTTGGTAGTTTTTCACGCAAAAATAACTGGATGTATTTTAATGAAACTTTACAATAGTATAGCTTATACATCAGAATTACACATAGGCTATAATTTAAAAAGATATTGTGTGAAGTGTTCAAAATATAACAATTGTCAAGTAAGAAGGAGAAAATTCTGCCATTTAAAGAAAAGCCCGCGACAGCTAATATCTTTTATGTGTGAAGCAAACCTTTGCAATTTGTTTTGTCTACGCCAGGCGCCAGAAACTGCAAAAGCTTGAACAGGCAGATTGTGAGGCTGATTACAATTTTATCATAAAATAAATACAACAAAAAGTAATATTAACGTATTATAACGTATTAACAAAAAGTAATATTAACGTATTATTACCAGATATAAATTATTTATACTATTTTAATCGAAAAAGGAATATTGTTTATTTGCTTATCATTTTATAGAAAAGTTCGAGTATGTTACGTTCGCCAAATTTTAAATCTTAATATTTACGGACTGCGCAATATTAATTAAAGTAAAAATTCGCTGAAATTCTAAATACAAAATATATATATACAGATTATTCTATAAAAATCCTTGATAAACAAATACGTCTCGAATCAGTCGACCTGAAAAAGAATGCATTTTGAACCAAGATAGATTTACGCCGTTTTTCAGAAAAAGCTGTTCACTGTTGTTTTAAATCGTGCTATATAGTTTTCAGTTATGGTAATTTAAGGTCGCTTACACAGAATTCGTAGATTCGGTGTACTTTTCGATTTACACAACGTGAAAGAAAGGATCTTAGAATAATTTGAATTACGTTAGTGATATTATTTTGTAAGTTAAATATTAACAGAGGTTCTCACACTCAATAAATGTCTTAAATTCAACGTAAGATCGATTCTCCCGTTTGAATACAAAGTTCTAATAATAGTTTTCATTAAGCTAGGCGATAATTTAAATATTATTTATAGTGGCTCAAAAATACTGAAACTTATTTACAGTTTAAAAGATAATATCGAAATACAAAACAAATTTAGTTGGAAAAGGACAAGTGTAGGACGCCCATTTCACTAAACTTGAAGAACGGTGGATAGTTAGGATTATAAACATATAACAAAACTACAGTAAAATTTATATTGGATGTATATCGAATATTTTACAAGTCTGTCAATGCATAATTCTAAACATTTCAAGAATGTGTAAGAATAAGTATTAAAATAATTAGTAAAAAAAGGTAGTTTAATATTTTTAAAAAATAGAAGGCAAAGTAACATTTTTATTCAACTGGGAATTACTGATATATAAATAAATTTTAATTCTTTATAAAATTTTATTTTGTAAATACGTTGCATCAGTTAAAATACACTCAAATTTTAAATATTGAATAACTACTTATCAAAGTAAAAGTTTTTATAACTTCTTCATTTATAAAAATAATTGCACGAAACTTTTTTGCCGTGTATCGAACATTTCAAAAAGTGCTCGCAATTTTAATTCAGCATTTAATACACTTGTGAAATTTTGTAATTATAAAAATTTCTACTTTTCTCAACATACAACTCTTTTTAAAAAGGTACATTTTCGTTTCCGGGGCTTAAAAAGTTTCAAAGTGAGTGGGTGAATATTAAAGTACCACTGTTCACTTACTCGAGAGATATCATAGCGAGAGGGGAATTTCCATGACAATGCGCTATGCATTTAAACATATTCATGCAACGCCAGGGGGAAATAAACCAGTATGACAGAAAAGAAACGAAGATATTTCGAAACAGATGATTTTTAAGTTATACACTCGGTAAAAGCCCATGCAACGCCGGGCTAAGTGGAGGAAGGGGTGGGGTGGGGTGGAAGTCATTTTGAAAAAGTGTATTAGAAGTGCTGATTTTGTGAAGGAAAGGGAAAATTTATATATAAAAGTAGAGAAAGTTCGAGCAACGCCGGGCCATACAGCTAGTTACAAATAATGATGGAATGTTTTTTTTTGACTTCCTACTGAACACTCAATACTTAAAAAATAAGTGCATTGAAAATCTAAATCAAATCGCAACGGACTTGCGTTTGCGTGAGAGTCACTCGTTGCAATCTAAATAGCTCATGTGCCTCAGTGTTCTCACTTTTTTGTTGATACAGAAACTAATCTTTAAAAGCTACGTGTTTTTAAATGATTTTAAAGCATAAGTAAGAAACAATTATTTGATTTAAAGGTATATGAATTATATATAAAAGAAGCGAAAACGCTTTGAGAGAAAAATTTGGGCAAATGTCCTTATAATTAAAATTGTGACACCTACAAGTGAAAAAAAAAACTGGAAGTTTCTGGATATATTGAATCCATCTCAGATGTCGTACTTGTCATCTTACTGTATTATACTGTCGACCAATTTCACCTAGTTAAAAGAGGTCGCAAAATCAAAAAATGTTGCCATTGTTTTTATTATTGTATTAGAACATGCACGGAAATGTTTTCTAATATTGACGGAATTCATGAAGTTCTTTAATCCGACAAAGTGATAGATGGTATAATACATAAGTAGATTTACCTTGTCTCAAGTGCTAAAATAAGTTGATTAATTGAAGCCCTGCAAATAAAAGAAGATTCTTTCAAAATTAATATGTGTAAAACTATCCTATTGTGTAATCAGATTCTTTTTGTATCTAGATTTAACCATATCAAAAAAGTATAAATTGTACCATAAAAATGAATAATATGTTAAATGAAACAATGGGGCAATTTTACATAATTTATTTATCTTGCTAAATATCAGGAATGTAATTGCTTGTTTAAATTCTCATAATAGCCTTTAAGTTAAGGCCAGTCAGTATGCATTTATATTTATTCTGGTTGATATTCGCGTAAAAACACTTTAAAAAAATTCTAATAGGTTGCGGATGGGTATTTCACATTTGCAGATCTAGTACATTCTTCAGGAGCTGATATCACTTTTTAGTGTGGTACCGTATAGGCAATACCAATTGCCACATGTAATTTTGATGCCCAGTTTCCACCCCAGAGGAAGGCACCTGAGCTCTGATGATGCGAAATTCTCTTCGGAATTTAATTTTGCCGAGAGCACCTAAGCCAAACGGATACTGAAGCGATTTTTTTACATGCCACATAATCATATGACATGGACACCGTCGATTTTCTACATCATGAAGATTCACCGACTTGCGCCGGAGTCAAACCCGCAACTATAGGGGCAGAAGGCCACCGACAAACCAACTACGCCTTCTATCTGGCGTCTGCATTTATGTTTACTGTTGTTTATCTTCGTGTAAAAACACTTTACTCACAAATATATGTTGACTTAACGGTAGAGAATATTTTCTTCCTATTTTTTCCCCCGACGTCCTTGGTAATCCTTAAAAACAACTCTTTGCAGGCCGATACTTACTGACCCCTGGTATAGAATATTGTATTTCAAAACATAGAAGCAAATTATGTTCATAAGAATAACCTCATGTTGACCTAAGTAGGAATTGACTTAAAAAAATGTTTTTTGTATTACACTTGTTTCTTTTTATATCCTTTTGAATTGCTGAATTTTATATTGCTTCAATAATTTTATTCTTCAAAGTTTTCATTGTAAGCGAAAACTATATTATTTAAAAAAAAGTTTAAAAAAACCAATCCTTTCTAGTCAGGAAAAAAAACTCAACTAACCATACTACTTTAGGCTAGATTAGTTTTAAGAGAGACGCATTTCAATACAATCCAGGACGAAACAGCCTATAAATTAAGTTTATTTCTGGAAATGTATTTATGGATCACGGAAGAAAAGGGGTTGGGGGTTGGGTGGCGCATCCCTCATATTTATCGAGCGTTGTTCCATCCATCATCTTTTCGTTTCGCCTCCGGGCTATTTATCAAGATGGTTTTGTGCGAAAATTACTCTAGACGCGCGCAGAATCTTGGCCAATAACAAGCTGCATGTCGTTGTCAACCTCTTCCCGTTCTAACAACCTTTCATTTTAAAGAGTAAAATAAAAGTGTTATAGAGGAATAGCGTGATGGTGTGTAAGTATAAAGTGAAATAAAAAAAAGTGGATAACTACTTATAGTTTACTTTATTGGAGGTAATAAACAGAGGAGTGAATTGTATAAAGAACTGTATTTTATTGTAAAAAGGATATATTTTTAGTATAAGGTGTTGAACACTGGAAGTTTTAAAAAGAATTTGTGTTCAAATATTTTTTAAAAAACATTTCTCTAGACAATTTTTTTTTTCATCAAAATATAAAATAGTTAGTAATGTTTAAGCCCTTATTAATTTTATTGAATTTTGGTACTGGAGTTTAAAAATAAGAAAATTTTAAAATCTTTCAAATAAAAAAATTTTTTGGTTCTGTGGCGAACACCAAGAATAAAATGATCTTTTCGATACTTTGGCCTAAAATGACATTATATATTTCTTAACCCTAGTGTTATACAAATCTCATCTATGTATCTCGTGTCCAGTACCCACACGCTTCAGTAGGTATTTCAGAACAATATAATACAAATGAAGTGTAGTAGAAGTATGTAGTAGTAGTGAAAGAGATATTCTTATTGTTATCGCCTTTTGATTTTAAAAGTCAGTATTTGAATTTCTAAAACAGAATTATATTTATCATTTATGCTCCTTTACACCCCTTGTAGTCGAGTACCTCAGATACCTTTTTAAGGCTACACAGTACCCTAAAAATTTCATTTTTACCGAAATTTCGTTTTTTGCATATTTTGGTGGCCCATATCATTGAGATGCTTGCCATGAAATTTCAGATCTGTTAGCAAATTAGGTTTTAAGATATTTAAGTTTTATGAGCTATGGTTTTGGTTTCGGTTTTCTTTTAAAGCATCTTTTCACACTTGAGTTGAATTAATTAAAAATATTCTTTAGCTTTTAGTTTGAAACGGTTATTAATTCGAATTTTTCATTACTAAAACCATTTCTGCTTGATTATGTTTTGAGTCTTTTGAGTTCTCATAATTAATTAATAAAGATTAATTTCACGGCTAATTTTTGCTTTAAAATTAGTTTATATAACTTAAAAGCTTTATCATTAATTTTTCCTGTAGAGAAAATGCCATAGAAAATTCGTTCTGGATTTCTGTGAGAAACAATATTTCGAAGGGATGGAATACTACTGAAAATAATGTATCTAAAAATCAGTCCTCAGCTGATTCCGCAATTAGACTTCCGAATACAAGCATTCTGAATTTAAATGCTGCAGATATAAGTGAATATTTCCTTGATGTATATATATATATATATATATATATATATATATATATACCAAACTACATTATGCTAAACATATTGTAGTACTATACTTTAGTATTTTAAAGTCGTACGACAAGAGCTAAAACTTCCTAAACTGCCCCAATTTAAAACTGAAAAAAAAATTAAATTTTATGAGCACACCTGACTATTTTTAGTTTAAGTTAGTATCATTATTATTTTGTACATAAATGCTTCGTGTTTCAAAACTTTTGTGAAATATTAGGCTAAAATAAAGTTGAATAAACTGACGTCTTAACAAATGCTATCAATATTATGCAAAAATATATTTTGAATTAAAAATATAATTTTCAGTCATATTTAATAAAAATAGTATTTTTAATGTAGAACATACATTGGAAAATAACATACTAAAAATTAGAGTTTTACGGGCATTATAAGTTTTTGTTTTATGATTTTACAAACTTTAAATGCGTTTTTCTCAGACTTTTAATTTTGTAGGCATAAGTGTTTTCTAATCCCTAAGGCTTTTCTTCTGTTGAAGATAGAGCCTTGAATTTTTTTGTATGTACTCCCAAATGTATGTTCTATAAAAGTTAGTATGGATTTAGGGCTGAGAACTTTAGTTATTTTTCTAAAAAATGCCAAAATTGATATTTTAAAAATTTTTGTGTTTTTTCCAGGTTTTTCTAGAAAAATAATTATTAAAAATCAATAAGGAAATAGATTTTCAAATCCATACTAAATATTATTTGTAATAATCTAAAAATCATAAAAAACTGAAAATTAGTAAAAAAATTTTAAAATTGAGTATTTTATAAAAGTTTGAAAAACTTTAAAAATTCCTAATTTTTTAAAATTGTAAAGTAATGGCTGGTCAAACTGACTTTTTGCTTACAGAATCAGCTTAATAATATAATCTAAATATAAAACATCAATTATTTTTACTGTAACTGTCTCGAAAAAATTTTTTTGAAAAAGGGTACCGTGTAGCCTTAAGCTCTACTCATTAAAACAAATGTTTCCCAAATTTCAATTCTATAAATATTTTTGTTCCAAAGCGAGAATTTTTGATATGTATAGTACCTCCTTTGACAACCTTAGAATTCGTATTCCGTAAACTTTGGCCTTAGCGGGATCCCTACTTACCAAAAGTAATATTCCTGCTAAATTTCGAGACTCTAGGTAAGGTTTAATAGTTCCCGAGATTTCGTGATAAGTGAAAGATAGACGCTTTAATCCTATATAAAGTGATGTTTGTAAAAAATTCAACACTATAAATGCGTCATCAGAATGAAGTGAAATGTAATACACATATGATTTGTATTGCTGTAAATAAATGAATAAATTTTCAATGCCAAAAACATTATTAAGTGTCCGAAATTAGTATTGGGCGTAGCCATCATGCGCTGCAATGAGTGTTTCTATACAACATGGATTAGAGTCAAACACAAATTGAATGTCTGCTTAGGGCAGTGCTTCTCAAACTTTCAATACTGGCGCCCCCTTTTCAATCACAATTTTTATCGCGCCCCTTATACATTAATAATGTACTGAATGTAATAATAATGCTCTTTGACGCTAAAGCTACTATACGCGATCTTAATTATAAACCATACAAATTAATAGCATAAGTATTACAGTTTGTGTGTATACTACTTTTTTTGCAAAATAAATAAAGTAAGACAGTGCTTCTCAAACTTTCACTACTGGTGACCCAATTTTCAATCATAATTTTCATCGCCACCCCCTCCCTCAATAATAATGTACTGAATGCAATAATAATGCACTTTGAGTATTAAATTTTGTATACGTTACTTTTATATAATATATATTTTAAGCAAATTACTTTTAAGTAATAATTATAATGTTATGTTATTTTTCCTTTCTCATTTTTTAAATTGGGACAGATTGCAAAATGACATTTAATTAAAAATTTATTTCGTCCATCATGCATTTCTAAAAGTACAAATGTCATTAGAACAAGAGTAATATAAAAAATAAATTTTAAGTCAATTCCTACTTAGGCCAACAAAGAAAAACTTATTTTAGTTACTTTCTATTAAATAGTTTCAATTAATACAAATATGTAATACATATGACAGAATCACAATGTTAAGCGACAAAAAGAGAAAGCGATTTTCCCTTGCAATTTTTTTTCCTTTCTTTTCTATATATGGGGTATTGGAATATTCTTTTTCGTTACTATTTATTCATTAATTAAATTTAATTAGTGTAAGAAAATAGTAAAGTAAAGAAGAAATCACACACATTCTTAGAAATTAGGCCATCTCGGATGGAATTCGAACTACCGTCCTTAAGATTAGAAGCCCAGGCGGCTATCCATTGCGTTACAGGGGGACAGCACGAAAAGTTTTCCATTCTATAAATACTTTTGGACTATAATTTTTGTTTGTTACTATTTATTCATTTTTTAATTTAATTAATGAATTAAAATTTGGAAATAACTGTATTAACATGAAGTGTCACCCACTACAAGTTTTAAAAAATGTATTTGAACTTGAATGAATGAATAGAAAGTATTTTATCAACGATTGTGAAAATTTGAACAAGATATATATGAGAGGGAACTTATAGTAGAAATTGAAAAATAGTCTACTTTATGTTGCGCCTCTCATATCCATCACATCTGGCATTCTCGCGAGCGTCTGCGTGAGTCTGGCCAAACTATCGGACGTCTGCGCTAAACATGTAATAATGCTGTACCTCGTACAATTCCAATCAGTCTTGGTCCATTCGATGCTTCTATAGCTACCAAATCTATCTTGAATGTACATTTTATAATTTGCACGTTAGTTGTAATTCACACTATTAAGTATTACTGCAGAAAATTGGAACAAAAAAATCATGGATAAATTTTTAAGTCATAAGCGAACATTCGACGATAATAAAGCAACAACAAGTGCACAGACGAGCATAGTTCCGAAAATTAAATCAAGGAAATATTCTCAAGAATACTTGAATTTTGGGTTTACCATTACTGAAGTAAATGGAGAAGAAAAGCCCCTGTGTGTTATTTGCTCAAAAATATTGGCAGCAGACAATATGAAACCTAATAAACTTAAAAGACATTTCTGAAACGCTTCATGGTGAGTTCATTAACAAACCTCGAGAGTTCTTTGAATCAAAATTAAAATCATACGGAAAACAAAAAACATGTTTTAAAAAAACTTTGTCAGTGAATGAAAAAGCTTTACTTACTTCTTACAAAGTATCATATAAAATAGCCAGATGTAAAAGCCTCACACTATTGCCGAAGAGCTTATTTTGCCTGCAGCAATTGAGATTGTAGAAACTATGTTTGAGGCAATTTTGCCAAAGAGTTGCAGTCCATACCCTTATCAAATGATACTGTTTCACGTCGAATTGATGATATCGCTGAAGATGTAGAGCAACAGCTTTTCGGTAAGTTGCGTGATAAATTGTTTTCAATTCAGCTTGACGAGGCAACAGATAGCAATAAAGATGCTCATTTCATTGCGTATGTTCGATTTTGGGATGGTATGTCAGCGGTAAAAGAACTACTTTTTGTAAACCAATAAAACTTAAAAAGCAACAGCAATGGCATTATTTGATATTTTAAATAATTTTATAAACGAGGCAAATATAGAGTGGAAAAATTGTGTCGGAATATGCACCGATGGTGCTCGTATAATGTCAGGAAGATTTAAAAGTATACAAGCACTTGTGAAACAAAAACTCCACTGTGCATCTGGACACATTGTATGATCCACAGAGAAGCTCTGGCTTCCAAAGAAATTAGTCCTGGCCTGAATATTGTGCTAATGACAGTTGTGACTGTAGTAAATTACATAAAAATGAGACTCCCCTAAAATCAAGAATCTTTCTGGACTTTGCAAAGACATGGGCACAGTGCATTCATCGTTGCTATTTTATTGTGAAGCAAGATGGTTATCAAGCGGGAAATTTTTACAACGTATTTATGAATTAAGAAATGAAATTACCATTTTTCTAGAAGAGGAAAACCTACCGGAAGCTGAGAAATTTCGCGAGATGATTTATTTCTGATGAAGTTGAGCTACTTAGTCGATATATTTGAGAAATTAAATATATTGAATCTTCAACTTCAAGAATCAAATGTACATATGTTTGACACTCGTGATAAAATTAATGCTTTTTGTAGAAAATTACAATTATGGAGCCGAAATTTAAAGCAAAAACCTAGAAATGCTTGAAAATGCGGATAAATGTGTAAAAACTTACAAAACTGAAGAACAACATGTGGAAGTTGTTTATAAAACTATTGAATATCATTTAGCTAAGTAAGCAAAAAATTTTAAAAATATTTTTTGGCTGAGGACAACTTGATAGCAAGTTACGAATGGGTGAGAGATCCATTTCAAAAATACCCCAGAAGGATTCTCCACTACCGAAGAAGAAAGTTTCATAGATTTCACATCTAGTGGCGAAATTAAAAGACAATTTTGTAATAAAACTCTCTTTCAATTTTGGGCAGAAGTAGATGATGAATTTTCTGAACTGAAAACAAAAGCATTTCGTATACTTTTACCGTTTTCAACATCGTACCTTTGTGAAACCGGATTTTCTGCGGTGGCTGCTTTGAAGACAAAATATAGATCTCAGCTAAATATAGAAAAAGAACTCAGAGTGTCAATTTCTAATATTAAGCCTTCATTTGAAAACCTTGCTCTGCAAGACAAGCCCATGGAAGTCACTAATAATAATTAAACTTGCTCTTAATGGGACTTGGCACCCTTTGAGCAAACTTCTTTATTTACGTATTTAAAATTATATTTTAACATTTTATACAATGTTTCTATTCAAGAAAATGTTACCAGATGAAAATTTTCATATATTATTCACACAATTTTAAAAATTTAAATTTTTTGAAGAAAATTGGGAAAATTATTTTAAAATCTACTCCTTTTTTGTAAAAATTAATTTTTGACCTGAAATTTTTTATAATTTTCTAATGGGTGTTCTTAACTTTAGGATCGATTTTAGAATAATTTCATTCGTTTTCGAGAAAAAATAAAATGTTGATATACAAGCTAAAAATCAACGAAAAAGCCAACATGTCTTACATTTTATTTTTTTTTTGAAAAAAAAGTATTCAGTTTATAGCAAAACGGATCCCTAATTTTATTACATGCTTTATTTTTAACAGGCAGGAAAAAATGAAAGTGACTGGTAAATAATTGTCGAAGGAGTAGCATTTTGAATGCACTAAGGTTTCGAAAAACACAAACTGAGAAAACGACTTTAAAGTTTATAATTCGGAAAAAAATTATTATAAGCTTAATTAAACTTAAATTACCATTTTAAGATATTACTTATACGTTTTTCTTTAAAATAATTGCATTTTCATATGTTTTCAACCCACACAGTTTTATAAATGATCAACTTTTAGAGAGTACTAATTGCACAAAAAAACTCAAGAAAAACTTCAAAAATTTTTTTTTCTGTCACGACAGAAATTTTAGCTGTTTTTCTTCTTATAATATTAAAGTATTACATTTGTATGAAAAATATATCAGGAATAAGAACTGAAATTATAAAATTATTAATATAAAATGCCTTAATTTAAAAATTTTACATGCACACATTTCACAAGGGAGAAAAATTACATTATTGTATTGCCTCGGAAATATTCTACTTTTAATACTACACATTCTTTTTATAGTTATTATTTCTATTTATAAAATAGATTTTTTTATCATAACACATTTTTTAGCTTTTTTTCTAAAAGGGGTGTGGCTGAATTACCTAATTTGTTTTCAAATGAAGTTTTATTCAACTTCTAACTTTCCGACATGCACAAGTGATATATCAATCGAAAGATAATAATGCAAAGAATAAGATTAAATGATAATAAAAAAACGATAGGTTTGTGATTTTTAGGGTACCAAGTCGCCTTAAATTAGTATTAATAAATTAGTTATAAAATACATTGTGCAGTACTGATACATTTATAAGTAGACTGGCTGAAATACCCATTCTGCGATTATTTTTTAAAAAATAATGCATTATTCTTGATATAATAGCTTAATTGTAAGAAGAGTAAAACCAAGTGCACAACAATGCATACAAAAATATAAAATGATTTTAGAATTAATATTAAATAAGGAAAACGCATGAAAAATTCCAATGAAGAATAATTGTGTTATTTTTATTATTTAAAGCGTTAAACCTTCAAAATGTTTTAACCCGGAAGCAGGCGATCACTTCACCAAGTCACCCCAATCCTTTTTTTTTATAATTATTTTTTCTGTGCTAGATAAAAATCACAATTGCAGCGAATAATTTAACTAAGAGAAAATGTACTTACCTACTTTAAAGGACTTTTTAATTTTCTTTTGATGATTTGAGAAAAATCCAATAAAACTAATGAAACCGTTCCAAATGTGCGTGACCTTAATAAAGAACATAAATCACAGACACTTTTCACTAACAATACAAGAACGTTATTTGCAATCAAAACTGTCATATTTTGCTCACGTTATTGTAATTTTTCTATTCTTTGATGATCTACAAATAGCATGTGTAACCTTTTCTTGCTTGTGTCTTTTTGACAAGGCGAAGTGTTACATTTTCTTGATATCTTAATTTTCTTGATAAAGTTCTTTAGGCAGCATTTGAAAATTACAATTCAACTCAAACGTTTCATGTCTATCACTTTTGTCATATTTACTTTCGCTATCACGATTAATATGCATTATTTCATCAGGTTCTTCAATTGCTTGATCAGTTTCATCTTCCTTCAATAGAGAGATCACAGAGATGCCCATTTTTTATATTCTGCTCATTTACATTTATAAACCATAATAAGTGGTACAACACAGCAATTAAAACCACAAAGTTAATCGTAGGGGAAAGTATAGCATATTCATAGAAAATATTTCTGAACAAAAGTGGTCGTGAAGGGAACTCGATCAAAACAAGTACCTTGATTGTAAAAAACCGTTTGCCACTCTCAAAAAAGAGGCATAAATGTGACAAATTCATTTTAGTTTCCATTAAGACTGTCATATCGGAGGATACTGTCAAGAAATTGTTAACGAATAAACAGTTTTACCAGAATTTGGAGTGATTCAGCGCCTCATGCAACCGCTCCCATGAAAAAATTTATTCGATACAAAAACATCGATGTCAGTTATAAAAAAAATAATTATGTAAAACGTTTTTTATAATGCAATTTCAGATTACTCATAAAATACATCTTGGTCAATTAATCCTTCAAAGTGCTCAATATGCTTATCCATACATCATAAAACTCATTTACGTGGGGGGAAAAGCAACAGAAAAATATTATTTACAACTTTCCCAAAAGAAAAGTAGACAGAGTTAAGCATACCAGTAAGTTTGAAGGTCAAAGAGATGATAATCAAAAGTACTATTCTAGAGGTTACTAGAAACGTAGTAAAAAATCTCTCATCGCGGGATTACAGCAAAAACAAAATATCTTTTTTTATTTGGTTTTGGGATCAAAGATAGCTAATGAGCGTTTGAAGTGGAATCTTTTGAAAGTGGAAAACCAGATGAGATATATATAATTTATATCAGTGTAAATGTGTATTTTTTTATTTTGTCAGAAAGCATTTTGTTTTACTTCATTCCAAAAAATAATTTTTTAAGCCTTTTATATTTTCAAGATGCTCGCGCTCCCCTCGAAGGGTTATCACGCCCCCCAGGGGGCGCGCCCCACAGTTTGAGAAGCACTGGCTTAGGGCAAAAAATTTCATATTGTTTGTATGCACCCCCAAAGTTCGGCTTTTGAAGCTGAAGGACGCGGATAAAAAGCGAGACACCAACCACCAAAATCCCACACATGTTTAATATACGACATATCCGGCGAATAAGAAGGGCAACGAAGACGTTTGCCTGTATTGTGTTGAAAAGTCTTCTAGAACATTCCTTGTAACACGTGGGCGTGCATTATCATGTTGAAATATAGCTCCATGGATGCCTGGAAGGAAGGTAACCTATTTCGGGCTCTAGCATTTTAAAAAAGTACCTATTGCTATTCAAACGACCCTCAATTAGTAACAGCTGAGATCGTCCAGGATACGAAATCGTCCCCAGATTTCGGGTGTTCGTCCACTATGATTTTCGATTCTGCACTCTGGAAAGCAGCTTTCGGCAGCTAAGGGTCTAACACTAATTCGGCCGTCATGGTTGCACAAATTAAAGCAAGATTCATCAGAAAAGACAACTTGTTACCAGTCTGCCTGACAGGATCTGGGTTTTTGATCCCATTACAGACATAGTCTTCGAAGGTTTGCCTTGAGGGATATCCTGTATACAGGAATCCTTGCACGCAGCACAAGGTGCAGTCAATCGCAAGGATTCTACACCTCTAAAGCAAAAGTTTCGGAAATTTTTAATTTGATAAAATTCATCAAAGTATTCTCAGATCTTTTGTTAAGAAAATGTCTAAATTACTTCAATTACTCCCTGCTCTTAAAGCAACCAATTATGACAAGCAAAAAGATTTTCTACTTCTAGAGAATCGCTTCTAGATAATTATTTTTTTTAAATTCCTAAATTTTATTTCCGTAAACTGTTCATTTTTCCAATTAATTTTAATTTTAATAGTACTTTTATTTGAATAGTTTAATTTTTTCCTCCGATTACAGTGAGAAGTCTCTCTCTAAAATCTCCCAACAACCAATATAAACCTCCAAATCAAGTAGCCAAAACCTCGAGTTACCCAATTGGCCCCTTCCTCCAGAAACCAAACCTTCTTTCCACGAAGCCTTGCTGATAATACCAGCCACATCTCAGTTCACCCGTGGATTAACAATAACAGTCCACGGTGTGTGTAGCAGACGTCGACGAATTGACGAAGCCGACATTAATACGCTAGTAGCAGTAGACCAACGTGCTGTCAACTACCAGGAAAAACCTGTACGATAATTCACCGCCTTGTGGTCTTGCCCATGGCTTCAAAATACGAGGTACCTTACCAAAAAACAGTATTACCCACTCATTATAATTAATAAGAAAAAAATAGAATAATTAATTGAAAGTTCCATAAAATTTAAAAGATACTATCAACATTATTAATAACAGCTCAAAGCCGTTCTAAAAGAAAGCTTCTCACCAGTAGCTGAGGACATATCAGTGAGAGAGCGAGAAATAATTCAATTGGCAAGTATGGAACATATTTAAGGAGGCACCATCCCGGAGGGAGGTGATAGAAATCTGTGATCTTCTCTGATTAGTCCTTAACGGAACGAAATCAGAAAGTAGACACGGAATTTGGAAGATAAAAATAGATGAAATGGAGAATAAAAGCAATTAATGCCGTGGTGTTGGTGGTACATGATAAAATAAAGGAGAAGGACAAGCACTGCTGAATCGTGTAGTCCTTGTGGTATTGGTGTCTATCATCGCGCGCTGATGCCACTTTCTTTCATTTACGCTTAGTTTTTCTAGTTGTCCAGTGTTCGTCGGTCCACTTCTTCCAAACTCGCATCACTGTAGAATTGTTCCACTACATACGAGCTGCTATTGCGTGACAGGAAAATCCTCTTTCACAAAGGCCGATGAATCTCATTCGTTCAAACACCGTAAGTTGTTGAAATGTCACCCTATTTCGCCTCGGAGGCATATTTTGGTCCAAATAAACGTTTGTCACTAACAAATAACCTTGCAGGATTTTCAACGTTTCACTATAGTTCTCAATTCATACACTTTTAGTATCAGTTCAGGAGGCGCTACTCACACCATGCATGTGTGGTAGATCTGAAGTTTTACTACTTTGCATAATATCTTATAATTGACATTTGATGCAAATTTCATTTCATTCGGAGGATTCTTTCATGGGGTTGCATTTTTTAAAAACAGCAGTTTATAAAAATATATTGGTAGATATTTTAATCAGATATTCCGATTTCTAGATAAAGAAAAGTCAAATGAGAGTTGACTCAATACACTTGATTTAGAATTGCATTAAACAAATGACCGTTTTTTAAATCTTAAGCAATCGCATATGGGATATTAAATTCGTATACTGAGAGTGAAAAGCTATCATTAAGAACTATGATGTTTAATTGGATTGGAATTTATACAATGAAGAATAACATAAGTGAATTACGGTTCTTGATTCTTCTAGTAAAAGAACAAAAAAGTACATAGATAAAAAACCACTACTAATATAAATTTTTTAGAGGGTTAGAGTGACAGCTCATTAAATGTATTTGGCAAGGAAATACATTTTCTGGCTTTAATAGAAAGGTAAGACGTGCAGCAAGGGCAAATTCTCTATGATTGTATTTAGAGTGAAATGGGAAAAATGTAAATTAGAAGCAATCATTCCCTAATGATTTGCTCTAAGAGCACAATGACCTCCAATACTTCATGGAATTTGTAGTTGAGTGGATTTAAATCGGGAAAGCTAGAAGGCCAATCTTTGTGCTCCGTGAAGTCTGTCACACTCTTGACCCCACAACTGCCTACTAAAGGTTACGCGATTCGCTCCCCAGTTCTATTGTTTTTTACATAGACATATGTATGTGTTGTAGTAGGGGTAAGAATAGAGGCATAAATAAGCATTTTCCTCTGAAATAAGTAAATACGTCACAAACGCTGTCAAGGTCGTTTTATTGCATTTCAAATCCTCCCGAATAGTTTTACTGATAACAGCGCTAAGGAAATTATTGCATTTCGGAAAGACGTATATATACGTCTAGGGTATTTAATGCACTGGTCGAGAGAGTTGTATATATACGCCAGCGGCACTTATTGTGTTAACAACCACTGGATCTTCTCCTTATGAACAGGAACAGAGTCTCGTTGAAACGTTTAGTTGTTTCCATTGAGCTGCTTTAAATTCAGGGGCTTCACTATAATTTTAAAGACAGCATTTTGATAAACTTTTGCAGTGGTTTTCCTCATTTTTACAGAAAAACAGAATATAAGACGTCTTCACTGCCAAAACCATTACAGAATAATAAGCTCTCTGACAAGGAGCTCTCTGGACGCAGTTTGTCTTCTCATTAGCTTTTTGGGCCTTATATGTGGGCATTCTGGTGTGGTTGAAAGATTGTTCGGCATCAAAAATGCCTCATCCATAAACAAAGATCGATTATAGCCGTTGTGAACGTGCTACAGAAACAGTGCCTTTGCTTTAACACTAGAACGTCCGGGATTTCTCTCTCTCTCTCTCTCTCAATTACTTTTAAGGCAACACGGTACCCTTTTTCAAAAAAGTTTTTTGGAGACAGTTACAGTAAAAATAATTGATGTTTTATATTTTGATTATATTAGTAAGCTGATTCTGTAAGCAAAAAGTCAGTTTGACTAGCCATTATTTTACAATTTTAAAAAATTAGGAATTTTTGAAATTTTTCAAACTCTTATAAAATACTCAATTTTTAAATTTTTTAGTAATTTTCAGTTTTTTATGATTCTTAAGATTATTACAAACAATATTTAGTATGGATTTGAAAAACTATTCCCTGGTTGATTTTTAATAATTATTTTTCTAGAAAAACCTGGAAAAAACACGAAAAATTTTAAAATATCATCTTTGGAATTTTTACAAAAATAACTAGAGTTCTCAGCCCTAAATCCATACTAAATTTTATAGAACATACATTTGGGAGTATATACAAAAAAATTCAAGGCTCTATCTTGAACAGGAAAAAAGCCTTAGGGATTAAAAAACACTTATACCTTCAAAATTAAAAGTCTGAGAAAAACGCATTTAAAGTTTGTAAAGTCATAAAACAAAAACTTATAATGCCCGTAAAACTCTAATTTTTTAATATGTTATTTTCCAATGTATGTTCTACATTAAAACACCATTTTTATTAAATATGACTGAAAATTATATTTTTAATTCAAAATATATTTTTGAATAATATTGATAGCATTTGTTAAGACGTCAGTTTATTCAGCTTTATCTTAACTTAATATTTCACAAAAGTTTTGAAACACGAAGCATTTATGTACAAAATAATAATGATACTAACTTAAGGTAAAAATAGTCAGGTTTGCTCATAAAATTTATTTCTTTTCAGTTTTAAATTGGGGCAGTTTTGGAAGTTTTAGCTCTTGTCGTACGACTTTAAAATACTAAAATATAGTACTGTAATATGTTTAGTATAATGTAGTTTGGTACATCAAGGAAGTATTCAGTTATGTCTGCAGCATTTGAAGTCAGAATGCTTGTATTCGGAAGTCTAATTGCGGAATCAGCTGAGGACTGATTTTTAGATACATCATTTTCAGTAGTATTCCATCTCTTCGAAATTTTGTTTCTCACAGGAACCCAGAACTCATTTGTCATGGTATTTTCTCTACATTAAAAAATAATGATACAGCTTTTAAGTTATATAAATTATTTTTAAAGCAAAAATTGACCATGAAATTAATCTTTATTAATTAATTATGAGAACTCAAAAAACTCAAAACATAATCAAGCCAAAATTATTTTAGTAATGAAAATTGGAATTAATAACCATTTCAAACTAAAAGCTCAAAAATATTTTTAATTAATTCAAGTTAAATGTGAAAAAATGCTTTAAAAGGAAACCGAAACCAAAACCACAGCTCATAAAACTTCAAATATCTTAAAAACTAATTAGGTAACAGATCTGAAATTTCGTGGCAAGCATCTCAATGATATGGGCCACCAAAACATGGGGAAAAAATTTCAGTAAAAATTAAATTTTCAGGGTACAGTGTAGCCTTAAACGTCTACCGGTGTCGTTTCGACGCCTTGATATAAAATATATAAAGTAACTATTTCAAATAAATAATTTTAGGACTAAAGCATTGTTCAGCAGGATTTAATTTTAAGACTTTTGAATATTATTTCGTGTAATTGTCATTACTTTCGTGTAATTATCATTATGTTCCTTTATATCATAAAAAACTGACATTGAAATTGTTTCACGAAGATTGTTGAACCACAGCTTTGTCGTAAAACAATGCGAGTTACAAATCTGCCAGGAACATTACTATTACGCCGTATCCATTCTGTGCCATCCCTAGTGACATATACATAAGGATTTATTGAAATATTATCAATTACATCTGCATTTTTTTCAGATTCTTCGCAGTCTCTTTCATTCTATCTTATGTTTATGTCTTTATCGGAATCTAAATTAGAGTTTATATATTCTCAAAACGCTCTCTAAATTAGCAATTTCATTGGGGCTTAGACGTATTCTAAAAGCCATCGTTTCAGGGTGTCTGCTTTGCACTAAGTTCGAAAATGGAATGAATTTTTTTATGAGCAGATAAGCAAATACTTTGTAACGAAACACTTAGGCACGACAATTTTGGTGTAATTGATTCATTTCTACTGTGAACTCAATAACACTGCATTCAAGATAAAAAAAATTGCAATAGTACTTTGGGAAGTTTGTTTTACTAATGGTACCTACATAGTGAACTATATTTTATTAAACGACAGCTTTTCATATTGATAAATTGCTGTAGCAGTGGTACATATATAAGCCAGCAACAGCTCTAGGACTGAAGTGATCCATTTTGTCTAGTGATTATGTTGCGTGATTAGGGAACCGAAGGTACCGAGTTCAATCATCCACATAGTATTGGTGTTGAAACGACACCAGTGGACTTTCTAGGTATATTTAGTTGTAAAAAAAAAATCACTGCTAATCAACCTAGAAACACGAAACGGTTTTTGTCTAATCACCAGGGAAAATGACAAAGTCAAAAAAAATTTTATAATCGGAAAGTAGAACAAAGTAAACAGGGGTCCACAGTTGACACCAACGGACGTTCCAGTGTCGATTCTAATCGACTCATACCACCAATAAAAGCTAAGTACCCGGAATTCAAAATAAGGAGAGACTTCCAGTGCTGTTTCCATCTAACCCTAGCCGAAACAAGCCATAAATTAAATTTTATTCCTTGAAACGTATTTATGGACTCAGGGAAAAGGGTAGGTGGGTGGTCCCGTGTCACTTCCTTTATATTTATCGAACTTAGCCCCATCCATCATATTTTCCTTTCGCCCCCGGGCTATTTATCAAGACGGCTTTGTGTGAAAATTACGCCAGACGAGGAGAATCTTGGTCAATAACAAGCAGCATGTCGATGTCAATATTTTTTTTAAACAACGACCAATCATTATGTGATGTAAAAAAAATGGCGACGATGTGGAGAATAAAATTTAAAAAAAATGTTCGAAGAAAAAGATTTATTTTTGAGGGGGAGTTTGATGATTTCCTTATAAAGAATTGGGCTTATTACTAGTGTAATATTTTTTTTTTGAAATAATTATTGCTTGGTCAATAAGAACATTAGAATCCACGCTGCGTTATAAATATAAACGTGGTGTTGATGTTTCTTATCCCCGAACGATCGACATATGTCAGATTAACTCCAAAAGGTTGTTGACCACTAAAAAATCTATAATAATAAGGTTATCGGATGTTAAGTCTTAGAAAGTCCGAAGCATCCCAGAATGTGATCCGTGAAGCTGGATGATATAAACGTGTGTAATACATTATCTTCTAACGCATAGGTTCTCAACGTGGGTGATAACGTCCCATTGTGGGCATTTGAGGCTTTTAGTGGAGCAGTAAAAGACCCAGAGAAAATTAGGAGGCGTTGAGATGGCACGGAGGGGTTTTGGAAGATTAACCAAATATAGTCTAAAAAGACTACAAAACACGCTGATTATATACTTACAAAAGTAAACTTTAATGCTGGTTACCTTACGTTGATTGTATGTATTTAAATAATTTCTATCACGTGTGCGAAAATTCACATATTTTGGTAGTTCAGGAAGTGGATGAAAAACTTAAGGGTTACTTTACATTCAGACCTACATTAAATTGAATGGTATAGTAAATTTTAATTTATGTAGTGTACGTGTTCTCTTTGTTTGAGAGGAGCAGTAGAAGAAATATTTTGCCCCTGCATTTTACTACGTATATTATCCAAGAAATATAATTAAAAATGTTAATCAGGAATTAACGTGTGATTCTTTAAAGACTGAAACTATCAAATTTATTTTTATTTTGAAAGCAATAGTTTGTTGTGAATTATTTCATATCATCAAAACCTTCTTTCAAAAGCGTTTTTATAACAGGTGATCTAAAATTTCTGTTCCATTCTTTTAAATAAAGAAGAAATTCAAGAGCGTTTCAATTTCAACAATATCCTATCTAAAACTAAAATATATAATGTTACACATTTAAATATATTTGTGGCAACAGCTGCTTCAGATTCGGAAATAAAAAAAAGTGTGAATGCTTATGACCACACGATAGAAGTGATAACTTCAAATTTTATAATGTTACTTCAGTGATTAGTTAGGTGAATAAAAACTAAGGGGAAAATTATTTAATCATATGTCTGTACTCATAAAGTAATATTTTTTGCTAAATACGCATATTTGTGAACTAATTGTATTCTAAGGAGTAAAAACAATAGGTTTATGGTAACTAAAATAGGTTATAAATACTTAAGATTCAAAATTATTTAAATATCTAAAAGAAACTCCGTCAAGCGTTGTTCCATACTTTGCCATGCTTTCATTTGGATAATTTAACATAATTAAATTAAATTTTGATTTTAAAAAATCTACTAAAGAATTTGATTTGTCTTTTGAAAAATCTGCATTAAAATCCCCACTTAAAATAATAGGCAGTTTGTTCAGAAGAGTTGATCCGCGGCTTTACACACAGTGTATGCAACTAAATTTTTGTGAATGAGTTCGATATTATTTTCTTTACACTAATTGGGTGAAATATAAAGAGTAACCATCAGAACTATTTGTCCATTTTCTGCTCTATATTTCGCTGCACACATTTCTCCGATACATGACTCATTAAACTCAAATGATTCAGTAGAAAGAATCTCGCCATTCATTTTCCTTAAAAGAGGTGGCGAGAGCCCCATTTAGTGGAGGCAAGGAACTTCACTTTCATGGAATATTGGTGGGAGGGACAAGTTAACCCGTTTAATGTCTTCTAGGAGTGGCAGGGGGAAGGGGATAACATTTTGCAACTCTATACTTCCCTACAACAAGAGTACCCCCCCCCCCCCAAAAATGCCAATGTTTTCAAAAAAGTCTTTATATGGAACTTGTTCCTTCATTTTTCGATTATTCATCATCATTAAAATTTCTTCATTGCTCTATTTTGAATAATTATTTAAGCATATATTACTAAAGGTAATGAATATTTTTTTAAAAAAATGAAAATGCAAGTGTGTTATAATAGTTTACCGAAGATAAATCAAACGAATGCAAGACATTCCACATTTCATGATTCCAGATATGCTTCTGTTATGCTTGTAAAGCAAAATAATTGGCAATCAACTTAAAGATATTTTAACTCGAATTTTTTCGATGTACAAATTAAAAATAAAATATTGGGTTGGAATGATTTTCATAAAAATATCTGTGAACATTTTTAAACTTTCTCTATCCAGAAGTCTCAAATATTTTGCCCCTTCGACATTTTCTGAATCGAAATTGTGATTTTTTTATTTGCAACAAATCTGTATTTGTAATAAAGAGTGTTTTTTTCCAGGTATAGAAGTTTAAGTTGGCATTACTTTCAAAGATGGCGACCGATTTAACAGCTGTCAAGTGATTTATTCTCAGTTTGGTTTGGCAATTCATCAAAACGATCATCAAGCAAGGCGTAGATTCGTCGAATGGGCCCAAAACAGATTGCCGTTGTTCCCGATTTTCATAAGCGAATTTTGTTTAGCGATGAAGCGCACTTCTGGTGGAATGGCTACGTCAACAAACAAAACTGCCGCATTTGGAGTGAAACTATTCCACAAGTGTATGTCAAAACACCGTTACATCCAGAAAAACTGACTGTTTGGTGCACTTTATGGGCTGGTGGAATCATTGGTCCGTACTTCTTCAAAAACGATGAAGGCCACAACGTTACAGTCAATGGTGATCGGTATAGATCCATACTTACTAGTTTTTTCATTCCTGAATTGAACAATCATGATGTCCAGGAGCTGTGGTTCCAACAAGATGGCGCAACATGTCACACAGCTCGTGCCACAATCGATTTATTGAAAGACACGTTTGGTGACTGCCTAATTTCACATTTTATACCTGTGAATTGGCCTCCAAGATCTTGTGATTTAACACCGCTACACTATTTTCTGTGGGGCTATGTAATGTCATTGGTCTATGCGGATAAGCTACAAACGCTTGACCATTTGGAAGACAACATTCGTCGCGTTATTGCCGATATACGACCACAATTGTTGGAAAAAGTCATCGAAAATTGGACGTCCAGATTGGACTACATCCGAGCCAGCCGTGGCAGTCATATGTCAGAAATCATATTTAAAATGTAATGCCACAAGATTAGCTTTCGAATAAAAAAAATCATGTCAATCGAATAATACGTCGTTGTTTTATTGCAATTTAAAGTTCTATACCTCTAAAAAACACCCTTTAGTAACGTTCGAATTTTATATCATGAACGCAGTAACACTATGTACTTTAAATTTGATACTTTTGTATTGAAATATCGTCCAATTTATTTTTAAATTTCCTAGGGATCGTCCTTTTGAAGTTTGCATTAGCTCTTCATCTTTTCGGAAACAAAAAACCGAAACGTATGGTTGCCAAGTTTATTAGATGACCGGTTAGTTACACAACAATAACGATGCATTAGTATAAGATATGCGCAGCCTTAGGTTAAATAATTAATAACATTTTTAAGTTAATTAAGATCTGATAGAATAAACAAAACACTTTTTTTCCATTTAAACACTAATTTCTCATATAAAACAAAATATCTTAAATTTTTACATAACTAGGAATGACGGCATAAATGCATCAATTCATTATTTCGTGCCCTAAAAACTAAAAAAATTAATTCAATAATGACACAAGAATAAAGTTATTCAAAAATATAAAAATCATACCTTTCTTTATAGTTATTCCTATTGATATATCTTGAATAATAAATACACATGGGAAGATGAACTAATTAAATACACATACAAGAAGGAAGACCGAGTCACGTGATTTCTTTTTAGGGCAAAAGTTGTTCGGAAAATTTGTCGGAAAAAGTTTTCCGGATACAGGGGAAAAAAGCCGAATGAGCGTTATATTACCGAGCGTGGCGTTCATTCAAGTTCACTCTTCGGCAAATCACGCCAATAGAAATTATCACTTCAAAAACTAGTGGCTTTAGAAGAAAATTTAATTAAAAATAATATTCTATCTCTAGAAAGAGAGTAGAATATTTTTTTAATTTAACCATGTATGTATTATGTACGCTCTTATTTCTCTAGAGTGGGACTGGGTCTTCGAATCAGTCCGCGTTACCACCTAGACTTCCAGATCGGGTCTTGAGTTCGTTACAGCATTTACTTGATGTAATTGCATGTTTTTTTTTATTATTATTACCTGAAGTTAGCATATTTTAAAATATTTTATCATTCTGCGCACTGCAAAAATTAGACAAGATTTTAAAACACATCTTCAAAGATATATTTTCATGAACTCTACTGGATAAAGAAGTTTGATTAAAATAATTGTTATTGTTTTAAATGTTAAAGGGACTAATGCGCTCGAAATCATGATTTCGAAAAAGAGTGTATAAATGAATATGTATTTTAAATTTAGCTTCAGTTGAATTAGATTGCACTGATAAAACTTTTTTAAAAATATTATTATAAGAAAAAAATATTTAAAAACCATAGTTTTGATAAAAAGAATAAAAAAAATAACATATTTTTAAAACATTATCTTTCTATGAAATTTTCTTTTAAATTGTTACATTGATCGAGATTCGACGATTTTAGACAAATCAGTCGCAAAAAGCAAGACAATTCTTAAGAGCGATGAGAATTTACTGTCGAGAAAAAAGCCCTTTAATACAGGCTCCAACAGCAATATTCAGAGAATAAATATCAGAAGATCTTCACACCTTCAACAACATTCAAACACAATTGTCAGTGTTTAAAATACACGTATGCAAAAGATTATTCACCAGCACCACTCGTCCAAGCTAATCAGTAATTACGGTCAGGGCAGACTTAATCGAAACAAGACTAACTCAGCTCGGTAAGCGTCTGTCTATTTATATCCGTCGCGGATCTTTCGAGGAAAATTCGCTTGCATCATAGATCATGAAATTAGTTTATTTTTCCACTAACATACAGAAGGATCCAGAGGGTTCCAAACTAGCCAAATTGGTTGCTAAAAAGGATGCTAACTCCTCATTGAATGGCCATTATAACGTAAGGGACGGCATTGCTTGCGAATATTACAATTTTAACGTAAATTAAATATAGCAGAGTAATAAAAATGTATTACACATCTAAATACAGGTCATTTACACTATTTTACAAAATTCGTGGCAATATTTTCCCTATATATAGCTAAGACATCTGTACAGAGACTGAACTAGGAATTTTGCAAAATTCTTGTTATTTTTACAGTTACGATCAAGTGAAATAATAAGCAATGCGTTTTTTATTAAAATTTTACGAAAAACATATATTAGCGTATGAATATAAATCCACTTTTAAATTATATGTTTCAACAAGCATAGTTCAGCACCAGTTGAGAAGTCTTAAATATATACAGGCAAAATATTATTATAGAAATTATATACATACCTGTGTATAATACTTGCCTTAGCTATATATAGGCAACGTATCGTTGCAGAAGCATTTTTCACATAAAAGGGCTCTTTTAAAAATAAGTCATTTTTTATTTTTTTTGCCCCAAGATTGGACTTAAATAATTTTTAATGGTAATAATCTTAAAATAATTTTATATCTTTATTCTAATTCAAGTGGCACTAAATATCAAATTTTTTCATTTATACGCTTTTGCAAAATCAAGGTTCCAAATTCAACCAGTAACACAAAGTGTAAATAATTTGTAACCTAATTAATTAAAAATTTACAGTATCTTTTATTCTATAATATAGTTATCTACTGATAATTTTTATGTGCCCATTTTTTAATTGATATTTTATATATATGTTTTTTCTTTGCAGGTAAGGAATACTTTCTGTTCAAGACTCTGTTGGAATTTCTTGAATAATATTTGTCGCTCTAGAGTAAGAAATACTTTTTGAAAGTTGTATACGTCCCACCAATATACTTTTGTTGCTGCCTGTATTATTATATAAATATTTAATTAAACATGCTTGGTAGCAAATTCATTCAGGAATATTTATTACATCTTGTTGTCGAGTTTAAAACCATACCGTAATGTTATAAATAGTAGGAATTGAAAAAAGGGCTTGATTTTATAAAGCCCTTTTTTCGATTCCTGCTATATTAGTTCACTCTCTCTCCCTCCCTCTCCCTCTGTATATATATATATATATATATATATATATAACAATTTTCTAACTTCAATTTATAATTTGTTAGAAAAAACTTACTAGCGCCATCTGTTGCAGCTAATTATAACTACAAGGGAAATAACGAAGAATAAATTAAAAATTAAAAAATAAAATTTAATTTATGAATTAATATTTGAAAAAAACTGTATTAACATCACAAGTATCATTCACTACAAGTTTTAAAAAAAATATTTGGACTTGACTGGATGAATAGAAATTATTTTATTAGCGATTGAAAATTCCAACAATATATATAGTGTGTACTAATAGTAGGACTTGAAAAAGAAATAAACAGTAACAAACAAAAATAATAGTTTAATTTCATATACAGAAAGGAAAAAAATCTCGTTGCGTCTATGTAGCGCAATGGATAGCGCGTTGGACTTCTTATCCATAGCGCGTGGGTTCGAATCCCACCTGGGATGGCCTCATTTTTGAGAATGTGATTTCTTTTTACTATACTATTTTATTAGAATAATTAAACTTAATGATGGAATAAATATTAAAAAACACAAAAATAAAAGTTCAACACTATATAGAAAGGAAAAAGGGAAAGGGCAAAAAAAAAAAAAAAATAATAATCGATTTCTATTTTGCCGCTTAATAGTGTGATTCTGTCCTATGTATGTACATTTTTATATTAATTGTAATTATTTAATAAAAGGTAACTAAAATAAGGTGTTTCTTTGTTGACCACATTAGGAATTAACTTAAAAAAATTATTTTTATTACTTGTTTCTATTATAAATGTAATATTTTAACAAACATCGGCTTCTGTTACAAATCTCGAATTGTGTTGGAGTGGTTCCAGATATATAGTTATGAATTCGAATTAATGTCCTGTTTGCTTAACTCATCGTATGTTAATACGGTCGAGAGTATTTGGGTTTTCATAGAAAGGCGCTAGAAAGGTAGTTGTTCATAATGTTTAGGCTCTTTGGCGTATATCATCCTTGTTACTTGACTATGGGCCACATGCGGCTCTACAGGGTGGTAGGAAAACCCAATGAATCTATTTTCTCCCGTTTTGGATTTGGAAGATCAAAACACAGATTATATTTCAAATTGTTCTCATCTGATCTCAGTTTTTTTCCCTCTCTGATGTTTTCATTACCTCAGTTTTATGAACCGAAACAATTTGTTCGCTCTCTAAGTAAGATCTTATTGCAAATCTGATAGATTTATTAAAATACCATTTGGTTTGTGTTTCAGAAGTTTTGAGATTACTGTATTTCTTTTTCATTTGGTCAAATGTTTGTCAGAATTTTCACGGCGTAACGGGTCTATCCGCGTTCTTCCTACTAATAGTAATCTTGGGGAATAATGGGTGTTTAAAAATTGTGTTCTCCGACTTTCCTCCGAAGAAGACGTGATTATGCAAATCAAGGCTTGTATATAAAGATTAACTTTCAAACTCGAAGGAGAGGGAAGTTAGACTGCTAACGGATAGCAGTTATTGATTAACATGAAGCTAGACGAGAGCACTTCGTAGCTTATTTTATTAATATTAAGATTGACAATTTGGTCAATTAGACTCGATGAAGTTGAATTAGGAGGTGTATTGCTTTGGACGTAAGTGATCCGATTTATTGCTAATTCTTCTAGTATCTCGTCTACCTCGTTATTGCTTCCCATATTTAACAATTGGTGCAATTATCAGTTTGGATTGTTGGATTTGTATCTTTGTTGAGAATTGTTAATAAATGGTGTTTGTTTTGAATATGGCTAATCTTCCTCCCAACTCTCTCACACTAATGGATAGCACGGTCCATCTATTACAACTATGTTCTTGCTTGTTCTACTAAATAAAAATCTTTCTACTTCAAGTACATTTATATTTTCATCTTGTATTAAATGTTTTTTAATTATTCGCAGCTCATTATATAGTTTACTAATGCGAGTTCTCGAATCTTTCAAATGATATCAATAAAAGCCTATCTGAGAACAACTTGTTCTTAAAACATTGTTAATTCAAACAGCGAATCTATTCTATTTTCAATAGTTTTGATTAAAACAAAGCTTTGCAAAAGAAAGTACATTTTTCTCTCTCTAAATCCATCCTTATTTTTGTAAAGGGTGTTTTTTTAGAGGTATAGAACTTTAAATTGCAATAAAACAACGATGTATTATTCGATTGACATGAATTTTTTTTATTCGAAAGATAATCTGGTGGCATTACATTTTAAATATGATTTCTGGCATATGACTGCCACGGCTGGCTCGGATGTAGTCCAATCTGGACGAATTTTCGATGACTTTTTCCAACATTTGTGGCCTTATATCGGCAATAACACGGCGAATGTTGTCTTCCAAATCGTCAAGCGTTTGTGGCGTATCCGCATAGACCAATGACTTTACATAGCCCCACAGAAAATAGTGTAGCGGTGTTAAATCACAAGATCGTGGAGGCAATTCACAGGTATAAAACGTGAAATTAGGCAGTCACCAAACGTGTCTTTCAATAAATCGATTGTGGCACGAGCTGTGTGACATGTTGCGCCGTCTTGTTGGAACCACAGCTCCTGGACATCCTGATTGTTCAATGCAGGAATGAAAAAGTTAGTAATCATGGCTCTATACCGATTACCATTGACTGTAACGTTGTGGCCTTCATCGTTTTTGAAGAATTACGGACCAATGATTCCACCAGCCCATAAAGCGCACCAAACAGTCAGTTTTTCTGAATGTAACGTTGTTTCGACATACACTTGTGGATTAGCTTCACTCCAAATGCGGCAGTTTTGTTTGTTGACGTAGCCATTCAACCAGAAGTGCGCTTCATCGCTAAACAAAATTCGCTTATGAAGATCGGGAACAACGGCAATCTCGTTTTGGGCCCATTCGACGAATCTACGCCTTGCTTGATGATCGTTTTGATGAATTGCCAAACCAAACTGAGAATAAATCATTTGACAGCTGTTAAATCGGTCGCCATCTTGGAAAGTAATGCCAACTTAAACTTCTATACCTGAAAAAAAAAACACTCTTTCTATCACAAATTCACAGTAAAGCATAACTGTAACTGACTGTAAATTTCTTAACTTTAAATAATTTCAAAAACTCGCAGCATTAATATGCAAAGATGTATTCCGGAAATGGAGGGTTATGCCTTAGAAATTTCAAACGTAATTAGATCACAAAAACCAGTCGATGAGGATTTTGAAGTTTCAAGAACTGATTCGAATATCTTTCAATTGCAATCCAATTGTGCACTCGCTTTTAATTTCTAAAATAGTCGTATCGGTGAACTGCCTTCTTACTAAGATAATCATGTTACTAATTTTAAATTGAGCAATGTCTTAGAATATTTCTCATAAATACTTTTAAATAAGAACAATACAAATGCTACTAATGCAAATTTTAAAAACAAAGGTCAAACTTTGTTCATATTTAGGCGAATTTATTATTAATAAAGGTAATTGTGGTTATAATCTAAAGTGATAACTCTAAATAAGGTGATTAATTCTAGATAAAAACTTGAATTTGTATTCCTCTGCAATTATTCGATTGAATGACTACGAATTTTTCCATGGTTCTTTTTTATTTCAAACACATTGGTGTATCTTAACCTCTTAAGAGCCACCAGAATATATATATACATCTCTTTCAAACGGTGCGTTAATTACGACGGACGTATGTATACGTATTTTCGAAATGTGATTCTTTTCTTCGAGCCGTTATCAGTAAAACTATCCCACAGGATTTGAAATGTAATAGAATTACCTTTACAGTGTTTGCGAATGGTTTACTTATATATATATTTTATATATATATAATATATATATATCAGAAAAAACTTGCTTGTTTGTGCCTTTTCTTTTCTTCTCTAATACACCACATACGCGTACCTATGTGAAAAACGGTGGAATTGGGGAGCGAATCATGTAACTTTTAATCGGCAGTTCAAAGAAAATTGATGATATTTGAATTAAAAATTAGATAGGTGTTAAAAATTAGCAAAGATTAAAAGTGTGTTCGCCACAAATAGCCTTGTTGTAGTAGTTACGTATATTCTTTGCCATTCTGAGTTTCCTACTTGGTTTACATCGACAAAAATACACATCATGTGTATGTAAAGTTAAATAGTCTATAAAAAGAATGTTTAGTAATTTCGCGTCAGTAAAAACAGTCAGGCATACCAGTAACTAAGGCAAGTTTCACACCAGATAATTTTGAACCGGTTAAATCGTTTCCTGTCTCCTTCCTCTAGAGAGAGAGAGAGAGTATGATTAGAGAATTCCTTTCACTAGTCCACTCGACACGAAGTCCACAAAAGTGTGAAAGGGCCCTGACTGTGTCGAGTTTCAATATGTGGGTTTACCATCACACACACACACACACACACACACACACACACACACACACACACACACACACACACATACATACACACATATATATATACATATATATATATATATATATATATATATACTGGTGTGCAAAAATTAAGGACGAAGAGTCGAAAAATTAGCATATCAGCTGAACGAAGAGGCAGAGCGGACAGAAAGACCAATCAAGAGATTAAGTAAGGTGATGTACGGTAGCACATGCGCAGATATGCAGGTAGACGTAATGGGGGAGTGTCTGAGTAGTGTAAAGCATGTTGTCGGTGTAAGATCAGTATTTCTGGCAAAGAGATTGCACGTCGTATAGCAGTTAAAATCACACCGAGTTGCTGCCTCGGCAAGAAATGGCAAATAATCAATCTGTTAGACGACATCTGGATGCTTTTACCCGAGGTCGAATCATTGGGAAGTTGGAGCAAGACCGCAGTGTGACAAGTGTGGCTGCAGAGTTCAGAATTGCTCACAGCATCGTTTTACGACTTTGGAGACAATTTCAAACTAAAGGAACAGCTATCCGGGGGTTGAGTAGTGGTCGTCCACGAGGAACCACACTAGCAGATGACCGGTACATTGTCTTACAGGCCAGAAGAAACAGGCGGCAGACAGTGGGAGAAATTGCTAGACACACGACACAGGCGACTGGACGACCGATATCACGTTTTACCGTGGCCAGAAGACTGCACGGTGGTGGTCTGTTTGCACGACGCCCTGTACGGTGTGTACCTTTAACGCCTGCCCATCGGAGAAGGCGTTCTCTGTGGTGCCGGGAACACCGGAATTGGAGAGACAATGAATGGGGACGAGTACTCTTTACAGATGAGAGCAGATTCAGTTTGAGTAGCGATTCTCATCGCATACTCATCTGGAGAGAGCGGGTAAGCCGCAATCATCCCTCGAACATCATTGAAAGGGACATGTATGGAGGTCGCGGTGTTCTCGTTTGGGGAGGCATCATGCTTGGTAGTCGTACAGACCTT
This sequence comes from Trichonephila clavipes, assembly GCA_019973935.1. Lineage (NCBI taxonomy): Eukaryota > Metazoa > Arthropoda > Arachnida > Araneae > Nephilidae > Trichonephila > Trichonephila clavipes. The sequence goes on from BMAU01009311.1 coordinate 1,781,212, forward strand.
CACATCTTCGACGCAGGTTCAGTCAACGGGACCCGTTATTGTAACGAGATTCTTCTTCCATATGTGCGTCTATTTAGAGGCGCTATGGGTCTGCAGTTCCTTTTCGTGGACGACAATGCACCATGTCATCGCACAGTAGCTGCCGAACACCTCTTAGAGAGTGAGGATATTGAACGTATGGATTGGACGGCACGATCTCCGGATCTCAATCCCATCGAGCATGTATGGAATGTTTTAGGCAGACGCTTGGCAGGTCGTTCCTTACCACCAGAAACGATTCGGGAGCTTCGATTGGCGCTGCAAGACGAATGGGCAGCAATGCCTCAACAACTCATTGACACCCTCATTCTCAGCATGGGCAGAGGCTGTGAAACCTGCCTAGCAGTCAGGGGAGATCATATCCCCTACTAAAGACCGTATGTTTCTTGCTGGACACCCATCACAGGGATGTTTCGGCCTTCAGTCGCATTGCGCTCCATGCTACTTTTTCAATCAAGCTTCTTTTTTCCCCTCTGATTTCTCTTTTAGTAAGTGTTGCTTACATTACACATGTCCTTACGTATTGGGGATCTTACGCTATTAAATGTGTTGATTTGGAAAGCTTTTGGACAAAGTTATATTGAAAAAACCGTCTCGTCCTTAATTTTTGCACACAGTGTGTGTGTGTATATATATATATATATATATATATATATATATATATATCTTTAATTAAAATGCTCTTAAATATTGTAAAGATTTAGAGCATTTCATATAATTCTGCTTATGCTATAATAGGAGACGCATAATATCGGAAGCTAGTTTTAAACAGAAATCATCTGGGTCTCTTGACACGCTCTGCTGTGAAGCTGGCGAAAACCACGTTCTCTTTAACCGCTGGTTGAATCAAGTAAAAGGATATTGTGGAAGCTACGCTCTTTACACATGCGGATACTTGTGTATTGAAAATAAAGAAAATTTTTTTATTGCTTCTTTTGGAATGAACCATTGTACTCATGAAATTATGGACTCCGTTAAAGCATTTACGTTTCAGTCACTTCCGTATCCGTGTGTGAAAGAAATTATCTTCCCTTTCTACTCTAGAGGAGTGATGGCGGGAAATTAGTAGACTGGTGAAAGGTTGCCGGGTGTGAAACCGGCCTTGGATTTATTGCGCGCCTGCAAGACCCTCTAATAATGCATTCTTAGGAATAATTTTAATTTTTGATGTTTGGTTTCTTAATTTTCAAAAAGATTTATTTATTTGAATATTTGTAATTATGTAATGTTCTTTAGTGTTATTGAAAATGATTGAAACTCTAATGCTGCCTATTTCTACTTTTAAAAATCAATTTGAATTCGATGAGGCGAATAATGATTATCGTATGAAAATTTTTGTCGTAGTGGAATGACAAATTTGTTTTTATAAGAGACAACGCATTATTTATCATTGAAAATAATCTTTCCCTAAAAATGATTCTCTTTGCTGTCTTTTAGATTCAGATTTATTAAAAGGACTGTAGCTTGAACATGTTTTATTATGTACCAAACCTCAATCATGTATCATAAATTGATAGTTATAGGTTTTAATTTGTTTGTTCAAAAATGAACTAAAATTTATTCCACATTTTTAGCATATTTTTTTGAATAAAAGCATCCCTTCTTTTATTAAAAAAAAATTGATTTTAGATATTCAGATTGTATTTTGATGTTTGACATTGCTTTCGTTCCCTGCACCATTATGAGAGAAAAATAATCCTGAAAATTAAAAATAAATATATTATTAAATCTTAAAAAAATTTGGTCAAATAGTTTGAAATTTTATTTTATCGGAGTAATTATACAAGGCATGTTCAAATGGAAATGTACGAAGCGTCGTAACAACGTAACCGTTAACATAATTACTTATGCCTCTGTAAAAGAGTTTAGCAAGACATCTAGGGATACGATTGGAGCCTCCAGTGTAGATTGGAGTATGCATGGGCGCCCGCATGAGCCGAAGAGAGCAGAAGCTCTTATGAAGAGCACTGCCCAGTTGATGCGATAGCGTGTGTGAGGACATGATGACGTTCATATTGTGACGGGGCTCTATCACGCATTCTATTAATCCTCTTGGGGAATCTTTGGGGCAAGAATGGCATTTCATTCCAACCTTCTCAAGAAAAAAACGCGATATACAGATTGGGAATGATTATATATATTGGAGCTTTTGCATTCGAAAAGAGGTCGGCTGCAGGCCGGAGAGTACTATAAGATCCATATAGAAGTCAGTTAGAAGCCAGAAATTTGCATAGTAGCCGGATCAATTTGGATTATAAGATATATAGAGAAGATTAAAAAAGATATATATATATATAGAAGACAAGCTATAAAGCTTGGTTGCTGATCGCCATGTGATAGCGGTAAGAGCTTGCTTATTAAAGTTTAATAATGATATAGCGGAATCTAGCTAGTTAAGGAATCGGCTATAGGTAAAGATTCGGAGGTTAAGTTATCATAAAAATATAGTGAGTAGGATTTAATGCGCTATTTGCTAAGAATTGTTAATTACGTCATATCACACATGATGGTTTTCTTCTAGGTAAAACTTGTGTTGTATTGATTAATATATATTGAGATATTAATAAACTAGATTTTTTTTTAGTATGGAAGGTTTGAGTGGTCAATCTTTTATCCCTAAAAATGTAGGTCGCGTGGATGAAGAGATGATACCACAGGGGCACAGGGTATCACAACATTGCGAAATTCGATGATTGAAGAGCAGCAAGGTATTATCTGAATTCTGACCGCAGATGATAAACCGGCTACGATTTATCACCCCAGAGGGTGTTATTCTGCTCCATGACAACGTGCATCCACACGTCTTTATAACAGCCCAAGTTAAAGTGGGGGCAGCTTGACCCTCCACTCTTGACAATCCCACAAGAGTGGGAAAAGTCTGAGATTATTGTGCATCCGTTTCTCTACACACGAGTCCTTAGTTATTCCAAGTTTCTTACCCACAGTTCATGAACAAGATAAATAGCAATTTGCATTTTATTTTGAGCAAGATGTGGGATATGTTATTTTGATTTGCGAGCAAGTATTTCAACGAAATTCCACTTAGAGATAGTAATAATAATATAGCAAAAGGTTATTGTTTTCTGGATTTTTCTTATTGCTGCATTCCGGAATAAAAATGATTTCGTACCTAGTTTCCAAGAAATGCCGAAACAGACTAAATTTTATCAAAATGTATTTTATACTAAGTAGAACTCGGAGAAAAACATCAACTATTTATGATTCCTACAGAAGTGTTTTGCGGAGGAAAATTTTTAGTGTCCTTTAGTAGAAGGGGTGTTCAGATGAAAAGGCACGAAACGTAGTGATTTCGTAACCATTCCCATATTTGCCTTTGCCGCAATTGGAGAACGCAGTGAAACATCTAGGGATGCGAATGGAGACTTTGGTGTGGATCGGAGCATGCACGGGCGGGCGTTCGCACGAGCAAAACAGAACAGAGGCTCTTATAAAGAGCACCCTAGGATTTATGAGGTTGTGTGGGAGAGAACATGATGGCATTCTCATTTCAAAATTTGATGATTGAGGAGCAGGAAGGTATCCGAATTCTGACCGCAGATGATAAACCGGCTACAATTTATCACCCCAGAGGGAGTTGTTCTTCTCCATGATAACGCGCAGCATCCACACGTCTCTAGGGTCACATACTCAGAACAGACCAAGTTCAAGTGGGAGCAGCTTGATCCTCCATCCTACAGCCCGCACATGTCACCCAGCGATTTCCATGTGATTGGTTCCCTGAATAAATATCTAAAAGGGAAGCGCTTAAACTTAGGCGACGAAACTCAAGGGCATTGTGAAGAACTGTGTCTCGTCACTGCCCCAGGAGTTCTGGGAACAAGGAAACCTTCAGTTCGTTAATCAAGAGGATAGTAGAGTGCTCACATGCCTCTGGTGTATACTTTGAATAAAGTCTTCATTTATACCCACAGTGTCGTTTCGTGCTTTTTCATTTAAGGTATCCGAACACGTACAAAATGACCAAATTCGGTCAAGATAGATATTTTTGGTTTTTTTTACGTTATTGAATAGAGATATCCTTCGGTGTTACAAAACATACTTTGTTTTGTTTTTACGCTACCTAGAGGCCAAGTTACAATCAATTTTTTTAAAGTTAGAAAAAGCGGAAGTGGGTATTAGATCTTCCAGAAGTGGGCATTTAAATTGCTCAAAATCTATCATGGCGAGTCTGGTAACTCAAAGTGTTGCAAATGTATTTCTATAAAACTTTTTGCACGAGAAATCATTAAAATTTTAGTACATTTTCTGGAAAAATGCATCTATTTTTTTTAACAATTTTTTTACTAATATAAGTTTATTACTTTTTTCTCTAATTGATTTGAACTTTTTCAAAAATATTGCTAACATTTCACTTATAATTGTGTTTTTTGTAAAATATAGGTAACTTATTTTTAAAATGATTAGTAATATATTTGTATTTATTGGTTACGAGTTCTTAATAATCTTTTATTATGTGTAAATATCCTAATTTGTTAAAAAGTACTCTGAACGTGTTCGAATACCTTAAGCACCCTCTGTAGATTCTCTGTGGTAATAATGTCGGATTTTTTTTTAAAAAAAAGTCTAATCCTGTGTATGTAGATGTAATCTGAGAAAGTCTCTTATTTTAAAACTCCATATCAAAATTTTATTTCATTGATTATGTTTTTGTATTTTGAGTTAAAATCAATTTCAATAGTATTTAATTGAATTATACTATTGTTTTTATTTTTACATGGACAATTGTTAACAAAGCTTTTTGAAATGAACTTTTTCTTAGAATCCTTTGGTATGGATAGCAAATTTAATACACTTTGAAATTTATTTTATACTATTCTATTTAACTATTCAATTCCCTTTTTGAACATATCATTTCCAAGCGGAGCACCATTTTTCAAACCTCGAATTTTTATAAAATGTACATTCTGTTATACGGTCAAAAATGTTCAAAAAACAAAAGCTTGAGCATAAAATGAAAAATAGATCTCGGACTCAACTCTATTGACACCATTGCCATAAAATGTAAAAAAAAAAATTCTTTTTGATAAAACGCTAGAACTAAAAGAATGATGGTATACTACCGATATGAGAAAACAAATCTAGATTCTATTTTTAAGGAACTATAAAATATTTATAATGCTTCTAAAACGGTTCTAAGGGAAACAAGAATATTCTAAATATATACTAAAGGGACCGTGTGCAAATCGTTATATGTTTAAACTCTTTAAGTACCACCAGTGTATATATACTTCTCCCTCAAGCAATGCATTAAATGTCCCGGACGTATATTTTCGTCCTTGCGAAGTACTGTCTTTTCTTTGTGCTGCTATCAGTAAAATTATTATGATTTCTTTGGAATGCAATAAAACGTCTTTGACACTGTTCGCGAAGGTTTTACTTATTTCATGGAAGGCTCGAATTATTCCCTTAGCCCCTCCCAATACACAGCATATGCGCCTTTATGAAAAACGGGGAAACTGGGGAGAAAATCCTGTAACTTTTAATCAGTAGTTAAGCAATTAAGAAAGGTTGAATGATTTAAACTAGGGATGGACATTTGCTTTGGCTAGGAGGTCACGTTTTGTGAGAGAAGGATACCAGAGGCCCACACCTTTTTAAAATTATTCCATTCATTTGTTAACCCGCGAACACTCGTTCGGGGTGTTTTGTACACCCCAGCAACAAGAAAAGCCTCCTAGAATTCTAAAAAGAATGTGCAGAACCACGATTTTTTCTATAGTTGCATATTTAAGGTCGTTAAAACTTCAGGTATGCAATTCTTCTCGCTCTTACGAATGGAAAGTAGCGACCTTCAAAAGTTTATCTGGGGTGCTGAGAACACCCCGAGAGCTATTTATTGCGTTATATTTTCGTACTCGAAGCATCTAAAATAGGATAAATTTTACTCTTTTCGTGTGTGCATTTTTTTAAATATATTAATATGCATGTATTTTTTATTTAAAATTTCAATTATTTAAAATTTTACTCGCATCCGAAGTATTTTTTTTGAAAATTTAATGAAAATTTCTCAAAATGTTATTCTGTAAGTACATACGTCACTATCGATGAACATTTGTTAAAATTTAAAGATCATTATTCTTTCCTACTATAAATGATACAAAAAACTGGAAAATATGGTTTAAAACTATTTGCCTTGTGCGACTCAAAAACGTTTTATACTCTAAAAAAAGAAGCATACGTAGAGACACCACCAGTATGCTCTGAATGTTTGTAAAATGATGAAAATATTTGTTTTCTACTATCCCTTACATTAATTAAAAGTAAGTTTATTACTGGTATTTACTTTTTACTTGTGGTTTATTAAAAAATATATTATAGTGTATTTAAAACTGAACATTTTGTAGGTTTAGTTTAAATTAATGTTAGTCTCATTTGTATGCAATAAATTTAATAATTTCATTCGTATAATACAAAAAATATTATACTTCATAAATATGTATAATTATTAACTGAATTTTTTTTCGTAATTAAATACACGCGTTAAAGTTTGGGAAGTTCTCTACACCTCGCGAGTAACAACGGTAGCAAAAACAGGTGCGAGTGACCCCGGGTTAACAAAGAAAAGATGTACTTGGAACCACATAAATCAATCATTATAAATTGTGCTAATTTCATAATATTTGTAGCTGCAAGCCAATTTAATTTTAGAATCAACTCAATGAGACAAATGTACCCCATCCCATTTTTTTGTAATTTTTTTTAATTAGGAGTGAGATTGCTTGATGAAATTCTCGTGTAAGTTAATGTTCAGCCAACTTGCATCCATATATTTATATAATCTTGATGATCTTACACGAAAATCTTTGCTCACAAATATACACTCTATAACAAAAACACGACGCACCAAGAAGGAGTGGCCCGATTATAATGAAATTTGGTATGCAATGACATTTATACCGAACATGCAAATGCTTAAAATTTGGTTTTCAATTAAAATGAATAGTGGGAGCTACAGCGCATCGGAACTGTGCACTCAGAAGGTGTATAAAAGAAGCGATTCTCAATCTGATGGTCAAAATGTCTGTTGCATTGCGATTTAGGATATATTTCAATAACTGAAAAATGCCTCGCCACAGGATTCGAGCTCTCACGAGCAACTGTCAGAGTTTGAAAGAGTTCGTATCATTGGAATGAAAGAGGCAGGTTCAGCAAATCGGAGAATCGCTCGTCGTATGGGTCGAAGCGATGCGGCCATTAGAAGATGCTGGCAAGAACAAGTGGACAGTGGCAGATTTAAGTGTAATGATGGTAGCAGTCGACCTAGGCAGGTCAAATTGAATGTCAGATCAGCTGTCACAGCGCCTGGCGTCTGCATCTTTCAGTGGAATGTTGATGACCTGACCCGACAATTGGAACAACTTTGGCAAGAAATACCGCAGGAGATTATAAGTGTGTTTTATCACCCTATGCCACGTCGTGTGGCAGCTTGCATCCAGGCTAGAAGTGGGTGACCACCTTATCAAGCTGGATACTTTGTAACTTTTTGTAACTCTGACATAAATCATTAAATTTTTCCTAAATTCTAATCATTTTCTATTCTCTACATAATCTTTCTACCTACCAACTTTTGTCTCTATCGAAGAACTCGTTTTTGGTGCGTCGTTTTTTTTTGTTATAGAGTGTATGTTGATCCAAATATAGAGAACATTTTCTCTATATAATTGCTTTTCCAACTGTCTTGGCAGGCTGCAAGAAACTCTGCGATCAGCTATATGCCATTCCCTGTATTTAACTTTTTTTTAAAAATCATTTTATTTCAGAGAAATTATCCAGTTTTTTCTGTTTTCATACACGCAAATTAATAATTTTTGGTACATGTGATGCATGGATAGCACAAACTAAAGAAAGAACAAAAGAAGAAAAAGTGAAAACTATCATTTAAACTCTTAACTGCCGATTAGTGTTACGCGGTTCGTTCCCCAGGTCCACCACTTTTTACATAGACAGGCGTGTGCGGTGTATTGAGAGGAAAAGAAAAGGCCCAAATAAGCAAAATTTTCTCTGATGCAAGCCAACCCTTTTCAAACACTGTCAAGGTCTTTTATCGCACGCCAAAGCTTTCGTAATATTTTTATTGATAACAGTATAAAGAAAAGAATGCTTCTTTGGATGGATGGATGGATATATACGTCCAGGGTAATCAAAGCACCGTTGAGAAAGATGGATATTCATGCCTGGATGCACATAAAGGATTAGATTGTTATGCTTCTAAATATACCACTTTCAATTTTCCAATTTCAAATTTTAATGCAAAAATATTTGTAATGTAAAAAACTGTGTTTTAAAGAACGTCTAATTTGTCAAACTTGCAAGAATGTATAACATTCTGCAATATCAAAATTATAATTTATTTTTCTCCCACCAAACTCTCCTAATAGTTCACTAAAAACATAACTCAGTGGCGCTACAGCCCATGAAGGCCAAGGCCTATTGTGCCCAACTCAGTATACACGAGCTTGGAGCCTGAAGTGCGGGAGCAGATGTTCTGGTCAGGTAGTCAGTCTGACGTGAAATTCCCAGTATCAAGTTCCCAAGCAAGCTTGGTATTCATTTGTCGACACACTGAATATATGAAAGGCTGAGTCAACCTTTCCCTGCCCGAGGTTTGAACCTCAAAACTGTGGCGTGGGAGCACGATGCACTAACCACTGATCCACTGGGCTTCAGTAATTCACTAATAGATAAATAAATGACGTAAATGATTGTTACCACTATACGTATCTGTGATCTAAATTTAAGAGAGGAAAATGTTATAAAGATATTGGTTGACAAGGAAAAGGATAAAATCAAGGGGAAAACTATAGGTATCTCGCAGTGAGTGAATATTAACGTCACGCTATTCTGCTGCACGAGAGTTTTTGGCGACGGACCTTAAAATTTTAAACCGTTGTCAAGTGACAGGAACGATAGATACCTCGGAATGGGAGGGGATACAACAAATAAATTTATTTAGTATCTTTGAAAGTTTAATGTGCAAAAGTCATTCTGAATATTAGATAAATCTAGTTCAATTCTAATTCTAGTTCTAATTCTAGTTCTAAATAAATCTAGTTTAATGTTTTAATCCATTGACTCCAATTGGAATGTAAAATCAATCTCTTAAAAAGTATTTGCTTATAATCCATAATACCAAAGTTATATTTTAAATGAATCTGTGAATGACAGTCGACTGTGCTATGACCAACATGGCTGCAACTTCGAACAATTCCTGTGACAATCATTTGTTGTTGCTTTTCTGATGTCAGATCGGCTTATATTCCGAAATATTCGGTATATTTGTAGAGTTCATATCATGGAACCTTAGTGAAGAAGTCAAATCTTTATTAAAAATACAGAAATACATATTTTCTAGAAAGTTTACAGGTAGATATGATATAAGTTTAAAAAGGTCTATTAGTCTAATATATTTTATTCGTTTTTATGTTTTGAATTTTAAGATATTTTAACACGAGAATCCTGTAATTTGAGAATTTTGTAATAATTCTCTAAAAATACTAACGGCTCCCTCTCTCAATGAGATTTTTAATTCTGAATACTGGTTAATACTGCCAGTGCGATTTAAAATTTTGAGCAAAGGACTGACTCTGAGGATTATTTAACATTTGCAATCCGTTTTTCAAGGGTTACTTCCGGCTGAATACCTTTGAATGTCTATTGGATTACACTTCATGCTTTAGACTTAACGAGAATGTCATAATCTCATAATAAGTGAAACAAACGAAATTCAGAGTTTCGAATGATGAAAGTTTTTGATGATACATATATATTCCTCTTTTTATCAATCTATACGTTTTTCTATACAGCCCATACTATGCATAAGTATCCATTCAACCAGCAAAATATCCATTACAAGTCTATTACACTTGTAAAAAAAGAATTCAAGGTAGGAATTCTTCTTTGAAAAGCCGTTTTGGAATCCAAAGGATTACTAAGCGAACTGTCTGATTGCTTTAAAACGTTAGTTCTTAGAATTAGACACAAATTTACAACATTCCTGGCACCAAAGTTGTAACAACCTACTCGAGGTTGTTGGGATTTGGGAATTCGAGCAAAATTCAGCCACATAAAGCTCTAAACATAATTTTATTTATCCCTTTTACTTAACACAACTAAAGGTAGGAAATTCACTTAGTAAAACACGGGCAGAGCAATTGCATGAGCTTAAAGCTACTAATATAATTAAGATTTACTTCAATTATTTGTAACTATCTTGCTTGACTATGTGACCTCGGGCGTAAATCTTGTTTACAATTTAATCACTTTTAATCTCTATCAACTATCGATCAACGTCACGCACACAAATGCAAACGCTTAAATATAAGAACTCATTTAACTAAATCCTGTCTTCTTCTTCGATGGAACGTTTTCAACAGAACTTCTATTTAAAATGAATAATTTTACCCAAAAGGATTAGTGGAAGATTCACGGATAGACCCGTTACAAAGTTGTCTTTCTTAACTCTCAAAAGTTCTTGGTTATTTTTTTTCAACAAACTATATATATATACTTGAGAAAATTAGCCAATTGAATAGAAAATACAAATATAATAGCTAATTAATTATAAAAGAATTTCCTCTCTCTGAATATAAACTATATCCAAATATTAATATGAGACTTTTAAAAAAGTAGCATTTTGAAATACAGCCACTACCATGCTGCAGTCGTCTTCCTGAGCATGCACCCTGAATGCCTCCATCTAATTGCTAAACACAGGTGGAATTACTAAAGTATTTACCTGATTTGCTGTTTGTACATGCGTATTAAAATGTCTCAGGACTATCCTACCAATTGGGAAGTATATGCCGTTCTACGTATCGCAAATGTGGAAGTGTTGAAGAGCATGGACAAATAAGTAAAGTTCTTGGAGAAAATATAAGTAGCTTAAATGATAAGATAATGGAGAATATAAGTATGGCACTTATAAGTTACTGTACAAAATTAGGAAAACAGTGAGCAACTTATCATCGGCTATGATGGTCTTTTTCCAGAATATTGAGTAAAAAGTTAAAAAAAAAAAGCAAGGATTGTGTGTGTAGAATTCATTTTGTCTAAGGAGTTTTTCAAGTTACAAGAAGTATGCTTAATGAAATTCTGACAAAATACTTACATCATTGGAGGTCTTAGGTGCTGCTCTGACTTTTTCTGTTGAAGATGATAATCTTCGAAACCATAGTGATTTAAGTTTGAAAGGATATTTTAACAAGTTATATGTTGCGCCGCCGTTTGAAAGCGTGCAAACGTTTGTGTCACGGAAATCAAGCGATGACGAGTATACTCGAGAATCACAGAGTAAAACTCACTGCTAAAATACTAGATCAAAAAGAGGAGTTTATTTAATAAAATTGCCAATTTTTTATCACTAAAATTACCGTAAACTCCGGCGTATAACGCACACCTATATTTTTTTTAATTGTAAGGCATATTCGCCGTATAACACACACCCCGCTTTTTACGAAGGAACCTGAAATGTATGCTTTCAATTCGATCATGTTTTGAAGTCATTTATTAAAAGTATTATCTCAGGATTCTGAAAAAAAAGTAAACTTCTGGAACTACAATCTTTAAGTTCGTCAGATGTGACATTTCTTTTAAATGAACATAATTTCAATCTATATAGAAGTATAATTTTTGTCTGCTCTTCTTTTTTTATTATTTTTAAAGCTTTCATTTTCATACATGTCGTATAACGCGCTCCCGTAAATAAAATGTGATAAAAGTGTCCGCTTTACGGCGGATTTTACAGTATATAGTTAATATAAATATGAGACCGGGATCCTGTAAAGCCGACGTTCCTTCTAACTGTAATTTTTAATAGATATCTATGAGTGATTGTCAAAATTTCCAGACTGAGACACCTAAAAAACCGCTGATTTAGTCCCTTCTTTACTAACAAAATACTTTCAACCTATCTTGACACTAAGGAACTTCTGAAATTGGTGCTATAAGGTTGATCACAGTCCTTTTACCAGAAAGCATCCTAGTTTTACCCATCCCAATAAAATAACTGTTTCTTAGTTAGTACGCATTGGGCCATTATTCTAATGCAGTGATTCTCAAAGTTTCCATATTCGCGATCCAGTATTCAATCATAATTTTCATCGCGCCCCCCTCATACAATAACAATGTATCGAATTCATTAATAACATACTTTGTGACGCGTAAATTACTATACTACTTTTATCTCTGTAGTACCACCGCGTGTATAAACGTTTCGATAAGCCAATGTGTTTATTTTCCCGGACGTTTAGATACGTCTTTCCAAAGATCGATCTTTTCTGCGCATTGTTAACCATAAAATTTTTGCGAAGGCTTTTTAATGCAATAAAAAGACCTTGACAATGTCTATGAAAGATTTACCCTATTTTAGATTATTTACTTCTTTATTCCTTCCCCCACCCCTCAATGCATCCCACACGCGCGTCTACGTGGAAAGCTGTTGGCATTGTGAAGCGAATTGCGTAACTTTCAATCGATAGTTGATGGATTAATCATTAACCGAACAAATTAGCAAGATAAGTGTTAATTTTTGTATATAATTTTATTTATGACAATAATATGGGGTCACTGGTAATTATTGAACTTGTTCTTAATTTAGTATTGTTAAATTAATTATAAAATAAGTTGTGTAGCACTGATACATTCATAAGTGTAAATGTGTATTTTATTTTTTATTATGTCAGAATGTATTTTGTTCGCTTATTTTCAGTTAATAAATAAATTTTTAAATAGTCTTTTGCTTTTCAATATTCTCGCGCCGCCCTCATAGAGTTACCACGCCCCTCAAGGGGAGGGGCGTGCCCCATACTTTGAGAAACACTGTTCTAATGCCAGTATATGATCCTAACATCAAACTATTTTGGCATTTATACCACTCAATAGTCCAGTAACTTCGAGCCAACAGCTATCAACGAGCTCAGCACCTGGTCAGCATTTGTCACTTGGCTGACCATACCTAAAGGAACCCTATTATAAATCATCTTGCGGATTTCTGAGTAAACCTCTTTTTAGTTAACATTTAAAATACATTATCTTTGCACATAAATAGGTTCGTTATGCGAACTTGTACTATGTATCATCCGGTGCACACGGAGGGCACATGAGTCCTTTTAAAATATTTTCTTGTTTTTATTTACCGTAAAATCCGGCGTATAGCGCGCACCGGCGTATAACGCACACCCATACTTTCAAGCTGCCATTTTTTATATTTAGGTATTTTCGCTGTATAACGCTGTGATGGGCTCACGCGTCTTTTCATTAACATGTCCTTTGGGTTCTTTGGGGCCAGAATTAATGGCAACTCTTTTCCAACCAAACCCAAGAAGAGAAACGTAAAGGAAAGATGCAAATTAGGAAGCTTTTAAATATCAGAAGTTATAGTAAGCGGTGTGGCAATTTGAGGAATGTTATGATTCAAGCGTGAAGAGGTTTAGGAAAGAAGATTAAGTGACAGCTAAAAGAAGTTATTCGTGACAGAGAGCCATTAGGTCAAGGTGCATACCATTACCCTCCAGTAAATCCGCAACTTCCAGTAGGATTGGATTGATCCATCGACATTAAGGTAGGAAAGACTATTTAATATTAGGATCTGTGATAGTATTGGAATTGAGTTTAGGCGAGTTAGTTATTGATAGTGGTCCGGGTTACGTTATTTCGGTATTATATATATAGTGTATTTAGCCTCCGTAAATTATCTCACATAAATTATTATTATCTAATCTTTTAGAAGTTTAAGTTTTAAGATCTTAACAAAGTCTAAGTAAGATCATGGCAGCTTCTAGTTCTTCCGTTATTCCTACACCTCACGCGGATAATCAAGAAGGGCACCCGAGAGGGGGGCCCTTAAAGCACGCACCCCCTTTTTTCCGAAGAATCCTGAAATGTATGTGTGCAACGCTCTTATGTTTTAAAGTGACTGAGGAGTTGTCCCAAAAGCTTTATAAAAAAATAGTTTACTTCTAGTACAACAACCCCTTAAGTTTTCATAATAAATGTGTCATTTCTTTTAAATAAACATATTTCCATATAAGTAGAAGTCAAACTTTTTTATTCTAATTTCGTGTTTAATTTTCATACCCGGCGTATAACGCGCACTCGCAAATTCCGATCTTATTTTTTTGAGTTAAAAGTGCGCGTTATACGCCGGATTTTACGGTATTTTTTTTACTCCGACTTTGTCCTAAAGTATTCTAAACATCTTAAAATTTGAGAATTTTTTCTCTCAAACTTTTCTGTGTAAATAGCAAATGACCACTAAGCATGAGAAAAAAATCTTTCAACCTTTCAAAATGAGTATAGTCAATCACAGTTAAAAGGTTAATTGTGGGTTCTTTTGTCTGTGTGTGTCACTTGATACTGATAATCTTTACACAAATAAGCATATGGGTTGTTAAAGATACAAAGCCCAAGAGGTAGTTCTGGAATAAATAGTAAACCACGGAAGTCTACAAGAATCATAGGATTTTCATGAACACGCTGTACGATACTAGAAATATTTTAGTTTTTCTGGAAATTATTGTGAAAAGCAAATTATATAAGATCTAATTTTACATGTAAAAATTATTGAAAAAGAAAGTAAAACGGTATTTAACTTAAAAATGTTCTATAATTTTTATATGGCTCGTGATCTCTTAATTTAATTAGCCATTATGTTATAAGGATGACTATAAATGTGTTTCAGTTTAATGAAATGTATGTGACAGAACATTTTTACAATATGTTACTTTTAATAAACGTTGCAACAAGGAACAACCCAAATAAGATATAAAACTTAAAACAAGTAATTTAAAAAAAAAGATTTAAAATCAATTCAACATTTTTTTTAATTTTAGTTTTTTTTAACGAAATAATTACAATTAATATAAATATGTGTATACATATGACAGAATCACAATATTAAATGACAACTAATTTTTATTAACTATCATTCAAGTACCGTATTGTCATCCAAAACAATCGTGCATATAAAATTTCAGTTTCACTGAATGCTTTAGACGTCAGAAAAAAAAATATTTTAAAGTATTGACCCAAGTCTCTAAAAATGAAACCAAAGTGACTTTGTTTCTGTAATTCTTTAAATAATTAGTTTCAGTTAATTAGTTTTAATTAGCCATAATTAAATTACCATATGGTCCTCCAAAATAATCGTGTATATTAAATTTCAGTTGAATTGAGTGCTTTAAAATGTATTTTATTAATAATAAGGATCACAAAAGATTTTGTTATAGATAGTTGCGAAACTTTTAAAAATATTGAAAAAATACATGTTACGTTTTAGTAAACGATGGTAATTGAATAACATATAAGAATATAATTTTAATAATAATTTGTAAAAGAAAACCATAAAAAAGGTAAAATTTGCATAAAATATAAGAGATAAAATCCTTTAATAAAGCCGACGATTAATATGGGGGTAATCTGTGTATTTGCAACCATTGACTTTTAATACATTAAAATGTTTGTAAATTGCTTGTTAGATGAGGATGTAATTTTACAAAAAATGTTCATTGTATAAGCAATTATAGAAATGATAATTTTTCTATTTAATAATGAGGTAATAAGAAAAATGCCTGTCTTAAAGGTAATATGTAATTAAGATCCATTCTTATTTGGAAAAAAATGATTTTAAACAAAAACCTCAATGTTATTGGAAAAATTATAATTTTTTTAAAAAAAGTAAATGAAGAATCTAAAGAAAATTAAATATATAAAAGAACCCTAGAATAATTTTTGCTGAAAATATCTGTTTTTATACTACATTTAATTAAGTAACAAACTACAAATATCAGTTTTAAATTCTTAAAGGTGCTTGAATATTTTAAATCAACATGGCCATTTTCGAGCGCATCAAAAATACTTCTCCAAGCAGAAAATAAAAAGAAGAGAATATATTTCTTAGTATTTTGTGTTTTTTACTTCAGACCATAAAATTGTTTTTACTCGTATTTAAACGAAATTTCATTTCACCAGGACAAAGGTTGTGGAGTTAGTCGTTAATCATCATTATTTATGAGCATGAAAACTTAATTCTATTCTATGCAATTAACATAATGTAAGCCTCTAATATTTTGATTTTCGTAATTTCAAATGCAAAGGGATTTATTTTTAAGGAATGGATTTATGAAAGGTTTTCGTAATTTTGTTAGATTGTCGTTTTCCAAATGTTCTCTTGCATTTAGTATAAAAAAAATCTGACATTTAATATATTCGAATGATATTTAATCCCTTATTATTATTAAAAGCCATTTGAATGAGTGGCTAAACTCTTTGTATTCCTATAATAAGCTAGATCTTCATTAGTTTAATATAATTTATTACATTTTATGTATTTGTATTCGGCTTTTTGAAGCGCTAATTTGTGATCCATAATGTCATGCATATATATTTTATATTTACGCTTATACAGGCTTTATATTATCATGTATGTTCATTTTTTCATCTACACATGCTTTATATTATTGTTTTTGTTTATTTTCTCACTTGTGTGTATATGCTTTACATATATAATCGTTAGTGTTTCATCTTTTCAAATACTTTTTTTTATTTTATCGTTTATTTGTGCTATATTTACCATTTAATGGTTAGATTAAAATTGTTCACCACCCATGTTGAATGCAGCTCTTTATTGTCTTTATTTGAAAAATAATTTAGCTCTGCTCTTTTTTTTCCTTCATTTGAAATCATTTTTCAATTTAAATCGTGATTTGCTGTCAATGACCCATGCTTTGCTGTCAAAAACGAAATGGTCAATATTTATATCTATAGTTTTTTAATTTTGAATAATTTTTCATTTTGTGTAAACCGTATTTATATTTACAACTGCTACATTTCTATATAATTATTTTTACCGTATTAGGTAATTACCATATTTCTACAATATTAGTCATTTCTGATACAGCTTAATTAATACAAATATAATTTTTATAAAAATGTAAATATATATACATATTTATATAATTTTCCTTTTTGTGCATCCGATGTTAGGTCACAATGTCTTTTTTAATTAAACCCCATAAAGGCACATAATATGGTTGGGCTTTACTATTTTTAAATTACTTTTGAACGAAAGTCTGATGAAGAAGATAATTAACTTATATTCAAGGTGAGGCTCTTAATAACGAATCTGAATCTGTAAAATATTTTACTTAGATTTCATACATCTTTACTTATTATCATCTTTAATACACACGCCTCCCCTATTCATTCTACGCTCCATGCAAATCTACTGTTTGAAACAGCGCTGGAAGTCTTCTTTTGTCAGCTTTTTTAAGACTCTGGCCACCTTCTCTTTTACAGCATCAAAGGTGTCAAATAAGTTCCTTTTAGTGCAAATTTCTCTTTAAGAAACAGATAGCAGTCGCATGGTGTAAGATCCGGTGGATAAGGTGGATGGTCTAACACTTGAATGCTGTGTTTGGCTAGAAAACTCTTGACAGGCATACGGAATGAGCCTGTATTTTGTCTTGTTGGAGAACGCTTGTCTTGTTCTTCCACGATTCTGGTCGTTTTTTCCGTTTTCTTGCACGGAGTTTAGCTAGAACATTTAGGTTGATGTAGGTGTATTTACCTCGTCAGAAGTGACAAGGACCAATTGCTGAATAGTAATCCAGAACTGAACACTTAGATGGCAGCACAGCCAAACGATACTGGTTGATTATGCATTCATTCCATGAAGAGTCTAAGACATTATCGATAAATCACGACCAGTGATTCAAAAAATGGCAACGGCGCACGCGTCAACTAGACCCTCCATCTCATCAAGAGATTACTCACTACGTCAACGTAAAAATGTTCTAATACCACTCAAACCTACTGGAGATGTATAACAGTTGTAGTAAATGGCTGGAAAAACAACCTTCTCCCAGTATCGTTCAAAAATTCGAACAGAAAAAACAACTTTCTTCTTAAGGAAGGGGTTATGCATTTGATGTCTCAAACAACAAAGGACAGGAATAAAAGTACTTTCTCCGAATGGCCCGAATATTCCTTTCGTCTCAGACGTTTAAAGCATACACGGTGTAGTAGAGAATTGGTAGGTCGGTGATTCAAATAAACACCCCTGCCGAGGTCAACAACCAGTCGTTGAAAGATTTATCGTTTTAGAAAGCGCCGGCTTAGTTATAAGTATTATTATATAATAAATTAAATGTGAATTGTAATGATTTAAATAAGTTACTAATTATACAACCTACATTATTAATCAATAAGCAGTAATAAATGAAGAAAAAATGCTTTATAAATGCTTTGCTACATCTGAAAATGAAATCAAATATAAACTAATATTTAGAATAGAATGATGATTATGTAAGTTATGTATCAGTCTTCAATGTTCAACATAGGAAAATATATTTTTTGGAAAACTATATAAATGATGAAAGTAAATTAGCAGCCAAATTTTGGAGATCTATAATTGGGAAATATTTGGGAAAATATAATCAATTTTTTTTCAAAATTCTTTCAATAATTAAGAAACATTTTCTCATTTCATGGCAAAATATCTGAAAATGCACCTAAACAGTTAAGGTTTTTATAAATTAACAGAATAAAAATGAGAGCATAATTTTAACACAATTTATATTTCCAACGAGATTTATAACACGCCATTTGTTTAAGAGAGGATTTGAATAGATTAAAAAATGTTTTTTGAAGAAGCATTTTACAATTTTTTAATGCAAGTACAAAATTAATAATGGTTTTCGAAACCTGTCTCTTCTATTTACGTATAAAAATAGTTTTAAAAATGAGTTTGAAAAAAAAACTTCCTTTTCGTGAACATTTAAAATGTTTCAATTTAAAGTAATTAAATGGATACTATTAATATCGAAGGAAAAATACTTTTGAGTCGCTCATTCTATTAAATCTGATCAATATGGAATTTATTTAATATAAGAATCTGTAATTAGTATGTAAAAATTTGACGTACGCAAAAATTAATTGCATTGTAATTTTCAGAAATCTAAGACTTTTTAACAAAGTTACTTATTTTTATGCGTTTATAAAGAAGAAAAGAAATTTTCCATTGTGCTACCGATTTTAAGTATAACAATACATTGATGAATAAATCATATAAAATTAATTGCTTTGATTTGATTGTTTGAAATGTCATTATTTATCTCATAGATTTTTTTCCTATCTCTTTAATTTCGAAACATCTTATTATGTGTTTGGTTTTGTGCAAATTATAAGGAAATAAATTAATATAGTAAAAGTTATTTAATTCTGTGTAATTAATTATTATTTTGAAACTGAGTTTTTAGAAAAAAATCCCCCTTTTTGCTTTTTTATACTAAATTGATGAATCCATTTCCGAGAAATAATTTTAAATTAATATCCTTTATAATTCAAACTGTCTGTTTTTTTGGTAGTCTTTAATGTAATGCATCTTCATTTCACTGAAATGTTTTATGTAAGGAAACATATCATATAAAGAGGAATTACATATTACATAGAAGGTGTAAATATATATATATATATATAGTCGGTTAGCACCCGCTTTACTGGGTATTTCATGATGTTGTTCAAATATACACTGCTTATTTGTTCGAATATATTGAAAAATATTCCTGTAACTCTCTCACCTCTTAATTAAAAAAAAACAAAATACTTCAATTACTAAAACTGAAAAATTGGGAACGGACACCATTCGGATACGTGATGGTTCGGATAACCGAAAACCGAATGCGATTCATGCAGTATATGAAACCGGACACTATGCAAGTATTGAAAATCATCACATGCGGGAAACGTGCTTGAAGAAAAAGAAAAATAGGTGCAAAATGTCTCAATTTTACCTTTATTGTGGAAAATAATCACTAATATTTCGCTGTACCATTGTACACCTTCGTTTACTCGCTGAAAAAAAAAAGATCTCTGTTTCTCTTGAGCAGCAGTACTTTAGTAGGACAGCACTCTGATTGTTGTTCGTACCATTCCATAGCTGTCTCTAACGCAGAAAACGCACCAGAATTTGATGGACCCTTGCTACTTTCGTTGTTGTTGTTGTCCTTGTCTTCATCCGTTTCATTGTCGACAGAGTTAAATTCTTCTTGCACAGAAGTCACAATCTCGTCCTCATTTAGCATTTGAAGTCCACAGTTTTCTGCGTCGCATGCCATCCAGATTTGCTCATCGCATTCTTGAAATCCTGGGATCGATTGGACAAAGTCGGTAATCACTTCCCTACGGTCAGCATTTAAGTCTTTTTCGCCTTTTAAATCTGGCCACAGCTTATTCGATGAATTTTTCAGGCTCTGTCTTTCGAGCGAGTCCCACGCTTTGGCAAACATGTAGCAGGCGTCCTTCATATTAAGCTTTTCAACAAAAGCAGCAACAACTTTCTTCTTCGTTTTTCTGCCAAAAGTTATCTCTGCAAAACTTGTTTCGTAAAAAACTGGTCCGGATATTTGACGCTCCGGATAATAAACGTTCGGATAAACGACGTTCTGCTGTAGTTGAAAATGGGAATTTTTTTTTATCGATAAGCCCCATACTCCCATTTTGAGAATTAATTTCCCTAATACCCGTTTCTATCGGATTCCAATTTAACAAAAAAAATCATTACTGTATGTCTAGTAGTTCTTAACTGGGATTTTCTTTTATAAATTCATCTCAGTAACTTCTCGCTCTCCCTATATAAATCAATTTCCATAAAATCGTTTCTTAATGGTTG
The DNA here is from genome assembly GCA_019973935.1 of Trichonephila clavipes. Classification (NCBI taxonomy): domain Eukaryota; kingdom Metazoa; phylum Arthropoda; class Arachnida; order Araneae; family Nephilidae; genus Trichonephila; species Trichonephila clavipes. Next base: position 1,801,937 of record BMAU01009311.1, read on the forward strand.
TCTATTATCCAAAAAAAACATGCTCTACCTAATTTAAAAAAAAACAAGAATTCTTTTTTTTATAATGCATCTAAAACCCTGGCAATCCCCCTAGAAGGAATATTTCCACAAAGTTTGTAAGTCTAATAGTTCAAAAACGAGGATATGTGTCTATAATACCCCATAAACCATCTTAACGCCTCTTTGGGTCAATTTTCGTGAAATCCATTCTTAGCGAATCTTTGCTCAATGAAAGGAGCATGCCTACCAAATTTCAAGTCTGTTGGTCTTTAAGGTATCCGACTACCCTAAAACCATGATTTTTTTCAAAAATCGGCAAAATTTTTTATGATTTTATTTTATAAACCATTTTATTAACTTAATAACAATACCAAGTACTTTATTTTCCCTCCACTAGAACAAAAACTGCAAGCATTTTAGTAAAAGCAAATGCCATAACTTTACACAAGATGTCAAACTTTGAAATGTGTTTTACGCGAAACGGGTTTTTTTCGAAAAATTCAAACGGGGACCGCGATTGCTCAAAAAGTTTTGAAAATAATTAGCTGAAATTTTTTGCTTATGTTCTGCATAACAGTAGAAGTGTTTTGATCTTCAGATTTATCAATAACTGTTTTATTTCAAAATTTGCAGCTCTTTATGTGAATATAGTCAATGTTTTTTTAAACAATTTCGTATAATGACTTAGATAAAGTGCTCTATTTTTTGTAAAAATTAAACTATTTCTTATCGTGAAGATCACTTCAAACAGGAATAACAAAGTAACACATCAAAATTGAAAAATTGAGAATTGTTCATAAAATCTTTGTAGAGAGCGGGCCCGTTTATGTAATTTTTCGTACATTTTTACTAGTTTTTTCCCATTTTAATAATAATAATTTTTTTTTCTTTTACCAATTTTAGGATTTTTTCCTTAAAATATACTATATAAATATAAAAATCACAAAAAGATCTCCATATTTCCTTTTTTCCAAAAAAAAAGTTGTCGCAAGTAGTTGGATACCTTAATAGTTCCAAAATGAGAATATTTTTCCTTGCTTCCACAATACCTCTTCGGAGTCAATTTTCACACAAAAAAATCTTTTGTAGAGGACCTCTAATTCTTGAAACGAACGTACCTGCCAAATTTCAAGTTTGTAGGTCTAATAGTTAAAATATGGGAATATTTATTTATAACGCCCTTTAAGGGGGTATTCTAGTCTAGATGCAAGGACTTTAGATATTTTATCATGTGCAATAAAAAAACAAAAAATGTTTTTACCAGCTATTGTGTTACCAGATATTTATTACTGTATGAAAAAACAAAAAAAAAAAAGGGGGGACTAAATATTTACAAAGTTACAGGCTGAAGAAGTGGTGGTTCTCAAAAAAAAAAAAAATGGTGCGTTCTGCTTGTCATGTTTGTAACCGTCTTAGTAATCTGAAAAACCAAATTTTTTTAAAAAAAATTATTTATCCAAAAAAATGCTGCTATCGTCCAAACTTTGAAAAGTAAAAAAAAAAATTGTGGCAAAGAGTGGTTGTCTGTAATAAAAGACATTTTTTTACCAGTGTTTTCGTAATAGTAAAAAAATAGAAATTTTAGTACAGTTTTAGTTAGTGCAATTTAGAAATGTATAGAGAAAGATCACATGAAATTTAAACCAATTTGGTTGAGTAGAACTTGAGATATCATGATAAGAGTCTCGGGAAAAGTAGTTTCGAGAAAAATGCGTCTAAAGTTTCGGGTCAAGTTACACGCAGACCACGCCTGACAATGATACTTTATACTTATATTTTTTCAATCTGTGATTCCTGCTACATTACACATTACATAGGTTCTTCCTCTACTTCACAAAATGCATTTTCTGAAGTTCTTTTTTGCAAATGGGCAGTTCTGACCTCCTTTGAAGCGTCATAAGTTTGTATTTCTGAAAGCTCCTTTCCTGTCCATTTTACTTGCAAAAATTTAATTAAGCATTCAAAATATTTTAAATTTACACTCCACTTAGAACATGTGCGCCCACGTTTCTTCTAATTTAGAATTTCAGTGCTAGAAACAGGTTTGACTGTACACTAAATATAAAATATTATTTCAAAGTATATAAGAGGGACTTGAAGTTATTGTATTTTAAAATATACAAAGAGTCCGAATGGCTTTTCAAGAGAATACGATCGATCAGGTATACGGAGGATCCCCATCGTCTATTGTTTGATTCGTTTCGACCGAGTCAGTTTATAACACAACGCGTCACTAACATACCTATATCTTCGAAAATAAATAAAATTTTGAAAAATCCTTTTAAGTTCACATTCCTTAAGTTTTAAAAATATGAAAGAAAATCGATTTTTTAAAATTGCTATAATAGAATAAGCTATCGCTATGCCACTTGGGCTCAATTTTCTCAAAATCCGTTATTAGCGGATCTTTACTCCATGAAAGGAACACGTCTACCAAATTTCAAGTCTGTAGGTCTAATAGTTCCGTATATATCCTGATGAGTGAGTGTGAGTCACTTTTCTCCTATATATATATATAGATATAAATTTATGGTATATATAATTTGTAACTCTCTTATTAATTTTTATTTCTATTATTTTTATATACTTTTGTTAAGTGCTACATTTCAGCCATTCACATGCTTTGAATATGCATTAGGGTCCAGAATCTGGCAATAACTTATTTATTGCATTTAGAATTAGCGCGGGCTCTGAATTTTTAAGTGCAATTTTTAGGTAAGTTACCTTTATCTTGTAATGGATTCAGATGTGTTGCTATTCATTACTTTCAATAGGTGTTATTTACATAAAGTACTCAGTATTATTTACATAAAGGGGGAAGGTTGGCTGGCCGAAAAACATGTTCAACCACATTTTTATATAAATTATTTTATATGTTAGCTGTCCTAAGTCAGCAATGTAAATAATACTGCAGCATCCATTTTATTATTTTTAATCTCGGTTGCTCTTGTGTTCTTCATTGTGTGATTTTCCTACTGTCTATGTGTTTTTCGAATGTGATTGTTGAATGTAATCTCTTGTTTGTAGAGAATAAGACTAGATATAAATATGTATATATATATATATATATATATATATATATGTGTGTGTGTGTGTGTGTGTGTGTGTAGATAGATAGATAATCTTATAGTTTTAATTAATATTTAATTAATGAAATTGTATTTTAAGCCATTCTGTCTTTTTAGTTATAAATTATTAATTAATTTTATAGCTGAATATGGGATTAAAAATAAAATGCAGACTTTTTCATATTAACAATGCATTTCTGTTTAATCAAAATCAAGGGTAAACAAGAATTAGATTGAAAGCCTAGTGGGTGGCATGGCTGGTTTGTCGCCGGCCTTCTGCACCCAAGGTTGCGGGTTCGACCCCTGCCCAAGTCGGTGTACTTGGACAGCAACCATGTCGCATGATTATGCAGCATGTAAAAAACCCTTGAGTGCCTGCTTGTCTTGGATGTTCTCGGCAAAATTAAACCCCAAGTACGGTTTCGCATCGCCAGAGCTCGGGTGCCTCCCTCTGGGGAGGAAATTGGGTGTCACTACTATTTGCGGTAATTGGTATGGCCTATATGTTGCCGCACTAAAGAGTGATGCCAGCTCCAGAGGAATGTACTAGGTGTGCAAAGGTAAAAAACCAATGCGCTGCTCCATCAGAGAACAGGAAGAAGAGAATTAGATTGAATAAATCGCATGCATTATTTGTGCATATTTCCGATATAATTTTTTTTTTGAATAAGTACTGTTACGTCTACGTTACTCAACCAATAAACCACACATGAGTTTCATAAATCTTTTATTTTTAAATTATATACGTAAGTTTAACAAAGTATGTTATAATTACATCTTAGCATTATTTCAAGCTCTTAGTGTAATATCTATGATGTATTTTTTGAAAAAAAAGGGGAGAAAGAAAAGCGCTGCATCACAAACGAATGTGTTTTATACCTTCATTTAATTGTGGAAAAAAAGTTGATTTTCTTAAAGGAAAATAACAAACAAAGTTGAGATTAAAAAGTAAAAATGATTAAGTAAAAAATGATGATGTAAGTAGTGCGTGTGTGTTTGTGTATGGGAGGTAACTTAAATGTTTCAAGTACGAAAACTTCTCTTTTAGAAATAGGCAATTTTGAAATGACAATTTTAACATATAGGTATTCCTTTAATATTCAAGTTACTTGAAATTCAGTGTTGAAAAATAATTTTCTACCTTCTTGCTTCTCTTTGCCGATTCCCTGAAAGCCTATTTCAGTGGGCTTTGATCATCTCGGCAGATTTTAAAGGCAGAAGATTCAGAATATTATTTGAAGATTTCCGAATGAATTTCATGAATCATTTCAACATTTTGAAGAAGGGAGTGTATATGTATTTAAATATTTTATTCTGAATAATTAATATCTTCAAGATAAATGACTGCAGATGGTGAAACGTTTGCAGAAACATTGAGTAATGGATCCGTATCTTGACTTTTATTTTCTATTTTAATTAACATGTTGCATTCATGTGCAAAATTTTTTTGAAAATTTTTAAATTGGGTAAATTATGGATAGTGCTTATTCGATGCTATTATTAGTGTGATAAGTTGTGGTAAAATGTATAATGTTGTTATAGTTTCACCAATAGACGTATTCTTAAAGACAGCACATTTATTAAATACGAACATGAAAATTTTAAAATCAAAGGACCCACGCGGGTAATACATCAAAATGGCCACCAACCTAACGCGCCGGTGCCGAGAAGCTCTCTCCTCTTATACAAAAAACCCCCAAATTATTACCGGAGGGGAGCACAGTGCGCCTCCTGGTGAAGGGAGGAAACACTACACCCCCACACAAGATTGATGTGTCACACATGATACTCAATCTGATTATAAAGCATAAAATAATATACATTCATATAATACACTAAAATACAAGTAATAAGCATTCCTTCACACTAAAAAAATATGAAAAATAAGTATACATAACAAATTACACAAAACTAAATTAAGAATACAATTTTGATATGATTAATTATACCATAATAATCAAGAAAATATTGAAATTTAAGGAATTCACATAATAAACATTAATATAAAAAAAAACTGTTACTCGAAAAGAAACATTAGCATTTTTTTTTAATGTAAATAGACACACAAATAATATAATGAGATACGCAAAATAAGATAAAGAAAATAATTATTCACTAAATCTAAAATTTTCTTTTTAAAATTGAAAAGCACATTTGTTACACTAATCGTTAGAGTGCATCAGCATGAGGCATTTTCACATCAGGACAATGTTTGATTGTCACATTGAACTTTTGTAGTGCAAAAGCCCATCTTTGTAGCCTCACAGATTGTCGTGCACTTTTTGTTAAGTAAGGTAAAGGGTTATGATCAGTATAAAATTCAATTTCAGTCCCAAATACCCATACTTCGAACTTTTTTAAGCTCCACACAATCGCAAATGCCTCTCGTTCAATAGTTGAACATGACTGTTCGGTCTTGCTTAATTTTTGACTTGCATAAGCAATTGGGTAACACTTATCACTACATTTTTGTGACAGGCAAGCAGCTATGCCAATTTGCGATGCATCTGAATGAATGGTATACGGTTTATCTGGAACTGGAGAGTACAGCGAAGGTGCTCCCACTAAAGCCTTTTTTAGAAGATGAAATGAGGAATCATGTTTCTCAGTCCATGGGATGGAATCAGGTACTCTCTTTTTGGTGAGTTCCGTCAATGGATACACAAGTTCTGAATATTTAGGAATATACTCACGATAGTAATTACACAGTCCAAGTACACTACGAAGCTCCTTCTTCGTTTTAGGCACTGGTAAGTTGTTGATAACTGCAGCCTTTTCGGGATCTGGTTCATGCTTACCAGAACCGATAATATGACCCAAATATTTAATTTGAGTTTTTTCAAAGGCACACTTTTTGAGGTTCACAGTGAAATTTAACTCTGAAAGTTTCGTTAAAATAGTATCCAGGTGAAGAAGATGTTCTTCCCAATTTTTGGAGAAGATTGCGATGTCGTCGATGTAGGCACGTGAAAATTCTCTGTAACACGATAAGGCTTTGTTCATTTCACGCTGAAATGTGGCAGAGGCATTTTTCAAACCCAAACTCATCACCTTGAAACAATACTCTTACCGATGAGTCTTGAAAGATGTAAGATTTTTGCTGTCTTCAGCCATGGGTATAGCCCAATACCCCTTCAAGAGATCTAACATTGTGATGATATTGGCTCTTCCAATAGAATGTATGAGCTCCACTGCATCTTCCATCGGAAAATCGTCAGGCACACTCTCCGAGTTCAGAGCTCTGAAGTCAACGCAAAGTCGTAGGGTACCATCTTTCTTGTTAACGCAAACAATTGGATAGGCTATTTCTGCGTCAGATTCTTCAATTAAATCAAGTCGCAAAAGCTCCTCTATCTGCTCATCAACTTTAATCTTCAAGGACTCTGGTATGCGATATATATATATATATATATATATATATATATATATATATATATATATATATATATATATATATATATACGAACGGCTTTTACGTTCAATGTTCGGCTTTAAGCGAATTCGATGAGTCCCTACTTTGGCTATTTTCACATCACTTGTGAATAGTGTTTGGTGTTTTAGAACAATCGCTAGCACTTGTTCCCTCTCACTCTCCTTCAGATGATTCAGATTGATTTCATGTAGAACTCTTTCAGATGTGGACTTCGATAAATTAGGAGTGGGATGGATTTCTCCGAATTCGTGGTCACCTTCAAAAATGACCCCAACTGCAGGTGCACGAGGATGATACTTCCTGATCTTATTCACGTGAACATGTCTTACAGTTCCATCGGACAGTTTAACTTTATGTGAATGGGGTGGATGGTGTTGAATTATCTCTCCAGGTCCAGTCCATCTCGTATAGATCTTATTACTAGAATCTGGTATCAGCAAAACAACTTGTTCTCCGATGCTAAAATTCTTCACAGATGACCTCTTGTTGAAGTAATCTCCATAAGCCTTTTGTTTCTGAGCAGCAATTAAAGAGGCACTCTCAGCAGCCTTTTCCATATTTATCTTCATTTCCTGAAGGTAATCAGCAGCTGACTGGGAAATGTTCGTCGGAAGATGTATTTCGCCTGCCCAGGATGATTTAAGAATGACTAACGACCCCCGAGCTTCTCTGCCATAAAGTAACCTAAATGGTGATACACCAGTGCTAGTGTTCGGTACTTCACGGTATGCAAACAACAGAAAAGGTAATTGTCGATCCCAGCTTCGTGGATCTTCGCGAATAACGTGATGAATCATGTCCTTCAATACCTTATTCCATCTTTCAACTAGTCCGTTGCTGGCCGGGTAGCCAGGACAGGAAAACCTAGGACTAGATCCAATCCTTTTCGTAAATTCTTGGGTTAAAGCCGACTTGAAGTTCGTGCCTTGATCACTGGCAATTATACTCGGAATTCCAGTCCTCGAGAATATTTGTAATAGAGAGTCAAATGCATTTTTTGGCTGTTAGGGATCTAAGTGGTACTGCTTCCGGCCAACGTGTATGTTGATCCATCATAAGAACGTATTCTTAAAGACAGCACATTTATTAAATACGAACATGAAAATTTTAAAATCAAAGGACCCACGCGGGTAATATTTCAAAATGGCCACCGACATAACGCGCCGGTGCCGAGAAGCTCTCTTTTTTCTCATTTTTTAATTTAGAATACTTTCTATTACAATCTCGAGCTAAATGGTTTTCACCGCAAATGTAACATTCTATTTTTTTATTTAACCTACTTTGTTTTGAGTTAATAAATTTGTTTTCTTTCGAATTGAGATTTATTACTTCCCGGCTCGCGTTAGGAGGGATATATTTAAAATCCTTTCGTGAGTCATTCTGATTATGACATGCTCTATTTGTAAACTCCGAAAATGATTTTCCCTTACAAGCATAAAACATGTCACACTCTTTTCCCATTTGAATTGGTTTGAACCAATTTTGCTCCTGTTTTATATTTATATGAACGGCAATTTCATTATCTAATGTTTCATATAGTTTATCGCTAACAATTAACTTCTTTAAAGAATTAAAATCATTTACATTTCTCAAATAACAGTATTGATCCCAATTCGTTAACAAACGAGATGCCAACTGAACATGCGTTTCATTTGGCATTCGTTTCGCTTTTTGAAAATTTTGCAAGCAAATTAAAGGTGTTGGCTCAAATTCTCTTAGAACTAAACTTTTTAATTTATTATACTCGCTTATTTCTTCATCTTTTACATAAACTAAAATATTTTCGGCCTTTTCTCCTAGCAAATTTAAAAGAATCTCTCCTTTAAATTCATCCGGCACATTTTTGGTTTTAAATGAACGTTCTAAAGAAGAGAAAAATAAATTCCACCCCTCTTGTTTTTTAGGAATAGGAAGAGTTAAAGTACGAACACTTAGAATAAAATTTTCTATCGAAGTTTGCTTTGTTTCGGGATTTGTACGCAGCAACTCATTGCTATCCCTTTGACTTTCCAATTTTGCCCTTTCTAAATTTATTTTTCCCAATTCTATTTCCAGTTTAACTTTTTCCAGATTTATTTTTTCAAACTCAAGTAGCGATTCTGCCGTTACACGCGCTTGCTCTTCCTTTGATTTTCTGTCCGAAATAATCGAATCTAAATAGTCATCAATAAACTCTTTATTGTTTTTATATTTGTCGCTATCTAAAATTAAATTTTTTAAATCTAACACTCTCATTTCTGGGGTTATTTCCTCACCCAATTCATCCGCAATTAATATTAATTCTTCCTTTCTAGATCCGCGAAACATGATTAGAAAGAATTATACTAAATGAATTAATTAACCCTGAAAATTTAGAAAAAAAAACCTTGCTGAATTCGCTCAAAACGATACAAAAGGGTTGCCTACCTCGTGGTTCCTTTTGATGTCTTGACTCCCTCAGGCGTTCTATATCCTGACGTGATGCGTCAATGTGATAAGTTGTGGTAAAATGTATAATGTTGTTGTAGTTTCACCAATAGACGTATTCTTAAAGACAGCACATTTATTAAATACGAACATGAAAATTTTAAAATCAAAGAACCCACGCGGGTAATATATCAAAATGGCCACCGACCTAACGCGCCGGTGCCGAGAAACTCTCTCCTCTTATACAAAAAAAAAACATTATTACCGGAGGGGAGCACAGTGCGCCTCCTGGTGAAGGGAAGAAACACTACAATTAGATTTTAAGGACAACATTAGTTAAATATTAAAAAAAATTATAAAATCTTACTCTCCTGCAAGTTAAACTACGGTACTCTAACAAGTAATATAAAAAAAAAATATTAAGTCAATTCCTACTTAGATTTATTTTATTTTTGCTACTTTTTATTAAATAGCTAATATTAATATAAATATATATATATATATATATATATATATATATATATATATGTAAGAAATATGTATTATATATCAAAAACAAGAAATAATAGATAAAGAACATAACAAGAAATAGCGTAATAAAAATATAAAAGCTAAACATGAAGAACAAAATTATAGAGAAATAAAAAAAACTACAAAAAAGAAGAACCTAGCGAGTCAGAAAGCAATTTCGGACTTAGGACCGAATAAGTGGGGTTAAACTAGTTTGAAGACGCCAACCTTCCCCCTTTGCAATTCGGTAGGAAAACCAAATAAAATAAAATAAACAAAACTTCAGAGTATGGATAACTCAGAGAGCATGATAAAATCACTCACTACTATTATGTAACAAACTCTCCCTAACTCTTAATGCAGAAAAATCACAAAATAATTACGTAAGAAAAGTCGAAAAATGCTAAAACAATTACATAAGAAAAGTATCTTTCAAAAAATAATTTAACAAAATTTCTTTACTCACAAAGCTTTTACGAAGAGAATCAAGCGTCTTGCCATTAATGAAAATCAATTATTCACCAAGTTAAAAAATTCGAAAATACATAAACACATCTTTTGAGCTGACTTTTAAACCAGCCAGCAAACACAGGTATAAAATGACGACAATCAAATATGGTAAAATTTGAATTGGTTGTTTGTCAAAAATGTAAATTTGCTAGGCTCTAATTTGGTTGGTTGTCAACGATGTGTAAGATGTTCAAGATGTGTGTGGAAAAATGTAAACTGTGATATGAGTGTTATGATATAATCTTCACAGCAAGACCACTAACATGCTGACTTTGAAATCCTATTGTTGTGTGGTGGTTTTGGAATTCGAAGTAGCAAGACAGTTAATGTATTTGTGATGAATATAAGTTCTTAAGAAATTAAAAGGGTATTCATGATCTAAACAACATTGAAAATTTTTTTTATATTATTGTATTTATCTATTTTGTGGGTAGTTAAGTTATCATTTCTAAATAAAAAATTCAAAATGATATTTCTGTAAATTGACATATGTAAATTACTATTCCATACGGGAATTTTAATTATATGGAACTTAAACGAATCTCTTTTGTCCAAAATGTTACTGACTACATTATTGTTAATAAGATGCAAGTCTAAATCCAAGAATTCCACCATATTAGAATTGAAGTTAGTTTTAAGGAGCTTGAGATAATCAGGGTAGAACGTAATATTTGGTTTGTATTCACTATTTTTACCAAAAATTATATCATCTATATAACGATAAATTAAGTAAGAATCATTTACAACATGATCTATTTCAAAGAAATGTTAATATAGGTTCGCTAAACAATTACTAGCTGGACCACTCTGAGGTAATCCTTTGATCTGTTTATAAAGAGATTCTGATCAAAAATGTAATGAAATTTTCTTTTAATACGAGGTTAACAAGAACATCAATTTTTTCTTTTTTCATTGATGTATATAATTCATATTTATTTATAAATTAACTGTAGAACTTTAATCATATCGTCAATATCTATAGAATTAAAAAGGTCCTCGAAATCAAAACCATGCATGGAAAAAATTAACATATCCTTAGTAACTCTAGCAATCTCTAAGCTATTTTTAATTATTGCCGTGTTTTGTAAATTATCAGTTAGATTTTGAAGAAGAGATTGTAAGATCTTCCCAGACTTCGTGATATATGTATTGTATCCATTAGTGATACTACGGAATTTTATAGGGCTTTTATGAAATTTTGGTGTTAAAAAAATACTTGGATATTTAATATTATTTAGATGAATATTCAGTCTTTTGTTCAAAGCTAAAAGACGATTATCATCTTCTCTATTATTGTGAATTGATTTTTGAAATGAATTATTATTTTTTTAAAATGTGGTTACTTAATATTTTACTGTAAAAGTATTTACAAATTATGGCATAATTAGCAGAGACCTTATCAACATATGTAATCCCGAAGTCATTTTGGATATTTTCTATTGATGATTTAATATCTTTATACATAATTTCATTTTCAACAGTGAAATCTAATTCCCGAATTTCTGTTGCTACATAAGATCTAAATTGATTGAATGCTTCAATCGGCATTCCGTATTTAATTGCCATTTTAAGGTAGAATTTATCTAAATCTTTTATGATTTGTTTCATAACGTTAGATTTATTTTTTGTGATCATCAGTCTAAAACCGGTACCTTTTTCCATAAAATTTCTTAACAAATCATCTTTCACGATGCTAAGGTGTCCTGTGACAACGTGCTGATGATAATCATCAATATAGTCTCGATATAGATTACATTTACATGATTCTGAACTTAGGAGCTCCGAGATTTGATTATAATTAAATATAAATCTACCAAATTTCTTGTTGTATTTGAAAGCCTTTTTAATAATAATATTTTTAATAGGAAAAAAGGATTGATATTTTTGAAATATACTTGAAAAATTAATTTTGTTAAAGGATTTATATTCATAAATAATAATGTACAATATTCTGTAGAGTAATTTTCGCATCTAATTTAATATTCATTTTTTGTACTAAATAGTTATTAAGCTCTCGAATCACACACATATGCATACCATGAGAATCTCGAAATTTATATATCTGCTTAAAATATCTGTCATAATTTTAATTTCAGTTTTATTCATGTCAAACATAAACGATTTAATTAAGCCTGTGTTGTAGTTATCATCAAATTTAACAGCTAATTCTAACATAGAATTCTTGAGGGTTGACATGTCTCTAGTAACTCTTTTTCTGCGTTTAGCTTTTGAAATTCTCGCTAAACGAATATTATTACTATTATCAATAAATTTATCAAAATTCGGAATATATAATGAATCCTCGGATTTTTGTTTAAAAGCTAATAAGACACTTTCACCTTTCCATATAACATTCAAACCATAAGGATAATGACAAAATCACATTAAGTGAAAAATTTTTTGGTCATTATCATTATAGTATCGTATTGTCATCCAAAACAATTGAGTATATAAAATTTCAGTTCAACTGAATGCTTTAAAACGTGAGAAAAAAAACCTTTTCAAGTTTTGACACAAGTCTTCAAAATGGTCGCTAAGTCGCCAAAAATGATACCAACGTGGCTGTATTTGTAATTCTTTAAATAATTAGTTTGAATCAATTAATTTTTTGTAACTATAAATAAATTACTGTAATGTCATCCAAAATAATCTTGTATATAAAATTTCATCTCGATTGAACGCTTTAAAATCTATTTTATTAACGATTGAAAATTCCAACAAGATAAATAAATAAATAAATAGAGAGTGTGAGCTAATAGTAGGAATTTAAAAACGAATTTAATTATTGAATTTCTTGATATAAATGAAAATAATGGTTTTTCTCCAACAATTATCAGTGATGAATCCAGTTGTCAGTCAGAAGGGAAAAAAAATAAAATTGTTACGCAGTGACCCAGGTTTACACAGTATTCGCAAAATTTCTTTTTTTTTTACAATTTTTAATCATAAATTGACTCATTTAACTATTGTATCAACGCATAATACAATTACCTGTCTAGCTATTCGATACTATGTACCGTCGTTCGTTAGTCTCTTTCCGTTGGATCATGTAAGGTCCAAGATCTGCCAAATTAATGAAGTAGAGTGCGCTTTCACGTAGATCTCTCGCTGGTCTCCCAGTTACATTCTAATTTGTCTCTATAAACCTTTCGGACCGGATTCTCTCCCGTTCTTTCATTTTCTTATTGGAAGGAACACTGATCTACACACGAACTCCTAAGACTCGGTCCGAACCACCATAGGTTTGAAGTGGCGAAAATCCGAAGGACAGAACCCGCGCGACCTATGGATCCGAAACCATGTAATATGAGCTCTTGACAAAAGTGATTACTTCTATCCGGAGGCTGTTTCTAGCTTATGTAGTTAGCCCAGTGCTTCTCAAAATTTCAATATACGTGACCCACTATTCAATCATCATTTTCAGCGCGTCCCCCTCCATACGATAACATTGTATTGAATTTAATAATACTATACTTTGACACTAAAGCTCCAATATATACGACCTTAACATCTTATGTGCCAGCGATGTATATAAACGTCTCACTCAGTCAACGTATTAATTTTCTGGACGTATATATACGTCTTTACGTATATAAACGTCTCACTCAGTCAAACTATTAATTTTCTGGACGTATGTATACGTATATCCGAAGTACGGTCTTTTAAGTGCAGTGCTATCCATAAAATTATTCCGAAGACATTCAAAAAGGACCTTGGCAGTGTTTGCGAAGTATTTGCTTATTTATTCCCTTTCTCCTACCCCTACCCCTAAGAAAACATCAAAATATACTCGTATGCAGGGAAAATGGTGGCATTTGGGAGTGAATCGCGTAAATTGAAATCGGCATTTAAGAAATTTATTATAAACCGTATAAATTATCAAGATAAGTGTTAATACAAACCCATGGGGTCACTGATAATTATGATCGTCCCTCCCTTGTAGAGTTATCATGCCGTCATTCCCAACAGTTTGAGAAACGCTGAGTTAGCCACTACATTACTCCGTCAGCAGTGAGTCGGTGGATAGGCGAAAATCAGCATAGGTGGACGTACTGACCTGCATATGATTTTAAATGGTAATTTAACGTATCAAAAGCATGTAGACACGGTCTTGAGACTCGGTGTCGCACCTTACGCTGCTCGCATTAGGGATCCTTTTCTCTTATTGAAAGATAAGGCCAAATCTAGGGATGGCGATTCTTTCCGAAAAATATCGATTTTTAAATCGATTCGAATCGTAACCTGATTATTCGATTCATAAAAAATCGAGTTCTATAAAAGATCGATTTCTAAAAAATCGATTTTTTTTCATGAAAAACTGGAAATATACCATATCAAACGATCTCTTATCAGTGAAATCAGGAAATTTTTTAGTTCAGAGATTTCGATAATTACAAGTATTTTATTACCATATCAAGGTACTAGGTATAAAAAAGACATTTATTTTCTCTAAATGTACTCGTTACATTAAAAACTTTAGAAAATAGATAATATAGCTTACAGTTTCCAATGCTTAACATCTAAGGTTTTTAAAAACAACTGTCTGTGAAGTCTACTGGGATCCAAGTGGTTCCGATCATTACTTATGATGTGGCTGGCAATCGAAAAAAGTCGCTCACAAGGAACAGATGATCCCACGATACTCATATACATCATGACTATTGAGTGAACGTGAAGATAAATAGAATTTATTTGTTCTTACCAGTAAAGTATAGGATCATACTTCAGGTGCACAACTGCCTGCAATAAATAGTGTTCAAAGACAGTGCGCATTCAACAAATTGTAAATAATTTTATGGTTTTTACCAAAACAGAAGCTAAAAACAATAAAGTGTATGGAGTGGTTAGCATGCTCTCCTGATCTTAATTTGCTGGAGCTTTAGGACACACTCGGAAAACGCGTTGCTGCATGAGCAAGGCTTCCTCTTACGGTCGAAGACTTGGAGACCGCACTTTGATAAGAGTTGTACAATATTCTCCAAAGTATCACCGATAACCTCGTTACGTTCATGCTAAGCAGATGTGTGGCACTTAGCAGTTAAGTGGGACCACACTGCCTATTAACCCTCTGACCGGAACATCACTTTTTTTGCCGCTCTTTAGAAGCATCCGTCTGACAGACGGGTACGCAAATTTTTTTGAATTTGATTAACTTAAGAACTGTTTTAAATGGTCTTATATCTCATGCAATTGAGTTGAATTTTTAATATTTAAGTCTTTTTATGAGGCACACTATATAAACATATTTTAATTACAAGAATTGTGACTAGTATTTCTATAAAAACTGATTAGAAATTATTTATAGTCATGTAAAAATAATTAAAAATAATAATACCAAAAACTAAAAACTATATGAATATTCGTATGATAGAGAGACGGTGATAGATAAGAAAAATCGCACATATCATGAGTTGAAAAAGATCGCCAAGTACCACCACGTGATTTTCTCACTGGGTAGAGTCCAACTGAAGATGTCAGGGCAGCCCACCACAAAAATCACACCACAGCGTTAACTACAGGCATCAAAGCAAATCATCCCCGTCTGAGAGACGGATGCTCCGTTCAGAGGGCTAAATATCCTTTATCATTTCCAAACATTTCGCTTATGTTATTTACATTTAACCAAATCATTGATCTGAAGCATCCTTTCTTGTTCTGTATGCTATTTAAAAAAATTAAAGTTTAAAGAGTTACATTTTGTTAGACGTGTATTCTCAATTTTATTACCATGCATAGTTTTCACTGAATGGTTTCTTTATATTTTTGATTTTGCCCCTAAACTTTTGAGCAGTGTATTTTCAGGCTCTTTGTGCTATACTGTTTTAAAACTATCTTCTGTCTATATGCTACAATTTTTTTCAGTAATTCTTAGTCTATATTTGGTGATTTTTGTTATCTTTTTAGTCTTATTTTCTATAATTTTTCGATCAGTTTTGGTTTATTTTTTGTCTGCGTCAGTTTAATGTATTTTATGTGATTTTCGTCGGTCCATTTATTTAGAATATGTTACATTTTAAATCAGCTTAAGAATCATCTCGTAAATTCTCTTTTAATCTTACGGAATTTTATTTTAAATAAAATCTACTCTAGAAACGAATTTATTTCCAAAGAATCGAGTGAAAAAATCCCCATACCTCTATAAATTTAATACTTTTTTAACTCATGCCTTCAACTTTAATTTTTTTTTTCTGAGGTAAGTTGCAGTATTAAAAAGAAAGAGAGAAAAAATTCTTCTTCCCTAAGGAAGTAACCTATAACCAAAGGCAAAATACTAAAATCAGATATAAAAAGTTGACCGACTTTATTTTCGTGTTTAAAAACCAAATCGATTTGCGTATTTTTGAACTTCTGTCGATATGTTAGCTCGAGTGAAAAATATTTTGTTATATCGAAAAGTGTAAAGTTAGGATTCGCTTCGATGAAAAGAAATATCTTAATCGGAAAAAGAAATAGTTCATCAAAAAGAAAAAAAAAATCTGTTTATATTTGGAGATGTTAGCTCTCTAGTAAATATTGATGCATTTTTCCATTTTGATGGTATCATTGTCTGAATTCGAGGTCGTATATTCGAGAGAGTTTGAAATTGGTTTCAAATGTATTGGGAAACTCGTGTCTTATGTCATGTGGTTGTCATAAAAAATAGTATTATGTGAGAATTTTTGTTTTATTGTTTCTCTTGAGAAAATATTGTCTTAATACTCTAAGAACAAAACTGATTTTTTTTAATATTTCTTAAATTTATTTTCTTATGGTTATAGCATTCCAGAAGATTAAGAATTTGGTAGTGTATTATTTTATAATAAAACCTAAATGAAGAAGAAAAGTAACTCAATCACTCATCACATTAAATTCCGTAACTATTACCTACAGACTTGAAATTTGGCAGGCATGTGTTATAGTAGAGAACCTATAAGAATAAGTTTTAAGTAAATCAACTTTAAAGAGTTTGTTACAACGGTGTTATAGATTTAAAAAAATCTTTTTTAACCACAGACTTAAAAATTTGCTTACATGTTTCTTTTGTTGAGGTTAGTTGCAGTATTAAAAAAACGGGAAAAAAACGTTCTGGCGTAAAAGATAAATATATTTCCATTTTATGAATCAAAATCCTGTCCTTTTTAAGTCAATATTCGATTTATTTTCGTGTTTTAATACAAATCGAAATTTGCGTATTTTTGAATTTCGATATGTTAGCTAGCTGAATAAAATATTTTGTTATATCGAACAGTGAATAGAGGTTGATAACGGCTAGTAATTTTATAGTACTTTCAAATAAATTTCAATAATCATGAAAATGTTTAAATACAAACATTCATCAAAATTGCAAAAAAAAATCATTTTATATTTGGAGATGTTAGCCTCCAGTAACTTTTTTGATGCACTTTTTTAAGCCATTTTTTGATGGTATCATTGTCTGATTTTGAGGTCATATATTTGAGGGGCCTTAGTTTGAAATTGGTTTCAAAAAATATATTTTGGGAAACCGTGTCTTATGTCATGTGGTTGCGCGTAAAAAATAGTATTATGTGCACGTTTTAAATCTTTTTTGTTTTATTGTTTCTCTTGATGAAAATATTGTTAATACTCTAAGTAACAAAACTGATTTTTTAATATTTCTTAAATTTATTTTTTATAGTTATGATTGAGAAGATTAAATTTGAAGTAGTGTATTATTTTATAATAAAACCTAAAT
The DNA here is from genome assembly GCA_019973935.1 of Trichonephila clavipes. Lineage (NCBI taxonomy): Eukaryota > Metazoa > Arthropoda > Arachnida > Araneae > Nephilidae > Trichonephila > Trichonephila clavipes. The sequence continues at coordinate 1,819,557 of BMAU01009311.1, forward strand.
GAAGAATTTAAAGTAACTCAATCACTCATGAAAATTAAATGTTTAACTATTACCTACAGACTTCAAACTTTCAATGGCGCCCCATGTGTTATCACAATTTTTATCGCGAACCTATAAGAATAAGTTTTAATAAATCAACTTTAAAGAGTTTGCTACTATACGCGATCTTGTATGAATTTAAAAATTTTTAAGCACAGACTTAAAATTTGTATACTGTTTCTTTTGCAAAATTAAATTGATTAAGACAGTGCTTCTCAAACTTTGACTAAACTGGGACCCAAAATCATAACGTTAAGGTGGCGTAAAATGTATCAAATGCAATATTTGCACTTTTATGAATCAAAATACGTTCTTTTTTAAGTCAATATTCGCAAAAAATATATAAGAATGTTTTAATACATTCGAAATTTAATATGCATTTAGATGTATATGAAAATAAACAAATGATTAAAGTGAATAGAATAAAATATCATTTTATAGTACTTACAGCTTGCAAAATTTTAAAAATAATTACGCATGATAATCATGTTTAAATACAAACATTTATGAGAAATTGCATTTTCTTTTTAAACTAATCATTTTATCTGCGCGTTAATTCTCCTGTATCTCGCGCAGGCTAAGTGCATCCCACCCACCATCATGCTCTATTGGCGAAAATCTGGTTCCTTCTAAGCCATTTTTAGAAAATTGATAGTTTCCCGTGTAGCTGATTTTGAGGTCATATCTTTTGAGGGGCCTTAGTTTGATAAATGGCACCTGGGCAAAAATATGATTTTGGGTACCGCAATCTTCGTTAAAATATGTTATACCCTGCGCGTAAATGCCCCACGATTACGGTTCTGAAATTGCTCCCCACACTGTCAGCACGTTTTAAATCTTGCCGCTCGACAATAAATGGCGTATTATGGTAGTTGCGATGAAGTGTGCGGTGGTCATCTAAGTAATTTAATAGATGATAGTACAACAGTGTTTCCAAGTTGCCCGAGGTCGGCAAAAATCCAGTCGACACTGTTATGATGTGGGGAAGTGGTAAGCGTCTTGCGGACGTCGGCTCCTCAAGTATCGGTCAGTTGTCTCCTTATGGAAATCTTGATGGCACTGGATTTGGAAGAGGAGACAATGTTGAAAATAAGCGACGTTGTTGGTATATGTGGCCACTCTTCTGACCAGTGCTTCTCGATCATTTGTGTTCCTGGGACGTCCTGACCCTCCGCGACGGTACACAACTTTTATCCACTGTTGCCAACCTTATAGCATTAACTACCATATCGCTCCGAAGGTGTAATACGTCTATTCGACCAACCTGCTTCTCTGAGGCCTACTATACGCGATCTTAATTATGAACCATACAAATTAATGCCGCCGGTTACGTATTACAGGTTTGTATATATCGTCTTCAAAATAAATTCGTTTGGATAGCCGTACGGCGCTCGTACTCAATGCTTTTAAACTACTCCCAGTTGCGCAACTAATATGCGCATAGCACACTTAGCCTTGTCTCATTGGCTTCAATTTTAATCATTTGCATATCTCTTACCAGACTACATCTTGCAGTTTCGTGATTGTATTAAATTTCTTCTACGTTATTTTTTATATAATATATATTTTAAGCAAATTACTTTTAAGTAATAATTATAATGTTATGTTATTTTTCCTTTCTCATTTTTTAAATTGGGACAGATTGCAAAATGACATTTAATTAAAAATTTATTTCGTCCATCATGCATTTCTAAAAGTACAAATGTCATTAGAACAAGTAATATAAAAAATAAATTTTAAGTCAATTCCTACCTAGGCCAACAAAGAAAAACTAATTTTAGTTACTTTCTATTAAATAGTTTCAATTAATACAAATATGTAATACATATGACAGAATCACAATGTTAGCGACAAAAGAGAAAGCGATTTCCCTTGCAATTTTTCCTATATATGGGGTATTGGAATATTCTTTTTTCGTTACTATTTATTCATTAATTAAATTTAATTAGTGTAAGAAAATAGTAAAGTAAAGAAGAAATCACACACATTCTTAGAAATTAGGCCATCTCGGATGGAATTCGAACTACCGTCCTTCAGATTAGAAGCCCAGCGCGCTATCCATTGCGTTACAGGGGACAGCACGAAAAGTTTTCCTTTCTATAAATGCTTTTGGACTATAATTTTTTTTGTTACTATTTATTCATTTTTTTAATTTAATTAATGAATTAAAATTTGAAAGAACTGTATTAACATGAAGTGTCACCCACTACAAGTTTTAAAAAATGTATTTGAACTTGAATGAATGAATAGAAAGTATTTTATCAACGATTGAAAATTTGAACAAGATAAATATGAGAGAGTGAACTTATAGTAGAAATTGAAAAATAGTCTACTTTATGTTGCGCCCTCTCATATCCATCACATCTGGCATTCTCGCGAGCGTCTGCGTGAGTCTGAAAAAACTATCGGACGTCTGCGCAAAGCATGTAATAATGCTGTACCTCGTACAATTCCAATCAGTCATGGTCCATTCGATGCTTCTATAGCTACCAAATCTATCTTGAATGTACATTTTATAATTTGTGCGTTAGTTGTAATTCACACTATTAAGTATTACTGCAGAAAATTGGAACAAAAAAAATCATGGATAAATTTTTAAGTCGTAAGCGAACATTCGACGATAATAAAGCATCAACAAGTGCACAGACGAGCATAGTTCCGAAAACTAAATCAAGGAAATATTCTCAAGAATACTTGAATTTTGTATTTATCATTACTGAAGTAAATGGAGAAGAAAAACCCCTGTGTGTTATTTGCTCAAAAATATTGGCAGCAGACAGTATGAAACCTAATAAACTTAAAAGACATTTCGAAACGCTTCATGGTGAGTACATTAACAAACCTCGAGAGTTCTTTGAATCAAAATTAAAATCATATGGAAAACAAAAAACATTTTTTAAAAAAACTTTGTCAGTGAATGAAAAAGCTTTACTTACTTCTTACAAAGTATCATATAAAATAGCCAGATGTAAAAAGCCTCACACTATTGCCGAAGAGCTTATTTTGCCTGCAGCAATTGAGATTGTAGAAACTATGTTTGGAGACAATTTTGCCAAAGAGTTGCAGTCCATACCCCTATCAAATGATACTGTTTCCCGTCGAATTGATGATATCACTGAAGATGTAGAGCAACAGCTTTTCGGTAAGTTGCGTGATAAATTGTTTTTCAATTCAGCTTGACGAGGCAACAGATAGCAATAAAGATGCTCATTTCATTGCGTATGTTCGATTTTGGGATGGTATGTCAGCGGTAGAAGAACTACTTTTTTGTAAACCAATAAAACTTAAAGCAACAGCAATAGCATTATTTGATATTTTAAATAATTTTATAAACGAGGCAAATATAGAGTGGAAAAATTGTGTCGGAATATGCACCGATGGTGCTCGTACAATGTCAGGAAGATTTAAAAGTATACAAGCACTTGTGAAACAAAAATCTCCACTGTGCATCTGGACACATTGTATGATCCACAGAGAAGCTTTGATTCCAAAGAAATTAGTCCTGGCCTAAATATTGTGCTAATGACAGTTTTGACTGTAGTAAATTACATAAAAATGAGAAAAAAAAATAAAATCCAGAATTTCCCTAGAATCAAGAATCTTTTCTGGACTTTGCAAAGACATGGGCGCAGTGCATTCATCGTTGCTATTTTATTGTGAAGCAAGATGGTTATCACGCGGGAAATAACTTATCACGCGGGTGATAACTCTACGAGGGGGTCGCGAGCATATTGAAAGTAAAAAAAAAGGTTATTTTAAAAAATATTAATTTACTGAAAGTTTTAACAAACAAAATACTTTCTGATATAATAAAATATAAAATACACGTTTACACTTATATAATTCACTTATAAATACATCAGTACTTATACAATGTATATTTTATTATTAATTTAACAATACTAAGTTAAAAAAATGTTTGATAATTATCAGTGACTCTCCATGGGATTGAATTAACACTTATCTTGATAATTTGTAATTGTATAATTAACTCCTTAACCGCCGATTTAAAGTTACTTGTTTCGCTCCCCCAATGCCACCGTTTTCGACATTGCACCGTTTTCGTTTTGCATTGAGGGGGTGGAGAAGAAAAGGGATAAATAAGCAAATCCTCTGAAAAAAGTAAACCCTTCTCAAATACTGTCAAGGTCATTTTATTGTAATCCAAAGTTTTCGGAATAATTTTATGAATACCAATGCACAGAAAAGATTCTACCTCGGAAAGGCGTATATATACGTATGAGAAATCAACGATTTGGGTGCGTGGAACGTTTATATACGTAGATGGCATTTAAGAGGTTATAGTCACCTTGTAGCCTTAGCGTCAAAGTATAGTATTATTGAATTGAATTCATTGTTATTATAAAGAAGGGGGCGCGATGAAAATCACGTTTAAATAGTGGGTCGCGTATATTGAAAGTTTAAGAAGCACTGTTTTATAGCCTTATTTATATGAAATATCAATTAGAATAAAGTTTGATCAAATATTTATTGCAAAATATTTCCCTTCCTGAGGTTTTAATCTCAGAAGCATTGTATGCACGCTAAATCTGTCGAGAGCTGAAACATCCTTCCGTTGGTGTGGTAGTTAGGAGACCGGTTTGCCAGCTCAGGTGTCCTTCACGTCACTTGACCATGGTTCAAAGTTACGTGGTCTGTCGCCAAAAGCCCTCTTGTAGCTGAACAGTGTGACGTTAATATTCACTCATTCACTCAGAAGCATTGAATATCTTAAAACTAAACATTTGGATAAAAAGAATATCGATCAACGAAAATTAATCTTTTTGAATAATTAAATATTGATCATTTTCCCTCTGCATTACAATCGTTACCTATCACAAGCGTATTTTATTATAAATAAATTCCAGCATATCTTGTCTAGCAAGATGTCTCATCAAAATATCGTTTAATGATAATCTCATAGGCTCCTCTTAAACGCATATACGAATATACTGATTCCAAATCCTTAGTCATCATTATGATTTATACGGCCCTTTATAACCTCTGCAGTGTAGATATGTGGCTCTAATTCTGTGAACAATGCGTAGACTATCTGCTTAGTTGAATATAGAGAGGTCCATAATAACTTGTCTCTCACAAGGCATTACGTTCACGCTCACATCTACAGCATTCAAAGCTATTACATTATACTATCTTGTACTCTCTTGATCTGTCACAGTGCTACTGGAGCCTTCTATAATGGATAAATATTCCCTGGTAAGTTAAATTTTATAAAGTGCAGGATAATCACAAGTTAAGCAAAACAATTTTTTTAGGCTCGGTACTCATAATTGTGCCTCCCCCCCATCATTTTCTGTGGAAAAGATCCATTTCTAAGTCACATTAATTACTAACTTAATATTATCCACCCTATCCTTATAGTTAGATGAACTAGCTTACCGCTATTTCCTGTGTAAACAGCTACTGTCCGTAAAACGTCAATTCAACCTTTAATGTGACTGGCTCTGACTTAGGCAATGCTCCGCTGGTCTCGGACCCACTTTTGACTTACCTACACTGGCACTGTTAGGCCAGCTCCAAGAATGAAGACTTCTCTTCTAGACTTTATCTTACTTCACTTAGCTTTCACTTCTAGCATTCCTTCTCCACTTAGCGATCTTTGCGAATTCTAACATTCCAATATATATATACTTCCTAATTTGCATACACACGTTCTCTTCTTGAGTTGGTTGGAAAGAATAGCCATTCTGGCCACGAAGAATCTCAAGAGGACAAATAGTGGAAGTCGCGATAAAGAACCCTTCACAGGGTTTGTATGAATTCCCATGTTAAATCACTCTATATTCCATTTATATTCATTTTTGGTGCAATTGTATTTTATTTTAAAGGCAAATTTCAATGCAATTAAATTAAATGTATTAATTCTAAACAATATAAAATATAAACAATCATCGCCCCTCTTCCCTCAGTAGACCGCTGCAAGATTATCAAACTCTGACTGGTCCATGGAGATACAAAAGTTGGAGAACCACAGGGAATATATAAGTGAGTTAAACATCCACCAAAAGCACAGCATGTACTAATTATATATGAGTTATGTGCAATGTTTGCTTTTGGCAATGTAAGTATCCAATCGAATCGACATAAAAATAATTTGATGATGACCGGAATCATTGGAAAATAAGGCTTGAATATGCCCAGCATATAAATACGCAGCACTTTTGATTGTACTATATGTGTATAAAAAATTCTGAAACGGTGTAATATTAAAAGATAAAGTTACTATGAGTCATTGTTTTCGATACGACTCGGCAGTCCTGTTCATCTGGTAAATCACTCAGAATAAATGCAATATACTAGTGGTGTTCAAATGAAACGGAATGAAGTGTCTTAACAATTTAACTGTAAACATATTTGTCTAAGCCGCTGTGAGCGAACATAGCGAGACATCTAGAGATGCGAATGGAGTCTACAGCGTAGATTGGAGCATGCGCTTGCAAGAGCAGGAGAGAGCAGAAGCTCTTATATAAAAGAGCGCTGTCCAATTGACGCTGCATGTTGGCATTCACATTACAATATTCAACGATTGGGAAACAACGAAGCATTACCCGTTTTCTGACAGCAGAAATTGTTAAGCCTGCACGGATTCATGGCTACGGTGGGTGTGGTTCTGCTTCATGGTAACGCATGCCCGCAGGACTCCAGGATCACACACGCGAAACTGGCCAAATTCAATAGGGTGCACGGCCATTTCACCTTGCGTTTTCCATGTGTTTGGTCTGAAGAAACATCTGAAAGGGAAGTGCTTCAACTCGAGTGAGTGAATATTAACGTCGCTCTGTTCAGCTACACGGGAGCTTTTGGTGACGGACCACGTAATTTTGAACCATGGTCAAGTGATGTGGATGATACCTGAGCTGGCACCCTCCTCACCTAACTATCACCCCACACTAACGGGAGGACGTTTGAACTCTCGGCAGATTTAACGTGCATTGCTGCCCTACACGGCAGGTCTTTAGCGGTACTGAACTCGAAATCACATGACATGCCTGCCATGATCCGATACCATAACCACTGGGCTACTGCAGCCCCGTGCTTCAACTTGAACGACAAACTCAAGGACTTTGTGTAGGACTAGGTCTCATCTCGACCTAAGAAATGCCGGGAACAAGGAATCATTCGGCTCGTTAAACGTGCTCAGGTCTATGGTGTATACCAAAAATTCTCAAACTGTGCTTCCCCCTTAGAGAACGTGATAACCTTAAGAGGGGGGGCATGATTATATCCAAAGGAAAAGATTTTTTTTTTAAAAAAACTTATTATTTAAAAGTAATTTATTCAAAATATCTATTACTTTAAAGTAACACATAAAAAAATTAATACTTATCTTTAACGTCTAGGAACATTATTATTACATTCAATACATTGATATTGTAAGGAGGAGGGAATGAAAATAGTAATTGAAAATTGATTCACAAATACTGGAAGCACTGCTTCCAGTTATTTGTTTCAAAAGCACTGCTTTGAATAAATTCTTATATTCATTTATACTGTCAGTATTGCTCAGTACCTTTTTTATTTGAACACCCCTTGTATCAGTGCCGTAACGAGAAATACTAGGGCTCCCACCGTAAACTCAGACTTTGAGTAGCAAGCGCAAATACGTGCTTACTTTGCTTCAGTCAAACTTTGGGACTCCCTGCCCCCGCAATGAGGAGACACTGCCTTGTAGTTCTCACCTAAATTATTATCCTGTAGTGTCTGTATGCGTCATTATAACTCATGTGTTTTTTATGTTCATCGATACAAACTGGCTTTTCGAATGCATTCTGTGCACTTTGCGGAAAAGAAAAATGACATTAAAAGTTCATCAGAACTGGAATGTTCAACTAATCAAAAATTCATGAGAATGAATATTATTCTTTATATTTTTGAAGTTGTCCAATTCATGAATACATTACAAAGACAGGAAAAATACCAAAACAAAGTAAGAATAGATTTTCAAGAAAATAAAAAAAAACTTTCTCTTTCAATAGTAGTAATATTTCATCAGAATGTAGCGAATTTGGCTAATGTAGTATTTCCTAAATATGCTGAATTTAATGTAGCAAAACTCACCCAAAATTGGTGCATTTAAAATTTAACAAAAAATAATTTAGTCCCATGTTCACTTATAAAATTACACAGAGTAATTCATGCTCTAAAATAAGCTGATCTATGTATTACGCCTGTGCATATTTGTAAGGCTTTAAAAATCTATATACTGTGTGTACTGACTCGAATCTAAGCCACCATCAATTCTAAGCCGCACCACTAATTCTCAAAATATCTTCGTGAACAAATGTTGTCATCGATTCTAAGCCCCTCCCCAATTCTCTATACATTTTTGACAAATGTAAAATTTTTATAAGTTTCATCCATATCCGACACCTAAGAAATTCTTCAAAAAAATTTGAATGAGAAATAAAAAGAAGATATAAATAAATTTATTTTACCATTATTTAAAAACTTTTAAATACATACATGAATCTATAATTTCTCTAACCGTCAGTATCGTATTTAAGAAAAGAATTCGTCACTCCAATTGTGTCAGCTGACTTTAAAATTGGTGCAGACATTCCACACGGTGTAGTCTTCCATGTCATTCAATGTATTTGTTATGTAACATTTTTTTTTAAAAAAAAAGAATGCATTATAGAAGAAAGTGAAAGAATTAGTAAAGTCTGTTGAACATTTACGAGAAAAAAAATTATATCACACACATTTTGCTTACGCCATCGATGTTAATTTTTTTCATCCGTGTCAAATTTTCAGTAGTCGGCGCTCTGTTTCCTTTTTTTCTGCTTATAAAATTGCCTCCCTTCTTATACTTGCGTCTTAGTGAAATCGTCTTGATATTCTTACTGATACCTTTGATACCATAAAAGAAAGCTGATACAAAAAAAAAATCCTAAATACGAGCAGACAAATATCTTCAGGATAGACTGAACGTTGGATATAAACTTCGGAATGGAAAAGTCATCAATGCAAGTCGCCAGATTGGTCGGTTACACTTTTCCTTTTGGAAAGGATGGAAACTCGATTTCTCCTATTCAAGAAATGGTTTTTCTTCGATTCTAAGCCACACCCGATGTTCAGTAGTATTAGCACTAGAAAAATAGAACGGATTATATTCGAGTAATTGCGGTATTTTGTTATGACTATTTCGTGTATAATTTAGTAAGAGAAATAAGTCTTTTTTTACATTGTTCAGCGCATGCACAGTTACACAATCGTCGGAAATATTAGTTAGAATTTTCAGGTGTTTTATGTATTGTGAGAAGTAAATTGTGGAAATTATAGCTCCCTTTATGGCTGTGATTCTTTTTTAGTAGTCATCCATTGCACTTTTCTTTGCAATATTGATTTGAAATCATCTACTCAAATATGAAAACATTGGAATTTAAAGTTTAAAAAAATAAAGTTATTTTACCATAGTTTTTTCAGGTTTGACTCACATGAATTTGTGTACTACTTTTAACCCTACCTCACAACACATAAAGGATCTTATATCCAAAAAACAGACCTCCAGATTATTTATTTTCTTTCAAGCGAACCAATTTTATGTTCCACAAGCATTTTTCCTCAGTACATATTTTATATACTCCATAAATCTGCGTCAGCAAATATAATCTCCAAAAACTCCTAAACACATTTCCGGAAGGTATGTTTCAAATCCTTTATACTTTCTTAAACACAGCATATGTGTGTGCTCTAACCCCAGTCTATTCCCCTCTCAGCACACACAAAGTCATGATTCATTTTCCTAAACCGTTCTTTTAAAAATCCTCTTTATAGATTACAACTCTTGAACTGTGCCCGTCGACATATGTTTGCACCGTATCTTCTGCGCCACTTTTCCATCTTGCAAGATTAAAAAAAATAAAAACCAAGATGAAATCCCGCTAATCTTCTCACTCTTCACCACTCCCCCTTTGGTACGTAGCCAACTATGACGTCAGAGGGAATACTTCTGCGACTGCAGTGGCGGTTACAGTTTTTGTTTGGTTTTCAGTTTTTGTTTTATAAGCCTACATCTGGAGACACAAGGCTGGAGGTTTGTGCCATGGCCTAGCTTTGGGGCGATGTGTCTGAAGAAAATTGATAAATGGTTTTAGTTTAGTAGATGTGACGCAATTATATATATAAGTAAGCGACCCGCTCATGTTTTAATTTTGAATTTTTAAAAAATATTAATGTGATCATTAATTTTTTATTCATTCAATGCAGGATATTCATTATGGGTCTTTATATACACTTGCTTCCATATTTTCATCTTTTTTTCCTTCTTTTTGATTAATCCTAGGAAAATACCTTAGTAAGAATTGTCAAGGACATATCAATTTAACATCCGAAAAATAAAGTTGAAGCGGCTTAGCCATTTAAAAAGTTTGATATGTTTTTAGCTAAATTATTGCATAAAATGACTTAAAATGTACAAATGCGGTGCAGAACTTTAATATGATAATTTTACGCACTCAACAGGAATTCGATTAAAGGATGAAGAAATAATATAGTTTTCACTTTGAAACACTCATTTTTTCTCACCTCTTAATTTATTGTTAGTTTTTATTTATTTATTTATTTTTTAAAGTTTTACAGCAAATTGTCTTTTTCATCGTATATTCATTGTACAGATCCAATGTCATTTCTCATCTTAAACGAAAGAGTGTATCTCTTTCCTCAATGACGTAACGGAAAATATTAGCCCCCCCTGCAAAGTCAAATTTTGGGCCCCAAGCAGGATGTTACAAAGTGTACGTGCTGGGCATGAGTCAGGATTTGGGCTCACTAGAGCCCTGGGCTCCCCCGTGGTGCGGGGGTGTAAATTACGCCATTGTCTTTCCATAACTGTGTAATTTTTAAGACAATCCAGCATTGAGTAAAATTTTGATCCGTGATTATACAAATAAATTATATAAAAGTTTGCTGATCACAATGTACTTTATGGATCTTAATAAAAACTATTTCTCACCACGGTGTGTGTGAAAAATCTATAGTACTTTGAACAGTGGAAAATTAGGTTGAAGTAGTTCAAGCTTATCACACAATCATTCGATTTTGCTAATCATTCCTGCATCTTGATTTTCTAGAGCCTTGCTGCAACTAGCTGCTTGAGTTTCTTGCAATGACCATTGCTGAAAGTTATCAATGCGAATTATGGAAAAATATGCTTATTGTAACTTGAATTATTTTATCGATTACCAACAACGAACATTATTCGAAAATATATTATTAAAACTAAATATTCTGTAAGTCTCTCCTCTTGTCCGAGAAACTTCTTTCATTTGTATAAAATATTTTTTTGAAAGTTAAATAAATACTTCCCGACAGACTGATGGCTGGATGTATTGCTGCCGAGTTTTGGAGAGTTGGTCCTTTCTGGACGCCTGTATCATATTTTTAAATCTTTGTTAAATAAAAAGTTCACGGTTGAAATAGAGCAATTGTTAGCAGTAACTTTGCTCATCCGTATCTGTGAGTTGCAAGAAGTATTTTATTGCATGGTATGATTGTTCACCAACATGTATTTTGACTATGCGGCCACGGTCGAAATTGTAACAGCATTATTATTTGTGTTTCAAGGAAATGGAAACTAAAATAGATAAGCCACTCACAATTGTTACCAGTTTTATTTGTTGCAAATATACGTTTTGATCGAAGAAAACATTTACCAGTCTTGCGAAAATTTAACCAGTTAACTATGATTGACGAGCATACTCGCCATGCAGAAGTTGCAGGATTTTGTGTCAAGACGAGTATACTAGTCATGAAGAAGTTGCAGGATTTTGTGTCAAGACGAGTATACTAGTCATGAAGAAGTTGCAGGATTTTGTGTAAAGACGAGTATACTAGTCATGAAGATGTTGCAGGATTTTGTGTCAAGACGAGTATACTCGTTATTAGTAAAAAGTAGTGACCATTGACTATTTAAATTGTACTTTTTAAGAAAAAAAAATGTTCTAAATTTCAAGATACTTAGAATATTTTGTGAGGCCAGCCCGGATTAAAATAAATAAATTAAAAAGATGGAAATTTTTTAAGATGAAATCACACGCGTGTCACTATGTATAGGCTGAAACAGCGTATAAGTTTGAATAATGAATTTATTTTTGTGCAATGATATGCTGGCCTAAAAGGACCAAAACAAAAGCCGGACCTTTGATTTAAACTAGGTGTTTTTCTGATATGGTCAGCCAAGGGACAAATGCGGGACGCTGATCAGGTGCTAGGCCCTTTGATATCTGCTGACCTAGCTATCGAGTGTTGTAAATGTCAATTGTTAGATGTTATAACCATGCGCTTACATTCAAGAAGTGCTTCTCAAACTTTTAATATATGCAACCCAATATTCAATCATTATCTTCATCGCGCCCCCTACATACAATAACAATGTATTGAATTCCATAATTCATTATTTAGACACTAAAGCTACAATACGATTTTAATCTCTTAAGTGCCGCCGGCGTATATAAACATTTCGTTCAGCCAGTACGTAAATTGTCCTGGACGTATATATAGGACTTTATGATATACGATTTTTTTTTCTGTTCACTGCTATCTATATAACTATTCCGAAGGCTTTGAAATGCAATAAAATGACCTTGACGGTGTTTACGAAGGATTTACCGTAAAATCCGGCGTATAACGCGCACTTTGAACACACAAAACGAGATCGAAAATTAAGGCTGCGCGTTATACGCCGGGTGTAAAAACGATAGCTTTAAAAATAACAAAAAGGATGGACATAAAAAAAATTTACTTCTAGATGTATCGATACACTGTTTATTTAAAAGAAACAACTTGCCTTATGAACAAAAACAGTTGTATAGTTCTAGAGGTATACAATTTTTTCAAAAGTCTGGGATAATACCTTGAATAAATTACTTCAAAACATAAAAACAATGTATATTAATACTTCAGATTTCTTCGTTAAAAAGGAGGTGCGCGTTATACGGCGAATATACCTAAAAATTAAAAAAATTAGCTTGACAGTATTGGTGCGCTTTATACGCCAGATTTTACGGTACTTATTTTGGATGATTTGCTTATACATTCCCTTTCTCATCCCTCAATACGCTACATACAGGTGTCTACGTACAAAACGGTGGTATTGGTAACTTGCGTAACTTAAAAAGCAGTTAAGAGAATTACAAATTATAAAGATAGATGCTAATTTTTGCATGTAATTTTATATATGACAAGCCCGTGGGGTTACTGGTACTTATAAAACTTGTTCTTAGCTTAGTATTGCTAATTATAAAACACATTGTGCAGTGCTGATACATTTATAAGTGTATAATATCAGTGTGAATGTTTTATTTTTAAAAAAAAATTATTTTATTATGTCAGAGTGTGTTTTGATAGTTAACTTTCAATAAATTAATTATTTTTTTTAAAATAATCTTTTGTTTTCGACTTTTCAAGATGCTCTCACCCCACAGTTTGAGAAGCCCTGCATTAAAGTCATGGCGCAGTGACCCAATTATTATATGCCCCCCAATCAGAGACCTTTCTCATTAGCAGGGGGCCATTTACTAACTGCCCCTATCCCCTATTATTGTCAGTAAGAAGAAAGTAAATCAGCGTGTGCTTAGGTCTCTCTGTCTGGGAATTTTGACGGTCAATAAAATTCATAGATATCCATGAAAACTACAATATGCATACAATATATGTTTATGCTAGCTGAATAAATAAGTATTTGTGTAATAAAGTTGTCAACTTTATAAAGTAAACCCATCTTTATGATCCAAAATTTTAATAGCGACACTTACTCTGTGATTGGCGAGCATAATCGTTATCGCTCGATTTTCGTGACACACACTGTCGGGTGCTTTCAAACGGGGACTCCTCAGTAAACTGACATTTGAGAAAGAAACGGATTCTTTTAAAAACTGAAAATTTAGAAGTACCTGTAGAGAGACGAAAAAATTCGGGAACACAAGTTGCCAAATGATTCATAAAATAAATTGTTGATTACCACTGCATGAAATATTAAGCAAGTTAATTAAATGCACTATAATATTACAAGTATATGCATTCATATTCAATATTTTTGTGAAAAATATATTGGAAGCATAAATATAATATATTTTGAGTCGTGACTTTTTGCGTATTCATTTTTCGAATACCAGTCCTTATTTTCAGTTTTTTTAAATATTTATTCTTACGACACGTTACCATACAAAACAATTAACATTCATTAAAAAACTATATTTGGTAGGTAGGTACACCCTCCAATTTCTGGGTTTCGTAATCGGCTAAAATTATTTACGTGTTGACTGAATTCCTCATTGGCGAGAGAAGGCTTACGAATATTTCCCTGTAGGGATTATTGAGAAGCAAGCCACCACACAATGTTTGAGTGTAAATTTTATAAATAAAGAAAGGTTTATTGGATTTATTTATTTTATCGTAACTAACAATATTATACATGTAAACAAAGACATGACGGAAAAGAATCGACAAGGCTTATTTTATAATATGGGCGTAACGATATTATTTTTAAAATGTCATATGTTGTCTTGTCTTATATTCTTACACTATTTTATTCTGAACAAGTTTTCCCCAATTTTAAAGTTATATTGCTTTTAGAATCAAGCAAAATATAATCTTTAATACAATTTAACATAAAGAATAAATTGCGTTTCAATAACTGCATTTTTAGTTAAAAGCATAACAAAGAGACTATTAACTTATTTATCAATTCTGAAACATATGATCCCCCACTCGGTTCTCAAAAAAAAAAAGAGAAAAAGAAAAATCCAGAGCGCTCGAGTAGTTACTTGCAAATATCTTCCAAGAACTTTATATAGACGCTTTGTTGGTGTCTTTAAATTTACATTCTTTCCCCTCTGATCCATCCTTCCCCGTGGGGATAATTCTAAGATAGTTTTACAATTTACAAGCAGAAAAAAAACGCATTTTTTTTGGCTGAAAATTAATGTTTATTTTCTGGTAGTGTCTTTAATGGCGCTTTTTCTTTCCAGTAGAAGCAACAATGTTTGTTCTGTTTTGGATCTACCTTGGCTCATGCGCAAGAATCCATTTTTTCCTTTTGAGTAAATATTTAGATTTAGATACACTCATATTATTTTTTTATGGATTTTCCGCCTTTCGGATTAATTAAACGTGCACTTTCTATTGAAAACTCAAACGAGAAAACGAAACGTGTTAATTTATCAAAATTAAGATTACTGTTTTATGAATTAAAATGTAGATATAAAAAGATACATTTTAATCTATTGAAATTAAAATCGTAGAAGAAAAACATTACCAGTGCCAAAGTTCTTGCAGGAAAAGTAAAAAAATATATAATTGTTTATACAACTCACCTTTCTTTGTTTATACAACTACGAATACGTCATCTAGAGCAGGGGTCTTTAGAGAGTTGCACGCGTATCCTAGAAGATACGCAGAACGATGCGTAGGAATATGCGAAAGAAGTAGGCTTAAGATATACCTTAACATTGAGCAAAGTAATTAAGTCCCTAACTCATTGCAAGATATAAGGAATTATTATGCCTACAAACTTGTTACTTGGCTGGCATGATCCTTTTGTTCAGTAGAGATCCGCTTTTGTGTGACAAAATCGAATCCCAAAAGAGATCGTGAGGTATTATGAATTAAAATAATTCTCATTTTTTTCAACTAATACATTTGAAATTTGGCAAACTTGTTTCTTTTATTGGGTTGAGTTGGGTGTCGATTTTTTTCGACGCAAGAGCCAAGTTTGGCTATACTGCGCCACACATTCGTTAATAAAGTAAAATATTAAATATATATATAAATATATATTTATTGTGCGTATGTAAAAATGTAATATAAATTGTCAGATTAAAAATAATATAAAATTGAGAAAAGAGAGTATTTAAAATTATTTTGTTGGGTAGAGATCCACTAAAAATGTATTTTAAAAATCGACTCCCAAGCAAGGTTGCGGAGGAGAAAAAAATAAACATACTTGTATTTTAGAAATTTTTGTATTTTTCTTTTTGAATTAAATGGCGAAGGTTGTAAAAATCTTGTTAAATACAATCAACAGCTTAATACTAAGTTTTAGATGTCAATGACTTTTGTGGTTGTCATGTGTCTTTTATCCTGGGATGCATATGAAATACAAGTGGAAGAACAGAGACATACAGTACAAACAGAAGAATATAGACATATAACAAAAGAGGTGCGCTCTTTCTATTCGAGATGGGAATCCATTACAGGCGAGAGTCCGACTTCTTTTCCTGAAGAAAATACAACCATGCTTTACTGGGGATTCGAAGCCGAACCCACTCGGTTACAAGCAGAGGGTTATATCTACCATACTGGCTGGGCGGGGTTAGTGACTTAAAAAAACAACATATAGCTATACAGCATCATGAAATACTCTGTAGAGCATGCGGGCAGAGTGGTTAGTATATATACTTATCTGTATATATTAAATTAGCTGGTATACTCGTTCTTCGCACGAGTGAATCTAAAAATTAAACACTGCAAATTGAAAGATAAAGAAGTTTTAAATGAGTTAATTTTTTACGTGAATGACAAATTAAACAACAAAAAAAAGCCTTCTGCATGTATCGGCTGAACAAAAAATCATATTTGTTAAATTTTAAGTTTGTAGGTCTAATAGCTGATATAAATTTTTTTTTACCTATCACTCCCCCTTAACTCCCTTGTGGATCTGTTTTGAACACACCTTCCTAAGCTGATCTCTGCTCAGCAAAAGTAGCATATTGTTACAAATTTTGTGTAATGAATGCTTAAAATAGGGTAAATAATTTATATCTGGATGTGTAATACGTTAATATTACTTTCTGTTGTATTTATTTTATGTTAAAGTTGTAAGATTTGCAAGCAACACCGTCCCTTACATTATAATGGCAATTCAATGGAAACAAAGCGAAATGTTGGCGATAGAGCCAAGTTGGTATCATATTTGGTGACCATGTTGCCAACTTGGCGATTAATTGAACGATGCAGAAGTTCATATGATACAGCGCCACCTGGTGAAGAATTTCAACAAAGTGAATAGTACAAAAAAATATATATGCATGTGCCAATTTTCATAGTGATCCGTTGAACGGTGTTAGACGAGAGAGAGAGTGATGCGATTTATCTCTCATATATACAAATATCCATCTTTATATACTATATGGATACAGCAATTCTTAAAATTATTTTCATTGTACGGGTACACGAAGAAGAATGTGTGGAGGCTTGGTGTAGAGGACATGGCGTTTGTTAAATCTGTTGAAGTTTAGCGTTATATTGTGTAGAATTTTAGAAAGTGGATTGCCATTACTGGTTTCGTCCTTATCTTTAGACTGTAGTTCAAAATTACTGTTTCATTACCAATATACTTTGTCCCGTTTTCAGGTGTGAATTCATTACAACTCAATCAAGTAAGGTTTACATTATTTGGATTACAGGATAAACTTAGAGCATGCTATTTTCTTATTTTAATTAGATTTAGAGAATGTAGTAAATGTGTGCCATGATCGTATGTCTAAACTAAATACTTTTAAATTATATTTTAAACATAGAATTTTTTAGAAGCCTATGATAAATCATAAAAAAGACAGTTTTAGGATTATTCTGCGTAATCAATGTATTAGTTTAATTCTGTCCATGGAAACGCTTTTAATAAAACTATGCTACAACAATATTTAAGGTATGCCCCATCATATCTTAGATTGGATAATAAATAGCAAAATATTTGAAAATAGAGTAGTGTTCAATTATATTTCACTGCGATATGATGATACATAATTGTATTCCAACAATTAATTTAAACCTGAAATCTACTTAGGGTAATTAATTAGAACAAATCTGGGAATTGATGTATGTCTCCGAGATTGGCTGATATCCGTGGATCCGAATAAGGTATTATCTATAATTTACATTCGTGTAATAATTGTCGTATATAGTCTATTGAAATGAATCTTGCTCACCAATGAATTGAAATCGAAACAAAATTTGATTTACTTAATTATTCTTTTACTCGTTTTGTCATGAGTCAGTTATACGAGGTACAAGTAACTAAATAATTTTTAAATGGTTTGGATTAACTTTTGGAGCAGTTGATTCATTAAACAATTATTGTATGATCGTGCTTCTCAAATGCTTCGAAATATCTCATGGCTAATCTTCTCACTTGATTTAACTTAATAATATTGAGAATTTGTTCTTTGGGATGAATTCATTTCTTTATTTATGATATACTATTAGAGTCAAAAAGTTCCTGGAATGGGGTCATCTTCATTCACACAGCTGTACAATAGAGGTAAAATATCTCTTTTGGAGATTGGCAGCACTAATATGGAAAACACACAGTCATCTGGAATTCATTTCTCGTACTGTAGGCGTTAGCTGCAGCATATTTCTGACAAATTTTCCATTCGTCGGATTTTGAAATGTCATTTTTGAAGCAGCGTGCAAACATCAAATTCTTTCTTAGAAAATCACATTTTGAGATACTCGAGATGCTGAAGTAAGCATACGGAAACGATGCCATGAAAAAAAATGTCTGTGTACGAGAGGCATAAACGATTTCGTGAAGATAGCATGAACATCGAAATGACCGACATGACGGCTTCCCCACACTTGAGAATGTTGAGCGCGCTCGAGAAATCGTTTATGTGGACAGACATTTCTTACGTTATATTCTGTTCATTTGCATTTACAAACCATAATGAGTCGTATGACTTAACAATCAAAACCACTAAAACTTTCACAGGGGAAAAATATAGCATGTTAATAGAAAATATTTTGGAACCAAAGTGGTCGTGCGAGGAACTCAATTTTCCCCAAGTACTTTAAGATTGTAAAAAACGTTTGCCGTTCTTAAAAAATAGGGAAATATGCGACAAATACATTTTGGTTCCCATGAAGACTGTTATAAGAAGATACGCATAAGGCCATTTGTAACAGTTTCTCGAACAGTTTTCTCAGAATTACAGCTTTCGTGAGTCTGGGGTTACTCTGTGCCCCGCTTCACCGCTCCCGTGTTAACTGTTGCTTTGTGCGTTTACGTACTGGTCTAATACACGGTATTATGATTTGGATGACTTAGTTGTTATCACGTTGCTTTAGAGGTCAATGATAATAAATAATCAATTAATTATGGTTTAAGTGATGTTGGGTTCTATTTCTGCACCGTCCTATTGCGTATTACTGGTACAATGATTAACTAGCACTACAGCGTTGAATATTTAAGGTGTGGCTCTTACTTTCAGAACCACATTCAAACATGGTTAAACTAACACGGTACGAATGTTCAAGACCTTTTTGTACACCAGATGGCATTTCTATCTAGGTCACATGTTCTCCCGATCAAAGATTTCTAGTCGAAAACTGGAGAAACTGGAGTTCGACATACACCAAACGCCACCTTTCACAATGTGTGGAGGAAGCATGGGTTTCTGTGTTTAAAAATGTTATCCAAAGCATTTTTAATTATCTGCACAGGATTGTAGTAGGGGTTACTGCCCACCATGGTGCAGCAACACTTAATGCTGATTACATAGTCTTTTTCACCTCGTAGAATATTGCATTTTCAATCATTTCATCTTAATACTGTGTGTTCTCTACCAAATAAATTTGATTTTGATATTAATCTTGTTTCGTGCTGCATTTTGAATGTCAAAAAGTGTAAACATCAAATCTTACATTTGATAATTAGTCTGGTTACAAATATAATATTTTTTCCCACAAATTCTGGTTAAAATTTTACTATCGAGTATATAACTATTATGTACTCGATAAAGTTTTTGATTATAGATCAGCTTTGATTTTTGTTCATAATGAAAATAATAAAATTCTGGATAAAAAATAATTCAAAGTATTCATGTAATTCATTATAACAAAAATTCAAAATATATATTCATATTTTATTTTTTAAAAAAACATTGAACTCACGAAAAATTATTTTTTTTTAAATAGGATGATTCAGTTTTAAAGTAATGTAAGTTTGACAAGGATATGAATTATAGATTCGATAAAAAATTTTTGCTTTTAAAGTCAAAATGTTATATCTACAATATATTTTGAGAAATAAAGTTGGCATTCGATTTGACAAGAAGTCCTTCGAAAATCGTATTACCTTACGAAACATTTTATTTCGTCCCCCTCCTGATGCCTCGTCTTACATGTTCTTCGAAAATTCGAAAAATAATGTACTGTTCTACATACATCAGCAATTACGAACAACGTAATATAAAAACTCCGCTTGCATTTCCTCGAAAAAAGAAAAATAATTGTATTACCAATGTACAAAAAGAAAACCTTATTCTAAAATGGTACGAACCGGTAAAGTAGGATAAAGTAATAAAATTTTCTTAGAAAAAAAAATGGCGATAAAGTTTTTTCTGGTGATGAGTCGGGTTCGTAAAAGTAGCTTATAAATATTTTCCTCCGACCCTGACGGAAATTCTTAAAATACCGAGAAAGGATTCTAGGATTTCTTATTCGTTCAAAAAAAAATATATCGGTATTCAAACAGAGCCAAGAAAAAAAAATAACAATGAGAAGCTCCGAAAAAAAATTGACCCATATTTTCCCATGACGTCGGCAATCAATGTGTCACGTGATTCAGACGTAATTGCGAATCTTTGTGGCACGCGAGTTGACGGTAACCATGGTTACGTCATATAAACTGTGTCCACACCTCTCCACTCCTCGTGTTACGGTTCCAGTTTTGATCGAGCCTTTTAATACAATCTGCCTTTTAAAACATTGAATTAATTTTCCTGGGCTCAGATGATGTTTCCGCCATAATTCAAAGTGTAATGAGATAGTTTTCCTCCACGTTCGTTGGTGTTTCTAGGAAAATATGCATTTTGCTGTACATTATTAAGGGTAAGAATACATGGCGATCTTCTTCGGTGGCTTTAAATTATTCTAAAGTGAAAGCTTTCAATTTGTAAAATTTGGTACTTTAATACATTGATGAAATTTCGATGATGGAAATATTTACATTGCTTTTCGCTGCTTCAAATTAAAGATAATTTGTTTTTAGTAAGCATTTTTGCTATGTTCTTCACGCATGCATCGTTGCTTTTATTAATAAAAAAAGAATAGCTCGTTCTCCTGTCACGGGAATGCTTTAGTTGCAGACGATAATTATTTGCAATAGCTATTCGATTCAAAAATAAATACTTAATTCTAAACAGAATAAACATATGAAGTAAAAATTCTGTAATACCTATTGGAGGGAAAAGAGTAACTTTATTAAAGTAAATGTTTTGTTAATTTTTTTTGTAGTTAGTATGTGATAATGCTTATTGAAGCGAATGTGGAAATCATGTATTGGAATATTAATAGTTTAACATCAAACAGTTTCTTTCGAGGAAAAATGTATTTGTAAACGATATTTCAAACTGCTTTTGTACTTATTAGCAAAAAATACTTCATTCTTAATGAAAAATTGCATATTAATTTTTTTGAATATTTAAATGATTAGTAATTTATGATTTTTTTTATATTAGAAATGTGAAGAACCCTTGGATTACCTGGATTTTAACAAATCATATAACATTTCCTATTTTTCTGGAAGTAGTTACCGTTTTAACACCAACTAAAGTAAATTGGACTTTTTAAATAATCAATTGTATCAATTAATTATACAGTAAGACACCGATAAACGAAACAGCGTTAAGCGGAGTCTTACTGTACCCACAAATCTGACTGAAATAAAAATATATTGCATACTTTTTTTAAAAGGTACATTACGAATGTTGTCGAAATTTTAAAACAGAACTAAATTTGAATTACTGAGTAATATAATGATATAAATTTATATTTATATAAACACCACATTTTGAGGAAGTATAGTATCTTAAAAGTTATAAAATAATAATTATAAAAAACTTCGAAATAAACCTTTAAATTATTTTACCAACGAATTTAGTGATTTCTATATTGCATCTAATTGCATTCAAAATTTTCTGATAAAAATGGGGAAAGCTCTTAAGAACATTGTAGTTTCACTTTACTTTTTTTTCAAATAGGATGGAATGAAATTCATTTAAGTAAACTACAAAATTTGAGAAAAAAAATTCTAATCAAACGCTTATATGGAAAAGAATAATCTTTAATGCCTGAAAAATGTTTTTAAAAATAATACTCTTTAAAGAAAATAAAATTTATATATTACTATAAAATACTTACATTTTTCTTCTAGTATATAGCAATTACTAAGTTGTATTCCAATGAAGTTATTTTGAATGCTCATGTTATGTCATAAAACAATAACGATACTTTTTTCAATGGTTAAAGTAAAAAATTAACATAAACTCTATAAATTTCTTATGCGAGTTTTATCGGAATAAATTAAAATTCTAATTGACAGGTAAGAATAAAAATTTATGGTGAGTGAAATTTTTTCGAAGAATGTAACTGTGCTAACTCAAGCACTCAATTATTCAATAATTTTATAGAATTAAGTTATAAAAGTTTGTTGAAATATAATAGAGGTTTTTAGGAACATATGCAAAAACTTTAAACATATTACACGTTATAATTTGAAATGCACTATATTTGCTTATTTCTTGTCCAGTGATACAAATTGGTAATACATAAACTAATGTACATTACATTTTAAAAATATAAAATGCTCATTTTAATTTTCATCGATTCATCTTAATTATACTGCTCCATATTCATAAATGCATGCGTGTGAATGCGTTCTATAATGATTTAAATTAATATTTACTCAGAATTCGAATATTATTTTTTTTTTTGATCATCTAATTTATAAATCCGAATAACCTATTTCAAAACGTCTCATTTCATTTCGCATTAAAGGATTGAAACCCATATTTTGATAGATTTATGAGTCATTTCTTGTTAAAAATATTAGATTTTGAATTATTAAGAGATTTGTTGTCGATTCCAAGTAATATAATATAAGGACATACATGTAATTTACTAACGGGATGAAATTATTCCCTAAAACGCTGGCTTAATTTCTAAATTAATGTTCATCATTAATGGAATTGAGGAAGCAAATAGTAATGGAGCTATACCGAGGTATCGTGATTTAAGAATGACACGTGTAAAGAGAGAACTCCGACTTCAGTTATGTCTTTTATAATAATCTTCTAAGTTAGATTAATAAATAGGATTTAAGATTGCTCCCAAGGTTAAGCAATAAAGTTGTAAATCAGAGGTTCCTAAACTTTTCTGTCTCATAGCAGCTAGTCTGGCACTACTTTCTTTAAAACTTCATGTTTCTAACTGTAGTTTAGTAGAGTGTTTAAACTTAAGAAACACGTGTGAATTTAATTAAATTAAAATTTAATTAATATATGAAATAGTTGTTACACATAAAGTAACTGAGCAACAAGCAAATGTTTTTATTGTTTGAGATAAATCTGTTTTGCTTCAATAACACATTTTCAACACATTTGGCTTTAATCTTTTGAGGTTTAACTCTAAATCTCCTCGGTTAGTAGTATTCAATTTTTCTTTTTTTTCCTTTCTGTTTTTATTTTGTAGATTGGCAAGCGCGCTGAAACTCCCCTCCTCTCTGGGAAAAGCATTTAAAAACTTTCTCGAGGTGTTCCCTAGCTCGGGATAAATAAAAAGTATATCTTTTTAAAGCCAAAATTGTTTACTGTAAGACTTTGATTGAATTGTTGAATGTAAACCTTTTACTGTAAGATCTTCTTTAGGGCTAATAAAATCAGTTGCTTTTGTAATCTGACATTTTTTTAATGTAACAACAGGAATTCATTACCTACAGTGATAGTACTGTAGTCAAAGCATTCTCAAACCTAGTTTCAAAACCTGAATAAATGGCCTTTAAAATTGAGCATAAGTTAAAATGTCGTTTTTTGGCAGATTTTCCGTGATAAATTGAGAAACTGTTATAATTTGTGATGCCCAATTTTTTATTAGCTTAGCTAGTTTCTGGCACACACACACAGAAGAAACACTGAAAATTTGTTCTTTTTTTTAAATAAAATTTATTCTGTCGCCTTGTAACTGCAAATTAACCCCAGTAAAATAAGTAAATACAGCTGTTTAATAGGTAAATCTGGTTTAAACTTGATTAAATTTTCTTTTAAAATTAAAGTCACGATCTGGTTTAGGCTATCATAGATACATATTTACTCCTCATTGACCCCCAGATTATTTTTTCACTGACGTGGACCCCTTGCAGATCATCATAGACACCTAGGGGTTCATATATACCACTTTGGGAATCATTGTTGCAAATCATTCATAAAGTGTTAAAGCTAAAATAAAAGTATCTGTTTTTAAGATCATGTCTGCTTCTTCTCCAACCTCCTACACCTGCGCCCTTCGAGTCACAACAATAAATATGGTTAATTATTCTCTACATTTGAAACAGAAATAATTAGAGCACCAAATATAGTTGAAACATACAGAAACAAATATTGGAATTCAGAACAGGTATTAGAATTTTAAAAAAATATGGATGCTGAAATACTATAAACATTGCTGACTTAGGAGAAATCTTACATATAAAATAGTTTATGTAAAAGTGGGGTTTAACAAGTTTTCTGGCTAGTCAACTTTTTCCCTTTTCTTTTTGTAATATTGAGCGAGATCCTATTGAAAATAATGAATAGAATTTCTAAATCCATCAAAAGAAAAAAATAACTTATCTAAAATTGCATTCAAAAATGCCTACTTAACGCTGAATCTTAGTAAAATAAACAAATTATTCCTAGATTCTGAACCCAAATTCAAAGCATAGTATTGGCTGATTTGTAGCACTTAGCAAAAAGTATAAAATTAATAGTACTCAAATAATTATATATAGGGCACGTATAAACATACTTGAGATACTCTAGAAATATATTAAAAAACACTTGTGTCGTTATATTTTTGCAATGGGTAAATATGCAATTATAAATTTGACCCATTAGTGGTATAGCCAGGCACAAAATCACCGCAGTCTCACGAAATCTTTATATAATTCAGGCAGATCTTTTTTTTTATATTTATTATCAATGATCTTGTCTTTATCCTCCCATATGACAGTCTTCATGGGAACTAAAATGCATTTGTCACATGTCACCCTCTTTTTAGAAATTACAAACGTTTTTCTTTTTTTAACATTTTTAAGGTACTTGGGGTGACTGAGTTCCCGGTGCTACCACTTTTGTTCCAAAATATTTTTTTTATATGAATATGCTATATTTTTCCCCTGTAAACGGTTTTTATAGCTGTGTTGTATGACACATTATGATATGTAAATATAAATGAACAGAACATAAAAATAAATGACATCCACAATCTCTATTCGATGCAATTAGAACTGATCAAGCAAGGGGACAAATTCATGAAATAATGCATATTAATTAGATTATGAAAGTAAATATTTCAGGTAAGAGTGGTGGACATAAAACGTTTGAGTTGAAAGCAAAATTTCCAAATGCTACCTAAAAAACTCCATCTTGAAAGATATGCAGCTAAAAGTGTCCCACAAGCCATACTGCTCCCTGTCAAAAAGACACAAACATGAAAAGTTAAGCATGCCTAAGCATCAAAGGACAATAAAATTACAATAATCAGACCAAATTATGAGAGTTTTGCCTGCAAATATCGTTCCTGTAGTGTAAGTGAAAAATGTCTGTGATTTGTGTTATTTATTAGTCACGCACGTTCGAAGCATTTTAATTCAGACTGATTCGATTTTTTTCTCAAATTATTAAAAAAAAAGATGAAAAGACCTTAAGGTATTCGACTACCCTAAAATCACGATTTTTTTTTAAAAAAATAGACAAATTTTTTAAAATATTGTTTTTTAGGTCATCTTAATAGCTTCATAAGAATACCAAGTGTTTTAGTAAAAGCAAATGCCATAACTTTACACGAGATGTCAAACATTAAAATGCGTTTTACTCAAAATGTGTTTTTTGAAAAGCTAAAACGGGGAGAGCGATTGCTCAAAATTTTTTTAGAATAATTTGCTGAAATTTTTTGTGTATGTTCTGTATAAGTGTAAAGGTGTTTTAGCCTTCAAATTTATTAATCACTGTTTTATTACAAAATTTACAGTTAATTACATCAATATAATCACTGTTTTTTAAAGCAATTTCATATAATCACTGAGATAAAGTTCTCTTGTTTTTGTAAAGATTGAAATATGTCTTATCCTGAAGGTCATTTCAAAAAGGAATAGCAAAGTAATACATCAATATTGAAATATTGAGAATTTGTTTATTTACTACTTCTACAGAGTGGGCCTGTAATTTTTTTAATCAATTTTTACCCATTTTTTCCTATTTTAGTAGTAACAACTTATTTTTCTCTTCTTAATTTTAGCCCTTTTTTTTCTTAAAATGTACTAAATAAATCTAAAAACCACCAAAAGATCTCCAAATCACCATTCTTTTTTTTAAAAAAAAGTTTTCACAAGTAGTCGGATACCTTAAAAGTAAAGAAGTACACAGTTTCTCTTAATTAAATTATTCACTAGAATTACGATTTTTATCGTGTACAATAAAAATATAAAAAAAGGATTGGGATTACACCCGTGTGACTGATGGCGTTAGTATGTAGTGCGCGCCTGCTAAATACAATCAGCTTTATATGTTTCACTTCTAAATCTGTTTTTTTTTCTTTGCACTAAGGGGAAAAGATTGTTTGGAAAAATTCTGATACTTTTCAGAAATTCAGTTTTTATCGTCATATTGAATTCCTACTATTAGCTCCCACTCTCTGTATATATATTTATTTAGTTAGTTATCTTGGTGTAATTTTCAATCGTTAATAAAATGCATTTTAAAGCACTCCATTGAGCTGAAATTTTATATACATGATTATTTTGGATAATACAGTAATTTAACTTTAATCAACAAAACTTTATTGACTGAAACTGATTACATAAAGAATTACAAATACAGTCCCGTTGGCATCATTTTTGGCGAGTTAGCGACCCTTTTGGAGACTTGTGTCAAGACTTGAAAAAGTTTTTTCTCACGTGCTAAAGCATTCAATTGAACTGAAATTTTATATGTACGATTGTTTTGGATGACAATACGATACTTTAATGATAATTAATAAAAATTAATTACCACCTTATGTTGTAATTCTGTCATATGTATATACCTATTTATATTAATTGTAACTATTTAATAAAACGTAGCTAAAATAAAATTTTTCTTTGATCTAAGTAGAAATCGACTTAAAAATTTTTTTTTGTTGCTTGTGTGTTTTGTATTCATAACATTCCAAGTGTTCTAATCTCTTGTTAATATGTCAGCACAAAGTATATCCTTATTTAAGGCACCGGGCGCCCGAAAGGTATGACTACACTTTCAAATATTAATTACAATTTTTTCCATAGTAGGTGAGGAAAAAAGAAATCCATAATTTTTTCGGTAGATGGCTGTAGTATCGATATCTCGTGAAGTATCGATAAAACAATTTCAAATTTATGCTCGTTGTCAAGATGGTATTTCCCACTAAAAAAATTATTTTGCTTTTTTTTTGTTTGGTCCAGATGTGAGTTACAGGGTGTTAAAAATGGAAACCAACAAAGAGAAAATCCGGTTCTTTTTACACTTTTTCTTTGATAAAGGCGAAAATGCAAGCCAGGAGGCTGAAATTGAGGCTAGTGTTTATGGCGCCGATACTGTAACAGCTAATTACATGCAATTTTGGTTTCGTCGATTCCGTTCAGGAATTTTTGATGTTAAAGATGCACCTCGCAGACCAGCCCGTCCTCGAAAATGTCGGTAAAATCACAGAAATAATCGAAGTTGACCGGAATGTTAGTAGTCGTAGCATCACCCGGGAGCTAAAGATACATTTAAGCCATTTGTGCAAAGTTGGATTCAAAAATAAGCTCCATGTTTGGGTCCAATACCAGTTAACACCAAAAAACATGATGGATCAAATTTCCATCTGCGAAGCCTTGGCCAAGCGGAATGAAATCGACCCATTTATTAAACGGTTGGTGACTGGAGATGAGAAATGGGTCACATACTACAATATTATGCGAAAACGATCATGATCAAAGTGCAGTGAAGCAGCTCAAACGGTGGTCAAACCAGGACTAACGGTTAGGAAGGTTCTACTGTGTATTTGGTGAGACTAGAAAGCAATCATTCATTAGGAGATGCTTCCGCATAGTCAAACACTAAATTCAGATCTCTACCGTCAACAACTGGACCGTTTGAAGCTAGCGATTGACCAGAAATGTTCAGAATTGACCAGCAGAAGAGGTGTTGTGTTCCATCTGGACAACGCCAGGCCATACACTTCTGTAGTGACTCACCAGAACCTCTGGGAACTTGGTTGGGAAGTTTTAATGCATCCACAATATAGTCCGGACCTGGCACCAAGCGATTAAAATCTTTTTTTCGCATTACAAAACTTCCTGAGTGATAAGAAATTGGGATCATGAGAAGATTGGGAAAGTCGATTTCTAGATGTTTTCGCTAATTTCTATGAGAGAGGCATTATGTAGCTACCTTTAAAATGACAACTAATTATACAAAAAAACGGGGCATGTTTAATCCAAATCGGACAATCGGAAGCATGTTAAATAAAGTCTTGATTTTCATGCTAAAATAATGAATTTTACCTCAACCTAATATTTCTTGTTATGTCAATACGACACATATGGAAAATTTACTATTAGCCGCAACGATACGGATTGTTTATTGTTACGTTGCCCTATAATTTACTTTAATCTCTACTTTCAGCAAATAGTTGCATTTTCAGCTAAACTATAGTACAATGTAGCATAAATGTAGCAATAAAATAAGAGTTCTAAGAATATATAATTACAGTCTGTGTGTTTGGGGTGTTTAAAGTGGTTATGAGAAGATGCGAACGATTACATTAGTTATTTTCAAATTCGTTTACGTCTTGCACGCTTTATAAGTAACATGTACCTATAAATAAAGAAATAAGGTATTTTTCAGAGATTAAATGTATTAAGTTAACTTTTCTTCATATTTTGACTTAGAATAATAAGCTGCATGGAGTAATTTAGAGACACTAGCACACAAGATTATGGGGATAAGATTCATTTTATTAGGAATTTTGTTTATTCATATCTTCTTAAAACTTTGTCTTACTTTCTGCTATTTTTAGGATTAATTTTTCTTTTTAGTGTATAAAATTATGGAACAAGAATATCTTAGCATACTGTTTTAAAATCTTTTATTTTCTTAACATTTACAGAATTTCCAGTTCCGTAAAAGGCAAATATTATAATAATATTTATTGTTAAAAAAATCAAGTTTCAATCTTGCAATACATGTTGAGATGCGGAATTATTTTAAATCCAATACATTAAATAACTGAAATAACTCATCAATTACATTGTAATAATACCCACTTTTTAACTTTTCATTTTAACTTTAATATTATCCAATTTTATTTCATTACAGCTTGATAATCTTTGTGTTCAATGCTGTGAAAAACATATACAAAATCCAAGCATTTGTAAATTACGGCTTTATATGCATGAATGTACACTATTATTTAAAGTTAAGAAAATGCAAACATTTGCTCAAATTTCTCGACACTATTATTTAAAGTTAAGAAAATGCAAACATTTGGTCAAATTTCTCGAGAAGTACTGAAATATATGTGGAATGCAATTTTTTTAGTGTTTATTAAGCACGTGCACACATAGGTGATGATTATACATTTTGACGAAAGTCTTTTGTAAATGTAAACGCCGATTTTCATGCTTCATGCATTCACAAATTTGGTCTTTTTTTTTTCTAAGATTCGATTAAATGTTAAATAGGGATAAGTTAAAACAAGTAAATGCAAGCGTTTGGATAATGAAGTTAGAAGATGAATTGTCGGGAGAATTGAAGCAGATCAAACTCAAGTACAAATTTCTAGAGGCTTGATTGTAACGCCTATATATATATATAACGTTGTGGCGCCATAAATAGTAAGCTATCCAGTGCTGGAGAAGGACCTAGACCTACTTAGAACAATAAGGATGAATATTTATCCATTATTACGTAGTACGACAGGACAGCTTCTCAACACTCTCATGAACTATATGTGACGACAGCGATCCAAGTCTCGAGGTTTACTTTTTCCGGAAGGTTGATTGAAAGAGGTATGTTCGAAAGAGAACTGCTGTCTGCTTCATCTTTATTTCCGCGCATAGAATAGCTACAAAAAAAACTGTGCAGTTGTTACTTATCCTACAGACTATGACGGTTCATAAAACCAACCTTAAAAAGTTAACCGCATAAAGAGGATTCATGTATATTTCTTTTTTTAAAGAGATCCATAAGTCTCAATATATGTTCGCTGGTAGTTCGGTGAATTTCAAATTCGGCACAGTTGGCTGAAGTCTTATTCTCATAGAAAGAAAGTATTATTCTTCAAAGGCAATGCTATAACCACTAGCAAGACGTGATAGTGCAGTCTGAGAGTCTCTGTCATATTCGAGGGCATGAGTCAGACTAAGTGTATGACGATGAGTAGAAGGCACCCTCAACTACACCATATTTTGTCATTTTTTCAGCGAGTATATTTTCAGAAAGAAAAGAGCGAAAGAGGGAGTCGGCAAATTACACACCTTCTTTGCTAGCTTATCTACCATTTTGATTGCCATAAAGATTGGCATACGAAATTCACTGAAAATGGATATCTTGATGCAGTGACAGAAGTTTCAGATAGAGTAGAATGAAAAAGCTAGTTCTGTCACCCACTAGGAACCAATTGTCAAGGTGGTTTGAACGAGCTATGACTATCGGAAAGAATCCAAAAATTACCATCTCAGAACAGTCTCAAGTCCTACATCAATTATTATTAATTCACTCTTTTGAGTTATTCATTAAATTATCAATTCCCTAAGTTATTTAAAAGTCAATTTTTCTGGCAGGGATTAATATAGATACCTCTACACCCTACTTGAATGGTCAGATGTTTTGTTGCAATCCGTATGTTTCTTAATGGCTTTATTAGGCCTGTTGTTAAGGATAACCAATGCTGATTGTCTAAGGGGTATTGAAGGAAAAAAGGAAACACAACTATATTTTCTATAAACCAATTTTTCTTCCATCTTTAACCGCTTTTCTATAGTTTCTGACATTGATGAGCCCTGCTCAATACCAAGCATATCTACCTAACCTGAATGATATCTACCCTTGTAAATATCAAATTTTACTAAAGCATATTCAAGCATTTGAGAGACAATCAAATAAAAATGAAATTTCTTTTTATTTTGAGCTCCAAAGTAGAAGAAAACTAATGTCGCAGTATACGGCAATATAGCTTCATTATTAATTCCATAACATTAATTATTTTATGTAATTTTCAATTGCATTAAATTAAGAAATGTCAAAAACCTTCATTATTTTGAATTAATAAAGATTTAATCTATTTAAGCTTTTGAAATCAATTCCCCCTCCCATAATATATCTTTTTGTATATTAAATTAAGAACTAGATTTGTAAGAGAAATTTAAGCTGTCATAGTTGATTCCATAAAGATACCGGAATTTGAATAAAAATTCCTTTCAGAGAGAGAAGCATAAATTGCAATTAAACATGCAGAATTTATTTTCGTGCCATTTATAAAAAAACAGCCATTTTATTTGGCAATCGCTTGTTAAAATGCTGCATCGAAAAGACATTCAAAATCCTTGCTTACTTAAGAGCAAAGAAAAAATTCTGGAATTCTCCTAGAGGAACAATTAAGAACTAGACATCTTAGACAAAAGGAAGCTAAGAGCAAGCTATGTTTTAATTTATCGAAGAATTTTTATGTCTTTAACTGAAGCCATTAAAAGCAGAGTAAAAGCATTACACTTTCTTACATAAATTCCTTTCATTGCTGAAAACAAAGAGAAAAATTCGATTCCTATTAACATACATCATCCGGGTCAGTATTAGCGGAACTGTTTTTGTCAGTGAAGATTGGCAACAGTTAAAAAATTTGGATTTAAAATAAATGAAAGAGTAATTGTGGAATTGGAATTTT
Organism: Trichonephila clavipes; assembly: GCA_019973935.1. Classification (NCBI taxonomy): domain Eukaryota; kingdom Metazoa; phylum Arthropoda; class Arachnida; order Araneae; family Nephilidae; genus Trichonephila; species Trichonephila clavipes. The sequence goes on from BMAU01009311.1 coordinate 1,851,537, forward strand.
TCTGGCAGGAAATGACTTTACTTTTTTTTATGCTTTTCGTTTTGTACAAGTGAGTTGAAGTTTCTAAATGGTTTGGGTTTTCAACCGAATGATTTTGATTTGAAAACGATACAATATAAATTATAAAGAACAGGATATTCTAGAAATAAAAAAGTTACTAATTAGATTTTTGAATCATACTTTGCAATTATAAAAGCATGAAACAAGCTTCGAAAATCTAAGCATACGACAATGGATTTAGTTAAATATTTGAGAAGGAAAAGTAAAAAAAAATTCCCGAATCACACAAATATTGTTTAAAACTATATATAACTATTTTTTTGTAATTTAGGAAAATAAACTCTTGATATCCACTTAAAGGCTTGATTAATTCATACAAAATGCGAAGTTTATGATATTCTTGGATTTGAAACAGAAGTATTTTAGAAAAAAAGATATGCGACTCAGTTTTCTATGTAAATTTACCCATACCCTAGAAACTGGTAAAAAATGATGAAATTAAAATTTCGAACTTTCAATTTCAAAAAGGACAAGAAAATTTTTCAACTCTGAAATCAAACTTGCTCTCTTTAAGCATTAATTACGGGTATTTGTGACATTTGCTAAATTTACGTTTATTTTGCATAGTTCATTTGACAAGCTCAGTAAAAAGAATGATTTTATTGGAAATCAAAAGAAATCCCTCTGGAGGCTGTAACGCAGGTCTCGGCATTTTGGCAGCAGGTCCTTGTTTTCACTCTAGAAAGAATGTGGTTGATTCTTGAGAAAGTCCTGCCCAGCATCCTTCATTTCTTCGTCCAAATAGAAACGTAATACTGTCTTAAGTAGCCTTAAGGTCTAGAAGTCACAGGGTGACAAATTCAGGCAGTACGGTCGGTGTTCTAACATTTCCCGACGGATTTTTTTTAAAGTTGTCTTAGTTTTACGGGGGACGTGTGGGCCGACATTGTCATGGAGATCCAATACCGTTTGCCGCCCTTCTCGAAAACTTTTACTCTAGCTGTTAATATTCGGCAGACCTCAATAGTGCTCACCATACACGGCCACTATTCTTTGAAATATGTCAGCGTTAAAATCCCCTCCTGTAAATGGAAACCGTACGTCAGTACTTCTCAAAGTTTGAATACTCGCGAACCAATATTCAATCATAATTTTAGTCGTCGCCCCATCAAAAAATAACAATGTATTGAATTCAATAATATACATTAATGATAAAACTACGATACAACTTTAACCTCTTTAAGTGCCACCGGAGTATATAAACATATCTGTCAGCCAAAGCGTCAATTTCCATGGACGTATATATACGTCTTTCCAAAGCAAGACATTTTCTGTGCACTGCTCTCCATAAAATTATTCTGAAGGCTTTGGAATGCAATAAAAAGAACTTGTCAATGTTTGCGAAGGATTTACTTATTTCAGGTAATTTGCTTCTTTATTCTCCTCCCCCCCACACACACTCACCTTCAGGGGCTCAACTTCTTTAGTTGAGTACAGGTGTCACAATCCCGAGGTACCCTAGTGATCTTTTCCTTTTCCCAAGGGGTTTACTATCTTTGGTAAACACGGGTCTCACGAACCTGGGGTACCCTAGTAATCCTTCTCTATTTTCGACCCTCCTTCTTGTCATTCAATTTATGCTCTGTTTCTTTTCTCGTCTAGATCACAGATTTTCAGAAATGTTTGGCGCAGTATAGTCAGATTTGGCTCTTGCGCCATAAAATCTCACACTCACCTCCCCACACGCTCAATGCATCCCATACGTTGAAAACGGTTGACACTGGGAAGCGAATCGCGTAACTTTTAATCGGTAGTTAAGGGATATTTTTTATTATAAACCGTACAAAAATATATCAAGATAAGTCTTGATTTTTGTATGTGATTTTATATTTAACAGAGTCTCATGGGGTCAATGGTAATTATTAAACTTGTTTTTAACTTAGTATTGTTAAATTAATTATGAAAAACATTGTGTAACACTGATACATTTATAAGTGCAATATATCACTATAAATTCGTATTTTGATTTTCATTATGTCAGAATGTATTTCGTTTGTTTACTTTCAGTAAATTAATATTTTTTAAAAAGAATTTTTAGTTTTCGACTTTCAATAGGTCCGTGCCCCCCTTTCAGGGTTATCACGCCCCCTAGTGGGCGTGCTTCACAGTTTGAGAAACAATGCTTTAAAACAAATTCTGAAAACTCTTAATTTAAGAAATACTATAGAACAAGGAACTATTTATATGTGTACAGTAGCAGAAGTTAAAAAAAACCAATAAAAGTTGCAATTTAAATGTATTCATGATCTATTAATATCTAAATACAGTTTTAATCTCTCTCATATTAAAATCGACATCTATTATAAAAGTAAAGTAAAAATCAATACTATTCTATCATTTCAACTGGTCCTAATTTCTGTTTAACCTGTTGCTCTTGCTACTACAGATAAAATATTTGCGTAAAAATTAAAAGATGCAGTACATTTCAGTTCTTTATTTTTAATAACTAATATTTAAAAAAAAATTAAGTCAATTCCTACTTCGGTCAACATTTTTTTTTTATTTTAGTTACTTTTTATTAGAGATATAATGAATATAAATAGGTATTTAAATAGGATAGAATCACACTATTAAGTGAGAAAATCGAAAGCTGTCTTCCTTGACATTTTCCATTTTTCTTTCTATTATTTTGTTCTGTTTGTTACTGTATTTTCATTAATTAAATTTAATTATTCTAATAAAACAGTATAGTAAAAAGGAAATCCCATTCTCAGGAAGGACATCCCAGATGGGATTCGAACCGATGACATTTCAATCAGATGTACAACTCACTATCGATGGCGCGACAGGGACACAGCAAACGATTTTCCTTTCTATATACTGTCCGTGGCGCACACAAGGGGAGGGTCCTGGGGGTCCGGACTCCCCCCCCCCTAAAGCCCTCGATTTTTTCCCGATTGATTGTAATTCTAAGTATATAGTACGAAAAATTTAATTAAATATTTGTTATTAATGATTAATTTTATTAATTAATGCTAATTATTTATTCAACAATTAGATTTTTACTGTGTTTTGTTCCCGAAAATCGACAACATCAAAAGGAGCATTATACAAAAATGTTGAACTTTCTCGTATGCTGTTGGACTCTTATTTTTGTTCGTTACTATTTATGCTTTTTTTTTTTAATTTAATGAATGAATGGATATTTGAAAAAAACTATTAACATCAAGTGTCATCCACTACATGTTTCAAAAAATGTATTTGAACTTGAATGGATCAATAGAAAATATTTTATTAACGATTAAAAATTTGAAAAAGATATATATATATATATATATATATATATATATATATATATATATATATATATATATATATATATATATGTGTGTGTGTGTGTGTGTGTGTGTGTGTGTGTGTGTAATTTTCCTATTGTCTATGTGTTTTTCGAAAGTTTGAAGGAT